>OY728165.1:172735847-173985847 GCA_963277665.1 Viscum album
TGAGCACATGTGTACCCTTGGTTCATTTTTAATAAATTTCAATGTTCTGTATCTCATTTGTTTGAACTTGTATTTGAGCACATTTGTTGTTGTTTTACTTGCACAATTATTTTTGGGTAGATGCATGAGATAATCAGTATTGTTGAGGGATTTTTTGGAAGAAAAATATGTGTCCTAGGATAATTCAAGTAAGGGAATGTCTGGTTGAGATGAAATCCAAGCTCAAATGACCAGTACATCATCAAAAGAATCAACCATGTGATGCACCATCTTGTATAATCTCGTCCTCGTGATGTTTTGTGGTGTTTATGGAAGGTATGAAGAGTCTGATGAGCCCCATGGCCACCATAAATAATGTTTACAGATAGTTCCACATGTTTTTTGTGCCTCGTGCCTCTTTACAAAGATCACTTTTTCTTCATGTTGTGCCTCTGGGCATTATAAATCCCCATTTTCCTATAAATAGTTATCCCCCCTAATAATCATCATTACCCTAACATTTATCCTTCTAAGCTCCATTTTTTAAAGACCTTAATCACTACGAATTCAATAGAAAAATGAATCCCCCCAAGTTACTGGAGCATTGAGAAACCCCCTTTCACTTTTCATATTTACCCCTTCCTATTGTAGGGATACCCTTCACTAAGAAGGAAGGTACTTCAGGGTACATCAAGATTTGAGAAACATTAAATATTCACAATGAACTAGTTTTACAACCCAGGTCTCTACAACAAGCAATGGTTACCCTACTTCATGGAGCTCTTATATTTACAAATCCCTATCCTCAGCGAAGAACCAAAACATCACAAAGATCCTCCCTGCGATTCCCCTATATTTGCAAAACCCAGTCCGCTAAACATGCGTAATCCTCAAACCACCTAACTACATAGTTTTTTATCCCTATATTCTAAATAGGTGCTTATGAAGCCTCCCAGAGGTTAAATGAAAACCATTGGTAAACCCTGGTTCCCTCCTCCTTGGGGTGCACGTCCTGGCTAACCATGCATAATCCCCAACCACATGTCCCGTTTTTATTGGGTGGTTAACCATGCATAAGGCCCATATTCTCCTATAATAACAATGTGGATATTGATTCCTAGCCAACTAGGGTGCGTCGGATGCCCCTCAAGTTTCAAGCCCATCAATTTCATCTTCACTTCGATTCTATCTCATCCATTCGATTACACATTAATACTCCCCCCATTTCCATCCTAATTTTACTCAAGACACCACATCCTAGTACGATCACTCCATTCACAAGGTCCATCCCAGCACGTATGTCCCATTCATCTATTGATACCCTTGGAAGAACCTGAGAATCTGACAATGCATAAGCCCCAAAAAACCTATACTCATCTAACAAAGAGTATTCCTAGTGTGAAGGGATTCTAACCTTGGGTAATTCCCACACCATACCTCATTTAAATATATGGGTTTTTATCATTGTATTCTAAATAGGGTACGTAAGAATCCTCCATGAGGTTAAATCCCAACCAATGGTAAACCATGGTGACCCCCTCACATGGGTACACCTTCGCTTATTTTCCCTCCTGTTTTTCCCTTAGTGGGGTATGAATAAGTCTTTGAAATGAGAAACCTTAACTTTATTGGATGCACCACAATTCGGTCAGACCTCATTGTGTGTTTTGATCCGTCTATTAGGTAAACATTCCAGTTGATACCTCCTAGAGATGTACCAACATGATCTACCTTTATAAGTGTTTTGATCCACCCATTACATCTCTGTATGAAATTAAATCATGACCATCTATCATTGCAGGATGTGAAACTCATGGAATACCACATGTTAAATGTGGGTTTCCATTTCGTTGAGAATCCCTTTGACGAAAATGAATACATGTGACCAATGTTCTAGTGTACATACATTCCACTAATTTCTAATGTGAATACTTTCTTAACCAAAGTATTATGCCCTGGAATGAACCTTTGGAATGTACTGATATAATCATTGTAATTAACCATCATCCATAAAGAGATGGAACTAGGAACAAGTTTCACGAACAATGTCTTATTCTATAAGGGAGACTCATTCTAGGTAATGAATTCTGAGATGGAATCCATGGATGGCATGAATGACATCCCATCACCCTGTTTCAATCAAGGAGAAGACATCTCTTTATAAGTGATTAATGTTCACTCTCCTTTGTAATAAATGAATGTGTTGTACAATGCATCGCCATCGAACGTCAACATGCTCCTGGAAACGTGCCCCTGTAGAAAGTGTCTGAAACATATGTCATGCTCAATAATACATGGCATCCCATTTTCTCAAAGGGACCTCTCCAAAAATAGGTTAAAAATGAGGTTCCCTATAAATATATATAGTAGAATTAAATCCATGTAAAAAATATAATCTCAATTAAAAATTGAATTTTTATTTTCTTATAAATTTTTCCATATAAAATGTATATAAATTGAGATTATTTGGTCATCCAATTGATCAAAACCCATATTTAATTCTTCCATCGAGGAGTACATAAAAACCTAACCTAATATCCCACAGAAATCTTGTCCCGCATCCATGTCAGAACTAGAAGTAGTTGAAGAAAACCTGAAGGTCTCTAATGCTCAGATTTGATGTGTTGGTATGTATAATAATGAGATAAATGTTCATTGATATCTCATCTAACACATGGACACAAGAATCATCATGGTATATCATATATCATCTGATTAGTACATTGGTACACATCCAATGGGGAATTATGGAATTCCAAAATAACAAAAAAAAAACCTCAAAAAAGTTACAATATACCAGTTCTAATAGGTGTTTCAGACATGTATTGGGGCTAGAGAGATATCATTGGGTTTTGAGAGGATATAAAGCATGATTTTGGTAGTCATTCTATTGAAATGTAGTAGCATTATGGTACTCATAGTGTAGAAGGGAAATTCACAACATGAATGAATTTAATAGGGTGATAATGGTCGTGAATGGGGAAATGGGGTCAATTAAGGGTTTGGACCCAAAATATAGTGATGTCACCACTTGGTTAATTTCAGGTAACATTACTTAAAACTTATTGTTATGTGAGCGATGGGTTTATAAAGTATAAAACGTCTCAGGTTTCTTCGTTTGGGCACCATGTTCATAGGGGGTGTCCAAACCCCATTCCCCTCCTTCCTTCCCCTTAGGCCTGAGTGGATTATCGGTTGTTCATCATTTTGAATCAATGTGGTATCTTCTCCTACATCTTCCTTGTTTCTCTATCTTCTTTCTCAAATATTTTTATTCAGTTTTTAGGGTTTTAGGTGTAATTATTATACCATAGTATGGATAAATCATTGTTCTTCATTGGACTTTTATATATGAATCTTAAACCATGTCTCAAAATTTCATAAACTAGTAATCCATCATTCCTTGATGAAGATTTTATTTTGTGGAAGATTTATTTATGGGTTTTAAAAATTATAGGCTTCATTTTCCATAAATTTAGTAATATAGATTGGGTATTTTGTGTTTTCTAGGCTTAGGGGTGTGTCAGGAGTGGATCGCACCTAGTTTCTCAGCATTCTGGCTTTGTTGGATTACACGATGAGTTTGGGACCTATTATACCATGCTGGATTTTTGGTTAAAATTAACTAATTATGTAATTTAATGTTTTTGGACATTAATACATGTGATCATGGACTCATTTGTGGTTGGTATGAACTGAAGATAATTTATTGGACTTCTGGTTGAGGTAAGGGAATTTACCTAATTATGTCTCTTGGTTAATTGGTTATTTTATGTTTTGTGCCTCACTAGTATAATTCCATTTATCAACCCCATTATTTATTTCATAATTCTATTACTAACATAATATTTTTTTCTTATGTAGGTGAAATCATTTTCATTAATTCGAATGCTTTATTCAGAAACAACCACCATGGATGAAAATTATTTAGAGCAGATGGATGCAAAAAGAATGGAACATCATTGTTTTTTAACATTTTTGGATAATTGTAATTGTAACCAAATTCAACAATGCTTCAAATGAATATAGCAGTGTGTTGTTTTGTATTCAAGATTTCAAGTAAATGTATGTAGCATTTTTTTTCTTCTATGCTTTGTGGATGGGTGTTGTTTGTGTTGTGTAAAGGTGTTGCTTGTGCTATGTTCAGGTGTTGTAATTTGTCCAGTTTCTATGCAGGTTCTGTGCAGGTTTTGGTTTTGCACAGAATCTTTGGCCTTTATCAGCGCTAGTTAAGAACTGATAAATGGATAATATATCAGTGCTATTTTGAGTGCTGATAATGGTAGTTTTTATTAGCGCTCAAAATAGATCTGATAAAGGTACTGTTTATCAGCTCTATTTTGAGCACTGATATATAATACATTTATCAGCGCTGAAAATAGCACTGGTAAATACTACTTTATCTGCTCATGTTTCGCACTTATAAAGGATCACTTTTATCAGCATTTTTTTAAAGCTGCTAATGTTGACCCTTTATCAGTGCTTGTTTTAGCGCTGAAAAAGGGGACCCCCCTTATCTTCACAGAGATTAACAGCACTTTTTTAGCGCTGTTAAAGGAGGTTTTTAGCACTATTATAAGCTATATTTGTAGTAGTGTTGCGTTGTTGAGACGGTAATCGGTACATATGCACGAGCGATGATATCATTCCAATAATTATTGAATGGAATTGCAGTTGATGATATAATATATTAGAATCCATATGATGTTATTATAACCATATATAGTCATTTGTTACACCATTATACCCATCCAAGTAAGGTGGTGGTGGAAAAATAGATTACACCACGACGTGGAGACGGTATTCCGTATGTACGCACGCGCGGTAATTTAGTTTTCCGTAGGATGGATAGAAGGTGAAATGGGGTGCATTCATATTTATAATAACATATCAATATATTAGTTATACTTATGTTGTTACTTTATAATGAAACAACTAAATAAGAGGAAGTAGAAGAATAAATAAGCTTGAAAGAATAAGTAGAAGATATTACATCTTCTTCGACGCGCCTTCTCTTAACCACCTCTTAGGGCACTAAAGTTGGTCTTTGACAAAAAACAGGACCTCTAGTAGGTTTCTATGGAATTGGATAAGTGAAATGGGTAGGGTTTTTCTGAGCTTGAATGCTCAAATGTTTCTGAAGAGGATATGGGGAGGTGTCCTTTTATAAGGGAGGAGAGGGGCACCATTGGAAACCTAAAAAATATTAATTTAATATAAATTCAAACCCAACATAAAAACTTCAAAAATGACTCAAATCCAATCCATAGATGCGATAGGGTTTTATTATCATCAAATAATAAAATTTAGTCATTTTGGAAAAAGAAATTAAACCTTATCACCTTGATTTATCCTTATTTAATCTATTTAATTTTTTTTGGTAATAATATTCTAAATTTTAAATTGTTTGAAATAATAACTTTTGAGTTTTTAATTTTCCATAATTGTATACTTTATGAAATTTAAAACCATATAAATTTTAATTTATAATTTTTAAATATTTTTATAATTTTTAAACAATTTTATAATATTTTATTTTTATAAAACTACAATAGTATCAATTTTGACACTATTCTTTTATTTGAATTTAAATAAAATCCACATAGAGGATATATTCTAACCAATTTTTATTAATAGAATCCTAACATGTCATATTAATCTAGAAAATTTTTGGAAAACGTTAATTAGTTCATATAATATTTATTTTAATATTCTTAAAACCATTTATTTGATATTTCAATCAATAAAATAATATCTATATCACTATTGTGTCATCATTGAGGATAATTATTGAATCCCTAAAAATTAAAAATAAATTCTAATGATATAGAAACATTTATTAGCTTCTGGAGACTATTAATTTTCTATGTTTTATGATGTTTATCACTAAATTTAAATAACTATACTTATAAGATATAAGAGAGTGACATGGAGTCACTTTCTTTGGTTTTAATAATAATTTTATAATTTTCATGGTCAATAGTCCATGAGATGAATCTATTCCAACCCTTAGGTGATATGGGTCTACTTTTATTCATCCAATAGTATTTTGGTAGGTGTTAGAGTAGTTTTTTAATCTTATTTTTACCTTTAATTACCCGATTTAACTTTAAAAATTCAAAACACTGAATTTGTAGTAATTAATTTAACATTAATCCCGCTGTTGAGAAAACGAGTTGTAAAAGATAAAACATTGTAAAAGATTGAAATGTTTTTACATATGAATTCAATTTAAAATTAATAGTAATGTATTACATTATATTAAATGGTAAAAATTTATTATATTTATAATTTAAAACCATTAAATATTATAATTTAACTATAAAAATTATCTTGATGAAAAAAGTTGTTTTTAATTAAAATTTATCATATTTTTACTATTCATCAAAATATGATGGTTATCAGAATAATCTCAATATTTTATCTAAAGTAAATTGTTATATCCTGATTACAAGGAAAATGTATAATTTGTCAAATTTAATTTATATACATGTAAAAACTAGATTTAATGTGGGTGCGCCATCAAAAGGTGGTAAAACTATATTTTTTTAAAAATAGTTATTTTACCTGAAATTTTTATTTTGTTCTCATACCATGTTCTATAATATGTGTAAGATTAATTATAATGTCATAAAATTCCAAATTTAGTTACTACTATTCATAATGGTTTGTTCATAACAATATTATAACAATATATCGTTATTTAATGAAACTCAGTATTGCGTACAACACACGCTTTTGAGGAAGGTCGCTCTTGCGTGAAACACAAGCCAAGTATATTGTTGTGTATACTTCAAGATAATATGTTGTTGTATATAGTTCAAGATGATCTTGGTGTAGCGTACAACAGAAGATATTAATGAAATTTATAATAATATTTCTCATAAAATCTTGGGGTGTTACATCCATCATTTATAATGTAAATAGTTAGTCGTAATTTTGCATTAAATATTTTTTCATTAAATATTTCATCAAAACTTTTAATTTTACCCAAGAAATGATGTGTTATAGGACCTTCATTTTCATATAGAAATCATATCTAACATCCTCAGTTACATTTTTCATGGTTCTTATTCGCAAATTATTGGCATCTATGTAATCACATTAGAACTGAAAAAACTATTATCTGAATCTATTAATCTTTATTTTTTTTATCTCAAGATCCATTAACTAATTCCTTATAATAATAAATCCTACATAATGTACTGTAATGATAATATCATTTACCAAATCATATCTCATGTGAGTGTTTACATATGTGGGTCATCTTAGCCCCACTCATCATGCATTAGTGTCAATATTTAGTTGATACATAACTATAATTTATAGGTTGAGTGACCCTATTTGTATAGGTTCCAAAACCACATATACATACCAGTTTCCATCTAGGGAGGTAATTTATACTATATCTTCACAATATATAAATGACCAAAATGATGGAATATTATCCAATACATAGACGTATCATATAGTCTTATCATTAATTTTTTTAAATATATTTCTTCTAATAATAACTAAAATATTTCATATTAACATCACATAATATATTGTGTTATATAAACCGTGTAATTTATTTTCATTGTTAACATTTAACCTCATGATTTAATTTAAATTATCATATGAAAACATCATAATTAAAAAAGATATCTAAACCCTTATCGGATACATATTATGATAGCCCACAAACATTATTTTATCATAGTTACATGAATTATTGAATATATTTATTAAAAATAAATTCCCATGATATTTTTGGTTTCATGTTTTATAAAATTATTGGATTACATTCGCAACAAAAAGAAATCACTTTCTTAACTAATGAAAATTTCTCCCGCTATATAAGAAACATAATACTCTATAAAAAATAATCATAATATACCAAAATTATTTTATACATGAATATCTTCTAGAAATATTTTATATATTAAATTTCATCATAAACTACATAAATAAATCACAATAAAGTGTTGAAATCAGATTCTTGATAAGGGTATTCATTTGTTTTAACAATAAATTATCATAAGTAAGAATAATATTGGAATTTGGGTATAATTAAAATAAATAATAATGTCATTCTAAAAATAAATTTCATCACATATCATGGAAACTTGAATTAGATGAAAAGTTATAACATAATATAATTTTTAAATATCAATGTTGCTCTATAATAATAACATGGATTAGAAGTATATTATAATTCTCATAAATCATGGAAACATAATATAATAATGTAGAATATTATATAAAATATAAAATTAAATCCAATGAATAATAGAATAGATCTAAAAAATATTCAACGCCAGGGCATGCATAATAATTTGAAACCATTAGAGAAAACTTGTAATTTCAATTTAATTATGAAATAAATTATTATTTTAATACATTAAAATGTTAGAAGAGAACAATTTATGTCCATTACATCATAAATAATGTCATTATTTCAATTCCTTATCATATCGTGATATATCATATATAAACATTTCATTTGAGGGTGATAGAGGACCCCACTTATCAAAATTCATACATTTGATTCCCACATCAACGAAATAAATTGTTATACAAGAATGAGAATATAAAAATAAAATCAACTTCATGACCTTGTCAAATGGAATCATTTCATTAGAACATTCAATGTTCCATAATGAAGAATGAAAATTATATAAGCATTGAAAATATATTTTTATCTATATATGTTCATTAAAATTAAAATTATATACAATTAAATTATGATTATAAAACATATTGTTTATACACCATATTGATATCAAGTTTACAATTAATTAAATTAATTTCCCAATCAATAACTGTATTGAATATAGGTTAACACCATTCCATCAATGGAATGACATATTGGGGATTCATATAGGAAACAATTCAATCGAAAATAAAAAATAATTGAATTACTATGAATCATAAATGCAATGAAGGATTTCCATAAGCTTATTAACCAAAAAATAAGTAATATATTTTTGGAATATTAATTGAATTGAAATATCATTGGAAATAAAAAAATTTTACTCAAAAGGAGGAACTATAATAAAAAAATATAATATATTTTTCAAAAAAATATTTCCATCTTTTCATAATGGAAAAAGTCTTGGGTCACATTCATAAGATATTTTTTCTAAAACGTGATATGATAACTAATCAAAACATATATCTTTAAAAAACATCAAGAATAATTCTTCCATAAAATATATATTTATTTTTTCTTGGAAATTTGGAGTGGAATATAAAGAAATACACATGTATATAAAAGTAATTAAAATATATTTATTAAAATCCACATCCTACAATGGATAATTATTATATATTCTTAAAGGAGGAAAAACATAATATGAATTTAACTTGAAATAAACCCTAAATAGGTCTCCATATTAATAGGATTACACTATTAAGAAATAATATTTAGATGAGATGAATCCAATATTAAAAAAGATATAAATTAATCTCAAAAAAGAAATAATTGTTTTAATGAAATTCTATCTACGTAAAATATTTGAATTAAAACATCATTCTCTACTACCGTGGATGGTAAATTATTAAAAAAATCATATAGAGTGGTAATCCAATTTTGGATTATATTTTTTCATGAAAAAGTATAATAAATCAATAAATGGAATTGAGTTAATAGAAAATATTATATTTTTTTGTATCTTTGGAATCAATATCTATTTTAAGGTAGAAAATGATTTTGTTCTAAAATATCTTTTATTATTATATGAAGTTTAAATTAATTTATTATCTATTAAACATAACATTTTACTATTATCATGGTCCAAAATAAAAATATGTCTTATGATATTTAAATTGATATATACAACCCCTTGCATTAATTCATGACTTCCACTTCAGTAGTTGAATATCATATATAATAACATAACTATCTTATTTACCTATTTAAGAGCTATATAAATATCGGTAATATCATTTTATTATCATTTATAATTATTCTCTACATTTGTATTAGTTATTTACTTTCTATTTTTAAAATCGATTGTGGGTAATCACGATAGTTTTGAATAGGTTTTGTAATTGTTGAATTATGCTTCAATATTCTACAAACGATTAAAATTTAGAGAGAAAAAATTTCATTGAAACAAATATTTTATAACTAGTTATAATGTTATAATTTCATTATATTGGAATTTTCTTTTTGATCATTAAACATTAAATCAGTAATGGAAATACTTTAGTGAATTTTAATAAATGTGTTTCTATCAGAATTAATGAGTCGAACATCAATGATGTGATTAAATTAAACATTAATTGTATATATATTTTCATTGAATAATATAATATGTTATGTCAAAATTTTAATATATGATATTATATAATATAAATTTCCAAATTGGTAGTCAAACTGATGTATACGTGAATATAGGATAAATAATGGATGATTATATTTAGAAAAATATTTTATTTGGGAATAATAAATTATTGAAAAGGAATAAATATCTTATTTAGATATCATTTAATGTAGTGAATAATATTTTTTTACATTTCACCAAATAATAAATATTCATGATGAAAAATTGTATGTGTTTTTAAAGGATGTGGTAGTCCGCACAAATGCAGGAATGGAGATTTCGTTTTTCATAATAGAATTGGGGAACGAAGGTTAATAATAATTACCATTGCATAAAAAAATCATTAAAAAATAAATATATCAAAAAATATTATTGATAAATTTTGGATTAGAATACGTATCTAGAATAGAAAAGATATTATAAAAATATTAGTACTCATGATGTGAATCTAAGTTTTCCCTCAGAGTACTCCTTGGATATCAAGGGATTAGGATAAAATCTTCCCACTAGAAGCTTGATTATGTTTTAAAAGATCTATTGGTTAAGTAATTTTTTCATAGTTTCTTGACGATACTGATTTTTTTATTTCTCCGGAAGGGTAGGTGATAAGTTCATTTTATAAGTCATATTAATAATAATTTTTTATTATTTTATCTTAATATTATGTGTTAACATGTTTCACAAGATTATAATTCTCTTAATTATATTATAGTTTAGGGTCTTGGTGGTTTTTATTAATAAATCATAAAGTGAATTAGAAAAATATTTTTCAAATATTAATCCTTTTATACCTTTATTTAACCCTATATACCATTTTTGTCTTTTATCATGATTTTTTTTACCAAATAAATATTTTTATGAATTAAAATAAAATTTTCCATATTAGAAAATATAAAACATGTAATTTTAAATTTAAACCAACTTTATCATATTATATTTCTGTATATGAACTACATAATTCTGAAATAAGAAATATATAATGAATTAAAATGGGTCTAAATGAAGTTATAGCTAAAATTTAGAAATAAAAAATATATTTATGTATCAATATTTGTAATTCTAAATATATAATTTTTTTTATAAAAAAATTATTTTATCAATAATTATTATACAAAAATATCAATATAAGGATTATATCATATTGTTGTCATTAAAATTACATTTTTTTAGAAAATAGTATTTTCCACTATTATCCTACAAATCAAAATTTTTAGTAAATTTAAAATAAATGTAACATATTCTAATAATTATATAATAGATTAAAAAGTTAATTTAATTTTTTCCAATTAATATTATATTATTTTAAAATTTTAATTTAAAATGGAATTATAATGAAAAAATCTTTCATAGGAATATAACATTTTTAAATTATAGATATTTATATTTAAAGTTTATATAAATAAATAAAATTAATATTCAGATATTTTAATTTATTACCATAAAAATTTTATATTATAATATTTATCTTTTTTTAAAAAAATAAAATAAAATACCAATTTTATTTATATATATTGATTAGAAAAAAGTCAATTATTAATATTCTTATAAAATTTTATATATTTATATATAATTTTGTAACTGTTATACCTACATAAAAATTGTTTTGGTATACATTGATAGTCCTATTACTATCCAAGTAATATTTAACAAGATTTTTTTTTACTTTGGTGTTGTGTGCAAAAAATATTATTTAAAAAATTATTTATTTGAGGTGAACATACACATACATCTCAGTTACTAACAAGTATAACTATATAAGAATCAAAAGAAAGACATCATTTTCTGATTAATTTCCAAAAAATTAGTTATGTATCCTTAGTAATATTTGTTAATAAATTTATATCATTGTTTAAATAAGTTTTAAAACCAACCCAGACAATCGAAATCAATAATATATTCCTTGGTAGTGTTATGAAATTAAATATTTTATAATAATTTACCTTGTAAATAATTATATTTATATGAAATTATTTTTTAGTTTTTGTGAATTATATTATAAGAGAGATTGATAAATAATAAAATACTAGAGTTAAAAATGAAATGCATCACATTAATGGAGGTGGTGGTCTGCAGGTATGCACAAGTTACATATACATTTTATATAAAACATGAGTAAGTTAGGGAATGGGTTAATTTTTTAAATATTAACAATAATATTAATATCATATTTATCCATTTAACCTCTTTATAGAGATATTTTTCAATTATAGTGATGAAAAAGAAAGCCTGCCTTTCATGAAGAGAGATCAGTTAAGAACATTACCACTCTTTTTTGGATGTCCTCTCATCCATAACCCCTTAAGGAGCTATATATTGTTATTTAGGAATGATCTTGGACACTATGAAAATTTTAGAGAGGTTAATATATATTAGTGTAGTTTTTTATCAATCTATTTCATTGTAATTATTGTATAAATTTTGTGTTATTTATCTCTTTTAATTAGTAATTAAAATAGAGTCATTAAAATTTATCTATACATTAAAAAAATATTATTAGAGTCTTAAAAGATGAAAATATTGAAAATGGAAAAATATTTATTAGGAAAATTCTTAATAAAGATAATCCCTCTATAAATACTTTTTTAAAACATTTTAAACATGATTTTACTATTTTCTTTTAGTTTATTACCTTTTACAGTTTTGTTTTTACTTAGAAAACATGTTTCTACAGATATAAATACCTTTTTTTTAAATATATATGATAATACCTCGTACCAAATTTTTATGTTATGAAACTATATTTATACTCTTTTTAATCAAAATATATTTATAATGATTTTAAAATTTTCCTTCAAATTATATAATAAAAAATATGGGAAATCTATTATTTTTTAAAAAACTAAATGTATGTGTTATTAATGATATATAAAAATCATTAAAACATAAATTATTTGAAATATATGTTTATATATCTATAGACATAATATCATATTAATTATATAAAATAAATATTTTTATATTTTTATATTTTCATTTCACACATTAATTATAAATTAAATTTAAAAATACCATATCCGCATTACAATTATCATTGACTATATCATAGTAATCATATGCCCAAATAAAAAAATTAAATTTAATTAAATAATAAATTTAATTATTATAATATAAAATTTTAAATTTATAATTATATATATAATTTTTAAAATTGACGTAAATTAATATTTTATTTAAGTAAACTACCAAATTTTTTAAAGTAAAATATTACAAAATAAACAAAAACATTAATCACGGGATTTATAAATTTAAAAATTATTATTATAATAAATTAGATTACCTAATAAATATTTTATTTTTATTAAAATTAGTTTTCCAAAACATTAATTTCATTATTGTAAGATGATTATATTATAAAAATAAATTATAATACCATAAAAAAAATTCACATTCTTAAACTAAAAAGAACTTGTATTAAAAAATATAAAAAATTTAAACTATCCAAATTTTGAAATTTTTATTTCAAATATAACATTAATTTTATAAAATTTAAATGAAAATTATAAATTTATATTAAAAATGGTTTTCAAAAACAATTTTGTTAAAAATTACTTTTAGGATAATAAACATTTCTCAATCCTATTATGGATGAATTTATAAATGAATAAAATATTTTTATTTATTAGGGGTTTTATAAAACATCTATTTTCATATTACTATTCAACTAATTATCCACACCTCAATTATGTTTTGGGTTGTCTGTTGGGAATTATATTATTTGTATTATTAGATTAGAAAAAATATATATACCAAAATCTCACAGTTTCACATTATCCACCATTAAATAATTTTAATCCATGACATTTTAAAAAATGTTCACTAATATAAGAAAAAAAGGATAATCATTCAGATTCTTAATATAAATTATTTACTTAGATATGAACATGAAAATAATAAATACTAGGGAACTTAACATTTCCCTCATTTTTTGAATGTATTGGATGTTTTCATATACATCATCATTTTTTTTAAAAAAATCAATCTTATTTTGTATTAACAATTTCTCGTAACATAAAATTCATGACAAACATTTTATGAATCTATTTCTAGTTATATATTATAACAAAATGGTTTTGATACCATCTGATAAAATCATAATAATTAATGATATAAAAAGATACCAATATCCATTTATATATTCTTCAATGATAATTTATATTCCGCGTATGATAATTTTGGTTCAACTATGACACAATTAGAATATCCTATCAATCATTTAATGTATCTTTGGATGTACAATTTAATTTATATATTAGGTTCTCTATAAATTCCATAAAAATAATCTCATATACTTTTTAATGGTTAATAAAGATAATATAATAATCAAAATCTTATCTTTGTTCAATTTCTTTCATGGTGTATGGCCTTAGGGACACTCATATTGCATCAAGTGAAGATCATGTTTATAATAAAATGGAAATTCTCATGGTTATTATGACTAGGTGTATTTGTGCCATTGTTTTATCCATATAATAGTATCCAAATAGAGAATCCATTTTTAGGAACACCATATAATAAAAACATTTACAATTTTATTTGATGTTATGCTACACATAGAATTATCCACTAGACATATAAAAAATGTATTCACTAAAGAACAATTATCATAATCGTTATATTATTAATCAAAAATAAACAAAAATTTTGTTGATAATAAATGTGGTACACTAGTCCTTTATTCAACGATCGAGTGAAAAATTATATTATAGAGACAATTTTTTTATAAAATGTATGTCGAAGGTATCCTTGTTTTAAATTATTTATATATATTAAACATTAAATATGAAAAATAAACACACAATATTATGGATGATACATTTAGATTTATTGATGATCGACTACATAATAATCAAATTTTAAGATACACATAATCAAATATTCATAATTTTTCAACAGTAGAACCTCATCTTGTTAATATATAAGTTATACTCATCTTCATAACATAGGGAATGAAATAAAAAGAATATGGTGATGTTAAATTTTTTGTAAGTGTGAACATATTAATATATCATGATGTGTAATATCTAATACATATGAGAAAACATAGGAATTAGAGTAATAAAATATTTAAAATAACATGGAAAATATGAGTTTTCTAAAATTCGATAGGGAAATAAATGTAATCTCAAATAAATTGGTATAAATAAATGAAAAATAGAGATGAAATATTAAGTAATAATAATTAGTCTTTTGGAATAATCATTGGAATATGTCATAATGATATGGAAAATAGAATAAGTAACAATAGCTAAACATGATCATAGAAACCCTTTCGAACAATGAATCCCAAATTAATCACTTGTAAAAACATTGTATCAACGATTTTAAAATCAAATTTACATGAAAAATATATAGAACTATCTAGTGGAATCGCATCATCAAATAAAACATATGAACATAGATACCTATATCATATTGAAACAAAAATAAATATATATATAACAAACATCACATTCAAAAAAATTTAACATTGGAAAAAAGATAACTATCCAATTTTTACATAACAAAACAGTAATAATTGATACCTACATATCATTAAAACAATAAACATTTGAAAAAATATACCTATATCATATTCATGAATTATTTCATAATTTCATGTGATATGTAATATTAAATAATGTATTTTATGTAGATATACAACTCTAACATTCCTAATAATAATCCATCCATATATCTTCCATTAGAACAAGAAAACAATTCAAACATCCAATATCACATAATTAACCTACAGAAAACTAATGGGAATCATTAAAAACATTCATAAACAATTTAATATTCCATCAAGAGAATGAAAAATCATGTTGGATTATAATTATACATTGTGTTACTTATATAGCATTAATGATGTTTTGAAATATGGAAGATTATAATTTTTTAACATTATTGGATAAATCATGAAAAATTTAGGGAAACAAATTTTTTGAATTTCCTTAGTATTCTAAAAATTATTAAAAAAATATACAATTATATTAACAAAATTTACTCTTTAATAAAATAAAATTTTCTTGAGTGAAAAAATTATAAGAGAAATATGATTTCAAAAAAATCATAAGTTTTTATGCAATCATAGACATATTAAATATTAAAACAAAAATAATTTAAAAATACCTTTCAAATTAAAATATTACATTTTAAAATAGTAAATATAATATTTCGAAAATATTTAAATATTAACCATTATTTTAAAAATGAAACTTATTTATTTTCATTTTAAAACAATTATAAAATTTTTAAATTAATTGATACATACATGGAAATTACCAAAATAGTGAGAGTAAAATTAAATATTTTTTATCTAATTTTGATAATCCATCCATAAAATAAATTTTCCATTTCCACATTAAATAAAAAATTTCAAAATGGTGATGTGAAATATAATGAATATTTTTTATTTTATTTTAAAATTAAATTATGGAGACTTAAAAAATACATATTTTAATATCAAGGAAATATGTTGTTAACTATAAAAATAATAATTGATGGAAACCAATTTTCAATTTTATGATAGCAATATCAAAAAATCACACCATAAAATATGACTACAAAACAATATTTTGAAAAGATGAGAATTGAACAATGAAGGTATCATGGGATTATGAATAATTAGATTTTAATATATAACTGAGAATGTTGTAAGGATGGTAAAATATTGACATGGGAGAAAATTCATTGTTAAAGATAATGAGAATTATTCTTAACTATGGAAGGCTTTTATGGGAAATAAATTTATCAATGAAGGTGAATCTATTGAATCTAATAATGGGTGATGCATAGTGTGTGGGTGGTGAATAAGTATGTATAAATAATTCAAAACCCTTAAAAAATCATTCTTCTTTAGTTACTCCCACTAAATATTACCACCGATTAATTAAAGAAAAGTGTATCATTTTTGTTAATGAGGTTTGATTCCTAGTGGATTACTATATCATTAGTGTATTCATGTTATTTTCCCATACACATAGTAACCATACTATAATAAAAAGGAACTCAAGAAAGGCTATGACCATGAACTTATGTAACATCTAGAAACAAAAAAATCAACCCCACATCAACTGAATGAATCTCTTTAATGAATGATCCCATAGTAATTACATAAGCATCGGCATGGAATAAAATTTATGATATACTTTTTTTTAATATATTGGTAACATTTGGTTGTTCTGAGGTCTTATTATTCCATATATTAGGGTATTTTATATATTTTTTTGAATAAATAAAAACATCATTCAATCACATAACAAGTTATTTAAATTAACTGAATTATATATTCATATTTTTATTCCATATTATTAAGGAAATAACATTGAATCACAATGGACTACAATGAATCATTCAATATTATTAAATCATGAAGAAATGAATCATTCTAATTATCCAAAAAAATTATCTTATAACAACAAAATATTTCTTTTTACAACATTTCATGTGTGATTGAAATTTTATCCTTTTAAAATACATACATTTTTGTTTTCATGATATTTCCATATAATCATATCAATGTAGATCTTATAACAAGTAGTGTAGTGCACTCATTCAATGTGGTCACATGTTCTTTGAGGCGACACTACATTCATAATTTTTGATATATCAACACTAAAATACCTTATATTCATCTTATATGACAATCCTATGATATTTTCAATGATCATGGTCATGTTTTTTATCATTATGATCGAAAATTAATAGAATAAAACATCAGTCCTCTAGTATATTTCTTATTTTCTCTGAATATATAAATTTATTAATCTTGATTATTCACATAGTAGCACACTAAAAATAGAATCTAACAAATATAGTCTTATAATTATAACATATTCATATAGTAATAGAATATTATTCTCTAAACACATATTATAAATTTCAAATACATATTCCATATCATTTAAATAATAAACTGTTATGATCAATGACATATGGTGATTAATTTTCCATTATTCTTATTCTTGATTGAATCCTTACAATACTCAAATCAATATGTGGACAATTTATATTCTGTATCAATAACATACTATCTTCATTAAAATTAATACATTTCGGAACATTATTATTTTTAGGTTTTAGATGATGTTAAATTTCCCTTCATAGTAATTTTAATGGGCTTGAACTAACAATACAAAATCTGATTATGTAATGATAGCCTTTAGATTAATAGATTTATTCCATTAATTATGACCACACATTTTACATCCAAACAATAAAAAATAAAAATGAAATATAAGATCATATATATACCTATATACCTTTAATGATTAGATTTGCAAAGAATTAATATAATCGCTTATATAAAAAATACTCATGATATCATGATATCATTTTTCATAATATTCACAACATTTCATAATCCATATTAAGACATAAATATCTCAAATATAACTCTTCAAAAATGAATAAATTTTAGACTCATATAATTCATAATAACAAGGTTAAATGACTCTTAATATATGTGAGCTGAAATGCATTGAAATGGTAAGTATAATAATTAATAAATGATTATCATCAGTGAGAATAAGATGTGTATATGGTTATTAGGACATAATTATTGTGAATGAATATAACAAATGATAATTTTTACCTTTGAATACATATATCATCAACCATGAAACATGTGTAAAATATTTGATAATGTAAAGAGTCATTTGAATGTATATTAATGATCTATGTGATGTCAATCTTGATCAATGTAAACCCTCAAAATCCATAGTAATCATAGATTAACAGTTTCTGTAACACAGGTCAATTTTTCAAAATGACTCATACAATAACTCCTAAAAAAGTAATAACTATATAGTCATAATACATTCCCAATTCATTTGAGGGATATCATAGATCCACATATCATAAGTTATATGGTGATCAATCATCCTAGGATTTTAATGGAACCATCCATCGTTTCTCATTTCAAAATCTCCAATCATCATGACCAATTCCCCTGAATCATAATTTAAATAATTTATATATATAATTAATATTATCATGAAAATCATAAGAACATCAATTATTCCATTTATAAAAGGATTAACCTATTGAATTGAAATGGTTTCCATGAAAATATATTTGAAACAAACAATTAAGTTAAAATAAATATTGAGTATATTTTCAATAAGATGTTTCCCAACTAGAGTGTAATTAACATTAAGGGTTTTTTCCGTTAATGAATTTATATTCCTTTAAAAGAAAATTAAACACATTCTTCCACTAAATAACACTTTCGTATTCAAATAAACATTCAAGAAATAATATTATTCAAATTATATCTATTTTTCAGTTCATTGAAAATAAATATAATATAATATAATGTACGAATCAATAAAAATGATGGTCATGACGATATGAAAATCTATTCATGTTTTGAATTTAATATTTAAATATTATTTTCAAACAATTTATAAAGGCGGTCTAACATGACCCAATTAAAAAAAATTATGAAATTTATTTTATGTCTTTTTAAAATAATTTCAGTAGTACTGTAGCAGGGCACTCTAGCAGTATTGTAGTAGCAATGGAACTGTAGCAACGTCGGCACTGTAATGGATGAAGAACTATTGTAGGTACTATAGCGGTACAGGTACTATAGAAGGAACTATAGCAGTGCGAGTACTGCAGTTGTACTATTCTTTGAGGGGTCCTTTGGGCAAAAAAATGGACTTTTAAGCATTATATTCAGGCCACATGGAATTGGGCCTTCTGGATATGTAATGGGACTCCCTCTTCCCACACTATTGTGGTCTTTTCTTTAATAATAAATTGAGGCTTCGACCCTTTCATCTAAAAAAACAAGATTCATGATGTTTCATTAGAAAATTATAGGGGAAATAGTGATTCAACATTTAAACCTCTTATATAACCCGTGAAGAATATATAATTTGTGTTTCACGAAAATAAACTAATATTATTTCATATATAATATTCTACAAAATATTATAAAATATAAATGTAAGGAGAGTACAAAAATAAATAAATTATATCATTGGTAACATTGAACTAAAAATTAATGAATTAATCTGTATGATATGGCCTTTTAAATTCCAATAATTTCACGAATTAAAATTAAAAAAATTATTCATGAACTAGAATGTACACAAAAATAAGTAAATCATTGTGAAAAACATGAATAATGTATATAAAATACTATTTAAAAAAACAAAACCTTTAATATATCACAAACTTGAATTGAGTATTTATTTGTATAGTGATTATGTATAAAATCTCTAAATTAGCGCTCCTATATCTAGTCCAGGTAACATTATACTTCAAAAAATTTCATTGATATCGATAATTATTACTCAATTATTTTATTCATTTACACATTAAATGAAAAAAAAATATCTAATCACTTACAGAAAAATGGAACTTTGGGGTTTAGTGTATTAAAATGTTATGAAAAAATAAAAGATAAATAATACCCATATCATCAATTGAGTATTTCTAACACAAAACCAAAATTTTCTATTTAACATTATGTAATTATATTTATCCATAAGAATAACTTATACAATTAAATCACTTTAAATCATTCATGATATCCTTGGGAAAATGAAAAAAAAATAAATATGACCTATATTCTTAGTATTGGTGAACATGATCATTAAAAAATGAATACATGTGTGAGAAGATTATTAGAACGAGGTATAAAGAAAGAATCACTTTGTTTGAGCATAACATGATTGGAATAACACACATCAATACCTTGAACAACAATTATAAAATGTGGAATAAAATTTAACAAAGTAATGGATAAATGATTCAATAATCATGATCCATGTCATGTGAATAATTATTGAAGAATGCATCAATAACTCATACCATTTAACCCTTAAGAAGATATAAATTAATATATTTCAAATTTAACTAATTATATTATGTAGTGGAAACAATGTATTGGTAAAAAAATAACATTAAAATATATAGATAAGTCATGTATGTATCATGAGACAACATTTTTATTCAACTCTTAGAATTTCATTTACAAAAGGAATAACCATACATTCAACTTCCATACCCAATATTATTTAGTCTTATTAATGAACAACTTATCCATATCTTAACATTGAACCACCGATACATAGTTAATAATGTGACAACACTTTCATTTTAATTATGGAACCAAAATCCCTTGTATTTAAATAGATCCAATTAATATTTTAATCAACTAATGTGAATCATAACATTATCATATAATTAATATATAGTCATTTCATCAAAGGACTCATAAATACACTATTGTCCCTTTTATAAAATGATTTACCCATTTTAAATGTATGTGTTCCTCCTAAATATATTTGAAAAAACCATAATACCACATTATAAATAATGAGGATGATATCACTATATATTTTTATTAGTGTAATGTATGAACCACTAATGGTTTTTGACACTGATGAATGTAAATACTATTAATAGATCATTAAAATTATTCTTTAGGAAAATAAACAAATTACATTGAAATATAAATTATAATAAGTAAAAAATAAAAAAATTTAAATTATATACCATTGATGATATACTTGGAAGAATATTATGTAATCTTCATTGTAAATTATGGTCACGATGTCAGGAAAATCCATTCGTGATGGGAATGTTGAAAATAAAAATATGATATAATCATTTTTTAATGGGTGTAAATCATGTCCCATTTGGGAAATGTTATGAAATTTTTATTTGAATTTTTTTTATATAAGGTGAAATTTGATCTATAATATCCTTATGAATTCTATGATGAATAAAAAATAAAATTATTTAAAATTATTTAGACAAAATGAATACGTATGAAAAAGATTACTGATATAATGTACGATACATGATCAGTATCTCATTGAAACAAATTTCATGGTATTTAATTAATAATTATGGAATGTAATGGAAATTAAACATATAAACATAATTAATAATAATATTATAATGAAATATTTGTTTCGTGAAAATAACATATTATTATTTCCTCTTATGGATTATTAATTTTAATATTCCCGGAATTAATAATGGTTTTAATGTATCGCCTTGACCACAATGATTACTCATCAATCACAAGCTCCATGAAAGAATAACAATGTATTAATATTAAAATATTATTCGAAGAGTGGTTTTTTTTTAAATTTCAATGGATAATTATTTACACATAAAAAAATAATATAGTTTTATATTATTTACTTATCTTCCAATTAAAGGTAATTTTATATGGTTAACCATTACCTGGGTCATATCATTTAATAGTGACTTGATCAATAAAGAGATTATGTCTAAAAAATTTAAATCTATAAAAAAAAGTGTAAATTTAAATGAAAATAAATTATATATAAATTCAAACATAATCACATAATAATGGAGTCAATTAAAATGAGTTCTAACAAAAAAAGAAGTTGATTAAATAAACCCATTACTACTTGATAACATTCTAATTAATAAACATTGAATGAAATAATTAAAATTAACAAAATAAATAACATTAATTTTGAATTTTGATTGATATAACATATAAAAGGGAAGTATATACACCATGTAAAATAAATTAGGTTCATAACAATAAAATATTCCTCAATAAAGGAAAATGGAGATGAAATCCCTTAGTGATTAGGGGATATTTTAATCACAACCTCAAGAATGATAGAATATAATATGGATTTTAAATTAAAAATTATCTAAATGAAAGTAATAATAAGATAAATTCATGTTTGTTACATAAAAAATAATATAAAATTAATT
This sequence comes from Viscum album, assembly GCA_963277665.1. Taxonomy (NCBI): domain Eukaryota; kingdom Viridiplantae; phylum Streptophyta; class Magnoliopsida; order Santalales; family Viscaceae; genus Viscum; species Viscum album. Next base: position 172,758,836 of record OY728165.1, read on the forward strand.
TTTTAATATGGAATATGTCACACATTACTAAATGTTATATGAAAAATGGATTGCTCAACTCTATACATTCCACTTAATCCACTTAAATACAAAGTTATAAACATTAATATTTATATTATATCATAAGAAAAATTTAAGCTATTAATAAATAATATTTAAATAATATAATTTTTTATCTTTCAGAAATGTTTTAAATACAATATCAGCCATGTCAATGTCCGTTGTTTTAAAGATGTTTAGTTTATTATACCATAATGTCTTTGGTATTTTTATTATTGGAAAACATTTATTAATTACATCATATATATAATAACAATCATATAATATTTTCCATATTTATAAAAAAAATTAAACCATTTTGAAATATGATTATGGAAAAAAAATTTATAATCATGGAGATGGTAGGCCCTATATATAGAAGATTAAATTATCCATTTATCAGCATTATGTATGGAAATAATTTAAGTAATTTTTTATAATTCTAAAATAAAAATCATATCATAAATTCAATATTATTACATTAAATATAATTATATTTATAACACATGTGATTTGGTGATGAAAAAAAGAATCACATCGCTTCATGTACGCAATTGTATAAACGGACACTGGATAGACGTTGTCATATCCACTGTAGAGTGAAAAGTATGATATTTTATTTGATATTTTAAATACATAAGTTTAATTTTGTTAATAATATAACATATATATTTTAAATCCATCATTATAAAAATCATTTAGTTCAAATGATGGGAAAAAATTGCATCGGTCAGGAAGTATGCAGTCCTCCATACACACAAAATATGGCATCATTTCCTACTTCATATGATCATTATGGAGGTAGGTAATTATATTATAATAGTAGAATTTATTAATATACTATATAATTTTGATATAATTTAATAATAATTGAAATTTTTTTGAGGAATTGGAAGTTGTATTAAAATGAAATTCTCGACACAGCATGATAACTTTTCTCCATACAACCTTCATTTGATAGAAAAAATTATAAGTAGGATGGACCTATAATCAAAACATGAGATCTAGGGTATGTGGAGTCTATTGGGGACATAAATTTTTCATGATTTTGTTATTAAAATTTTTATTTGATAGTGTGAAAAAGCGCGGAGAGTATGTGTATTTTTATAAGAAATGTGACTGGCACACTTCTAATTTTCAAAATCAAATAGTGATATCTTTTTTTTAAAATGAAAAAACTAAAAAAATGTAATATTCATGGACAATAGACATTATATCATCTAAATATTTTAGTGAAATATATTTTAGTCATTTTATCTTGTTATTTTAAACATTCTTATTTTTTAGGCAAAGAAAATATGTTTTTACCGTAACCGATGCAAATCTTTTAAAAAAAATTCATTATAAATTATTTCCATAATTTTTTCCATTAATAGATAATATAAATTAACCTAATTCATAAAATGGAATCCATTTTTTATAAATCAATTCCAAAAATTATTATAATTTAAAATACAATAAAACCCACCGATGTGACGAAAAATATTTTTTGGCATGAAATGAATTTTCAAGAATAATAATATAGTATATTATAATTTAGAAAACTAATAATCATTGTATTAAATTTTAATTTATTTATATATATTAAAAAATAATCATTTAATTCATTCCTTATGTTGGGGTTTTAAATTAATTAATATGGATAAATATTTTACACATTAGAAGGGGTCTTAGAAAAAACCATGTTTTTAATCACAAAAAAAGTATAATAAAATACATTATATTGATGACTAAAATATCATTAATTTAATTAAAAATTAATACTAAGTAATTCAGTTTAATTAAAAAAAATCACGAAACAACAATACTTTTAATTTATTTAAATAATTGTAAATTATTTACTACTTTTCATAATTTACGAATTATCACAATTCTCTGAAAAATTAATTTTCCCCAAATACACATAAATTCATTGCCATTATTTAATTTTGATATTATGGTTCAAAATATGATGTTTATTATTAAAAAGGTTTGATAAAATTTCTAAAAAAATTATTATTATATATTCTCACAAAAAGTAATAATACTCACTTTTTTATGAAAACATACATTTAGGGAATAAAAAGAAATAAAAAAGTAATTAATTATTTCATAATAATTTTTTAATAAATATATATATAATTTTTACAATATATATATATTACATAAAATGTTATAACTATTCATACCCTCCAATTTAGTGTCTATGTATAAAAACCATATATTTCACCGGACGTTTATGTTCGGCATTGTTTGTCAAACATTATATTTTATATAATGTAATTATTTTAAAATATCCTCATTATTTATCTTACCAAATTATATAAAATTAATCCTCAAATTATAAAATTGATTTTATTAATTTATTATTTGAAATTTCAATGAAAAACTTTATTAAAGTCATATATCCTGAGAATATATAATAAAATTCATCTTAACAGAGGAAAAATAATATATGGAGGTAATATATAATATCACATACTAGGTTCTAAAATTGGATAACATTCATGGAATATGAATTTTTATGGATGGATGAAAGGATTGACTCCCAAATAGTAATGTGGAAAGATAACGATCTTAGATAAATAAATAGAATTATCAAGATAATGAAATCATCCACACCACCGTAAACAAAAGTGGTGAAAGAAAGACCAATATTTCATCAGAATCAAATAAAAAAAGATATAATTTTCATTTTCAGAAACCTTTTCATACCACCAATTAATTAATTACAAAAAGTATAACTAAATAAAGAAAATTTACTTCCATGACTACATTAATTTTAGAACTTAATCAATTTCCAAAATAATCTCATACTTTTCACCAAAGGGTGACTATTAATGATGAATGTTTCATGCTAAAATCAATATAAAAAATTGAACGACCACATAACCACAAAAAATATAATCATACATTCCAAAATATATTATGAAATAATAAAAAACATAATGGTTTTATTATGGGAAGATGATTTGAAGATTTAAAAAAAATTTCATATGATGAAATAATAAATTAATATTCAAACATAAATTGTAATATCCCATGTTAAAAATAAATCATTCCATTCATAAATTTCCCAGTATCCAAAATAACCTCAATAACATAAATAAAAATGAGTGGTTCTGCCCCAATGGTAATATCATTCCATTTATCATACAGGACCAAAAAAATTGTTACCTTCTTTTGAAATAACTTCTATCCCTTAGTCACCAAATCACTTTTCAATCCCATGGTCATATATATAGTAAAACACATGATACAATTATTAGTTAAATATTAAAGAACTTATAAACTCTAAAGTATTTAATGTCCTATTTTTTTAAAAAAATGCATAGTAATACTTTTTTTCAACCAAATATTACCATATACATCATCTAAATAAAATGAATCATAAAATTTCGTTAATCACATTCAAACTCATCGGTTAAAACATAAAAATGGGTGAGTAATAATTTGGAAATGTGATCAAACATATAATAATAAAATCATAATTATATCCACATCTCTTATGAAAAATACCATTAATGGATATACATCTTCAAATTTATTTAGATCCTCCTCTAGTACCAAATACAATATCCTCGAACACACACTCCTAGATCAGGTTCTATGAAATTATATTTACTTTTATAGAATGGACTCCTATAATTGTGACCCAATTCTCTTCCATCAAAACCTATGTACACGGAACTGAAATAGTGAATCACTTACACTCTCGATGACTGTTAAGGTTTAGAGTAATCCAAATTATTAAATTCAATTACATAAACAGTTTCCAAATCATCAAATGGGTATATTTACCACTAATCACAGTATTTATTACACGAAATTATTCAATCATTGTGATTCACATGAATATCTTATTGAAACAATTTATCATATATCATTAATGAAAAACTATGTAAAAATAAATGAATTAATGATGAGATCAAACTATTAGTAAGGGTAAATATAGCCCATAAAATGAATGTCATTAGTGATAAATATTTTAATAGAAAGGAGTGATGTAATAATCAATATGAATAGACACAAGATAATATTAATCATACTCATAAATACTTGGATCATCAATAATTAAACATTGAATAAATATTTAACATTTCAAATATTTGTATGAATCAATATTCCGGATACATTTGAAATGATTATTTACTAATGAAATTGTTAAAACCTCATATCACATAACCCAAAAGATGTAAGAAAAAAAATTATTTATTTATGAACTCATCATATTAACAAGTGAAATAATAGTCTTTATGGATAAATAAAATAAAATGTCTTTATAAAACAAGTAGTTATAATTTCACTAAATTCCCATATCGCATATACAAATGGAATAACAACATAGTTGATTTCCATACCTAACTCTTTAGAGGGATATCATGGAACCACATATCATTGGTTTATCACAAAACCACTAATCAATGGTTAATATTGTAACTATCAATCCTAGGATTATAATGTTACCACATATCAATTTTTTATAACGAAACCATCTATCAAAATGTTAAATTCCCAAAATCTATAACATAATTATAAAACATATAATCTTTCATTTCATCATAAGACTCATAAAATAACCATTATTTTTTTCATATCAGGATTATCCCTATAAACATTATACGGCCACATTACAATCTATTATAAATTATCATTATCCAAAAAGATAATGAATTAGGATGGTATCAATAAAATTTATACCCACTAGTACAAATGAAATATAAATTGGTTTCTATATTGATGAATTGAAATGTAATTTAACGAAAATTGAAATCATTCCTCCGAATAATGACCTTTTCTCATTTATAATCACTTTTAAAATGTAAAATTTCATAAAATTTATTGACAATACAATTCCATAATAATAATATTTGATACATATAATTAAATTTTTAATGAATGTAATTTAGAATATTTTGTGAAAAAATATCATGATTTAAATGTATAAAAGAAATATTATTTCCAATGTTTTTTAAAATGGACTCAACAGTGAACAGTTTTAAGAACGTTTGGAAAATATTATTTTAAAAATATTTAAAATATAGTCATCAATTATTTAAAATATAATTAAAAAAAATTATATTTATAAAATATTTTTATTGAAAACATTTTAGAAAACATGGATATGCAGGAGAAAGATTCTCTAAATAAAGCTTGTTAAAAAATCGGTATCACTTACAAACAACTTTATTGATATTTAATTACTTAATAAATGTGGAAATTGAAATTAGTCATATAAAACACATTCATTAATAGATAATAATAAATTATATTTGGTTCAGGAATTTTGGAGCTGATTAGTCATTGAACGTGGCTAATATTAATTGTTAATATATTTATATTCATTATTCCAAAGTCCATAAACATTGTTTTTAGTGCATTAAATAAATAGAACTTCATTTCTCATCAAAAATGCAATTAATGTTTAAAATGCAAATTTGGGCCCAATAATTCATTTGTTTGTTGACAATATTATATTCATTTTCTGAATTTTAAATTTTCAGATATGATTGATCAATTTGTTTGGAACATTTTATCTTTTAGGTCCGCTGGATGAATCACAAAGGAAAATGGAGAATTTTGTGCCTGAAAGCAGAAACATGCTGGAAAAAGCATAATGGGCCTAAGGCCCATCAAACAAATGTGGGGCCCAGAAACCAAGTCCAATGAAGCTCAAATTTATACAGTAGAAAGATAAAAATATGAGGATCATTTTATTCAACTGTGGATGGAGCTAATTCTGCTGTTCTCATGATGATAATGGGATCTTAAGTTGAGATTTAAATGGTGGACTCGACATTAATGCACAGAAATCCGTCCCACCATTTCGACCATAACATCCAAACGAATATGAAAAATTTCTTGACATTTTGAGAGATTCTAGAAGAAACATGGACGAAGATATTTCTCTTATACAACCCCTCTGGATTCGTCCGTCTACAATTGAGAATTCACATGTCAATATGGTGGAAGAATCTGGACAGTTTTCTCGGTCAAATTCAAAATATCAATTTCATTTTGATTATTCACCATCCATTTGACTCTATTAATTGTTGGGGGTGAATTAATTGTTGGGGGATTTACCTAAGGATAATAATATGCCTATATAAGGAGCTATTGGTGAAGGTAATAGGTGTGGATATTTTTCATATCATCTTTTGTTGCTTGTTTCATTGTAAGGTTATGCTTCCAAATTTCCTTTGTAATGTTTTCCATTTCCATGTAAGTTTTTTTTTGTATCATTATGCTATTAATCAACTTAATTCACTTCTATATTTTCCATTCCATTTATTAAAACTTTTTTTATCACAATGCACAGTGATATCTCTATGTTGTTTTGAATTAGTTCACACATAGGTGTGAATTTCATTCACACACACGGAGGAGTGCTCGTTATTTCTGCGGTTTTAATTTCTTTAATCCAATTCTTGTTAGCCATCTTCTGCCAACCATTGAGAGTATACCATCAATAGAGGGTAAAACCTTAAATGGGATGATCTTAGGAGGATGCAAAGTCTGGATTGAATGTTATTTTATGAACGAATAGTTGTTAATTGGATAATTAATTTAAGACATCCATTCTTCAATTATTTCTACAATTCATCTTTACTGTGTTTGAGAAAACAAAATTCAATTACAAAATGACCATATACCTCAGGGAGATCATGAATTTGGTTCTCTAAGTGTATACGGGATTAGTAATTGTGATTAGTAAGTACCAAACCAGAAAACGATGAATGCAACGTTATTTTTGAAGAATGGATTCATCAAAAATTAATAAAACCAAAATTGTCTACTGAAGTAAAATTCATTCAATCCACCCCAAGCATAATCTTAAGATCAACCCATTTCCAATTAATTGAATTCAATTAGGTTTTTTAGTGTTCTTTAAAAACCATCCAAAATCAAACCCAAAGTCGGCTACTTCAGAGCCCATCCTTCACACAATCATAGCGTCTCAAGGATACTTCTTTGGTCCCTGTGGATACGACCCCTACATGTACTACATCGATCGCTTTTACCAGTAGGGTAAATTTGGGCGTAACCAAATTTTTGCGCCATTTCTGGGGACCAAGTAAGTTTTTTAGACCAAAAACCTTCTTTTCAAAACCCCATTCTTCTATTTTCATCCCAATTCTCTTATCTTTTCCCTTTCTCTCTTTTTTTACTTTTGGCGCATGTCCGCCTACACCCGTGATAACTCAAACAGATTAGTTAGGGTGGATACTCCTAGAGATGGGGAGTCAAGAACTAAAAGTGGTCTATTTCCTTTAGATCCAAATCTTCATAGTACTCTAAATTTAGACATTGATTTCGATACAATGGAGAATCTCCCACAAAACCAAATCATAAACCGGGGAGGGAACCAAAATAACAGGCAAGACCCTAACTTTGGAATTGTTGTAGACCCGACCATGAATGACTACCTCACACCAACCTGGACCAATGCACCCTCATGCATTAGGCATGATAACATAGGATATGCCAAATATGTTTTCAAACCCCATGTCCTAAACCACCTTCCAACCTTTCATGGGATGGAGTCTGAGATTCCTTACCTTCATGTTAAAGAGTTTAATGACATTGTCGAAACCATGTTCCCACCAAATCAAATTGAATATGCTAAAATGAGACTTTTCCCTTTTTACCTTAAGGACCGAGCAAAGAATTGGTTAAACAATTTGAGACCAGCATCCATTCACTCTTGGGACCAACTTCAAAGAGAATTTTAAAAAAAATACTTCCCCTGTCACAAAACAATTGCACATAAAAAGAGCATACAAAACTTTTTTTAAAAAGAGGGAGAAACATTCTACGAAACATGGGAAAGGTTTAAGGACACATTAAACATGGTACCGCACCATGGTTTCTTAATCCCAGAACAAGTGAGAATTTTATATGAAGGGATGGGTCCTGGAAACAAACAATTCATTGATAGGATGTGTAATGGATCCTTCAAAAACAAAGCCCCAAATGATGCTTACGAGTATCTAGAAAATATTTCTGAACAAAACCAATCATGGGGAACCTCAACATACTATGAGAAGCCACCCAAATCTGGTGGAATATACAATCTTGGAGAAGAAGAAAACCTTAGAGAAAAACTTGTTGCACTCACGAGGAAAGTTGAGGAGATTGATCTTAGCAAGGTCCACAAAACCCAAACTATTGAGCATGTTTGTACAATTTGTGACAAGAATGACCACAAGACTGATAATTTCCCAACCATTCCTTCCATCAAATATGTTCTTTTAGGAGGACCACAAGAAGAAGTTAATGCAATGACCTTTCAAAAGCCACAATTCCTGAACACCTTCAATCTAATGTATAATGACCATACGGGCTTTCGTTGGAAGGACAATCAATAACCAACACAACAACAATGTATCAACCCATACCCTCAACAAAACTTTCAACCTCATAATCAGTTCCAAACACAACTGGTCCAATTCCAACATCCTCATGTCCAATATCAACAACCTATCTAACAACCCATTCAACAACCTATCCAACAACAAAAGTATCCTCCTGGAATAAACCCACAATCTCAAGCACCAACCCAAAATGTTCCACAAAGCCAACTAGAACAACTGTGCAAACAAATGGACAAAATGAACTCATAATTCTCATCCATTAAACAAGAACATCAAACCATAAAAACTGGAAAGGCACCCATGCCCACACAGGCCATTCCACAACAAACATCAAGGGGAGAGACAAGTTTCACTCAAACAACTCACGAACAACTAAAGGCTGTGACAGTTTTAAGAAGTGATAAATCAATTGAAAAACCTGAAGAGATAAGTCAGAAACCATTTGAAGCTTCAAAATCTAATGAAAATTAAAATGCACTACAAGATAAAACTGAAGAAACTGATAATAATGTGAATGAAACAACACTTCAACAAACAACTCCACAATCTGCACCATTTCCTCAACACATGAGGGGGAAAACCAAGCCTGAATTGAGTGAAACATTGAGGGAAATCTTCTCACAAGTCAAGTTGAACATTCCCCTTCTCGATGCCATCCAAACCATACCTTCCTACTAAAAATACCTTAAGGACTTGTGCACTTTTAAAAGAAAATTTTCACATAAAAACCATGTCCTTTTGGCTGTGAATGTGAGTACCACCATTCAAGGGACCATTCCTCCTAATATGAAAGACCCAGGATGCCCTTACATAAATGTTGAACTAGGAGAAAAAAAAGTTGTCAAAGCCTTGTGTGATCTAGGTGCTAGTGTGAACCTCATTTCTTATGCCATGTACTGTCAGTTAGGGCTCGAAGAACTCCAACCCACATCTGTCACTCTTCAACTTGCGGATCGTAGTGTTGGAGTTCCAAAGGGGATCTTAAAAGATGTTTTGGTGAAATTTGAAAATTTCATTTACCCAGCTGACGTCATTGTTCTGGACTATCATCCAAGCTTAGGTCCTAGGGAGAAAACCCCAAACATACTTGGTCGTCCCTTCCTTGCAACAATCAACTCTGTAATATGAGTCCGAAATGGGAACATGACCATTACCTTTGGGAACATGAGTCTAGACTTGAAAATCTACAATGGAAACTCTCAAATTGGGGATGATGAAGAGATCCATGAGGTTAATTGGATTGGTAGTGTTGATAATGAACTCAATGAACATCAAGGAGTTACCGAAGGATGGTTAAGTCAATAAGAGATTGATTTTCATTATTCAAATGAGGGAAATTTGCCTCCTTGGATTGAATCTCTTTCAGACAGCTCTATTGATGAATTTCTAGAATCACCAATCAGTGATACCATGGTTGAAATCAATAACATTGAGTCCATATCCATTCATGACACTACTCTAGAAAATTTAGTGGATGAAAATTTTGTTCACAAGGAACCAATTTTGTCAAGAAATTTGAACAAAGAAACTATGTTTAATACAAAGTCTCATCCATTCTTGGAAATTCATGACCAATCTGATCTTGAATTTAAAGTCTTACCTTCTCACTAAAGTATGATTTCTTAGGGGACAATCAATCCTTTCTTGTTGTCATTTCTTCCTCCCTTGAAGCCGATCATGAGAGGATGCTTCTAGATGTTCATAGGAGACACAAGAAATCCATTGGATGGACCCTATCTGATATCCCTGGGATTAGCCCACTTATCGGGACTCATAGAATTATTCTTGAATCTGAGTCAAAGCCATGTCATCAACCTCAGAGGCGACTCAATCCAAATCTCATGGAAGTAGTGAGAAAAGAACTTTTGAAATTGTTAAAAGCTGGTATCATATATCCTATAGTTGAGAGTGAGTGGGTTAGCCCAATCCATGTGGTTCCAAAGAAGGTCGGAATCACAGTAACAACAAACAAGGATGCAGAGATGCTTCCAACAAGGGTCAGTAGTGGATGGAGAGTTTGTATTGGCTATAGGAAGCTCAACTCTTGTACCAGGAAAGACCATTTCCCCTTAACCTTTATTGATCAAGTCCTCGAGCGAGTGGCGGGTCATCAATTCTATTGCTTCTTAGATGGATTCTCAGGGTATAATAAGATCGAAGACTCCTTATAGGATCATGGAAAAACAACCTTCACTTGTCCATTTGGCATTTTTTCCTTCAAGCGCATGCCCTTTGGGTTATGTAATGCCCTTGGTACCTTCTAGCGGTGCATGATGGGAATATTCTCGGATATAGTGGGGTATTTTTTAGAGGTCTTCATGGATGACTTCTCCATCTTTGGGGATACTTTTGAGGGATGCCTTATAAATGTTGAAAAGGTTTTGTCATGGTGCGAGGATAAGAATCTCATACTAAATTGGTAAAAATTCCATTTCATGGTAACGGAAGGACATGTTCTAGGTCATCTGGTATCTGGTAGAGGGATTGAAGTTGATAAATCTAAGGTTGACATCATTCGTCACCATCCCTCTCCTAAAACATTTAAGGAAGTGAGGTCCTTCTTAGGACATGATGGTTTTTATAGAAGGTTCATTAGGAATTTCAGCTCTATTTCTCAACCACTTTGTGCTCTCTTGGTTAAAGATGCTCCATTTTTATGGACAGAAAGCTGTGAGGAATCATTCTCTACACTCAAGTCAACTCTTATATCTCCACCTATCATGCAATCTCCAAATTGGAAACTTCCTTTCGAGCTCATTTGTGATGCAAGTGATTTCGCTGTAGGAGCAGTCTTAGGACAACGGTGTGAGAAAACTCCACATGTCATTTCTTATACAAGAAAATCATTAAATGATGCACAAATATACTACACCACCACTGAGAAAGAGTTGCTTGCTGTTGTCTTTTCTTTATATAAATTCTGGTCTTATCTCTTAGGATCACCCATAATTGTCTTCACTGATCATTCAGCCCTAAAATACCTTTTCCGAAAACAATATGCCGAGGCTAGATTGATTAGGTGGGTCCTTCTTCTTCAAGATTTCTATTTAACCATTAAGGATAAAAGGGTGTCGAAAATATTGTAGCTGATCACCTCTCTAGGATTTAATTAAATGAACACTCACACAACCTCTCTGTGTCTGATTCATTTCCTGATGAGCACCTCTATTCAGTGAGTGATTTCCCTTGGTATGCTGACATAGCAAACCATTTGGTGACGGGTGACATTCCAAAATTCATGGGGACCCAAGCTAAGAGGAAATTCCTTTCTAATGTAAAACATTATGTGTTTGATGATCCTTACCTCTTCGTGTTCTGTCCTGATCAAATCATCATGAGATGTATTCCAGAGCCTGAGCAAGAGTCCATTCTAAACTTTTGTCATGGGGAGGCATGTGGAGGCCACTTTTCTACAAAGAAAACCACTGAAAAGGTCCTCCAAAGTGGTTTCTACTGGCCGAACCTCACTAAGGAATCCTTCCAATTTTGCAAAAGTTGTCCTCAGTGTCAGAAATTAGGATCCATTACCAAAAGGAATCAAATGCCCCTCACTCCCATTCTAGTCGTTGAAATCTTTGATTGTTGGGGAATTGATTTCATGGGACCCTTTCCAAACTCTAAGGGATACCTCTACATCCTCTTAGCTATTGATTATGTCTCAAAATGGGTTGAATCCATTCCCACCAAGTCCATTGACCACCATGTTGTGATCCAATTTCTGGAAGAGCATATATTTTCTCAATTTGGAATTCCTAGGGCTATAATCAGTGATTGTGGAACCCATTTCTGCAACCACCCATTCTCTTCACTCATTTCTAAGTATGGTATTACTCATAAAGTTTCCACCGCATACCATCCTCAAACCAACGGTCAAGATGAGTTGGAAAATAGAGAAATTAAGGAAATTATTGAAAAAAAATTCAATCCCTCTAGGAAAGACTGGTCCGAGAAACTATTAGATGCCCTTTGGGCATATCGAACTGCTTTCAAAACTATCCTAGGCATGTCACCGTATAGATTGGTTTATTGAAAATCATGTCATTTACCTGTTGAAATTGAACATAAGGCCTTTTGGGCAATAAAAAAATGAACTTTGACATTTCTTTGGCTGAAACAAAAAGGAAATTAGATCTTAATGAACTCGAGGAACTTAGGATGGAGGCTTATGAAAATTCAAGGATCAATAAATCTAATGTTTAACACTACCAATCTAGGAATCTCAAAGTCAAACACTTTGAACTTGGAAAATTTGTGCTCTTGTATAGTTCAAAACTTCATCTACACCCATGAAAGCTAAGGTCCAGATGGTCTGGTCTATACCTAGTGCATCATGTGTACCCTCATGGGGCAATAGAGATTCGAGATCCCACAAGTGGTCATGTCTTCAAAGTCAATGGCCATAGGTTAAAACCATTCATTGAATCATTCAATAAACAAGAAAACAAGGAGGAGTTAACGGATCCAACATATGAAACAGAGAAACAAAGATAGATTTAGGGTATAAGTCGGGATAACGATGTTAAACAAAAGCGATGCACGGGAGGCAACCCATGGTTTTCATGTTTCCAATCACTGTGAATCATATTTTGTTTCCTTCTTCTTAATTTTGTTATTTTTTTATATATATAGACTGTTGACATGTTCTTCCTTCATGAGTAAGGATGGGTATGAAAAGGGAGAACATTATTCATCCGTGTCATGCGGTGTTATCCCTGAGTAATACCTTACCTAGAAATTTAAAGAAGACAATGTATAATGAGTTTATTTTATTTATGTTTTTGTAGGTTAAAAAAATTAGACTGTTGACCTGTTCTTCTTTTATGAGTATGGATGGGTATGAATGGGGGGCACCGTATTCATCCGTGTCACGCGGTGTGATCCCTGAGTAATACCTTACCCAGAAATTTAAATGAAGACAATGTATCATTAGTTTGATTTAAAAAAATGAAAATTATGGTACTTGGAATTAAATAAATCATTGTGTTGTTTGTTTTGTCTACTTTGTCCTTCTTTTTATGGTTCAGGAACTATTTTCGGTGATACATGTTCAATCAAGGAGGTGCCTACATCCCCAAAGAGATCAAAGGAGTAATTTGGAGCATCATGAACCTTAACTTTAAAAACCAGGTGAATTTGTTCCATGTTTATCATTCTCAATTTCATCTTTGAACTCCTCTCCTACCCACTTCTAACTTTTCTATTCTTTAAACACTGGGGAAAGTGTCATTCGAAGTTTGGGGGAGATAAAAAATGTTTTATTTTAAAAACATGCATGAAAATAAAAATTCCATTAACCATAATCATGATAAACACACATTAAAAACTCTAAAATTGGATATCAAATAAATTTTGCATACCTTGATTCTGATTTTATTGCAAGTTTATGTTCATGAGCATAGTTTTTGGAAAGTGCGGTTGTCCGATGTGATTTTTCAATGTTTACAATTTCATCCTCTTAATAAAAATGCCACAATGCACGTCTACTGGATCGTGGGTGTAAATTTGAGTTCTTGGGTCCCTTTCATTATAGCATAGGGTTCTGGGTCACTTTTAGTTTAATTTGAGTATCCAAAAAAAAACAAAAAAAAATGACCACATAGAGCAATGTTTTGTCCAAATGCATGGCGTCCAGCACATGGAGATCGGGACTCCATAGTTGTCTTGCCCAGAGTTAGACTTTATATCTCTATTGTAGAGCATGAAATTGACAATATGTGTGGCATCCGACACTTGGGTATTGTCATTCCATAGTTGTCTTGCCCAGAGTTAGTCTTTTCATATCTATTGTGGTTAAAAAAATAAAATCAAAATAAAATCAAAAAAAAGGATACTCATCTTAAGGTTTAATGTGATTCCCATCTAGCGCTTCCATTTTTCCTCTTGAACAATAAAATGGGCCCCATATCTTTTATGATGCACAACACATTATCATGCTTAATTGGAATTAGAAGAAATGTGGCGATGAATTTGAACAAAGGAATGGGCTTGGGCTTGGGATATGCTTATGAACCTAGCTTGTTTTTAATGATTTTGATGGGTTTTCATAATTTTTTTTTGATATTAGATATTTGGATGAGCAATGTGTATTAAAATGTTTTTGGAAAAGGGGATTTGAATTTCATTTTTGTAATTTATTTTGCTCGGGAATAGAAAATCTCAAGTTGGGGGGTGTGATGAGTCACTGAAAGTGGATAATATTAATTGTTAATATCTTTATATTCATTGTTCCAAAGTCCATAAACATTGTTTTTAGTGCATTACATAAATAGCACTTCATTTCTCATCAAAAATGGAATTCATGTTTAAAATACAAATTTGGGCCCAATCATTCGTTTTTTTGTTGACAATATCATATTCATTTTATGAATTTGAAATTTTTGGATATGATTTATCACTTTGTTTGGAACATTTTATCTTTTAGATCCGCTGGATAAATCCCAAAGGAAGATGGAGAATTTTGTGCTAGAAGGCAGAAACTTGCTGGAAAAAGCATAATGGGCCTAAGGTCCATCAAACAATTGTGGGGCCCAGAAACCAAGCCCAATGATGCTCAAATTTATACAGTAGAAATATACAAATATTAGGATCATTTTATTCAACTGTGTCTGGAGCTAATTCTGATGTTTTCATGATGATAATGGGATCTTAAGTTGAGATTTAAATGGTGGACTCGACATTAATGCACAGAAATCTGTCCTAACATTTCGACCATAACATCCAAAATAATGAGCCATATTTCCTGAAATTTTTAGAGCTTCTATAAGACACACGGAAGAGGATATTGCTCTTATAGAACCCCTCCGGATTCGGCTATCTTCAATTGCGAATTCACACATCAATATGGTGGACGAATCTGGACAGTTTTCCGGGTCAAATTCAAAACATCAATTTCCTTTTGATTATTCACCCTCCATATGACTCTATTAATTGTTGGGGGGAGAATTAATTGTTGGGGGATGCACCTAAGGCTCCTAATATTCTTATATAAGGACCTATTGGTGAAGGGAATAGGTTTGGATATTTTTCATATCATCTTTTGTTGCTTGATTCATTGTAAGGTTATGCTTCCAAATTTCCTTTGTAATGTTTTCCATTTCCATGTAAGTTTTTTTTTGTATATTTAAGTTCTTAATCAACATAATTCACTTGTATATTTTCCATTTAATTTATTAAAACTTTTTTTGTCACAAAGCACAGTGATATCTCTGTGTTGTTGTGAATTATTTCACACATAGGTCTGAATTTCATTCAAACACACGGATGAGTGCTCGTTATTTCTGCGGTTTTAATTTATTTAATCCAATTCTTGTTAGCCATCTTCCGCCCACCATTGAGAGTATAAAATAAATGGAGGTCTAACCCTTTAATGGGATGATCATAGGAGGATGAAAAGGCTGGATTGAATGTTTTTTGACGAACAAATTGTTGTTAATTGGATAATTAATTTAAGACAACCATTCTTCAATTATTTCTACAATTCATCTTTACTGTGTTTGAGAAAACTAAATTCTATTACTAAATGAACATATACCTCGGGGAGATCATGAATTTTGTTCTCTAAGTGTATATGGGATTAGTAATTGTGTTTAGTAATTACCAAACCTGAAAATGATGAATGCAACGTTATTTTTGAAGATTGGATTCATCAAAAATTAATAAAAACAAAATTGTCTAATGAAGTAAAATTCATTCAATCCACCCCGAGCATAATCCTAAGATCAACCGATTTCCATTTAATTGAATTCACTTAGGTTTATTAGTGTTCTTTAAAAACCATCCAAAATCAAACCCAAAGTCGGCTACTTCATAGCCCATCCTTCACACAATCATAGCGTCTCAAGGTTACTTCTTCGGTCCATGTGGATTCGACCCCTACATGTACTACATCGATCGCTTTTACTAGTAGGGTAAATTTGGGCACAACCAGGAGCATATAATTTCTTCATAATGTACAAAAATCATAAACAATCACCAAAAAATGGAGCTCTTAATATAAACCATATCAATATTGGTAAATCTAAATTCAGAATCCCAATAAACATAAATCACCAAATGAATAATAAAATGTCATTAGAATAAAGATATTTATGGTATAAAATTTCACATTTTCATTATATATACATAATAAATTAATATTGTTTCTTATCGAAAAAATTATGTCTCAAACAAATTGAATATGTGATTAATAACTCTTTTAATGATCATATCATTGAATTATGAATGATCAGTAGATTTATTTTTTGTACAAATATTAAATCCACAAAAAATTAAAATTTTAATATAAAATGTATTTATAATTTTACACATAATAACATCATAATGGAGTCAATAAAGAATAATTACTAACCAATGAATGGAAATTTAGTGAAGAAATCCATTAGCACTTGGTAACATTAGATTCAAATCCCCTTGTATGAGATATATCATATTTAAATTTAAAATATTATGGTGTATTAAGGACAAATTATTATAAAATGAAATGGTTAGAATATAAATTATATAATTTAAATTAGATTCAATATTAAAAAAAATTATTCCAAAATGAATTAAAATTGAAAAAAATCTCATACAGCTTTGGAAATCTATGAGTCAAAATATCAATAAAAAATTGGAATCTTGTATAAAATTAGAAATATGAATATTTCTCATGAAAAAATAATGATAATTTTATTTTTAGTATATGCAATAAAAAATAAAATAATTTATTAAAATGGAATTTGTCTCATCGTAATAAAAATAGGACAAGTAATTGTTTCCTCAAGTCCTAAATTTCAATTTATGTCTTTTAACTCGTGTATAATAAAAATTTATCGATTATATAATTTATTAAAAAATTACATTTTTCATAAATAATAATGTATTTATTTATTAATTTCATAAATTTAATTTATAAATACGTAATTCATTAAGTCCATGTTATGTGATTTTTGGATGTTCGGCTCATTATTAAAAAAATGGTATTTTATAGTTGTAAAAGAGAACATTTTTAATTCATCTTCATAATAATAATAATTAAATATCTATAATATTTTATCAATAATTATACATTTAAAAACAATCATGATTATTGTGTATGAAAAATGAACGACGTTATGATCAAGGAGATGGTAGGCCATACAACCTTATCGGTAATGATTACATTTTTAAAAAATAATTATACAAATAAGTTAAGTGAAATTTTATCGCTAAAAAATTATAATAATATCCTAAATATAATTTTATTTATTTAAAAATAGTTATATATTATTAATGTAATTTTTTGATAAAAAATGAATCAAAACGCTTCGTGAAGGTGGTAGTCTACACATACGCACAAATGACATCATAATTTTTCATTGACTGTGAATGTAAAATGGAAAATGATACATTTTCATTTAATATTGATAATAATTTAGATGAAATCCTAACTATGAATATTATATAACATATATTAATTAAAATTATCCTTAATAATTTCTATTTAATGTATTAGTGAAAAAACTCACATCGCTACAGGGGTTGGTGGTCCCACATAAACATGAGAGACATTATCATATCCCCAAATAAATAGAATATAAGATTGGATATCTAATATAATAATTACAAAAGTATATTTATATTAAAAAAACACACACCCAAATATATATATATATCCATCATTATAAGAATTTTTTGCTGTCGATGATGGAAGACAAATTACTAAGGAAAGTGAGTCGGTAGTCCACCGTAAACATGAATGTTTGTTTCATTTCCAATTTGTTGGATGATGGGGTATTTTTAGGTTATTCAATTGTAATAATACAATAATATTATATATAATACCATTTTTATAATATTTTAACAAATGTTGATGATTTGATGGAGATGGAATAAGAAAAAAAATTAAAATTCATAGTTAAGAATGATATCTCTTCCTTGAACAACCTCCATAGGATTGAACCAAAAGCATTCATATGATGCCTTTTTTATCAAAAAATGACTGATGGTATTTTAGTGTTAAATGGTAGAGATATTTCTATATTTATATTCATATCTAATGGGATTTTATAGTTTTAAGTGGAGATTATAATTGGATGCCTTTAACTATTTAGGTAATAGAATAATTGTAATATTTTAAAAGAAAATGTTATAACAACACATTTCACATTAAACAAGACTAAAAAATGGACTACTATTGTTCTATAGACTTTATATGACCTATATACATCCATAAAATAATTTTCATCGAACTTTTTATTTCATTCAACAACTTTTCAAATTAATTTTACCCCATGTAAATGAGTTTTTAACACATACATGGGAAAATATTTATATTATTTTTAGCATTACTTTGACTAAAATTACATTTTACTTAATAAATAATATAAATAATAATTATTACAAGTATTTATTACATTTTACAAAAGTAAAATATCAAATATGAGATAATTGAATTTAAAATATACTCACCAATGTAATGGAAGGTGGTATTACAGGAAATTTATTTCTTAAAAATGTAGTGATTTATTAATAACTCATTTGCTGTCATGAATTATTACATGAATTATATTAAATATATATTGAAATATAATATTTAAATTTTTTTAAACTAGTTACATATTAAGAGTTTCTCTAATTAATTAAAATCGATAAACACTGTTAACATTAAAACTATTTTCAAGAGTAACCCTCTTTTAATCAAAGAAATATAAATATACTAAAATCCAATATAAACCTAGTTCACTTTATTTAATTGATTAAAATATAAAAAATAATTCGTAATTTAAATGATAAAATTTAAAATAATAATGGGATTATTAAATTAAATAATCTATTGAAAATAAATTATAGTTTTACAAAAATCAATATTTTTCACTATTAAATAAAACATTAGTATATTAAAAACAATTAAACCAATTTTAATTTTCATATTCATAATTAAAAAATGATTATAATTTCAAAAAAAATATTTTATAAAGTATCTAAATAATTAATTATAATGTTTTCTCATAGTAACAAATAAAAATCAGTTTTTAAGAAAAAATCATTTTTATGACTAAATGAATTTACTAAATATTTTTTTATTATTTATTTGTAATTTATCAATAAATATATATTGGGTAGAAAATATATATATATATATATATATTAATATACATATATATATATTAATATATATATATATATATGGAATAAATTAATACTATTCATAACATAAAATTTGAAACATACGTCATAATGGTTATATATTTTATAGGAAATTTAATCCGAATGTTGCATGTTGCATATTCTATCAAACATATTGTTAATATATTATAATATCACTTTATTGCTTCATGTTTTATATATTATAATCCACATAAATAATTGAAATATATAATCATAATTTTTATTGATCTATTCACATATAATAACAGAATAACATAGATAATTAAATCTATTTATAAACCAACGAAGGAAAAGTTAGTTATGAAACTAACAAACACTCGGTAAATTTAATTTTAAAAATGATTGGATTCAATAAGTCATATTCCAAAATAAAATACCATTTTTATGAAATATTCCACATATAACACGTATTAATGGAATATATTAAAAGTATAAAAAAATTAGTTATATAACAATAATATATTCGGCATTAAAGGAAAATGGATATGCAATTTATTACCTCCTGTCAAAAAATTCCATTTAATCCCATTAAATATTGTATAATATAATCATTTAAATTATTCTATTACACAACAGCATTTTCCTTCATTAATCCTATTTTATTGGACAACTTTTTAAATATTATCTAATAACATATTTTATTACATAATCAATTATTACTACGTATAGTTATTTTAGAATGTTTTATCCAAAATTTCGAAAAAGGCGTGGTTGTTGATCATGGTGACATGGTTAATTATTCCATCATCTTATTATTAATACTCATGATATTACTATAATTTCATTATATATATTATACATTTAAAACAATCCATAATAGAATATTATGAAATATAAACTATGTTACCATTATGGAGTTGTTTTATTGTACATATACAAAAGTAATTATCCATTTTGAAATTTTCATTATTGAAACAATTTTATTATTATTTTATGCTTATATAATTATTATAATATAATAACTACCATAATATTGAATTTAAAATACTTAAATATATATCATATATGTGATGTGGTTATGAAAAAAAGTCATATCTCTTTGTGGATGTGGTAGTCCACACGTATGTACGTATGTTGTTTGTCATTTTTTATTGAATAAAAATGTAATAATATATGTCTTATGATATCATTACCTAATGATAAATATTTAATGAATATAATATAAATATAAACAATCTATCATTTTAATCATAAGTTATATATGGTGATTGAAATCTAATTACATCAGTCTCTGAGGCGATAGTCCTCCAAATAAACAAATGATATATTGCTTTCACATTTGATAGAGGTTGTAGATGGATACAGATTTTTCAATTAAAATAATAAAATATATGTGTTTGGAAGATACATATTTCAATATATAATTATTGTTACAGAATATTTGAGTATGTTGAAAAAAATTAATCAAAAAATCTCTGTTAGGAACTATACCTATTCTACACACATCCCCTTTTCATTACACCTTATGACGTCCACAATTGTTATTATTAAAAAATTATGGATAATATAACATGGGGATTTATTTTAGGATTATATATATCTTGCTCTTATTATAATTAAATGTTTCTTGAGTTTTGAACAAATAACAAGATGCAATTCACTTTTAAAAGAGTGTTGAGAGGTACTAATGAATTTCATTAAAAAAATCACATAAATTTATATAGTTATCAAAATAATTCAAAATATTTATTATTAGATTATAATGTGGTTTTAGTATATATCCTCACCGGCCATAATATTTTTAATATTTTGGATCAAATTTTTATAGATATTTGTTTTATTTTTATGTATCATCGACCCTTTGTATAATTACTGTGACAATGATGGGTTTACTCTTTATGTGTCATAATAGATAATATAAATGAAAATTTTGCAATTAAATTAACCTTGGATGATATTTAAAACCTTATAAAAATAAGATATATGATGATCAAATATTTAGGAATTTTAAATAAAATAGTAAAATTTATTTATTAAAAAATTATATTTACTGTCAAATTTTGAACAACTCATTTACATTTCAATTATTTAAATAAAGAAAAAAATTATTAAATTAGTATAAACAAAATGTTACTTAATATAATATTACTATTATAAAATTAGTGGATAAAAATTACTTCATTCAAATAATATTAATTAATATATTTTTATACAGATTTATTATATTTTTCTATAAATTGAATAAGTACTATGTGAGTATTATGTACTATTATTATGTAATTATTTAATAACTAAATATATAAATATAAATTTACTTTAAGAAAATAAATTATTTATATATGAAATAAATGTTTACAACCAAAAATATAAACTTTTTTTCCTATGTTAAAAACATTATAGTAATTAGATGCAAGAATGAATAATTTTTTCCATATACGAACATAAATTAAAGGAATTCCAGAATCATGTGCAAGTGCAAAATGACATATATTAAATGTTTGGATGATTATGGCTGATTTATTATCATCCTATAATGTTAAGTAACATGTTACGTTCATTTTTGTAGTAAAAATAGTATATTTGTTCAATTAATTACATAAATTACCCTTAACCATGGTATAAAATTACGATGGTTACTATCAATCAATTTCAATAATAAAAGGTTACTATTTAATATATTATGACTGTATTATTAATAATATTTAATATATTTTATAGTATTCAAAACATGTAAGTATTTGAAATTATTTTAAAATTAAATGGTAAAAATGTGAAGAAAAACATCTTGTTAGAAGAATTTACTTTTTTAGGTATAATGTCACAACCTGTCCCTTGGGGCCCATGTCATGACTACCCCAAGACCACTTTTTATAGGCTAGGGGTTGGCGACAAGCACCAAAAAATAATATCCCTAAAATGGGAAGGTATTTCTTTTAATATTGTATAAACACATAGTCTAAGAACACAACAAGATGCAACCACGAAGTAAACCTGCAGTAGTAAAAGTGTGTAGAAAAAGTAAAGGGGCAGGAATATAAGCCCAACTAATAGATAAAACTACAACTGAAAAGAGAAAGTGTATCCTAGAATTTCCCATTATGGATCATATCAGAAGTGTAGGTACAACTCATCTCCACATATCTCCTCGCCAACCAGTCACCTCCGTGTATCGCCTGGTGCTGGATCCTACTGTCTCAGCAGTGCTTCTCACCATCTGCACAAGACACAACAAGTTGTGGGAGATGCTAGTTCATGGGTGAGTCTAACTATAATCATTAGGGACCTAGAGACCCCCAAAGTTCTCTCAAAATTAAACAAAGGGAAACCACAAGCATGATCTCAATCACAATACACAAAGAAAAAGACACTGCTCAAACCAGGTATAACTGAGTACATTAGTACAGATGATTGATCATAATGTTAGATCATATTATTCAGTCTAGAGGAACTACATCTGACCCACACAGGATCGATAGGTATTAACCCCCATAAGACCCACAGAAGATCGATAGGTAAAAACCCCCCACAATACCCACACAAGATCGATAGATGTGGATCTACCCAGAATATCTAGGTTCTAATTCACGTAGAATTACTAGGTACTTATTCACACAGAATCATTGGGTGCTGATTCACATAGAATCCCTCAGTGCAGAATCAAACAGAATCGTTAGGTTCTAATTCACATAGAATCGTAAGGTGTTGACTATCACATAGTCATTGGGTATTGATTTAAATAGAATTATTGGGGTCTTATTCACACAGAATCGCTAGGTTCTGATCCACAAAGGATTTCTCTACATTGTTCAGGTCTCAGCCAGCCAGGGGATTCCTGGTCCTAGTATGCTTGTTTCTGGGAGAAACTGCTTCTGAATCCATCAGTATTATTTCAACTGGCATGAATTCCCACGAAAAAGTAACCCAATGATCTGTCATATCATAAGGGATCCATAACAACAAATGGTGCATCAACTGGATGCTCAGTCTGAAAGTTATTGGCATTTTAGTGCCATGGGCCCGGTTGGATTTAGGGTCGATCCAACCTGGACATACTCCAATTTTCTCCAAAACACTCTTGTAGTATCTAAAAATTTTCATCTACCTTCATGGATCCCATAGTCGCAGATGGTTCATCAAACAAATGTTTATTTTGGAAGATACAACATTTTGAGCATATCCAGACAAGAGAGGGGTCAAGGTCTAGTCCGACCCAGTCGGACTAACCAGGTCCGAGTCCAACCCAAACCGGCCTGAACCAACCTGGGCAAAACCGGTTGGGCTGGGCCATGTTGGGCTCTGCCCGCAGTGTAGTGGTGGGCTTGTCCCGCTAGGTAGCGGTGGCTTGGCCCACCGGCTGGTGCGACCAGCGCGGGGGGCCTGCGGTCCCCCTCCTAAAGGGAACAAAGAGTCATTCATCTCTTTAAAAGGCGATGACAGGTGGCACCTTATCATCACCTGCGGGACCCACATGGAGTGGGTACCCTCCTATTCTGCGACTTCCTAGTCACGACATGTTCATTGCGCTGCCTCTCGCCTTCGCAGTCGGTCGAGAGTCGGACACCTATCCATATGCCAGGGTGCTGAGCGGTGTCACCTCCTTCTGCAGGCAGTGATCGACTACCCCCGCCTTCTCCTGCTGGTTCCGGTCGTCGATGGGACATATACGGGTCCTAGGGTGAGCTCTGGTGGTTTGTTCTTCCTTCCAGATTCACCTACGGGCCTCCTGGGATGCCACAGTCATTACATGACTCCCAATTTCAACATTCGGTCGAGTTAGAAATTTTTCACCTGAAGAACGCAACATGAATGAAGTGGAAGAGGGTTTGACCTTGTTTGTTTGGCCCATACCCTCCACAAAAGGATTATAACAAGCATGATATGATTCAATTCATCGATGATAATATTTAATAAATAAGCACCCAACCTCAGATATTGTTGGAGACATCACGATGATGGAAAAAGAATCAATGCTTAATGAAGCCGCCAGAATTCATTTTTCCCAATTTGTTTCCTCCTGTGTTTCCATCAATTATTTCGTTTCCCGGTGGATGATGATGTAACACTTTGTCAGTGGTTTCTCACCATCACTCCAAAATCTCATGCTCGATCTTCTATTTAATAGAAGGTGGATCCAAATGTGTTTCTGGACATTAATGAGGTTCAATTATGAACTTCTTTTAATGTTACTATGTAGAGGTTACAAAATAGAAGAGATAATCCATTAAATGGCCTGACAAGTCAATATTCTCACCATCACCACTCAATAATTACAGAAAATAAGTAAAATAAATTTGGTAATTATTCTTTTATTATTGTTTTGTAATGTCCAAAATTTAACTTTTTCTCCCGACATACTCCGGTCAAATTGAAGTCTTCTTTAAGAGAATCCAATCCCTATGGACTCAACGGTGTCCTTGTATTTCAATTCTGATAACTAGTTCAAAAGATAGAAAATATCATCTATGATTTTACTAAACATACCATTAAAAAAGTTTAAACAACCCATTTTGGGCCCACTAGGCCTCAGAATCAGGCGATTTCAATTTTCACAGACTCATAATATCCCAAAACATTTAAAAAATTTATATTGAATTTTCTGGTCTTTACATTCTCCACACCTTAGGTCATTTCATCCATGAAAGCTACAACAAAACATGGGGAACAAATAGGGGTACAGAGCACATATCTTAGCATCCTGCTCCCATGTGTTATCCTAGAGATTTTTGTGCTTCCAATAAACTCGCACCATAATAATCGACCACCCAAAAAGTACCCGCTATTTTCAATCCACTATCTCTACTAGAAACTCTGCAAACATCACCCCATTGTTGATATCCATCTCACCCCAGTCGACAATGTGCGATGGATCATGAATATATCTCCCCAGCAATGACACGTGGAAAACATTATGTACCTGGTGCATCTGTGGGGGAATCTCTAGATGGTACGCCACCTCACCTACTCTACTGAGGATTTAAAAGGGTTCAATGAACCTCAGAGATAGCTTGATGCCCCGGCCAAACCTCTATAATCATTCACAGAGTGAGACCCATATAAATACATGTTCCCCTTCCTCAAACTCCAAGGGTCTTTACCTCCTATTGGAAAAATACTTTTTCCGGCTCTGTACAGTCTTCATCCACATCGGGATGACCTGCACCTTCTATGTGGTATCTTGTACCAACTCTTGACCCATAACTGTTGACTACCCTGGGTCAATCCACCAAAGATATGATCTTCATTTCCACCCATACAATGCCTCAAAAGGATCCATGCCGATGGTGGCGTGATAACTAATACTGTATTTGAACTACGCTAGGGGCAGGTGGTCCTCCCAAATATGGCCAAAATCGAGGATATAAGCATGAAGCATGTCCTATAGTGTATGTATGGTCCTCTCCATCTAAACATCTCTCTAAGTATGGAAGGAAGTGCTCAAGTGTAGCTGAGTCTCATGTGACTCCTGCAATCCCTTCCACATGCAGGATGTAAAAAATGTGTCATGATCAAAGACAATTGTCGATGGCAATCCCTGCAGTTGCACAATCTTCTGCATGTAGATGCGTCCCAAGAACTCTATTTATCGCTAATCTCCAATGGGTAGGAAGTAGGCTGACTTTGTGAGTCAATCAATGATCACCTAGATGGAATCATAGCCCCTGGATGTATGTGGTGGATCTGTCACAATGTCCATGGATATACCATCACACTTCCACTCCATCACCTCAAGTGGTTATGCTAAGACAGTGTACCTGGTGCTCGGCCTTCAATTTCTGACAAGTGAGGCATTGAGATACAAACATTTCCACAACTTTCATCATCCTTGGCCACCACTACTATTGAAGGTGGTCCTGCTACATCTTCGCCACTCCAGGATTTACTGATAAAGGGGATATATGTAACTCCCTCAACACCTACTATAGTAGTGATACTAGCACCATGGTGCATCCTCTGAGGAGAAAAACATGCTCCCCGCCTTTAAAAAAACATTTAAGAGCTTGTCCTAAGGATATATGAGCATGTCGGGCCTCACAGACAACCTCCCCAAGTTGTTCCTCCTCAGCTCACTGTAGAAATGGGTGAGTGACAATCATAAACAAGAGGTAATCTACTCCATCTCTTTCAATGAAGGATATCTGTCATGCGACTAGCTACTTTGTCGCCTCACTCAGTAGTTGTAGACCAGACCTCTGGATGAGTGTGCCTTGTAATACATTCCCCATCCCAAGAGTATAGACTATCTCAAAATCATAGTCATGGAAATACTCTATCTATCGTCAATGCCTCAAGTTCATGTCCATCTATTAGAAGATATACCTGAGAATCTTGTGAGAAGAGTAAATAGTAAATCATTCACCCATCAAGAAGTTATACCACATCTTCAGTGAAAAGACTCCTGATGCTAACTCCAGGTCATGGGTAGCCTAGTTCTTCTTGCGATGTATCAACTACCATGAGCTATAGGCGATCAAAAATCACTCCTTCATCAGAACACAACCAAGTCTTTTCCCTAATACATTTCAGTAGACTACATCCACAATGCCCTCTTCTAGTAGCCTCAAGATGGGGGAACTCGTTAGTCTCTATCTCAGCATTTGAAAACTCTTCATTCACTTTTCCACCCACATGAAAGGATGCCCCTTCTTCCTCAAAGCTGAGAAGGGAGAGACTACCCTGTAGAAGTCATGTACAAATCATTTGTAGTACTCATCCAATCCAAGGAAACTCTGTACTCATTTAAACTCGTGGGTGGATACTAAGTAAGAACTGCCTCTATCTTGTCCAGATTAACATCAACTCTAGCCTCTATGATAACATGCCCCAGTAAGTTGACTTCCGGTATCAATAACTAAAAATTCATGATCTTTTCGTAATGCTAGTCCTCTCAGAGTGTATCTAGAACTATCCTTAGGTGTGTGGCATGCTCTTATTCCGACATTGAGTATATCAAGATGTATTCAATGAAGACCTCTATGAGGTGATTGAGGTATGGCTGAATGATCATGTTCATGAGCCCCATGAACACTGTAGGAGTATCGGTCACACTGAAAGGCATCACCAAAAACTTTTAATAGTCATACTGACATCTGAAGGTTGTCTCCGGTACATCCTCATATCATACCCTAAGCTGATGAAAGCATGATCTGAGGTCTATCCTTAAAAACCATCGACCACCCTTTAGTTGGTCAAAGATATCTTAGTTCCTTGGAAATGGATACTTGTTCTTCAAGGTCACCTGGTTCAAGTACCGATAGTCCACACAAAGCCTCATGCTCCTATCTTCATTCATGGAAAACAAAGTTAGGGCTGCCGATGGAGAAACAATGGGGATTACAATCCCATTTCTTTGAGAGTCCTTTAATGGTACCCTCGGCTCACGAAGATCCATGGGAACCATTTTATATGGTGTTGTAGATATCAGTGTCGTCTCGAGGTACATGTCAATGTAAAAGTTTACCTCTCTACAAGGAGTTTTTCCAATAACATCATTAGGAAAGACATCAGGATACTGGTCCCACACTATGGGATAACTTAGACTCCCCATGTCAACTACTCTGAGGGTGAGGCTAGCCAACTGGTGATTGATCAACTTCACCCTCCTTTGAGAATTTCCATACTGTGTTACAATGGTTTCCTTCAAACCGGTGGATCGTAAAATGATTCCATACTCGCAGACACACTGCACTTTGCACATAAATCATTTTATCTGAGCAAGGATTATTGATAGCCGTTCCATACCCTAGATGACTTCATAAGGAAACGAAGTTGCTACTAGAAGATTCCATCTTAATCTCTCACCTTCTAGAGTGATCTCACACTATCTGCACCAGTGCGTAATCAATGAATCCTCTCCCATAAGAGTCTCTAACAGTAATGATCATTCCAATTACTCCATCGGAATCTCTGAGATCCAAAAAAAGTGTCGTGGAAATGAATGAGTGACTATAACATGTGTCTATAAGTACTAAAACTATAGTGTAATAGACACAGATAAAACCTCTAATAATCATTGGAGCATCGTGGTTTTAGGCCTCTGCCGCCTATAGCTGAGCTCACCCTTTTCTACCATCTCTTTATTGTCGGGGTGGACCTCTTGGTGGTGGTGATGGTAGAACATCTAATCGCCTCCCATTGCCTAATTCACGGACTTCTCCCCTACCATGTATGCCGCCCTACGGACCTCCTTGCTCAAACCACGGTCACTACCTGGGCATTTCCTCGACCATTTTATGATTGTCACTACGGCGGCTCGGGAAGTCGCGAGCCATGTGGCCCTGCCCTCCATAGATGAATCACAATATTCTTCCATACTGACCACCACTGCCTCATAATCTCAGAACCATAGGGCCTATATCCTAGGGTCTCCCTATAGATTTTCTGGTCCTCTTAAACATCTACATCATATGCCTACTTCCTGCTACAGATGACTCAACTACCTGTCATTTGGTGGTGGCTCTCACCATTGGTGCCTGCTCAGCTAAGAATCTCTCCAGTAATAATTCTCTCTTGATCACTCATGACTGCATAAGAATATTGAGTAATATCATCAATTCTCTGATCTCCAACTAGAGACCCTGATCAATGGTCTGGGGCCCGAAGAATGGGTCTCGCACCATGTAGGTGGAGTAGCACGAGAGGTCAGTGAATCTCGCAGAGTACTGGGCCACTGATAATCTACGCTATTGTTTGTGCAGCTGTTCTTAGATATGCATAGAGCGTAGTTTCATTGGAATGAACTCCACACCAAATAGGCTCTCAAAGTTTGTCCAGGTGAGGGTCTCCTCATCATGTAACTAGAGCGTCAGGCTCCACCACCTTCCTATCATGCCCAAAAAAGATTAGCTGCAAAGATCACCATATGCTTTGCGGGTGTCCCCACTAGTTGGAAAACTCTAGACACAGCCTCCAGCCAGCCCTCAGCTACCTAGGGATATATCTCACCAAAAATCCTCGGAGGCATTTACCACACGTACTCATGAAATTTGATCAGTAGGAACGCACCGTCTTTCAGTGGGACTAGTGAAAACTGCTTCTCAATTTGTGGTGGTACTGCTGGTGCACCACCCGAAGGTGCTAACATAGTAATAGGGCCTTACACCGAAGCCTCATCGCTCGGTGGTCCATCGTCATGTAGTCTCTCAGGAATCATGGCTGGTTGTCTATATAGAGGCTCCATGAAAGGAAACGGGTGTTCCATGGTTAATAAGTGATACCTAGTGATCTAACTCAAAAGATATCAAATTAAAAATATTTTCAAAATGCATGAAATCATTGTGTTCATTAACATAGTTTGAAATCAAAATTCAGGGTCCTGGTGTATGGATACATCCACTGCCGCACCAACACTAGACACCACGAATTGAAAACCACACTAAAAACACTCAACAATATCACTCCATTGAAAAAATAATATTCCTCGTTATTCAGTAGAACCGAGTCATCTAAAACCACATTGTCACGACACGTCCCCTGGGCCCATGTCCTGACTACCCAAAGCCTCTCTTCCATAGGACAAGGTTTGGTGACTAGAACAAGAATGTATTATCCCTAAATTGGGAAGGAATTTCATTTTAAATTGTACAAAAACATAGTCTAAGAACACAATAATATACAATCATGAAGTAAAAGTGCAGTATTAAAATTGTGCACAGAAAGTAAAGGGGTCGGAATACAACCCCAACTGATAGATAAAACCACAAATGGAAAGAGAAAAAATCTCCTAGAATCACCCACTATGGATCTTACCAGAATGGTAGGTACAACTCATCTCCACAGCTCTCCACGTCAACTAGTCACCTCTATGTACTGCTTCGTCTTGGCTCCTACCATCTCAGTTGTGCTTCGTGTCATTTGCACAAGACACAACAATGTGCGGGTGAAGCCAGTGTAGGTTTGAGTATAAAAATACTCAGTAGGGACGCCAAGACCCCTGAATGTCTCTCAGAATTCTACAGAGGGAAACCATAATCATGGTCTTAATTAAAAACCATAAACAAAAAGGCACCGCTGAAACTAGATATAATTGATTATTGTAGTGTAGATGATCTGTTGTAAAGCTAGATCATCTTATTCTATCAAGAGGCACTACTATTATATCACACATGATTGATAGGTAATGAACCCTGAAAGACCCACATAAAGTCAATAGGTTCTAACCCCTATGAGACCCACACAAAATCTATAGGTGCTGATCAACACAGAATCGCAAGGTGCGGATTTGCACAGAAACCGAAGGTGCTGATTCACAAACAATCATTTGGTGCTGATTTACACAGAATAGTTGGGTGTTGATTGAGACGGAATCACTTTCTGCGTATTAACACTGAATTTCTTGATGTGGATTCACATAGAATCGGTTGGTGCTAATTCACTTAGAATTTCTATGTGTTGATTCACACATAATCCCTCGGTGCTGATTCACAGAGAATTGATCTATGTTGATTCCCAATGAATCTCTCGGTGCTAATTCACACAGAATCACTAAGTAGTGATTCACATAGGATCACACTTCATTTATCACATCTCATCCAGCCACAAGATTCCCACTCATAGTAATCTTGTTTATGGGAGAAACCACTCCTCAAGTCCTCGGTCATACTTCAACCGGCACTAAGTCCCACAAAGAAGTTACCCGAGGATCCTTCAGGTTATAAGAGTTCTAACACAATAGACGGTGCATAAATCAGACATCTGGCTTGTTTGTTATTGGCATTTTAGTGTCATGGGTCTAGTTTGATTTGAGGTCCATCCAACTCGACTATACTCCAATATTCTCCAAAACTCTCATGGAGTTTCTCAAAAGGTTTTCTTGCTCCAAGGATCTTAGCGCCACAGACGGTTCGTCAAAATGGACAATGTTCACAAGATACGGCCTTTTAAGAATATCAGGGCTCGAGAGGGGACCGGGTCTGGTCCCACCTGGTCAGACCGACCCGGTTGGGCTGGACTGTGGTGGCTCGGCCTGCCAGCTAGCACGACCCATGCAGGGGTCATGCGGTCTACCTCTCAAACTGCTCAAAGAGCTATTTCTCTATTTAAATGGGGGCACCAAGTGTCGCCGCCTCATCACCTATGAGACCCATAGGGTGTGGGTCCCCTTCTTCATCACGGCTTCTTAGTCATGTCCTATACACCACATCCCATAAAGGCGTGATGCCTTTTGCATCTTCGGCCGATCGAGAGTCGGCCACCTATCTATCCATCATAGAGCCAAGCAGTGTATCCTTCTTCTGTGGCTGGCAACACCAGCGGGACTACTGCGGCCCACCGGGTAATCTCTGGTGGTCCATTCCTCCTTACATATGCACCTATGGGCCTCCCGGGATGCCTTGGTCCTTGCGTTCCTCATGGTTTTCTCTTTCCATCCAGTTAGATATTTTTCCCCCGAAGAACGCAACATGAATGAAGTGGCGGAGGGTTAGACCTTGTTCTTTTGGCCCACGTCCTCTGCATTAGCATTATAAAAAGTGAGAGATTATTAAATTCATCAATGATAATATTTAATAAATAAACCCTCTACCTAAGATTTTGTTGGGGACTTTGAAGTGGTCGAAGTAGAATCATCTCTGGATGAAGACACTGGTGTTTTTCATTCCTAATTTATTTCCTCAGACCTTGTCATCCAATCTTTTGTTCCTCGATGCAAGTCACCACAAGACTTCATCAGATGTTCCTCAACATTGTTCCAAAATCCCACACCATCGATTCTATTAAATAGATGGTGGATCTAAACGTGTTCCATGAAATTAAAGTGGTTCATTTATGAACCACATTTAATGTTACAACATCGACATAACAAAATAGTAGAGTCAAGACATTAAATTGCTTGACAAGTCATCGGTACAGCCAGCCCTTATCAATAGTTATAGAAAAAAATAAAAAACATTGTTAAGTTAAATTATTATTTTTTTTGTAAAGCCCAGAATTTATCTTTTTTCACTCGACCTTCTAGGGTCGAAGTGAAGCAACCCTTAAAAGAATCTTCGCGCTGCTCATTCAACGGTGTCCTTGAATTTCAATTCCAAGAACCGGTTAAAAAGATATAAAACGTCATCCATTTGTTTTCTAATCATACCATTTAAAAAGTTCAAAAAACATTTCCAGGCACACCGGGCCTTAGAATCTGGCACCATCAATTTTCGCAGACTTCTAATAATCTCAAATAATTCAAAAACAAATTTTACATGGAATTTTCGGGTCTTTACATATAATGTATTTCTATGATATATTCAAGTAAAAATATATTTTTAAAAACATAATTGGATAATTTTTAACCAATATAACTAATTTTATGTAAAATATAATCTAATTTAGAATATTCATCTATAATTAATTTAAACTAATATATACATCTTTCAATCAAAATCAGTAATTTTTGAAATTCATTTAAAAATAAACCATTATAGAAAATTAATGACATTGTCACCATATGATAATTTTAATATCATAATTTAAAAAATTATGATAGATTTATAAAATATATTTTTTAATATATAAATAAATAAATAATATAAATTTATCTTCGAAATAAATTAAAATAATTTTTGATGAAAACATTTTTTTATGAAGAAAAAGTCTCTAATTAAAAGTGATCAACTATTTACTAATAAATAATCAATAAATTATTTTTGATTAAGAAATATATATTTATATAAATATATAATTTTGGTTAATCATATTCATACCCATAATTTGATTAGATAAGTTATAATTTTTCATTTAAATAATATTAACACATGGTTTATTTATGATTGGGGTTGTATGTCGTATATACTATCAAATATACATATATTAAATAAAAATATCTGGATAGTACAGTCACCCTCCACCTTCCATTAATAAATTTCTAACTCAATATTTGAACATAACCTCAATAATAAGGGTTTGAATTATAAAAATACCTTTGTAAAAATCTCACATTTTAAATTTTTTTAATAAAAAACCTCTTGATAAGAGATAAATGGAAGTATGATGGTCTTCAAAAATTACCCATAAATTTGATTCCATGTTTGAAAAAAACATTAAATGTAAAAACATGGACAAGGAAAAAATGTTTATTCTCCAAATAACTATGTAGAATGAAAGAGGTCATAGATAATGAGAAATTGAGTGATCAGGATAATAGTTGAAACCATAATATTATATAAAAAAATTATATGAAAAATTCAATTGACTTATTATAAATGATTTTAATACATTAAATTTTTATTCAATATCCATTTAATAGAGTTGATTAATTACATTTCAATATATACTGAATACATAGGGACACATTCAAACATTTGATTTATAATTTCATCTACTATTAAATTTATACCAATATATCATATGTTTCTCCAAACTGTGAGTATTAAAGGGGAAATATTATTGCCTAAAGAACCAAATATAACTTATAATGGATCACATAATCCACATATGCATAAACATATAATAATCACTATTTTTTATATAAATAAAATTCAAAATGGTTATATGTTGGTATCATACATCAAATATGAATAAATCTTCATATGAAGAAAGAACCCATAATATCTAAACTAAATAATAATAACAAAGTATCTACATATGTCATATAATAAAAATATTCTAGACTAATATTGAAACAAAAAAACTGAATGATTGGATCACATATTCTTCAAGAATAATTTTTGATCAATCCTCAAATATTATAAATCATTATTGTATTTTTAATAAAAAAATATATTTCCTAATCAAGAATTCTAAAAGATGTGAAATATTTTCCATAAATAATTGACCTTATATCTAAAATAAAATTATTAACCACAACATTAACGAATGATTAAAACATAATGGTTATCTCATATAGTTAATTATATATCCATAAGGTGTAATATCATTGTATCAATATAATACATAATTTTAAACAAAATGGTCTAATATATCTCAATGACATAAAATATCTCCCAAAATATCATTAGTCGTGTTAACATTTACTATCCTAAATATTAAAAAGGGGTGTACAATACGTTGAAAATGTGATAAAACGTAAATAATTAAACCTAATATGGTATAAATAAATATAAAAACAATATCCCCTGAAACATTCTATTATCAAAAAAAAATTCTAAACCCTACTCAGATACAAACTATAACAGCCCAGAACCGTCACTCCAAGATCATGTGTCTAAAATTTAAAAAACATTCTATATTTTATTCTAATAAATATGACCTAATTTTTACATATAAACCTTAAAAAATAAAAAGTTAATTCTTGATAAATTACAAACCCATGGTACTTTAATTATTATCATTTTAGACAACTAGGAAATATACATACATAAAAAACACCCATGACATCATGAGATTATTTTTTCCACTATAATAATATTTCAATATTCAATAATTTGTCTTCAACATCCGCCATATAATTTACAATATTTAAAAAATTCAAGAAAATATTAATTCTTTATAACATTTATAAAGGATACATAAATGAGTGAGTTCACATTAACAGTTAAGGAAAAATATAAGCATTAACAATTGAACTTCATCAAGGATAATTGGCTGAAAGATAACTATGACATCATAATCAATGTTCATGAGTATAACATATCAGAATTCATAAACATTAATAAATATCTAATCGTTTATAAAACATGAGATAAATATTTTTAAAGTGGTAGTATAATTGGAATCATTAATAATGAGCTACATAATAAAAATATTGATTTAAATAATCATTAAAATCTATTTAATAAAGAGAAAAAATATCTATGAATTTTGTGGAATAATTTTCATATCACCATTAAAATAAATCTTATAAATGGAATAATTATACACTTTACTTCCATTCCCAATGCATTAAAGGGATATCATGGACCCATCTATATATTTTTTCTAAAATGACCACCAATATTTGGATTAAATGGAACCATCATCATTTTTTTTATAATAAAACCACATGTAATCATAAATAATTCCAAGGAAACATTACATAAATAAAATAAATATAGCATACATTTCAATATAAAAAAATGGAAACATATGGTATTTTATTAGTAACACATGTAACCCCTGGAAATAAAATGGGTTCCCTGAAAATATATTTAAAACAATCCTAATCCATCAAAAAATGGGGTTGGTATCATTAAAAAATATCCCCCGTCATGAAAATTTAACATCAATTATTATTGACCATGATGAATGGAAATAACATTAAAATATAATTAATATTACTCTTTGGGATAATTATTATTTCACATTTAATATAAATTTTAAACACTAAAAATTAAAAACAAATATGAAAATAAATTTCTATGAAAATAATCATTGAAACAAATAAAAGATTATTTAAATAAAAAAATTTCCATTTAGATGAGAAAATACATTTTTGGTTTATAAGTAAAAAAATAAATATTCCATTCAATCATTTTGTAATGGGATTAAAAAGAAAACCATTTAAAAAAATTTATGAAATTTACATTTAAATCCTCTAATCACCAGTATAAAGGCTGCAATAAATAAATTTATGAATTTATTTTTTTTAATAAATGATAATTTATAATTCATTTTTAAAATAATTTATATGTAAATGAATTATTCATGAAAATAATGATACGGGGTCAGTATCATATTCAGTCATATTTCATGATGTCTCATCCAAATATAAGTGATGAAATATATATTAAACATGAAAACCAAATTAATAATCAATGTAATTAAAATATATGTGTTTCGAAAAAATAAAAGTCATGTGATTTCTACAAAAATATCAATAAACATAAAAAATTTCAAAATGAAAGGATACTATTACTGAATTTTTTTAATGCATTAGTAAAATATCACTAAACAATTATTGAAACATTGAGTACAATATGGATATATAAATACCATTAAAATCGTTAATTAATATTAAATAACTAATTAAAGAGGAATGAAATACCAAAAACATGGAAATCCTAAAAAACAGAATGAATAATGTCTCATGAAAATCAATTTGAGATAAATGAAGACCCCTTAATTGATTATAACATTGAATTTTGAATTAATAAATTGAGTAACTTGGTGTATCACTTGTAAATAAACATAAAAGGTGGGAAAATATAATAAAATTATTTAATAATGAATTCACTCACAATTAAGGAATATCAATTTCAATGAATATGATTTATACCAAAATGAAAGGAGGGTGAGTTTAAAAAAACCGTATTACATGGTACAATTCAATTCTAATATATTTTAATTTAATAATTTAAATTAAAACTAAATATTCAATTATGTATGATTGATTCATGATATAACATTTATAATTTGAATTATATATATAATATAAAATAAGTTGCGTTCAAAAAATTAAAATAAGGCTCAACGAAATAAAATGGAATGGAAATATTTTACCTCAAGTATAGATTTTTCTTGTTTTAAAATTTAAAAATTATAAACTAAACACATATTAGTTATATTATTTATTTTAAAAATTTATTTTTAAATATAAATCCATTTCCCATTATCTTAATTTATTAACATGAAATATTTAATTTCTTATTTAGGTATCTTCGTGTCAGGTAAATTGAGAATTTTAAGTCCATAACTTCAAAGTGTCTGATGTGTGTTTATCATGGTAAAAGGGCTCATTGTTCCATAATATATCAAATAATAATAATGAAAGAATTTTCATTTTTCATACAATTATACTATTAAATCAAACAGCAATACATGTTTTGGAAAAATGAAATATGTTATAATCAGGAAGATGGTTATTTGTACGTAAAAATGTGTAACAATACAATTTTAAACTATTATTCTGAAAATAATGTATCTATTATTTTATTATTAAATTATGATGATAATTTCATAAAATCATCATTTTAGTTAAATAAACTTATATATATCATCCATGTTATATGGTGATGAAAACCGAATCACAAAAATTCATTTAGGTCAGAGTGAACATATTGGTTTGATCGATGATATCATATTGTTGTGAATTAACTGTGCAGAAAATATTTGTCATGTTATCATTATACAATGAAAAATAATAATTATCAATATATATATATATATATATTAAATTCATCATTGTTACAATACATTATAGTTTGATATAGAAAAAGGATTGCATCGGCCTGTGAGAAGAAAGTTCATCATATATAAGAATGATTTATTCATTTATCATTTAATGGATGATATAGATGGGTATGCGTTATTACATTGACTAAATAATACCTAATTATAGGGTAGATAAATATTCAATTATATAATAATTTTTTAATAATATTTGAATTTGGTTTGAGCAGTAATATTATTAAAATGATTTGTTAAGAACTATACGTATTCTTTGAACAACTAACATTTACTTACATATTAAACAAAATCAAAATATGTTTCATCCCAATGTATGGAATATATAATATTTTGGTCTTATGAAAATATTTTATATGCTCTTGGATAAACTAAATTATAATTGCGTTATAGATATTTGAGAAGAATATTTTTCAATTTATAAGAGTGGAGGGTCAATCTTAGAATTTTTTAAAATATTACTTTCATATTAATTACTTTTGATGTAAAAATAGATAATGTTTTATAATATTTATATATATATATTATTATTAGTCTAGAAAAAATCAAAAAATAAAACTCGGTAATGTTTTTATCACATTTTTTTCCTAATTTATTTGTTATAACCCCTTGTTAACCTTTTTGAAAATTACGATGACATCGCATCATTTATTATTTAGGCATCAATATAGTCACTATAAAATATTAGTCATCCATTAAATATCCAATTTTAAATATTTTATACCTACTTCAACTAACGTGGAAATATGTTTTATTTTTTAGAATATTAAATGATTTAATAAAACACTATATATTATAAAATAACATTAATTTCATATTTGGAACCATTCATTTACATTGAATGGAATAACCTCTACAAAACAAATTAATTTGAATAAAATAAATTAAAACATTCATTAATTATTATATTTTTTTCAAAAATCACAGATCAATGCTTTTAATTCAAATTTTATTACTTTTAATATTTTTAATATCAATTATTATAATATTCCATTAATAAACTAATTATTATGTTAGAGTAGTGTGATACATTAATATAATTATTTATTCAATTAAAATACAATATAATTTAAAATGATAATAGGAATTATTTCCCCAGTAGTTACTATTTATAATTTAATATATTATATTTTTATTCTGATGTTAGAAAAATTAATGTTATTAAAACAAAATGGTTATCATTTTTGGAATTATATTCATTTAAATATCATAATATATAAATTCATATAAAAATGAAAAAGTGGGAGTATATTCATAATTTATATGAATATGTACATGATATAATCATACAATAAAGTCATTTTTAAGAATAGTGTAATTTTTTATTCCTTATGATTTTATTTATATCATTAATTACTTAGTTTACCCTACAATATAGTGACAAGAATTTCTATGGTTATCACCTGTAATATACAAAAATAAAATGAAGCTATTTGACAAATTTATATACCCAAATTACTTATAAATAATCCATTTTTAATGTCTCAAAATATTTAAGAGGAATAATTCAATGTAAAATTAATAGAAAAAAATGTGCAAAAAACAGTTTATCAGAAAAATGTATCTTTTTTCTATAAAATATATTATTACCAAATTCATGTTTAAAATAAAATTTTAGGAAAATAATATTAATATTAATTAAAATAATAAAATATTTATAATTTAAAAATAATAAATAATTTCATTTAATATTATAAATAATTTAAAATATAATACAATTTGCGAAAAAATTATATTTTTTACTACTTAATAAAAAATATATCATCTAGATGAATAAACAAATTTCCCCATAAGATAAATTTTATATGATAATTTCAATAATGAATCCAATTATAGAATATATATATTATAAAATTTATAAAAATTGATTATAATATTGTCTCAAAAGAATAAATATAAACTATTTCTAATTTAATACGATTTTTATAAATATAATTTCTATATTTAAAATTTATTGATTATTTATAAATAATAAATAAATAAAGTATTATTTATTACGTAATATATATCCATATATATTTTAAAAATTGTTAATTCGTTCCACAATTATGAATTCATCATCTAGGTTTTAAACATCACATTTTATTAATAGTATTTCATGGTTCCTTTTAGCCCGTTGTTGTGTTTTTTATATGCTATCAAATATAATGTCCTTATTTATAGATATCATGATATTATAGGGAATATAAAATTTGATTATACATTAATACTCATGATTCATTTGGATATGTAATAGCGTTTGGAATCATTGATATCCATTTGCATATGTGGAAAAATTTTCTATAAAGATAACATGTAGTGATTCATTAAAATATCTGATTCATAAGTATTATCTAATTTTTTTCAAAAAATACTTATTAAATTTGGATCCAATTACAAAAAATATGTGTTGGATGGGTTTCCTATATGCTTGATAAATTGGTTTCATGGATCTGTATATGTACTGGAATATCATACATGAATCTGAAAAAAGACCAATTTCACTCAAAATTATTTTATTCCACTTTATTCAACATCCATGAATTCTCAACCACATAATGATTTATCAATAATCATGAAGAAGTATTACCAAAATATATACATACATTAATTTTATTCATTTTCGGATTATCTCAAATTCTCACAAACAAATATGTATTACTGATAAATAAAACAACATTATAAATGGTAATATAACCTTAATATTTGATTTTTGGGTATTACAACTCACCCCCTTCTTAATATTGAAAATAGAATAATTTGAATAATTTTTGGGGATCAACCTATCCTATTTAATGAAAATTAATTGGAGATTAATCAAATCTAAATCTATGTTAGATAGATCTATAAATAAAACATGAATTGATGTATGAAATCAATAATTCTACACAAAAACAACGCTACATAGCTTATCCAGATCATTATGTAAACTAAATAATAACATGTATTAAATGATTTTATTATCCATTCCAAAACCACTAACTACATAAATAAATACAATTAATAATTATATAAAAATGTCTTTATCCCCTTATAAAACACATAACCACATGAATTTTTAACACTATAGTATAGAGATTGTAACACAAAATAAATATCATACCTTAGTTAGATGGGATGTGATTCTCTTCAAATATTAGAATTATCATCTGAAAATGATTAGTAGAATTATTTTTGGTTAGGATATATTATATTACTTATTTTGTGTTATAAAGTCCTTTGATATAGTTTCCTCATGAGCATTCTCTATCATGAGATGGTATATTATTACAATTTGTATTGACATAGACTGCTAAAATATATTTTTCAATTATTTTATTGAACTCTAATTGACACATCACACTATTAGAGGATAAGTTTCATTAACAATGACATCAATTATCATTTTATTCTTTCATATCATTTTTCTATCTTACTATTTGTTATCCACATACTCAATCTTAGTACATATTTCTATGATTTATATTTTCATCATTGAATACTATTAAAAACACCATCCAATGTAAAATACTCCATCATATTAGAATTTTTTATCATCAACATCACATAAATAGTCATCATTAGTAATACCATTTAATTATATATCACTTTTCTTATTATACATCAGACCATAATTGAGTTTCCTCTTGATGTATCTCATTATCCATCTATCTTCAATAATATATGATTCATTTATATTGGATTATCATTATGATCAATGGGTGGTGTTATAAAAAATTTGTGGTCATCATGTCATCATGTGTATAAGACATCCAATTAATCTTCTCAAAAAAAATTATCAACAGATTTCCATCCATTAGACATTCTCAACATTATCCATATAACACCCATATATTTCGGGAAATATTTTTTCCAAATTAATTTAATATTATATATTTTCTATTTCATATAACACTAAATATAGGTTTTGATCTACGTTATACCCAACAACATGTTAATATTCTATTACACCAAACCCTTATATTAAATTACTATACCCAAACCCTGTTTTTGGTTTTTATTACACAATTTCATGTTAATTGGATGGCTTCTATTACATGAATGAAGTTGTTTTCCAAAACTATAGTGAAATAATATCATTATTATAAAATTTTTATTATATATTTCTCATAGACTTGTGAATAGAACTTATGAATATGATTAATTAAATTATTGGAATATGGCTTACACATGTATATAAGAAGATTTATTTAATAACAAGTTAAATAAAAATGAAAATAAAACCCTTTTGAAAAAAATAGGATACCATTTATTAGAAAAATCTATTTATTTTAAAAAAATTACCATAATAAATAAATTAATAAAATTTTGATAAATAATTTTAGTGAAATATTAATATTTTTTATTAATTTAACTAAATAATGTTCATCATATATGTATTCTAGACAATAGATGGGAATAAATCCAATATAAAGAAAAAATGTGTATTTTTCTAAAAGGTAATTATACTAACATTTAATTGAGAAACCACATTAAATATAATTATTGACACTATAATAATTTTTATTTGAAAAAAAACTTCATTTTTTGAATATGAATGTCATAGTTTAATTTTTGTAGTGAACCAAAATTCTATTAACTGGATATCCCTTCTATTATTTGTTACATATTTTATAGATCACAATAAATCACTTATTGAACAAAAAAAGATCTTAATAAATGAATAATTAATGAAATAAGAGGAATTTTTATAGATTAACGAAATTATACCAATGAAATAGTTTCACAACCATAAGAATAGTTATATGAACGTTATGAATAGTAAATCGTCATAATAAACATAAACATAACCCCTGAATGTATAAATAAAATTTACATACATTATAAATTAATCTATAATATAATGATATATTAATATAAGTAGACGAATATTTGAAAAATTATTAATTACATGTTGTAATTTTTGTGAGTAATAAATATTTAATTAGAATTTTATTCTATATAAAATAATTTAAAATTAAAATAATTTTAATATATTTTATTCATAATAAAATAATTTTTTTATGATTTTTGGATACTTTTATGAGGCCTTAGTTAATTTTTTAATGTTCCATGAAATCTGTTATAAATTTAAAATTTGTATTCTTTTAGTAAATAAGAATTTTAATTAAAAATTCAATTATTCATATATGGAAAAGTATTTTCATAAAATGGAGTAAATTTTCAAATTATGTAGTTCATAAAAATGGTTATCTTTAATTTTTTTTATTTTTCTAAAATATATGGATTTTTTTTAATTGAAAAATATGATAATTTATTATAAATGCTAAATAAATTATTTATGGAGTCATAGATAATTTAAGGATAATTTAATCCCACAATATAAAACTCAAAATCCAAATACAAATTAATTATTCATGGGAATAAAAACTATTCATTGTCTTATGCCAAATAGTAAAGGAATTAACAAATCATTCAAGGAATCCCCCCTCTCATCCATTATAAATACAATCCCTCCTCCCTTCTCCCCCCACACCTCTAAGACTTGAAGCATGTCAAAATTCTACCAAAATCATATTATCTGGTATCTCCCTATTCCTAGGATCTATTTTCATTTACAAAATATCCAAACCCTTTCCCCTAAAAAGCTTCTCAATGAAGATAAATCAACAGGAAAATCCTCTTCCTTTTTCCATTAAATTCATTTCAACTTATAGATTTTTCTTATTCTCTCTTAACCTCAAATGTACAAATGATAATTATAATTCTATTATCATATATATACTATAATTATATCATGTTAATTGATGATCTATAATATATATCCAAACACCCTCTTTTTTTATTTTTAAAATAAATCATTATCTGGGAGGCACAGATCCACAACCTTCATGGACAATGAACTTTCGTTCTTCAATTTCTCCTTCAATGGATTTTTATAAAAACCTTTTTATCATTTAACCTATTTATAAAATATTTATTATATCTAATTTATGGGTTTATAACCATTATTTATTGATTATTTTAAACAATATATCGAAACTAATTTATTTTGATCAAAAACCCACAAAAATTAACCGAAACGATTTCCATTAAGATGTTATCTAATGATGCAACCTCATATTTTGAAAAAAAAAGAAACACAATACCTTTCAAAAATAGTGTTATTAAAAGATAACATGTAATTCCAATTCATGATATTTATAGACATTTTACATGAACTCCATAACATGTAATCAAACGAACCAATCCTGGAATTAAGGATACAAACACACAAATATTCAGAAATCCAATATTATAAAATATAAGCAAGACCATAAGTGAACATAATAAAATGTAATAAATTATATAGATTTATAATAGGATGTGAATTAAATATTTAATGTGTCTTATTTAATATTATAGTAAAATATTTTCTTCTGTGGAACACATTTAGACATAAGCTAATGGTTTTCTACCAAAACCTACATCTTCTTTTGGGTTACTATTATTCTCCCTTAACCAATTGAAAATTTTAATTATTCTTGTTCACTCCTCAAAAATTATGTTTAAATTTTTTATATGTGTTTAACAATAAAAATCCTTATTTTTTATGGGGACTTACATGTTTTTTAAGAATATTTCTATGTTCTTCTCGATAAATAAGCTTGATTCATGGGAGTTTCTCTAATATTTATCTATTTTCAAGGTCAGTCTATAATCTACTTTATGCCACCATTATTTTTGTAAAATCACATACTTATTTAAAAAAATATCTATCAT
Source organism: Viscum album (assembly GCA_963277665.1). Classification (NCBI taxonomy): domain Eukaryota; kingdom Viridiplantae; phylum Streptophyta; class Magnoliopsida; order Santalales; family Viscaceae; genus Viscum; species Viscum album. The sequence goes on from OY728165.1 coordinate 172,803,019, forward strand.
TGTTACCTTCCAGTTTTATAAAATTACTTTTCCAAAAGAACACTTCTTTTCAATGTCAAATAGTATTTCTATCAAGAATTAAACGATGATACTATAACAATATTTTCATTTATTTTAACAATTTTATTGATTATTATGTTTAAATATGAATAATATTTCATTATATCATTAACCATATTTTATTTAATTGTTTATTATTATTTTTTTATCTTATTCACATCCACTATATTATTCAGAATGGTTACTGATTATGCTTACTATGAAATTAATTTTATGCCATATGTTAGTTTCAATATGAATGAATACATTGATTATGCTTCTCCCCTTTCATATGAAGTATTAACTGTACTTATTATCTATAAAGTGGGGATTTTTATATCCCATCAGGGACTCCGTATTTCCCAAAAGACAAACTAGTTTGGGTTTTTATCTATTTATATATGGACATGGTACGAATACTTGATCATATGGTTAAGATATCCTTCATTATGCATTCCAAAATTACGAAAAAAGTAATTGATAGTCCTTTTTATTATTTATCTTTTACAATATCCATTTTTATGTTTTATTGCATCATTATTTAATCTTGTTTCATTCCTTCCATTTTATTCAAAAGAATATGTTTTAATGGAATCTGTTATTTTGGCTTTTAACCATATTTTATTATTTATGCTACCAATATATTTCATACCCTCAATGAGCATCGTACCTTAGCCCTTTATTATATTTTATTTCTCCCCATGATGCGAATAAGTATATTATGAATGAATTTCATGGATATTCTATGAGCATTGGATGTTTCTAATGGAATTTAAATAGTTTATTTCATTCTATGTTGTAAATTTGAACTTAGGTATGTATTTGGTTTTCCAAAGATACTAAACTATTTGGTATTTCAGGATTCATATTCCTTGTTAATATGAAATTGTAATAAAATAAGGCACCATCTATGGGGAATTGGGTTTAGGGTCTTTATAGTTGGTATCAATTAAATATTAGTAGAAAAAATAGAAACTAGGTTTAGAAAACATATATTTGGGAAAACCCCATATGATAGGAATTGAGGTTATGTATATAAGATCAAATTATAATTTTGGTATGGTACATATTATATGGATACTCTTAGAAAATACATAGATATCTAGATACTACATGTGGACATGGATCTTCAAAAAATGTACCTAGGGGTAACAACTCAAATGTTGTGTTTAGGCCCTGACTCTGTGTAACCTGGTACACAGTGACAAGAATAACTATGCACCTTGTTTGAAAATCTAGGGGGAATTCTAATTATAATTCTAAATTTTTTACAAAACATTGTGATGTTTTTAAATGTAAATATTTCCCCAAATAAACCATTATTATGATTATGATATTAGACATGCATAAAATTTCAATATATGGTATGTGTTTTTCTTGTTAAAAATTATAAATTATGATTCAAAAGATAATTTAATATATTAAATTTTTTTTAAATGTATCCTTGTTAATGTAATAGAAATCATATGAATGTGTGTATCCCATGTAAGGATTTCCATTTTATGGTAGAAAATAATGTGGGTTCTGGAGTTGCGAAAGATGCTGAAAATATAATAACTATAATCGGACAACTAACTTAGGTTATGAACAATAACCTTTCCTAGATAAAGCATCCTGATCTACAGAGTGGATGAATAAGGTTAGAACCCTTTTTGCGATAATATCCACTATTATTAAATGGGATTATGAATCCATATGTAGCGGAGTAGTGGATAATATTATTAGAGAATATATTAATCACAATGGGAAGTAAGGAAATGGATTTGGTTGTTATATAATTTTACCACCTTTTGAGAGACATAGATCAATTGTGTTCATTGATTCAAAACACGGTGGATGAGAAAGAATATGAAAAATGGAATGGAGTGATTTTAATGAAATTTTCATAGAAAAAATTTTCCCTCATGAACATCCACTAGAAATTGAAAGGTAGTTTTTGTGTATTAGTAAAAAAATAAAATAATGTTGCAATGTATGGTCTGAACTTATCATGGTAAGAAAAGAATGATACACAATACATATGTTACACAAGGTGTAATATTGATTGATTCATTAATGTAAAAAATCCAATTCTTTGATGGGAACAGGTCTTACAAAATGTATAATCATGAGAATATATAGTCTCATGTACTATCCTGATAGAAATGTAATTATCCATGTATTATGACTTTAATGGAAATAAATTGAAGAATAAGGATGTGGAGAACTCTATAAAATAAAATAAAGATATGGAGAAGAATAAAATAGTTTCCTTTCCACCCTATAGTAGTTGTTGGATGAAACTCCATGGAATACCTCTGATGGGAATGTGAGTCTGTTACAAGTGTGTATAAAAAGGCCACCTAATCGTTATTATATGGGAATGAAAAATAATATTCATATTCTAAGAAACTATATCATCGTTTCAATAATGGATCTTGATTTCTAGTGTTTTTTATTAAAACGTAAGAAATGGTAATTTTTTATATACGCTTCTGGTACCCTGTTTCCACATACAACCATGTACATGCCATGTAATGAAAAAGTACATGTCCTTATAGGTGACCTGGTAGACCACCTAAAGTGGGGGTTGTTTGAGGCTAGTACAAGAAATGTACATTAAATGAACATGTCATGTATTTTTCTTTTTATTTCATAATTCAGTGTGGGTCCATGTCTCACGTTCAGAACACCCTTCTTATTCCCTCAATTCATAAAAGAGAGAAATTAATGGATAGAGAGCATCTATCTCCTCCCAATTCTCCATCTTACCGCTGATTGAAAAGACATTGGGTGTGTTGTATTCCTGTCATTGATTTCACTCTTTCCCTTGGGCCTTTCTTCGTGATTCCTCCTCTCTTGTGGGTATTTCAAGGATGATTATTTTTACCATTTTTGTAGATCTACATCATTCTAGTTCAATTCAACGGCCAGTGTTCAGGAATCTCAAGAAACAATGTTAGGTGGTTTATACCATTCATTGATTGTATTTTGATTATATATTCTTAACATGTTGAATTCCCATGTTTACAGTATTGCGGGGTTTGGAATTTAACCATTTTTAATGCCATCTATGTTTTGTTTGATTTAGAAAGGGTTATTTCTTATGCGTAAGGTTAAATAACTTGTTATAGGACCCCCTAATTGTGAATTCCCTTGATTATTTAATTATGTCCATTATGTCTAGAATGCCTATTAGGCATGCTTGTTTCTCATTACTTGCTTGTTAGGATATAGATGATGGTTATCTTAGATTCATGTTTTTCTCATTTTTAATGTTTTACCAAGGGGAATTTGACTATGACATCTTCCTAAAGTATAGTCATTTATTTATGAATTTTTATTATGTTGACATAGTGGTGTTAACTATGTGTGCTACCAGGTGGTCATAAACTAGAGGGTTTAGACCATGAGATCTACCCATACGGTTGTTAATAAATTAATTTTGGACCCTAGGGAATTGAATGTGAGAGCTTATATATGGTCATTATTTTTTATTATTTATTTGCAGACCAAGGGGGTACTCTTTTTCATAGCCACCCAGGTGGTTTTATGTAAATGATAAGTGATATTTGGTACCAAAGGGGTTGGATTGTGTTTTCATTCCTAGGGGTTATTTATTTATTGAATAGAGGTTATATTAAACTAGAGGGGTTAAACTATTAGAACATTCCTAGAGGGTTGATTTTAAATGATTGAATGATTCTGATGAGTATTCCAAGCCAAATCACATGCTTCGACTCAAGCAAACATGATTTTTTAGGTGGTATTTTGTGACGACGGTTTTTTATAATTATACAAGGGGATACAAAGCATAGGGTAGATACTAATGTATCATTATTAATTGGATTTAAAAATAAATTAATTTAAATTAATGAAATTGGAAACTATGTGATTGTATACTTTTGATTACATCCGTGTTTAATTCTTAATTTTAAATGTTTCCTGCAATATATATTCACTAATAGTTAGGAAAATATCATTGTATGGTTTCCTACTGGGATTCATCACACAACCTTGTGGGTACATGCTTTTGGACCGAACTAGATTATATGGTTGCAGGTATATATGAGGGAAATTTCCCTTCTCCATAATGTACTTGATTGATATTGGAGATTGAGAGAATGGTACCATGTAGAGGCTTCCAATGATGTTAGAGTTTAATGATTTTATGTAAATTCAGTTTAGTATTGTATTTACATCATTGTAACTTGGTTGGATATTTTCCTAGACACGTGTGACATGCATCGTTTATATATGCTCAAAATTTTATACTATTATCAGTCTTCCACTATTTAGTTTTGTTGTATGGTTTTACAACTTCCACTATTTTTTTATATTTATATTCCCCTATGTATACTCTACCAATGATGTTATAGTTTCCCTAATGTCTTACCTTTTCCCTCGCTGCTAGTCAGAAGCCACTGGGGTTTGGGGAAATGTGCTTGAGGGTATGTGACCAACTGGGTTCAGGGCACATTTGGGTGACACCCATAACCAGGACGTTACAATGTGGTATTAGATGTAGTTTCATTTCTTATTTGTCTTAATATTAGGATCCTATAGAAAAGGATAAGAAATAATAAGTAGTTAGTAATATGTTGTACCTAGGAGTAGCTGACCTGTGTTTAGGAAAATCCATGTTACCTCGAATATAGCAATTTTTCAAGCTTTATCAATTCATGCAGTTGATTTGATTTCACCGTTGGGTGATTAACATGTTTTGTGTTGTTATTGTTGATATTATTGAGGTTATATTCTATTTCAACATGATGATATGAGGTTATTCCATATCATGCACCATTTAGGAATTTCTAGAGATCACATGTCATGATTTATTATCATTCCATTTAGGGTTCATTGATGACTACATGATGTTCTAATATACGTTGTGATAGATATGCATGCTTCTGTGATATATTCCTATATAGAATACCTTCTATTTTGATTATTTATTGGTAAATGTAATGTTTCATTTGGATGGATGCCAAACAATTCCCAGAGGTGTTATGAGCCCTATTGGATTGGAATGTGGTGGATCATGTTTTCACTTTAATTGAAATTTCTCAGGTTATTATGTGAAAAAGGATCCCAATATTTGATTCGCTGGGATTATGGGATCCGATGGGTCAGATTTGTCCATCTCGTGGAAAAAAATTTATGTTTTAAGGGTTCTGGAAAAGTTTTAGAGGCCTACTATTCAGAAACCTAGACAACACAGCGTGTGTTTTATTTTTTGAACACACTCCATGTGTTCTTCTATTCTGTAAGAATGAAATTTCTTAAGTAAAAAACATGTACTGTGAGTACATGTCATTTAGTCTTTAAACATGTAATTGACTATGTGAGAAAAGACACAAAGTTGATAAATGTTTGGTATAACACACCGTGTACTAGGAGTACACGTCATTCTGTAATGATTATGTGTCTGACCATGTGACTAATGAAATGGGTGGATGAAATTTTGATGGTACACGCCATGTCTATATTATACAAACCATGTAGAGTCAACTGTGTGTTTAACTGTGTGAAAAACGACATGGGTGGTTAGAACATGAGTAGTACACGACGTTTCTAGGGTGAACACACTATGTACTATTACCCAAGAGAGAACCATGTGGTTTAATTTGTGTAGAAGAACCTAAGAAGGATGAAAAAATTCAAGTACATGTTGGGTATCAGGAGAAAAACATTGAGTGTATGGGGTGTTACATGACCCAGATTGTCATAAGTACATGCCATGTTAAAAACATAATGGAATAGGTTAGGTAAACCTGTTTTGTAAAACATGAACTCTTTCATTATCCTATTCCATTCATTCACTTCTATGTTTTTTCCCTTGATTACATTGAACTGAGGTGTGCGCTTCAATTGAAGAGTCAATCTTCCAAGATTTTCTATGATTGTACGCTACATACAGTTCAATGATCATATGATAGAATTAGTAGGTGGGGGACTACTAGAAGATCTACATATCCTGACCATCTTGGAACCAGATGTTATACCGGACACGGGTGCTAATGCATAGTTCTGTGAAGTCTTTTTGAGGTTGTTACATACATTCTAGGGAGCATTTCATCATGACCCATCTATGGTATATATTATGTAGGTATTCTGGTAGCATTATCCTCCCAATTTGTCTAGGTATGGAGGACACACTGTTGTAGAGACATGGTTGGTGTCCATGATTACAATCATTCAGATCTGGGAGACGCCTCCAAGGAGGAGGGTGATGCTCATGATGTAAACGTAACATGATTCCTCCAAGAGATTGTGGTATGTGATTTCATAGGAGGGATTTCATTGGGATATGTCTTGGGAATAATTTCATAAGACCTTATATGATTAGATCTACCATGATATTTTGAGGGATGATTGAGTCATAGTGTTCATGCATTTGGAGTAGGGTGCTCTTTCAGTGATGGATTACTCATCTCGTTTCATAGAGCTTTAGTGCTTCACACCTGTTCTGGGAGGTGATGAGTTATCTTTGTCGAGCCGATTTGAGGATGGTCACTGGTATGACATCTGATTGAATGTGAATGTTTTTAGGCTAACTTCAGTGACGTATATAGAAAACTAGACACTAACTACCGAGTGCATTCTAAGAGAGTTAGGAGCTATGAACTGGGTGGTTCTACATTTAGGGATCATGCTCCTTCGGAAGATAGCATGAAGCGTTATAGAGATCTTTAATGCATTGTTTCTTTAGGTAGACAAGTGGTATGATACCAGTGTTAGAGGAGTGGGAATTCAAGAACAAATTTATAGAAGGGCCTAGTTGAGTGTAGATCTTGTAGAAAGATGTGCCATATTCAAATTTTTTATGGGTTTTCTCTCCAGCAATGGGTTATAGGGGATCTTTTATGAATCCAAGTTCTTGAGTAGGACCACCAGTTTATCATCAGTCAGGAAACTAGAGTTCATCTCTTCATCCAGGCCGAGGAGGTTTTCATGGACGTGGTGGTCATGCAATGAGTATTCAACAATAGTGGGGTAGATCTGCTCAAGGTAGTTAGCTAGGGTAACAAGGCTGCGGTAGAGGTTAGAAATTTTCCATGGAGTAGACCTAAATGGAGTGGGTTCCTGGAACCTCTACAATTAGAGGTACGATTCTAGTTTCCATAGTTTTAGTTTCTGCTCTTTTCTTTATAGGGGAATCCCGTAGTTTTTTATATCATTTTCGAGAGTTTTGGGCTCTATACCATTACTCTTGAGGAAGTTATGATTCTAGACACACCATCGGGGATTAATACGGCTAGTGTACTGATTAGCCACTGTAAGAGGCTAATATGCATTGCTAATATATGTAGTTTTCATGTGCCTTTCTATTCATAAATACCATTTTAGTGCATTTTACATTTTGAACACTCATTCTCATCATTTGTGTACTTCATGCCTAATGTGCACCAATTTAGGCCCAATGTTTCATCTGATTTTAAAGAATGTAAATATCCATGTTTTAATTTGATATTTTCGAAATGGATATTCACTTAATTATGAACATATTTTATTCAGGGATCAATGGATTATTAATAAAGTATGATGAGGATATTTGGCGATTAAAGGAAACAATTCTGGAGAAGTCAGATTGGATATCATCACACTGATCGGACTATGGGGCCCACAATACTAGCCCAATGAAACCCAAAATTTATGGAAGGATAGAAGACATGTAGGGGAACATATAAGTCTTCTGGAGCCAGTGATAATTCGTCCTCAATAGTGGTGATTGAGGCGGCCCATGTTGAAGATTTAATTTTGGGCCAGAATCTGCGGCCCCGAAAAACAGTCCACCATTTCAATCATATCTCCCTAACCACAAAGTTTTTCGGGCTGAAATATTACATGATGTTAGGGGACATCCGGTAATTCATTTAAGTCTTCTAAGGACCACTCATATTCGGCCTTCTAGAAGGACCTTTAGGCGCATCTTTCCGGTGTATGCAAGCTGGCTGCAACTTCGGGGCAAGAAGTGGAAACGTCTCTCATCATTAATGTTCCACCCACCTTTCCCCAACATAATTAATTAAAGGAACATGGGATGTTGGGGGCTTGGAAAAGGCTTCATTTTTTCCTATTTAATGCAGGAGTGGTGGTGGATTTAGAGATGTTTGGTTCTTTCTTTTCATTGTATGCTATTATGCCAATTTGCCTTTGTAATGTTCTTCCTTCTCATGTAAGTTGTTCGAATCACCTTAGTCTTCAATAAAAGTTCTTTCTCTTCTATTTTTATGTTCTTATCCTTATCAACTTGATACTGTTGCCTCAAGGTGTGAATTTATTCACACCAAACCTTGTGATTTTGTTCACACAATGGTGGAGTGATCGTTATTTTTGTTGTTTTTACTTCTTCAATTCCACCCTAATAAGTCTACTATCCGCTTCCGTTGAGAACATGTCATCAATTGAGGGCTAGCTCTTTTTTGGGTTGATCCAAGGGAGTAGAAAGGTGCTATATTGAATGTTATTTCTCATTCCCTAAATGTTATTAATTTCTTTTAATTGTGTTTCTTTCATTCAATGATTTTTATTCTTCCTTTTCCTTATTGAATTTATTCACCCCACTTTCATGTGCTAATTACATCCTTTACCTTGGAGTGCTCATGAAAATGATCCTACAAGTGTATAGGTGATTATCATATGTTTTTAAGGTGTTTAATCCGTATGTGATGAGGTAAGTTTTAATTCATTGCATGAATCCTTCTCGAGATAATGAAATTAAAATCGTAAAAAAAGGAATTCATTCAATCCACCCCGAGCAATAACCTAAGATCAACTCATTTTCTCATAATTTGAATTCCATCCAATGGCTTTCTTTTGTCTTCTAAGGACATCTAGAAGCATCCTCTCATGATTGGATTCAAGAGAGGAATAAATGACAACAGGAAAGGATTGATTGTTCCCTAAGAACGCATACATGAGTGATGAAGGTAAACCCTTAAATTCATGATCAGAGTGGTTATCACTTTCCAAGAAAGGATGAGACTTTGTATTGAACTCAGTTTCTTTGTTCACATTTCTTGACAAAATTGGTTCCTTGTGAAGAGAATTTTCATCCACTAAATTAGCTACAGTAGTTTCATGAAGGGATATGGACTCGGTGTTATTGATTTCACCCATGGTATCATTGATTGGTGATTCTAGAAAATCAACAATAGAGCAATCTGAAAGAGATTCAAGCCAAGGAGACAAATTTCCCTCATGTGAACAATGATAATCAATCTCTTCTTGACTTAAACATCCTTCGGTAATTCCTTGATGTTCCTTGAGTTCACTATCAACACTACCTATCCAATTAACCTCATGGATCTCTTCAACCTACCCAATTTGAGAGTTTGCATGATAGATGTTCAAGTCTAGACTCATGTTTCCAAAGGTGATGGTCATGTTCCCATTTCGGACTCGGATAACAGAGTTGATTGTTGCAAGGAAGGGACGACCAAGGATGATTGGGGTTTGCTCCCTAGGACTGAAGCTTGGGTGATTGTCTAGAACAATGAAGTCAGCTGGGTAAATGAAATTTTTAACTTTCACCAAAACAACCTTTAATATCCCCTTTGGAACTCGAATACTACGATCAGCAAGTTGAAGAGTGAAGATGTGGGTTGGAGTTCTTCAAGCCCTAACTGACAATACATAGCATAAGGAATGAGGTTCACACTGGGTAAGGTATTACTCAGGGATCACACCGCGTGACACGGATGAATACGGTGCTCCCCTTTCATACCCATCCTTACTCATAAAAGAAGAACAGGTCAACAGTCTATATATATATATATATATATATATATATATATTAAATAACAAAATGATGAAAAAGGAAAGAAATAATTAAAAAAATGATTCACAAAGATTAGAAACATAAAGACCACGGGTTGCCTCCCGTGCAACTCTTTTGTTTAACATCGTTAGCCCGACATGGATCCTAAATCTATCAATTTTTTCCTAGTTCATAGGTTGGCTCTGTTAACTCTACCTCTATTTCATGTTTATTGAAATATTCAATGAATGGTTTTAACCTATGACCATTGACCTTAAAAATGTTACCACTTGTGGGATCCTAAATCTCTACAGCCCCATGAGGGTACACATGATGCACTATGAATGGACCTGACCATCTAGACCTTAACTTTCCCGGGTGTAAATGAAATTTTGAACTATACAAGAGCACAGGTTTTCCCAGTTCAAATTGATTGACTTTGATATTCCTAGATTGGTAGGCTTGAACTCTAGCTTTATTTATCATTGAATTTTCATACGCCTCCATCCTAAGTCCCTCAAGTTCATTAAGATCTAACTTCCTCTTTTCTTCGGCTAAAGAAATGTCGAAATTCATTTTCTTGATTGCCCAAAATGCCTTATGCTCAATTTCAATAGGTAAATGGCATGATTTTCCATAAACCAACCTATATGGTGACATTCCTAGGATGGTTTTGAATGCTGTACGATATGCCCAAAGAGCATCCAAGAGTTTCTCAGACCAATCTTTCCTAGAGGGGTTGACAGTTTTTTCAAGAATTTTCTTAATCACCCTATTTGCTAACTCGGCTTGACAATTGGTCTGAGGACGGTACGCAGTGGAAACTTTATGAGAAATTCCATACTTAGACATGAGTGAATAGAATGGGCGATTATAGAAATGGGTTCCACGATCACTGATTATAGCCCTTGGAATTCCAAATCTAGAAAAGATGTACTCTTTTAGGAATCAGATCACAACTTGATGATCATTAGTCTTGTTGGGAATGGCCTCAACCCATTTTGAGACGTAATCAACAGCTAAGAGGATGTAGAGGTATCCCTTAGAGTTTGGAAAGGGTCCTATGAAATCAATTCCCCAACAATCAAAGATTTCAACGACTAGAATGTGAGTGAGGGGCATTTGATTTCTTTTGGAAATGGATCCTAATTGCTGACACTGAGGAAAACTTTTGCAGTATTGGAAGGAATCCTTAGTGAGGTTCGGCCAGTATAAACCACTTTGGAGGACCTTTTCAGTGGTTTTATTTGTAGAAAAGTGGCCTCCACATGCCTCTCCATGACAAAATTTTAGAATGGACTCTTGCTCAGACTCGGGAACACATCTCCTGATGATTTGATCAGGACAGAACTTGAAGAGGTAAGGATCATCAAACATGTAGTGTTTGACATCAGAAAGGAATTTCCTCTTAGCTTGGGTCCCCAGGAATTTTGGAATGTCACCCGTCACCAAATGGTTTTCTATGTCAGCATACCACAGGCAATCACTCACTGAATAGAGGTGCTCATCAGGAAATGAATCAGACACAGAGAGGTGGTGTGAGTTGTCTTTGAATTCCATCCTTGAGAGGTGATCAGCTACAACATTTTCAACACCCTTTTTATCCATAATGGTTAAATTGAACTCTTGAAGAAGAAGGACCCACCTAATCAATCTAGCCTTGGCATCTTGTTTTTGGAAAAGGTATTTTAGGGCTGAATGGTCAGTGAAGTCAATGATGGGTGATCCTAAGAGATAAGACCTGAATATATCTAAAGTAAAGAAAATAGAAAGCAGCTCTTTCTCAGTGGTGGTGTAGTTTATTTGTGCATCATTTAAAGATTTGCTTGCATAAGCAATGACACATGGAGTTTCCTCACACTGTTGTCCTAAGACTGCTCCTACAGCGAAGTAACTTGCATCACACATGAGCTCGAAAGGAAGTTTCCAATTTGGAGATTACATGATAGGTTGAGATATAAGAGTTGGCTTGAGTTTAGAGAATGATTCCTCACAGCTTTCTGTCCATAAAAATGGAGCATCTTTTACCAATAGAGCACAAAGTGGTCGAGAAATAGAGCTGAAATTCCTAATGAACCTTCTATAAAAACCAGCATGTCCTAAGAAGGACCTCACCTCCTTAACAGTTTTAGGAGAGGTAAGGTGACAAATGATGTCAACCTTAGCTTTATCAACTTCAATCCCTCTACCAGATACTAGATGACCTAGAACATGTCCTTCCCTTACCATGAAATGGCATTTTTCCCAATTTAGTATGAGATTCTTATCCTGACACCTTGACAAAACCTTTTCAACATTTATAAGGCATCCCTCAAAAGTATCCCCAAATATGGATAAATCATCCATGAAGACCTCTAAATAATCCCCCACCATGTCTGAGAAGATTCTCATCATGCACCACTGGAAGGTACCAGGGGCATTAAATAACCCAAAGGGCATGCGCTTGAAGGCAAAAGTGCCGAATGGACAAGTGAAGGTAGTTTTTCCTTGATCCTCTAAAGATACTTTGATTTGATTATACCCTGAGAATCCATCTAGGAAGCAGTAGAATTGATGACCCGCCACTCGCTCGAGGACTTGATCAATAAAGGGAAAGGGGAAATGGTCTTTCTTGGTACAGGAGTTGTGCTTCCTATAGTCAATACAGGCTCTTCATCCACTACTAACCCTTGTTGGAAGCATCTCTCCATCATTATTGGTTATTACTGTGATTCTAGCCTTCTTTGGAACCACATGGATTGGGCTAACCCACTCACTCTCAGCTATAGGATAGAAGATACCAGCTTTTAACAATTTCAAAAGTTCTTTTCTCACTACTTACATGAGATTAGGATTGAGTCGTCGCTGAGGTTGACGACATGGCTTTGAATCGGATTCTAGAACAATTCTATGAGTCCCGATAAGTGGGCTAATCCCAGGAATATCTGATAGGGTCCATCCAATGGCTTTCTTGTGTCTCCTAAGGACATCTAGAAGCATCCTCTCATGATTGGATTCAAGAGAGGAAGAAATGACAACAGGAAATGATTGATTGTCCCCTAATAACACATACTTGAGTGATGAAGGTAAAACCTTAAATTCAAGATCAGAGTGGTTATCACTTTCCAAGAAAGGATGAGACTTTGTATTGAACTCAGTTTCTTTGTTCACATTTCTTGACAAAATTGGTTCCTTGTGAAGAGAATTTTCATCCACTAAATTAGCTAGGGTAGTTTCATGAAGGGATATGGACTCGATGTTATTGATTTCACCCATGGTATCATTGATTGGTGATTCTAGAAAATCATCAATAGAGAAATCTGAAAGAGATTCAAGCCAAGAAGACAAATTTCCCTCATGTGAACAACGAAAATCAATATCTTCATGACTTAAACATCCTTCGGTAATTCCTTGATGTTCCTTGAGTTCACTATCAACACTACCTATCCAATTAACCTCATGGATCTCTTCATCATCCCCAATTTGAGAGTTTTCATTATAGATGTTCAAGTCTAGACTCATGTTTACAAAGGTGATGGTCATGTTCCCATTTCGGACTCGGATAATAGAGTTTATTGTTGCAAGGAAGGGACGACCAAGGATGATTGGGGTTTTCTCCCTAGGACCAAAGCTTGGGTGATTTTCTAGAACAATGAAGTCAGCTGGGTAAATGAAATTTTCAACTTTCACCAAAACATCCTTTAATATCCCCTTTGGAACTCGAATACTACGATCAACAAGTTGAAGAGTGACAGATGTGGGTTGGAGTTCTTCAAGCCCTAACTGACAATACATAGCATAAGGAATGAGGTTCACACTGGCTCTGAGATCACACAAGGCTTTGACAATTTTGTTCTCTCCTAGTTCAACATTTATGTAAGGGCATCCCAGGTCTTTCATCTTTGGAGGAAGGGTTCCTTGGATTGTTGTGATAATATTTTCTGCCAGAAGGACTTGGTTCTTATGTGAGAATTTCCGTTTAAATGTGCAGAGGTCCTTAAGGTATTTTGACTATACAGGAATGGTTTGAATGGCATCGAGGAGTGGAATGTTCAACTTGACTTGTGAGAATATTTCCCTCAATGTTTCACTCAATTCAGGCTTGGTTTTCCCCCTCATGCGTTGAGGAAATGGGGCAGGTTGTGGGGTTGTTTTTTGAAGAGTTGTTTCATTCACATTTTTATTAGTATCTTTAGTTATTTCATGTGTTTCATTTGAATTTTCATTAGAGTTTGAATCTTCAGGTGGGTTTTGAACTATTTGTTCAGGTTTCTCAATTTATTTCCCACTTCTCAAAACTGTCACAACCTTTAGTTGTTCATGATTTGATTGAGTGCAACTTGTCTCCCCCCTTGATGTTTGTTGTGGAATGGCCTGTGTGGGCATGGGTTCCTTTCCAGTTTTGATGGTTTGAAGTTCTTGTTTAAGGGACGAGACTTCTGAGTTCATCCTTTCCATTTGTTTGCACAGTTGTTCAAGGATTGGGAGAGGGACAAATTTGGAAGGGGTTTGTGTTGGTTGGGTTATCTGAGGGGGATACTTTGTTTGTTGGATGGGTTGTTGGTATTGGACTGGAGGATGTTGGTATTGGACTGGTTGTGGTTGGAATTGGTTATGGTTTTGAAAATTTTGTGTAGGGTAGGGGTTTGGTCCTTGTGGTTGGCTAGGTTGTTGGTTATCTTTCCATCGGAAGCATGGGTGGTCATTATACCTTGGGTTGAATGTGTTTGGGTATTGAGGCTTTTGAAAGTTTAGGGAATTGACTTCAGCAGGTGGTCCGCCTAAAAGAACATCGTTGATGGATGGAATGGTTGGGCAGTTGTCCGTTTTGTGGTCATGTTTGTCAGAGATTGTGCAAACAAGGTCTACAGTTTGGATTTCATTGATTTTTCTATGGTCTATCTCTTCAACCTTCCTAGAGAGTGCTGCAAGTTTCGCCCTAAGGCTTTCCTCTTCCCTAAGTGTATGCATTCCAATAGTTCTTTGAGGATTTTCAGAATAAGGTGATGTTCCCCATGTTTGGTTTTGTTCAGCAAGGATTTCTAGATACTTGTAAGCATCATTTGGGGATTTGTTTTTAAAGGTCCCATTACACATAATGTCAATGAATTGTTTGTTCCCTGGGCCCAAACCTTCATAGAAAATTCTTACTTGTTCAGGAATAGAAAAACCATGGTGTGGAACCATGTTTAGGGTGTCTTTGAACCTCTCCCATGTTTCATAAAATGACTCTCCCTCATTTTCAAAAATGTTTTGGATGCTCTTTTTAAGTGCAATTGTTTTGTGATGAAGGAAGTATTTTTTGTAGAATTCTCTTTGCAGTTGGTCCCAAGAGTGGATTGATGCAGGCCTCAAGTTGTTTAGCCAATTTTTAGCTTGATCCTTTAATGAAAAAGGAATGAGCCTCATCTTAGCAAATTCTAATTGATGTGGGGGACACATGGTTTCAACAATGTCTTTGAACTCTTTGACATGAAGGTATGGCATTTCTGACTCCATCCCATGAAAGGTTGGAAGGTGGTTTAGGACATGGGGTTTGAATATGTAGTTGGTGTCTCCTATGGAATTGTGTCTAATGCATGAGGGGGCATTGGTCCAAGCAGGATTGAGGTAGTTGTTCATGGTTTGATCAACTACATTCCCTAAGTTTGGAGCTTCTTGGTTTTGGTTTCCCATTTGATTCCCCCCAGGGTTTACAATTTGATTTTTTGGATGACCCTCCATTGGACTTGTTTCAAGTTCTGACTTTGGGGTTTCAAGAATATTTGGATCTGATTTAAACAATCCCTTAGGTGCACTTGACTACCCTATCCTAGGACTATCCACCCTAACTAGTCTGTTTGAGAAATCGTGTGTGTAGGCGGACATGCGCCAAAAAAAGCGAGAAAGGGACAAGATAAGAGATCTTGGGTGAGAGTAGAAGAAAAGAGGTGAGGAAAGAAGATTTTTTGGATCTAAGGTACTTACTTGGTCCCCGGCAACGGCCCCAAAATTTGTTCTCGCCCAAATTTACCCAAGTTTTAAGGGTCAAGCGGTCGCTTGTAGTGTAGCTTGGGTTGTCGAATCCTCAGAGACCTAAGAAGAACCTTTAGAAACTCAATAAAAAGAGATGGATTTTTGGCTATGAAGTGGCCAACTTGGGTTGATTATAGATTGTTTTGAAATAGCACTAAAATATCTATGTGAATTCAAATTATGAGAAAATGAGTTGATCCTAGGTTATTGCTCGAGGTGGATTGAATGAATTCCTTTTTTTAAGATTTTAATTTCAGTAACTCGAGAAGTATTCATGCAATGAATTCAAACTAACCTCATCACATACTGATTAAACACCTTCAAAACATATGATAATCACCTATACACTTGTAGGATCATTTTCATGAGCACTCCAAGGTAAAGGATGTAATTAGAACATTAAAGTGGGGTGAATAAATTCAATAAGGAAGAGGAAGAATAAAAATCATTGAATGAAAGAAACTCAATTAATAGAAATTAATAACATTTAGGGCATGAGAAATAACATTCAATCCAGCCCCTTGCTACTCCCTTGGATCAACCCATAAAAGAGCTATCCCTCCATTGATGACAAGTTCTCAACGGAAGCGGAAAGTAGACTTATGAGGGTGGAATTGAAGAATTAAAAACAACAAAAATAACGATCACTCCACCGTTGTGTGAACAAAATCACAAGGTTTGGTGTGAATAAATTCACACCTTGAGGCAACGGTATCAAGGTGATAAGGATAAGAACAGAACAAGAGAAGAGAATGAACTTTTATTGAAGACTAAGGTGATTCCAACAACTTACATGAGAAGGAAGAACATTACAAAGGCAAATTGGCATAATAACATTACAATGAAAAGAAAGCACCCAACCTCCCTAAATCCACCACCACTACTGCCTTAAATAGGAAACAATGAAGCCTTGGCCGAGCCACCAACATCCCATGTGCCTTTAATTAATTATGTTGGGGAAAGGTGGGTGGAACATTAATGATGAGATACTTTTCCACTTCTTGCCCCGAAGTTGCATCTAGCTTGCATCCAACGGAAAGACGCGCCTAAAGGACCTTCTAGAATGCCGAATTTGAGTGGGCCCTAAAAGACTTAAATGAAGCCCCGGATGTCCCTTAGCAGACTGTAAATGTTCAGCCCAATATAATATGTGGTTCGGGATATATGATTGAAATGGTGGGCTGTTTTTCTGGGACGCAGACTCTGGCCCAAAATTAAATCATCAACTTGGGATGCCATAATCACCATCATTGATGACGTATTAGCACTGTCTCAAGAAGAATTATTTGTTCCCCAACATGTGTTCTATCCTTCCATAAATTTTGGGCTTCATTGGGCTAGTATTGTGGCCCCCATAGTCCGATCGGTGTGATGATATACAATCTGACTTCTCCAGAATTGTTTTCTTTAATCGCCAAATATCTCCATCATACTTTATTAATAATCCATTGATCCCTGAATAAAAATTTTTCATAATTAAGTGAATATCTATTTCCAAAAATATCAAATTAAAACATGGATAGTTACATTCTTTAAAATAAGATGAAACATTGGGCCTAAATTGGTGCACATTAGGCATGAAGTACGCAAATGATGAGAATGAGTGTTCAAAATGTAAAATGCACTAAAATGGTATTTATGAATAGAAAGGCACATGAAAACTACATATATTAGCAATGCATATTAGCCTCTTACAGTGGCTAATCACACCCCCCAACTTGAGTTTTGCTAGTCCCGAGCAAAATATATCTCACAAAAAGGAAATTCGAACGACCTTTTCCAAAAACATATTAATACACATTTCTCACCCAAAGATCACATACCAAACAATTATGAAACCCATCAAAATCATTTAAAACAATCTATGTCCATAAGCATATCCCAAACCCAAGACCAAGCCTTTGTTCAAATTCATTGCCATATTTCATCCAAATTCAATTAAGCATGATGAAGTGTTGTGCGTCACAATAGACATGGGGGTTCATTTACATTCGAGGGAGAAAAGATGGAAGCTCTAGGAGCAATCAAAATTTAATAATAAGGTGAGTACTCATTTTTTATTTTCTATTTTTTTTGGTTTTTTTTTTGCAATTTTTCCATGGTAATTTATATTGAACTCAATCGAGTCAACCCATGTAGCAAGACTTTGCCGATGACTCCCAGGTTCAAATTCCTTAGGGCACCAAGTGAAGCTCACATACTCGGGCATCATCTCGAGTTAACTAAATCAAAAACAAATTTAAATTACCACAAATAGAGATAAAATGCCCAACTCTGGGCTAGACAACTATGGAGTCGCGATCCCCAAGTGCCGAAAGCCACACATTAGGTCAATTCATTGCTCCACGCACAATTTTTTTTTTTGAATACTCATGTTAAAATTAAAATGATCGCCAATACTATGCTATTTATTATGGGTCCCCAAGAACTCAAACTAAGACCCCACAATCTAGAGGATGTGCATTGTGTTTTTTTTATTAAATGGATGAAAATATAACAGTGAAATATCACATCGGACAACCGCACTTTCCAATAACTATGAACATGAACATAAACATGCATTAAAATCAGAATCAAGGCATGCAAAATTATTTGATATCCAATTTCAGAGTTTGGAATGTGTGTTATCATGTTCAAGGTTAATGACATTTTTCCTTCCACACATTTTCATCTCCCCCCCCCAACTTAGAATAACACTGTCCCCAGTGTTTAAAGAATTGAAATATCGAAGGGGTAGGATAGAAGTTCAACAAAGACCTTGAAAATGAAAATTATGGAATGAAGTCACCTGGTGGTTGACGTTGAAAATGCATTCCCATGTATCCCTTCAATTCTGGTTTGTCTCCCAATGGCTTGGACGGTTGTGAACAGCTTTTCCCAATGACCTATGACATGCCTTAAATTTTTTTTAATATATATATTTTTTTGTATTTTTTTTAACCTAAAATAAAGTATAAATAACATAAACTGATGATGCATTGTCTTCTCTTAAATTTCTGGGTAATGTATTACTCAGGGATCACACCGCGTGACACGGATGAATACGGTGCTCTTCTTTCATACCCATCCTTACTCATAAAATAAGAACAGGTCAACAATCTATTTTAAAAAAAATAAAAATAAAATAAAATAAAATAAAATAAACTGATGATACATTGTCTTCTCTTAAATTTATGGGTAAGGTATTACTCAGGGATCACACCGCGTGACACGGATGAATACGGTGCTCCCCTTTCATACCCATACTTAATAATAAAAGAATATCAGGTCAACAGTCTATATTTTTTTTAAATAACAAAATGCAGAAGAATAAAAAAAAACGATTCACAAAGATTAGAATGATGAAGTCCACGGGTTGCCTCTCGTGCAACGCTTTTGTTTAACGTCGTTATCCCGACATGGATCTTAAATATATCAATTTTTTCCTGGTTCATAGGTTGGCTCTGTTAACTCTACCTCTCTTTCATGTTTATTGAATGATTCAATGAATGGTTTTAACCTATGACCATTGACCTTAAAAATGGTACCACTTGTGGGATCCTGAATCTCTAGAGCCCCATGAGGGTACACATGATGCACTATGAATGGACCTGACCATCTAGACCTTAACTTTCCCGGGTGTAAATGAAGTTTTGAACTATACAAGAGCACATGTTTTCCCAATTCAAATAGTTTGACTTTGATATTCCTAGATTGGTAGGCTTGAACTCTAGCATTATTTATCCTTGAATTTTTATACGCCTCCATCCTAAGTTCCTCAAGTTCATTAAGATCTAACTTCCTCTTTTCTTCGGCTAAAGAAATGTCGAAATTCATTTTCTTGATTGCCCAAAATGCCTTATGCTCAATTTCAACAGGTAAATGTCATGCTTTTCCATAAACCAACCTATATGGTGACATTCCTAGGATGGTTTTGAATGCTGTACGATATGCCCAAAGAGCATCCAAGAGTTTCTCAGACCAATCTTTCCTAGAGGGGTTGACAGTTTTTCAAGAATTTTCTTAATCTCTCTATTTTCTAACTCAGCTTGACCCTTGGTTTGAGGATGGTACGCAGTGAAAACTTTAAGAGAAATTCCATACTTAGACATGAGTGAAGAGAATGGGCGATTACATAAATGGGTTCCACGATCACTGATTATAGCCCTCGGAATTCCAAATCTAGAAAAGATATGCTCTTTTAAGAATCGGATCACAACTTGATGATCATTAGTCTTGGTGGGAATGGCCTCAACCCATTTTGAGACGTAATCAACAGCTAAGAGGATGTAGAGGTATCCCTTAGAGTTTGGAAAGGGTCCCATGAAATCAATTCCCCAACAATCAAATATTTCAATGACTAGAATGGGAGTGAGGGGCATTTGATTTCTTTTGGAAATGGATCCTAATTGCTGACACTGAGGACAACATTTGCAGTATTGGAAGGAATCCTTAGTGAGGTTCGGCCAGTAGAAACCACTTTGGAGGACCTTTTCAGTGGTTTTCTTTGTAGAAAAGTGGTCTCCACATGCCTCTCCATGACAAAATTTTAGAATGGGAATCTTCATGGACATGGTGGGGGATTGTTTAGAGGTCTTCATGGATGATTTCTCCATATTTGGGGATAATTTTGAGGGATGCCTTATAAATGTTGAAAAGGTTTTGTCAAGTTGTGAGGATAAGAATCTCATACTAAATTGGGAAAAATGCCATTTCATGGTAAGGGAAGGACATGTTCTAGGTCATCTAGTATCTGGTAGAGGGATTGAAGTTGATAAAGCTAAGGTTGACATCATTCGTCACCTTCCCTCTCCTAAAACTGTTAAGGAGGTGAGGTCCTTCTTAGGACATGATGGTTTTTATAGAAGGTTCATTAAGAATTTCAGCTCTATTTCTCGACCAGTTTTTGCTCTATTGGTAAAAGATGCTCCATTTTTATGGACAGAAAGCTGTGAAGAATCATTCTCTAAACTCAAGTCAACTCTTATATCTCCACCTATCATGCAATCTCCAAGTTGGAAACTTCCATTCGAGCTCATGTGTGATGCATGTGACTTCGCTGTAGGAGTAGTCTTAGGACAACGGTGTGAGAAAACTCCATGTGTCATTGCTTATGCAAGCAAATATTTAAATGATGCACAAATAAACTACACCACCACTGAGAAAGAGCTGCTTTCTATTGTCTTTGATTTAGAGAAATTCAGGTCTTATCTCTTAGGATCACCCATCATTATCTTCACTGACCATTCATCCCTAAAATACCATTTCCAAAAACAAGATTCCAAGGCTAGATTGATTAGGTGGGTCCTTCTTCTTCAAGAGTTCGATTTAACCATTAAGGATAAAAAGGGTGTTGAAAATGTTATAGCTGATCACCTCTCTAGGATGGAATTCAAAGACAACTCACACCACCTCTCTGTGTTTGATTCATTTCCCGATGAGCACCTCTATTCAGTGAGTGATTTCCCTTGGTATGCTGACATAACAAACCATTTGGTGACGGGTGACATTCCAAAATTCCTGGGGATCCAAGCTAAGAGGAAATTCCTTTCTGATATCAAACACTACATGTTTGATGATGATTAGCCACTGTAAGAGCCTAATATTCATTTCTAATATATGTAGTTTTCATGTGCCTTTCTATTCATAAATACCATTTTTGTGCATTTTACATTTTGAACACTCATTCTCATCATTTGTGTACTTCATGCCTAATGTGCAACAATTTAGGACCAATGTTTCATCTGATTTTAAAGAATGTAACTATCCATGTTTTAATTTGATATTTTTGGAAATGGATATTAACTTAATTATGAACATTTTTTATTCAGGGATCAATGGATTATTAATAAAGTATGATGGAGATATTTGGCGATTAAAGGAAACAATTCAGGAGAAGTCAGATTGGATATCATCACACTGATCGGACTATGATGCCCAAAATACTAGCCCAATGAAGCCCAAAATTATGGAAGGATAGAAGACATGTAGGGGAACAAATCATTTTTCTGGAGCCAGTGCTAATTCGTCCTCAATGGTGGTGATTGAGGCGGCCCAAGTTGAAGATTTAATTTTGGGCCAGAATCTGCGGCCTAGAAAAACATCCCACCATTTCAATCTTATCTCCCGAACCACAAAGTTTCTCGGGCAGAAATTTTACATGATGTTAGGGGACATCCGGGGATTCATTTAAGTCTTCTAGGTCCCACTCAAATTCGGCCATATAGAAGGTTCTTTAGGCGCGTCTTTCAGATGGATGCAAGCTGGCAGCAACTTCGGGGCAAGAAGTGGAAAAGTCTCTCATCATTAATGTTCCACCCATCTTTCCCCAACATAATTAATTAAAGGCACATGGGATGTTGGGGGCTCGGAAATGGCTTTATTTTTTCCTATTTAAGGCAGGGTTGGTGGGGGATTTAGAGATGTTGGGTGCTTTCTTTTCATTGTAATGTTATTATGCCAATTTTCCTTTGTAATGTTCTTCCTTCTCATGTAAGTTGTTCGAATCACCTTAGTCTTCAATAAAAGTTCATTCTCTTCTCTTGTTCTATTCTTATCCTTATCACCTTGATACATTTTCCTCAAGGTTTGAATTTATTCACGCCAAACCTTGTGATTTTGTTCACACAACGGTGGAGTGATCGTTATTTTTGATGTTTTTACTTCTTCAATTCCACCCTAATAAGTCTACTGTCCGCTTCCATTGAGAACTTTTCATCAATGGAGGGATAGCTCTTTTATGGGTTGATCCAAGGGAATAGCAAGGGGCTGGATTGAATGTTATTTCTCATTCCCTAAATGTTATTAATTTATTTTAATTGAGTTTCATTCATTCAATGATTTTTATTCTTCCTTTTCCTTATTGAATTTATTCACCCCACTTTCATGTGCTAATTATATCCTTTACCATGGAGTGCTCATGAAAATGATCCTACAAGTGTATAGGTGATTATCATATGTTCTTAAGGTGTTTAATCAGTAAGTGATGAGGTTAGTTTGAATTAATTGCATGAATCCTTCTCGAGTTAATGAAATTAAAATCGTAAAAAAAGGAATTCATTCAATCCACCCCGAGCAATAACCTAAGATCAACTCATTTTCTCATAATTTGAATTCACATAGATTTTTTAGTGCTCTTTCAAAACAATATAAAATCAACCCAAGTTGTCCACTTCATAGCCAAAAATCTATCTCTTTTTATTGAGTGTCTAAAGTTTCTTCTTAGGTCTCTAAGGATTCGACAACCCAAGCTACACTACAAGCGACCGCTTGACCCTTAAAACTTGGGTAAATTTGGGCGAGACAAAATTTTGGCACCGTTGCCGGGGACCAAGTAAGTTCCTTAGACAAAAACCTTCTTTCCTCACCCCCATTCTCTACTCTCACCCAATATCTCTTATCTTGTCCCTTTCTCACTTTTTTTTGGCGCATGTCCGCCTACACCCGTGATTTCTCAAACAGACTAGTTAGGGTGGATAGTTCTAGGATAGGGGAGTCAAGTGCACCTAAGGGATTGTTTAAATCAGATCCAAATATTCTTGAAACCCCAATGTCAGAACTTGAAACAAGTCCAATGGAGGGTCATCCACAAAATCAAATTGTAAACCCTGGGGGGAATCAAATGGGAAACCAAAACCAAGAAGCACCAAACTTAGGGAATGTAGTTGATCAAACCATGAACGACTACCTCACTCCTGCTTGGACCAATGCCCCCTCATGCATTAGACACAATTCCATAGGAGACACCAACTACATATTCAAACCCCATGTCCTAAACCACCTTCCATCCTTTCATGTGATGGAGTCAGAAATGCCATACCTTCATGTCAAAGAGTTCAACGACATTGTTGAAACCATGTGTCCCCCACATCAACTAGAATCTGCTAAGATGAGGCTCTTTCCTTTTTCATTAAAGGATCGAGCTAAAAATTGGCTAAACAACTTGAGACCTGTATCAATCCACTATTGGGACCAACTTCAAAGAGAATTCTACAAAAAATACTTCCCTCATCACAAAACAATTGCACTTAAAAAGAGCATCCAAAACATTTTTGAAAAAGAGGGAGAGTCATTTTATGAAACATGGGAGAGGTTCAAAGACACCCTAAACATGGTTCCACACCATGGTTTTTCTATTCCTGAACACGTAAGAATTTTATATGAAGGTTTGGGCCTGGGGAACAAACAATTCATTGACATGATGTGTAATGGGACCTTTAAAAACAAATCCCCAAATGATGCTTACGAGTATCTAGAAATCCTTACTGAAAAAAACCAAACATGGGGAACATCACCTTATTCTGAAAAGCCTCAAAGAACTACTGGAATGCATACACTTAGGGAAGAGGAAAGCCTTAGGGTGAAACTTGCAGCACTCTCTAGGATGGTTGAAGAGATAGACCATAGAAAAATCAATGAAATCCAAACTGCAGACCTTGTTTGCAAAATCTGTGACAAACATGACCACAAAACAGACAACTGCCCAACCATTCCATCCATCAAGGATGTTCTTTTAGGAGGACCACCTACTGAAGTCAATGCCCTAGCTTTCAAAAGCCCCAATACCCAAAGACATTCAACCCAAGGTATAATGATCACCCAGGCTTCCGATGGAATGATAACCAACAACCTAGCCAACCACAAGGACCAAACCCCTACCCTACACAAAATTTTCAAAACCATAACCAATTCCAACCACAACCAGTCCAATACCAACATACTCCAGTCCAAAACCAATAACCCATACAACAACCAAAGTATCCTCCTAGGATAACCCAACCAACACAAACCCCTTCCCAATATGTCCCTCTCCCAATCCTTGAACAACTGTGAAAACAAATGGAAAGGATGAACTCAGAAGTCTCATCCCATAAACAAGAACATCAAACCATCAAAACTGGAAAGGCACCCATGCCCACACAGGCCATTCCACAACAAACATCAAGGGGGAGACAAGTTGCACTCAAACAAATCATGAACAACTAAAGGCTGTGACAGTTTTGAGAAGTGGGAAATCAATTGAGAAACCTGAACAAATAGTTCAAAACCCACCTGAAGATTCAAACTCTAATGAAAATTCAAATGAAACACATGAACTAAATAAAGATACTAATAAAAATGCGAAAGAAACAACTCTTCAAAAAACAACCCCACAACCTGCCCCATTTCCTCAACGCATGAGGGGGAAAACCAAGCCTGAATTTAGTGAAACATTGAGGGAAATATTCTCACAAGTCAAGTTGAACATTCCACTCCTCGATGCCATTCAAACCATTCCTGCATACTAAAAATACCTTAAGTACCTCTTCACATTTAAACGGAAATTCCCACATAAGAACCAACTCCTTCTGGCAGTAAATGTTAGCACAACAATCCAAGGAACCCTTCCTCCAAATATGAAAGGCCCGGGATGCCCTTACATAAATGTTGAACTAGGAGAGAACAAAGTTGTCAAAGCCTTGTGTGATCTCGGAGCCAGTGTGAACCTCATTCCTTATGCTATGTATTGTCAGTTAGGGCTTTAAGAACTCCAACCCACATCTGTCACTCTTCAACTTGCTGATCGTAGTATTCGAGTTCCAAAGGGGATATTAAAGGATGTTTTGGTGAAAGTTGAAAATTTCATTTACCCAGCTGACATCATTGTTCTAGACAATCACCCAAGCGTAGGTCCTAGGGAGCAAACCAATATCATCCTTGGTCGACCCTTCCTTGCAACAATCAACTCTGTTATCCGAGTCCGAAATGGGAACATGACCATCACCTTTGGAAACATGAGTCTAGACTTGAACATCTATAATGCAAACTCTCAAATTGGGGATGATGAAGAGATCCATGAGGTTAATTGGATAGGTAGTGTTGACAGTGAACTCAAGGAACATCAAGGAATTACCGAAGGATGTTTAAGTCAAGAAGAGATTGATTTTCTTTGTTCACATGAGGGAAATTTGTCTCCTTGGCTTGAATCTCTTTCAGATTGCTCTATTGATGATTTTATAGAATCACCAATCAATGATACCATGGGTGAAATCATGAACATCGATTCCATATCCCTTCATGAAACTACTCTATCTAATTTAGTGGATGAAAATTCTCTTCACAAGGAACCAATTTTGTCAAGAAATGTGAACAAAGAAACTGAGTTCAATACAAAGTCTCATCCTTTCTTGGAAAGTGATAACCACTCTGATCTTGAATTTAAGGATTTACCTTCATCACTCAAGTATGCGTTCTTAGGGGACAATCAATCCTTTCCTGTTTTCATTTCTTCCGCTCTTGAATCCAAACATGAGAGGATGCTTCTAGATGTCCTTAGGAGACACAAGAAAGCCATTGGATGGACCCTATCAGATATTCTTGGGATTATCCCACTTATCGGGACTCATAGAATTGTTCTAGAATCCGATTCGAAGCCATGTCGTCAACCTCAGTGACGACTCAATCCTAATCTCATGGAAGTAGTGAGAAAAGAACTTTTGAAATTGTTAAAAGATGGTATCATCTATCCTATAGCTGAGAGTGAGTGGGTTAGCCCAATCCATGTGGTTCCAAAGAAGGCTGTAATCATAGTAATAACCAATAATTATGTAGAGATGCTTCCAACAAGGGTTAGTAGTGGATGGAGAGTCTGTATTGACTATAGGAAGCTCAACTCTTGTACCAAGAAAGACCATTTCCCCTCGCCCTTTATTGATCAAGTCCTCGAGCGAGTGGCGGGTCATCAATTCTACTACTTCCTAGATGGATTCTCAAGGTATAATCAAATCAAAGTCTCTTTAGAGGATCAAGGGAAAACGACCTTCACTTGTCCATTCGACACTTTTGCCTTCAAGCGCATGCCCTTTGGGTTATTTAATGCCCCTGGTACCTTCCAGCGGTGCATGATGGGAATCTTCTCGGACATGGTGGGGGATTGTTTAGAGGTCTTCATTGAGGATTTATCTATATTTGGGGATACTTTTGAGGGGTGCCTTACAAATGTTGAAAAGGTTTTGTCAAGGTGTGAGGATAAGAATCTCATACTAAATTGGGAAAAATGCCATTTCATGGTAAGGGAAGGACATGTTCTAGGTCATCTAGTATCTGGTAGAGGGACTAAAGTTGATAAAGCTAAGGTTGACATCATTCGTCACCTTCCCTCTCCTAAAACTGTTAAGGAGGTGAGGTCCTTCTTAGGACATGCTGGTTTTTATAGAAGGTTCATTAGGAATTTCAGCTCTATTTCTCGACCACTTTGTGCTCTATTGGTAAAAGACGCTCCATTTTTTTGGATAGAAAGCTAGGAGGAATCATTCTCTAAACTCAAGTCAACTCTTATATCTCTGCCTATCATGCAATCTCCAAATTGGAAACTTCCTTTCGAGCTCATGTGTGATGCAAGTGACTTTGCTGTAGGAGCAGTCTTAGGACAACGGTGTGAGAAAACTCCATGTGTCATTGCTTATGCAATCATATCTTTAAATGATGCACAAATAAACTACACCACCACTGAGAAAGAGCTGCTTTCTATTGTCTTTGATTTAGAGAAATTCAGGTCTTATCTCTTAGGATCACCCATCATTGTCTTCAGTGACCATTAAGCCCTAAAATACCTTTTCCAAAAACAAGATGCCAAGGCTAGATTGATTAGGTGGGTCCTTCTTCTTCAAGAGTTCGATTTAACCGTTAAGGATAAAAAGGGTGTTGAAAATGTTGTAGCTGATCACCTCTCTATGATGGAATTCAAAGACAACTCACACCACCTCTCTGTGTCTGATTCATTTCCCGATGAGCACCTCTATTCAGTGAGTGATTGCCCTTGGTATGCTGACATAGCAAACCATTTGGTGACAGGTGACATTCCAAAAATCCTGGGGACCCATGCTAAGAGGAAATTCCTTTCTGATGTCAAACACTACGTGTTTGATGATCCTTACCTCTTCAAGTTTTGTCCTGATCAAATCATTAGGAGATGTGTTCCTGAGTCTGAGCAAGAGTCCATTCTAAAATTTTGTCATGGAGAGGCATGTGGAGGCCACTTTTCTACAAAGAAAACCACTACAAAGGTCCTCCAAGGTGGTTTATACTGGCCGAACCTCACTAAGGATTCCTTCCAATACTGAAAAAGTTGTCCTCAGTGTCAGCAATTAGGATCCATTTCCAAAAGAAATCAAATTCCCCTCACTCCCATTCTAGTCGTTGAAATCTTTGATTGTTGGGGAATTGATTTCATGGGACCCTTTCCAAACTCTAAGGGATACCACTACATCCTCTTAGCTGTTGATTACGTCTCAAAATGGGTTGAGGCCATTCCCACTAAGACTAATGATCATCAAGTTGTGATCTGATTCCTAAAAGAGCATATCTTTTCTAGATTTGGAATTCTGAGTGCTATAATCAGTGATCGTGGAACCCATTTCTGTAATCGCCCATTCTCTTCACTCATGTCTAAGTATGGAATTTCTCATAATGTTTCCACTGCGTACCATCCTCAAACCAATGGTCAAGCTGAGTTAGCAAATAGGGAGATTAAGCAAATTCTTGAAAAAACTGTCAACCCCTTTAGGAATGATTGGTCTGAGAAACTCTTGGATGCTCTTTGGGAATATCGTACAGCATTCAAAACCATCCTAGGAATGTCACCATATAGGTTGGTTTATGGAAAAGAATGCCATTTCCCTGTTGAAATTGAGCATAAGGCATTTTGGGCAATAAAGAAAATGAATTTTGACATTTCTTTAGCCGATGAAAAGAGGAAGTTAGATCTTAATGAAATTGAGGAACTTAGGATGGAGGCGTATGCCAATTCAAGGATAAATAAAGCTAGAGTTCAAGCCTACCAATCTAGGAATATCAAAGTCAAACAATTTGAACTGGGAAAACATGTGCTCTTGAATAGTTCAGAACTTCATTTACACCCGGGAAAGTTAAGGTCTTGATGGTCAGGTCCATTCATAGTGCATCATGTGTACCCTCATGGGGCTGTAGAGATTCAGGATCCCACAAGTGGTAACCTTTTTAAGGTCAATGGTCATAGGTTAAAACCATTCATTGAATCATTCAATAAACAGGAAATAGAGGTAGAGTTAACAGAGCCAACCTATGAACCAGGAAAAAATTGATAGATTTAGGATCCATGTCGGGCTAACGACGTTAAACAAAAGCGCTACACGGGAGGCAACCCGTGGTCTTCATGTTTCTAATCTTTGTGAATCATTTTTTTTCTTCTTTCTTTCCTTTTTCTTCATTTTGTTATTTAAAATATATATATATATATACTGTTGACCTGTTCTTCTTTTATGAGTAAGGATGGGTATGAAAGGGGAGCACCGTATTCATCCGTGTCACGCGGTGTGATCCCTGAGTAATACCTTACCCAGAAAATATAAAGAAGACAATGTATCATCAGTTTATTTTATTTTATTTTATTTTATTTTATATTTTTTTGTTGGTATTTAAAAAAAATAGATTGTTGAACTGTTCTTCTTTTATGAGTAAGGATGGGTATGAAAGGGGAGCATCGTATTCATCAGTGTCACGCGGTGTGATCCCTGAGTAATACCTTACCAAGAAAATATAAGAGAAGACAATGTATCATCAGTTTATGTTATTTATACTTTTTTTAGGTTAAAAAAAATACAAAAAAATATATATATTAAAAAAAATTTAAGGCATGTCATAGGTCATTGGGAAAAGCTGTTCACAACCGTCCAAGCCATTGGGAGACAAACCAGAATTGAAGGGATACATGGGAATGCATTTTCAACGTCAACCACCAGGTGACTTCATTCCATAATTTTCATTTTCAATGTCTTCGTTGAACTTCTATCCTACCCCTTCTATATTTCAATTCTTTAAACACTGGGGACAGTGTTATTCTAAGTTGGGGGGGGGGAGATGAAAATGTGTGGAAGTAAAAATGTCATTAACCTTGAACATGATAACACACATTCCAAACTCTGAAATTTGATATAAAATAATTTTGCATGCCTTGATTCTGATTTTAATGCAAGTTTATGTTCATGTGCATAGTTATTGGAAAGTGCGGTTGTCCGATGTGATTTTTCACTGTTATATTTTCATCCATTTTATAAAAAAACACAATGCACATCCTCTAGATTGTGGGGTCTTAGTTTGAGTTCTTAGGGACCCATAATAAATAGCATAGGATTGGCGATCATTTTAATTTTAACATGAGTATTCAAAAAAAAATATTTCGCGTAGAGCAATGAATTGACCTAATGTGTGGCTTTCGGAACTTGGGGATCGCGACTCCATAGTTGTCTGGCCCAGAGTTGGGCATTTTATCTCTATTGTGGTAATTTGAATTTTTTTTTGATTGAGTTAACTCGAGATGATGCCCGAGTATGTGAGCTTCACTTGGTTCTCTAAGGTCTTTGAGCCTGGGAGTCATCGGCAAAGTCTTGCTACATGGGTTGACTCGATTGAGTTCAATTTCAATTACCATGGAAAAATTGCAAAAAAAAAACCAAAAAAAAAAGAAAATAAAAAATGAGTACTCATCTTATTATTAAAATTTTATTGCTCCTAGCACTTCCATCTTTTCTCCCTCGAATGTAAATGAACCCCCATGTCTATTGTGACGCACAACACTTCATCATGCTTAATTGAATTTGGATGAAATATGGAAATGAATTTGAACAAAGGCTTGGGCTTGGGTTTGGGATATGCTTATGGACATAGTTTGTTTTAAATGATTTTTATGGGTTTCATAATTGTTTGTTATGTGATCTTTGGGTGAGAAATGTGTATTTAAATGTTTTTTGAAAAGGTCGTTCGAATTTCATTTTTGTGAGATATATTTTGCTCGGGATTAGCATAAATCAAGTTGGGGGTGTGATTAGCCACTACAAGAGGATAATATGCATTTCTAATATATGTGGTTTTCATGTGCCTTTCTATTCATAAATACCATTTTAGTTCATTTTACATTTTGAACACTCATTCTCATCATTTGTGTACTTCATGCCTAATGTGCACCAATTTAGGCCCAATGTTTCATCTGATTTTAAAGAATGTAACTATCCATGTCCTAATTTGATATATTTGGAAATGGATATTCACTTAATTATCGAAACATTTTTATTCAGGGATCAATGGATTATTAATAAAGTATGATGGAGATATTTGGCGATTAAAGGAAACAATTCTGGAGAAGTCAGATTGGATATCATCACACTGATCGGACTATGGGGCCCACAATACTAGCCCAATGAAGCCCAAAATTTATGTAAGGATATAAGACATGTAGGGGAACAAATAATTCTTCTTGATCCAGTGCTAATTCGTCATCAATGGTGGTGATTGAGGCGGCCCAAGTTAAAGATTTAATTTTGGGCCAGAATTTGCGGCCCAGAAAAACAGCCCACCATTTCAATCATATCTCCCTAACCAAAAGGTTTTTCGGGATTCAATTTTACAAGATGTTAGGGGACGTCCGGGGCGTCATTTAAGTCTTCTAGGGCCCACTCGAATTCGGCCTTCTAGAATGTCCTTTAGGTGCGTCTTTCCGGTGGATACAAGCTGGCTGCAACTTCGGGGCAAGAAGTGGAAAAGTCTCTCATCATTAATGTTCACCCAACTTTTCCCAACATAATTAATTAAAGGCACATGGGATGTTGGGGGCTCGGCAAAGGCTACATTTTTTACTATTTAAGGCAGGAGTTGTGGTGGATTTAGAGATGTTGGGTGCTTTCTTTTCATTGTAATGTTATTATGCCAATTTGCCTTTGTAATGTTCTTCCTTCTCATGTAAGTTGTTCGAATCACCTTAGTATTCAATAAAAGTTCTTTATCTTCTCTTGTTCTGTTCTTATCCTTATCACCATGATACCGTTGCCTCAAGGTGTGTATTTATTCACACCAAACCTTGTGATTTTGTTCACACAACGGTGGAGTGATCGTTATTTTTGTTGTTTTTACTTCTTCAATTCCACCCTAATAAGTCTACTGTCTGCTTCCGTTGAGAACTTTTCATCAATGGAGGGCTAGCTCTTTTATGGGTTGATCCAAGGGAGTTCCAAGGGGCTGTATTGAATGTTATTTCTCATTCCCTAAATGTTGTTAATTTCTTTTAATTGAGTTTCTTTCATTCAATGATTTTTATTCTTCCTTTTCCTTATTGAATTTATTCACCCCACTTTCATGTGCTAATTACATCCTTTACCATGGAGTGCTCATGAAAATGATCCTACAAGTGTATAGGTGATTATCATATGTTTTTAAGGTGTTTAATCAGTAAGTGATGAGGTTAGTTTGAATTCGTTGCATGAATCCTTCTCGAGTTAATGAAATTAAAATCGTAAAAAAAGGAATTCATTCAATCCACCCCGAGCAATAACCTAAGATCAACTCATTTTCTCATAATTTGAATTCACATAGATCTTTTAGTGCTCTTTCAAAACAATCTATAATCAACCCAAGTTGGCCACTTCATAGCAAAAAATCCATCTCTTTTTATTGAGTATCTAAAGGTTCTTCTTAGGTCTCTGAGGATTCGACAACCCAAGCTACACTACAAGCGACCACTTGACCCTTAAAACTTGGGTAAATTTGGGCGAGACCATGTACGTTTGTGCAAACAGTTTTCTCTTGAGTTTGTTGGGTGTCAGTTCATGGGATACCTCTATGAATTTGAGATGAATGTTTCGATTTCATTCTCAAAATGTACTATTTAGACTCCTTTCAGGCCTTTATTGACTGATATAAATATTGTTTTAGTTTCACATCACCAGGGGAAGAGTATTTTCCATACAAGGGAAAATGGGATTTCTAGGTGAGTAGAGCTGGACCTCAGTATAATGAGTTAAGAGGAATTGCATCCCAGATTGCAAGATTATATTTGGATGACCTGGGGACTTCATAGATATAATTTCCTTCAGTGGTGGATCGTTTTATAGATGACTTTATACACAAATTTTCAGGTTTACCTCTATATTGATAAGTGGATTTTTCTATTGATATTGTTTCAGGATCCACACTGGTGTCCATTCGTCTTTATAGGATGGCTACACTAGAGTTACAAGATCTCAAGATGCAGTTAGAGGAGTTGCAGGAAAATGATTTCATCTTACCCAGTACATCTCCTTAGTGTCCAACTATCATTTTTTTAATCAAGGAGGACGGTACTCCAAGACACTTTTTGGATTATCAGATGTTGAACTAGTTGACAATAAAGAACCAATAACCCTTATAGAGGATCAATGGTCTCTTTGATCAGATTTGAGGATCTAGAGTGTTCTCAAAGATTTACTTGATATCTTTTTTTCATCATTTTCACGTTAGACCAACCGATAAAACACTTATATCCTTTTATAGTAGGTATGGTCTATCGGGTTATTTGTTTATCTCGTTCGGTCTCACGAATACACTAGCAGTTTTCATGGAACTGATAAACCAATTATTCTATCCTTACATGGATTATATTGTGGTTGTCTTCATGGATGATATCTTGGTGTACTATCACACACGACATGACCATTACAACAATCTTGATATCGTATTGAGTACACCTATAGAGAATCAATTATATGAAAAGCTCTCAAATTTTCGCTTTTTGATGGACCATATTTACTTCTTGGGTATTATTATATCAGAGATGGGTGTATTAGAAGACCCAATAAAAGTGGGTGTAGTTGTTTACTGGGAGCATCCGAAGAATATATTTGATGTTCCAAGATTTAATGGGTTTACTGGTTACTAAAAATGATTTATTCAAGACTTTCCGCACGTGGAAGGGCTTCTAATGGGCCTGACTAAGAAGGGGTGAAAAGTACTTGTGGACATATTCCTACGATTCAGCATTTCAAAAGCTAAAAGGATGATTTATTTTAGCACTGATACTGATATTTCCATAATTCATCGATATTTACACCATCTACTATGATGCATCCGGTATCGGGCTGGTAGCAGTACTTATGTAGGAGGGAGATGCCCTTCCGTATGGGTCTCAGCAATTGAGGCCACATAAGAGGAATCACCCGAGGCATGTTCTCGAGATAGATTCAGTTGTGCATGATTTTTACTATTGGATAAATTATCTTTTTATATATCATTTTGTGATATACAATGACCACAAAGTTATCAAGTATATCTTTACTATGTATTTTTTGAATATGATACTCTGAAGGTGGGTTGAGTACCTTTAGTCTTTTTACGTTGAGCTTGCTTACAAACCTAGGAAAGGCAACACAGTTGCTGATGCGTTGGGTATGAGGACTCAAATATAGATGGTTCAGGAGGCCATAAGTGAGTGAAATATTATGGCTCTATTCTCAAATATGCATTTAGAGGTGAACGAAAGAT
Source organism: Viscum album (assembly GCA_963277665.1). Lineage (NCBI taxonomy): Eukaryota > Viridiplantae > Streptophyta > Magnoliopsida > Santalales > Viscaceae > Viscum > Viscum album. The sequence goes on from OY728165.1 coordinate 172,837,076, forward strand.
AGAGGAAGATGTTACTTTTTTCTATAGTTGTTACCTCTACTATTTTGGATCAATTGCGAAAGATGCAGATATCAGATTCAGATGTCGTAGTCATGTTGGAGAGTGTGTAAGGAGAGGACCCTTCTCTTGGGTGGATCGTAGGTGAGGATGAGGATGTTAATTTTCATGGATGTGTATGGGTATCAGTAGACATACTCGAGGTGCTTTTGTGATATTTTTATTCCATAGTTTGAGCAGTTAATTCTGGAGTCACCAAGATGTATCGATATCAACATCGTCAATATTTGTGGCCAGGTATAAAGAGGGATGTTTTTGGTTTTGTTATGAGATGTTTCACTTGTAAGCATTTGAAGTCAGAGCATCCCTAACCATCAATGTTATTACAGTAGTTACACATTCATGAGTGGAAGAGGAATGATGTCGCTAAGTATTTAATGATGGGTTTAGTGAGGTCACCTCAAGGGAATGGCACAGTTTGGGTTGTTATCTATAGACTCATGAAGGTTTCTCATTTCTTACTAATCAAGGAAGCCTTTAGTGTTCATAAGATGGGAAGGATGTACAACTGAGAGATTGTTCATTTTTATGGGGTTATTCACTATATCATTTCATGCAAGGAATATTTTTTTTACATCTCATGTCTGATATAAACTAAATAGGGCTTTCATTACATATGTAATTATATGTATATCTTACTATCCCTAGACCAATGCCATGTTTGAGTGCACGATTTAGGTTTTGGAGTATATAATTCAAGCATGCGTCTTCAATTTTGGGGGTTCGTGGGGGATACACGTACCCCTAATGGAGTTTCCCAATAATAATAGTTTTCAGGAAATGACTCGGATGGAACCTTATGAGGCTTTGTATGATAGTCCATTCTGGTCACCCCTATGTTTACTGGAGGTAGGAGAGGGAGATATAATGGGACCTCATCTTCTATGGGATACAATTGACCATGTGGAGTTGATTTGGAAAAGGATGGATACTAGACAATATCACCAAAAAATCTTATGCCGATCAACGAAGATGTCCTCTGGAATTTGAGGTTAGAGATTAGTTTTTCATATGTGATATACTGAGGTTGGGACATAGAAGGATTAAGAGGTAGTGGAAGCTTTCACTGAGATATGTCGGGCCATTTGTGGTTTTGGAGAGAGTCGGGTTGGTTGCATATTGGTTACATTTATATCATACGTACTGGGATATGAATCACATCTTCCATGTTTTGCAGCTACAACAATAATTTTCAGACCCATATCATGTTTTTTAACCATATGAGGGTGAGTTTCAGGTGAATACATCCTTTGAGGAGCACAATATTCGGATTTTGTATCATAGAATGAAGTTTCTCCATGGCCATTTTGTTACTCTCGTATAGGTGATATGGTTTCATGTGTGAGTACATGACGACACATGAGAGAGGGAGGCTGACGTACAACCATAGTGGCCATAGTTTTTTGAAGTTTCATCTTCAAAACCCTAGGAAAGTCAATTCAAGGAGGAATTTATTTAAGGAGAAAATTTTAAAGAGTCCAAATCTTCATTTCAGGTATGGATCTTGAATTTAGTTGTTTTTGCTGGAAAAAGAAGAAATGGAAATTTTCGAAGTACATGATGTGTGCTTATAAGTACACATCATGTACCCGGTTGTTCTGTATAGATGTGTACTAGCCATGTAATGTCTATGTACAAGGACGTGTAGGTGACCTAGTAGTCAACCAAAAGCAGGGGCTAGTTGAGGCTAGTACACAGTGTGTACATTACATGAACATGTCGTGTAGATTTATTTTTATTTTATAAATCGGTATGGGGTCACGTCTCACATCCAGAACACCCTTCTTCTTCCATCAGTTCATACATGAGAGTGAAAAATTACCAATGAACTTTGAGCTCCTCCCAATTCTCCTTCCAACCTCCGATTGAGATTCCTTTAGTTGCGTTAGATTCCCATTTGTGATTTCTCTCTTTGTCTAAATCCTTTTTTCCTGATTCCTCCTATCTCGTGGGTAATTCAAGGATGAATTTGTTTACCTTTTTATGTGAATATCTATTGTTCTAGGCCTATTCAAGGGCCAATGTTCCATAGTGTTGATCGTATTACATTAAGTTATGTGTGTTGTGCCTTTAGTTGATAGTATTTGGATTATATGTTCTTAAAGTTTTGAATAACCATTTATTGGGTATTGCGTCTTTTCGAATTTAACCTTGTTAATTCCTGTTAAGGTTTTTTTGATTTAGAAAGGGTTATTTTTTATACATAAGGTTAAGTACATTATTATGGGACACCCCATGCATTTGTTCCCTAGATTTTTTGATTATGGCCATTTGATCTAGAATGAATGTTAGTATTTCTTGTTTCCCATGCCTTACTTTTAAGGAAGGAGACGATGATTATCTAAGATTCTTGTGATTCGTATTGTGAAAGTTTGACCAAGGGGAATTTTATTGGATGATATTCCTTAAGTAGGGTAATTTATGTATGAATTGTTTTTATTTTTACCCAGAGTTATTAACTGTGACAGCTACCGGGTGGTCTTAGACCAGAAGGGTTAGACCATGAGAGTTACTAAGAGGGTCATTATTAAATTAATGATGGACCCTAGAACATTTATTATGAATGTTTCCAGGTGGTCATTCTAGTTTATTGTACTTATTCAGACAAAGGTGGTATTGACCACGGGAGAAACCCATGTGGTAATTTGTAAATGATTAGTGCTATTTGGGACCAAAGGGGTTAGACTATGTGAGCATTCTTATAGGGTCATTATTTATTGAAATGAATATATGTTAAAAAAGAGGGGTTATACTATGACAACATTCCTAGGGGGTTTCTTTTGAATGATTGAATGATTGTGACAAATCTTCCAAAAAAAGCACAATCTTAGACTCATTCTTAATTGATTGTTTAGGTGGTCATTAGAGATGTCTATTTTTTTGTTATACAAGGGTATATAGAGATTTGGATAGATCCCAAGGTTACATTATTCAATGGATTGAATAATTAATAAATGTAAATGAATGAAATTGGAAGCTATAGGATTGTATAATTTTGGGTACTTCCTATATTGTTGCTTCATTTAAAATATTAACTAATATATATATTCAATAATAGTTAGGAATACATATTTTAGTGGTTTTCTACAAGTATTCATCTCACACCCTATTTGGGTGATGATTTTGGACCCAAACAGATTAAATGGTTGTAGGTATAGTTGAGGGAAAGCACCCTTCTTCATCGGGTACTTGATTGTTTTTGGAGTTGGAGAGAATGGGACTAAGATGAGGCTTGAGATGCTATTAGAATTTACTAAATTTCTTGAACTTCCGTATCAGAATTGTATTTCCTTCATTGTGACTTGTTTGGATGGTTGCCTAGACACATGTGACATGAATCATTTATATATGATTCAGTTTTTATATTACTATCAGTCTTCTGTTGTTTACTTTTGTTTTACAGTACTACTACTTTTGCAATTGTTTTATATTTATATTCTATTGTGTGTAATTTACCAATGAGGGCATAGTTTTCCTAATGAATTACATTTTTCCTCACTGCAAGTTAGAAGCCTCTGTAATTTGGAGAAATGTTCTTGAGGTTATGTGACTAACCAGGTTCGAGGAACCTTTGGGCGACACTTGGAAAAATAATGTTATCAAAATGATCAATTCTATAATATTAATGTGATGGAAAATTATGCACATTAATGTCCTATAATTCAATAAAACATTCCCTAGTGAATTATAAGGGAGAAAGGCTCAATGAATGAAATCACAACTACTGAGGTCAATGTATCTAATGAATTGTGGGAAATTTCCAGACATCTTATGTAAGGATGGAATTATTAAATTTGGGAGGATATGAAAACTTCCATATATACCCTAGATAAAAAGGTAGTTTTTGGATGATGACCATATTTTGAATATCTCTATACACCCAAGTAGCACAATGATATATATAGTGATTTGAAGGAATATTTCTGGTGTGAAAACCTGAAGGGGGAAATTTCCCATTATGAATCAAGATATTTATACTATTAATAAGTGAGGGCCAAAAGACAACATCGCAGAGGAGGCCTAAAACCTCTGCTTATTCCTACCTGGAAATGGGACTATATCACTATGTATTTTGTTACTAGATTTCAATCTACTCCAAGAATGAGTAAAATAATATGGGTGATTGTTGATCAATGTACTAAATATTCCCAATTCCTTACTATAAGGGAAGAGTTTACACATTATCTCATTTCTGGGATCAATATTAATGAATTTATAATACTTTATGGAGAACCACTCTTAATTTTTTGTGATTATGATCCAATATTAATGTCCAAATTCTAAAAACATCTTGAAAATCCTTTGGATATTGAGATTCATTTGAGTACTTCTTATCACCCTCAAACTAGTGATAAATCAGAAAAGGTGATCCAAACATTAAAGAACATATTGAGATCATGATCACATAACTTTTAGAGTATATGGGACTAGTTTATATAATTGGTAGAGTTTTATTACAATAATACCATAAATTAATGTATTTAAATGGTAGTATATTAATAACTTTATGGAAATATATGTTGTACACCAATGTGTTTGGATGAATTCTGTGAAAGGAAGAATGTGGGCCCAGAAATTGTGGGGGAAATAATAGCTAAGTTATTGTCTATTAAAAACCATATCAAAGTAGCTCAATGTTGTAATATGATTTATACCCATTATCAATGGTACGATTTGGAATTTCATGTGTGATATCACGTTTTCATGAATGTATCTCCATGGAAAGAAATTATAAGATTAGGGAAGAAACGTAAATAGAGCCCCAGGTACATTGGACCATTTGAAATTATATAGATAATTAGATATATGAATTATTTTTTTAGAAATTCTTCCTAGAAATTATAAGGTACACAAAGAGTTCCATGTATCTTTGTCCTGGAAGTACATGCCACACCCAACACATGAACTCACTTCTGATGTTCTAGAATTGGAACATGGTTTATCAAACTATGAGGGGCCTATCTAGAGTCTATACACTAGCGAATATATGTTAAGAAATCATATGACACAACTAGTAAAGGTAATTTTAAAATATCATAAAATTGAAGGGGAAACATGAGATACTAGGAAAACTATGATGAATAACTACCTGAATATTTTTATGAGATGACATTATTGAATTTCGAGGATGGAATTTTTGTAGGAGGGGAGAATGTAACGACCCATAAATATATCAATGATATTTCCCTTCATATGTTTATTTCTTATAGTATAGATCTAATAATATCACATATAGAACACAACAAAAACATTATAAATAAATAGTTAATGTAATAAGAGGTATTTCTAGTGGTTGAAGAAATAATACTCCACCATTAGGAAGAGTCATATGATCATTCTTAATAGTAAATCAGCCTAATGAATAGTGACATCACCCATGAAAGTATAAATAAAATTTATGTACCTTATTAATTAACGTATTATACAATTATGTCATAGTGTATGTTGATGAAGATTTTAAAAATTATTAATTAATTTTTTGTATTTTAATGATTAAAAATATATATAATTATAATTTACTTATTATTAATTTTATTTATATTAATATATATTTTATATAACATTTATATATAGATGAATATTTTATAGTCAAATGATTTTAGCTTAATTATATGATACTATAGTTAATTTTAGAATATTCCAAAAATCGGTTAAATATTTAAAATCATAATTTTTCTGAGTAATTAATGATTTTGATTATGAATTAAATTTAAAACATTTAAAATATTATTTTCATAAAATTTATTCCTTTTAATTGTACATTTTTAATGATGTTTAGGGTGAATTTTTATGAATTTTCCAAATTACATGAATTTATGTTGAATAGTAATATATAAAAATTTAAGATAAAGGATAAATACATGGATTATTGAGTCATAGATGATGTAATGAAGATATAATCCCATAATCTAGACCATGAAGTACTTATTTACAATATTTATTAATGTAAATAAAAACTATTCATATTATTTATCCAAATAGAAAATTAATTAATATAAAATTCAAGGAAACCCCCCTCTCCTCCACTATAAATACCTCCCCTCACCCCTATTTTGTCCACACCTCTATTCCTTGAATCATATGAAAATTATACCCAAATCATCATCAATAGTATCCAACCTCATGTAAGAGATTTTTATCTTTCCAAAAGGCCAAAACCCCTTCCTCAATGGTGGTCCTCAAGGATGTTAATTCAAGATGTAAATTCTCTCAATTTTTTCCTTTAATTTCATTTCATTTTATTTTCGTTTCTTATTATAACCCTAGAAAAATCCTTCCAAATGATCATTAAAACTCACATATAATATATATTAATTAATCATATCATTTTAATGTAAGATTCATCATTAATATCTTTTCAATCTATCATTTATTTTATATATAGAATCATGGTCTGGGAGGAGATAATTTACAACCTTCAAGGACGATAAACATTAATTCGTCAATTTGATCTTCAAAGATAGGTCATGAAAAAAAATTATGTTTAAAATAGATAAATAAATAATTATTATATATTTTATAATGTATTATATCGATTTTAAATTCATTTTATTAAATTTTAAAACAAAACTTGTTCATTGTGATCGAAAAAACTACTAATATTAAGCTAAACAATTGTCATCAGCACGTTATCTAATGAATCATCCTAGAATATGGAGAAAAAATAATATATAATACCAATTAAACTCATGTTTGTTCATTAATTAAATTTAATTCCAATTATGTATCATTACACTCATCTAACAAGAAATCCATTACCTAAAATCAAGGGAACCGATCATGAAATCATTGAAATAAACAGTCTGAAATGATATAATTCAATCTTATAAATTATCAAAAATTTCATAAATGATCTTAATAAAATTATAATGAATTATAAAAACAAATAATAGGTTGTTAATTATATTATTAATGACTCTAATTCCATATTATAGTATCTTAGGGCCATGTTCGGGACACATTCGTACATAAGGAAATGGTTTTCTACCCAAACCTCTATCTTCTTTCGGGGTAATATTTTTCTCTCTTACCCCTCAGAAGTTATTAATTATTATTATAAACTCATTATAAATTATTTTTTAATGATATATATATATATATAAATAAAAATCAGTCTTTCTTTGATGGGTAGTAACATGTTTTATAAGGGCCTTTCTCAGTTTATCCTGATAAACAAAATCAAATTAAAGAAACTTCTCGAATACTTACCTATTTTCAAGGGAACTATATAATATGTTTGAATACACCATTAATTCACTAAAATCACTCATTTTATTATAATAAATCATAGTTAACATATTATTTTATAGAATTATTTTTTCAAAGGGACACTTCTTTTCAAAGTAGAATTGTATTTCTCTCAAGAATTACACGATGATTTTATATGAGTATTTCATCAGTTTCAAAAATCATGTTTATTTATATGTTTAACTAGGATTAATATAATATGATAACATAAAACATATATTATTGAATTTTTTATGATTTTTTTGACTTTGGATGTGGTATCCTGATTATATTCACCATATTTAATATTACTGATTATATTTACTAATTGTAGAATGTTATTTACATGTCAAATATTAGTTTCAATATGAATGTATATATTTATTATGATTCACTAATTTCATATTTTTAACTGATTAGACTTATTAAGTGTTAGGTGGTGAATTATATAGTCCCTTGGTGCATCGGTAGGTCTCTTTCAACAAACAAGTTTTGGTTTTTACATGTTTATGTATGGTCATGGGATGAGGCATTGAATGTATGTTTATGACCTCCCACATTATTCATTACATCATTATGAAACTAGTAATTAAAAATCCATGTGACAATTATACTATTTGACTATCCATTCATATGTTTTATTGTGTCCTTAGTTAATCATCTTTTATTCCAACCATATTATGATTTAGATTACATAATAATTTAATGCATACTTTTAGATATTCACAATTTGTATTATTTATGATTTTGATGTATTTATTACCCTTATTGATCATTTAAGATCACCCCATTCTTATATTTTTTCAAAGGATGAGAATAATTATATCATAAATGAATTTCAGTGATAATATAGTTGTAGTGGATGCATCTAATGGAATATGCATATAGTATTTCATTTCTAGTTGTCATTTTGATCTTATGTATATATCTGGTTATCCAAATATACTAAAATATTTGGTCCATCATAAATCATGTTCCTTATTTATATAAAATTATAATAAAAAATGTACTAACTTTAGTAAAATGGGGTAAGGTTCTTTACACTCTGTGATTTTTTATAATGGAAATTTTAATTTTTTTCATATAATGAAAAAAATTGAATTTTATTACAATACTAATGTTTCACTAAAATTATTTATATTGTAAATTAAATATATTAATTTTTAATTAAATTATAATTAGAAAAAAATAATTCATTTAGTCTAATTTATATCTTTGGAATTAATTTTCAAATCAAAATTAGATATAAAAACATTCAAAACATCTAGGCTTCTTTTCTATAAAAACCTATTATCTCGTCTCATCTATGGGATTAATTATAAAATAAGTTTTTCACTTTAGTGATTTGAATACAAAAAAATTGATTCAATATTTATAATAATTATATATAATTTATAATATGTTAACCAAAATTTTTCTAAGAAATGATAACATAGTGTAAGTAAAATAAATTAAATGGATTATGGTAAAAACTAGTTTACTAGTCATTAAATAATAAATTAAGGGGTGGATTCATTATATAAAATCCAAAAATCCATTGCATGGAAATATTAATACCATATAATTCCATGCATATAAATGGTAAAATTATTGGATGGAAATGTCTTAATAAATACCTCTCAACTGTGTTCAACTTTTTGTATTTACAAGAATTCCACTTCTCCTCCACTATAAATAGAAACTCTACCCCTCCACATAATCGCACCTATAAAAACATATGTATCTTCCGAAAGATTATTAAATAATCTCCCATGTTACCTATCTTAATCCTATAATCTCATATTTCAGAATAAATATTAACATAGAATCCCTATAGTGAAAACCAAACAGTGGTCCGAAAATAAGAGGTAACACCCTTCCACGATATCTTTGGTATTATTTTACATACCCACCAACTTAATTATTAATATTTAATGATTATATAATATTCTTAGTATCCTCGGTATACTAATACGTTTATATTTTAATTTTTCTGACCAACACATAAAAAACAAATCCATCAAATGATTGACGAGCTTACTGTTCATGTGTATAGAGGTCTACAACCTCACAAAACGATGTCATTCTCTTTTCCATTACGACCTATCATGGTTGGTAATTAAGATGGAAATAAGGTATTTATATGATATATATAATATTTATGATGTATTTATGCTTCTTATTTTATTATATAAAACAAACCATTAATCTTTCAATTTTGTGGATATATGATAACTTTGTGTATGGACGTGTGGATTACCGCCTCCTCAAAGCGATAAGATTCATTCACAAATTTTTTGGAATGCATTAATGATGTTTTATGTAAAATTATATAATATATAATATATACATAACGAATTTATAATTTTTCAAATTATTATATAACACATACCTTAATGCTTTCCATTTTTGTAAATATGATAACATCATTTGTAGACTTGTGGACTATTACCTTTTCAAAGAGATCTGGCTTATTTAAACTTTTCGTTGAATTTTTTAATTATGGGCTTCATAAATATATATGATATTTATTAAAAATAGTAATTATACTATAATGAAAATATATATAAATAAATATATGTCATTTACATTCCTTTTTGAATATGATTATAATATAGAAACAACATTCATGTATATACACGACCCTCCAGCACCATGAATGATGTATTTCATTTTATATATCTATCATTTATATATTATTATAAATATTTATATAAACAATATATTTAAAAGATATATAATTTTTTAATTTCATAAATAAGTAATCTGTGATCTTTGTCGGTGTATCATGAATAATAACTCAAATCATTTACGATAGAAATTGTTGTTATTACCCAAAATGACATATTAACATAGAATTTTTAATTAACCGGTAACATAAATTCCTATTTGAATCATATATGGAATGATATATTGAAATATGGTAATGTGGAATAGGTATAATAATGTTATATTTTTTATATAGGAGGTTTTATCATTTACATGGAAAGTCAAGACTTAAGGTAAGGATTTTCTCGTCTAAAATTTATTTCTATTAGATATATTCTATATTCATCACTTATTCCAACTATTTAGTTTATAAAATATCCCATAAAATTATATAACATTATTATAATTAATTTTATTATTTTAAAATATTCAATTTATGTTATTAATTCATGGATCCCATGATTCAAAACACTGATATATATGAGAATTTCATCTCACTTTTTATATCTAGAGATACATTCCATATTCAACACTCATTTATTTTGTGTCAGGTATATACTTCCTTCTGACATGTTATATAATTAATTTCTATTATTTCATGATATTATGGGTTTCACTTGGTGTTATTCATTCATGGGGATCATTATTCAAAAGTTACTAAAGTAGTAAGGGTTTTCTCGTGTCACTTTTGTTTTTGTGGGTTATATGTTATATTCTATACTTATTTATTTATGTATTTTTAATATACTACCCTATGAAAATTTATATAATTAATAATTAATATTTAATGATTTTATATATTTAATTTGATGTTATTATTTTTTGGGGTATCATTTTTCATATGTTACTCAAGTAGTAAAGGGATTTATAGTCTCACATTTATTTCAACATGTATTATGAATTATTTACCACTATTTTCATTGGTGGGGTGTTAATAATTCCCATGATGTTTTTATATTATTTTTATTCATAAATTTATAGGTATTTACATATCCATTTCATGACCTCTATTTACTTGGGTTTATGACTGAAATGTTACAAAATAGGTAAATTAATTTTGTCTCTATTTTCCTTCATTGAGACACATGTTACATTTCGAACCTATAGTCTTCTATGATATTTATATACTAAACATTTACATTTTATATCATCATTAATCTTATATTTATGATACTATAAAAATAATTTAATTTTATTATTACTTGGGGATTATGATTTAAATTATTCTATGAGTAATGAGACACTCCAAAATGATAAATAATTACTTTTCATAAGAAATGATTGAAATGATAATTCAAAATTAATTTATATAAAATATTAAATCCGTTAATTTAGATTATGATTTATGGGGGTTATTATAAAATTTTCAATTTCAAATTACATAAATAATTATTATTATGTATTTATGAAATCTTTTTTATGAGTCATGTTTCTCTACCATGACTTATACCATGATAAAATTATTATAAAACCCACTTTCTTTGAGGGGTTATTCAATGATGATATTTTTATGAACCTTGTATCATTTCTATAGGTTATTATATGATGATATTTTTATAATATTAATTTCTTTTCATGTGTTATGATATGTTATTTATAAAACCCATCCATTTTTATGGGACATGATATGATGAAGGTTTTATTATTTTGTGGAAAAGGGATGGATGTTTTAATTAAGTGATTGGTGGGTCAATTATAAATCTCTAATTCATTGGATAATGGTTTAATATCTTTGGAAATAAACATTGATGGATTGAGGAGTGAAATTAGTTTAGTAATACTAGGCTGGAATGAAGAGAGAACTAGGATCAGTAATATAGGGTGGGAATAATGAGTGAACATTAAAAAATAATATATGGATATAAATAGGAGTGAACCTAGTTAGGTAATACATGTATGTAATAGGAAGTGAACATGGTTCTATAATATAGGTATGAAATGAGAAGTGAATGTGGTTCAGTAAAACATTGCTAAAATGGAATGTGAACCATTATCATTATTATTTGGTTTGAATGAGAAGTGATCCCATTTCAAAAAATCACTTTATAAATTAAGAATATTTTTAGAGTGATCCGTTGTTACTGAGATAGTTTTGGGAGTGAACCCATTTCTCTACGACAACCATAAAAATATACCTTCACTAATATATAGATAATTTTTTATTCTTGCGTGTCTGCAAATATTCCATGTCTCACTCCTATGTTATGTATCCATGATTTATACTCTTGATTCCCTTATGATTCATGCCTTATTAACTTCCAATATTTCTGAAATGATTCATTTTTATGATCTTTAATATTCATTGTACAATATTATATTGTTATGATAACGTTTTCATACCCTTATCCTCATGATTGTGCTTACATATATCCCTTTTTTACCCTTAATGAGAATCTGATCTCACCACTTTTTACATTCCCTTTCCTCAGGTTATGAATATATGTATTATGTATGATGCGAATAATAAGAGATATTGTCATAGAGAACCTAGTGGGATATAATTTAGTTCAGTTATGTACCAGTGTTCATATTCCCTTCTTTCCAATGGCAATAAATTAATAGTGTCTTTGGTGGTTATTTTTGTAATGTATTAATTATTCCATAATTATAATGTAATTTAAATTTATTTTAAGAGAGTGGCACTATAGTTGGTATCTAAGAAAATGTTTAATTATCATTTGGAAACTAGGATGATAGGACATTAGTGATATTCCTAGGGATATCTCTATGAGTATGTCTTGGGATGTATCTAAGGATTAATCTAGGGATGAGTTAAATGTCCTATAATTTTTATAAAGTATAGATAATATGGTTTTCTAGAAATAAATCACTTTGTAGAAACAACATGTTTAAGTGTATCTAGAATTTATTTACATAGGTTTGAAAACCCTAAAAACAATATATTGAGCTATAGTAAATCAAGAATTGGTGAAAGAAAAATGGATTTGATTCACACCAGGTTTGACATTCTCAGGGGATAATTATTGGAATTTACAAACACTTTCCAAACTATCATAAAGAATTTAAATATATGATGACTAGAAATTAACTTGTATAAAATTTAGTATTCATATATTAAATAAGGATAATGTCTTTTTTGATACATCATATAATTATATTTTTTTAATTATATGGTACCCCACATTGATGATTGTTTATTAATCATTGATTTTCTATTTTAGTCAAAGGATGAAACCCAGCAGATCATTGATTATGTGGAATACTATGGAAAATGAATTTATTGTCTTCATAAAAAACCAAATTTTATTGGAGATGGAAAAAAACTGCATTTTTATTCCAATATAAATTTCACAACCTATGAATCATGGTCAACGTCCACATGAGAAAAAGAAGATAACAATGATATACTGAGTTCTTAATGAGGAAATGATCGTCTTAATTTCATTATTCCACTAACACATTATTTATTGAGGAATGGATCAGTACAATTGAAAACATATGTTTGATTCTCTAGTTTTCAGAACATAGAAGATACACTCTAGATTCGATCATCTAGAACGTGATGTCTTTCAATGGGGGATTCTTATTAAGAATATGAAGAGAGAATATTATATTAACTCGATATATTGGAAAAAATGAAGAACTTTTTTTTAACAATAAATTTCATCATTTTATTCATATGAATGTGGAAGATGAATTTTTGTAACTTACGAAGTTGGTAGAATAATCAATTGTTCTAATGATGTAAATTGTATAGGGCATAAAAGGTACTCATGGGGTATTATAATCAAATATGAAAGAAAAACTGATCAATTATTTTGTGACTCAATAAAATTTCATTGAAAGGACTTAGTTAATAGTGATATTAGTAGCTACCAAGAAACAATTAAATGTTCTATCATGTTTTATATTAAATTTAGTGTAACATATAAATATCATAGTGTTGAAAATAATAGGAAAATGGAGTTAAAATGACAATGTATGAACATGTATTGAAATGATGAGATTCCCATTATTATCATAGTGCGGGGAGAATCATGAAGGAAATTTTCTTCAACGGAATACATTGTGTTTTATGCATAAATGGGAAGGACAACGGGATGGTGGTATCAAAAATTATGGGACGATGTTAGCTAATAACAAAAATAGAGATAATTTTTTACAAAATGAACCTGCCATAGTCTAGTGTTTCAATTCCAAGGTGTTGGGGAGTAATGTGAATCAATGCTCCAATACAAGGAAGAATTTGGATGTGAATCCATAACAATATATAAGGAAAAATGTTAATGGGATAGTTTAGGAAATCCCAATGGATGTAGATAAAAATTATTATTAGGGAACTCTAATCCTCCCCTAATTAGTTGGTAATTTCATGATTTATTTTGTCTGAATAATTCATATGAATATATCTTGTTCAAAATTTAGGGATGTTTCAGGTGATTAACTGCCTCTACATGAATTATTGATTACCTAATTCACAATTGGTATTTTATGATCACAAATATGATCCCATATTTTAATTGAAAATTTATCATTATAAGAGTGGATTTTATTTAAGGAAAAAATAGTGAAATATATTTTTTAATGTTTTGATTCTTAACAAATAATTAAATGGTTTAAATTTGAAATAAGATATGGTTTTAGAGATAAAAATACAGCTCTCCCAATTTCTCAACTATAAAATTTTCCCTTATAGGAAATAAATGTGCCACTTTTTTCAGTTGATCCACAATAACCCAAATAGCATCATTCATCATAAGTGTTCTTGGAAGACCTATCACGAAGTCCATGGTCATGACATTCCAGTTCCTTTTTGGAATGGACAAAGGTCGTAGTAATCCTCCAGGTTATTGATGCTCCACCTTCACTTGCTGATAGGTAAATCAACATGTCACAAACCCTTCTATCTCCTTCGTCATGACTAGCCCCCAAAAGTATTGTCGCATATCACAATACATTTTGGTCACACAAGGGTGCACTGCCCATCTTGAGGCATTAAATACCCGCATGAGCTCCTCTAGTATGATCGTAGGAACAACTACCCAATTCTTCATATAAATGATATCGTTCTCATCTATCTTCTAGTCTGAAGGTGTCTCCTCGCCTTCAAAGTTTTACCTCAAGGTAAATCATCCTTTGTTATAATATTTCTTGTCCCTAATCTAGCTCAAAAGTTTAGACTCCACTGCAACTGACATGAGTGCCATTTTATCTTGTCTCTCCTGAACGACAACATGCATTTTAGATAGCAACGACATCATCCTTCACTCGGCACTAGATTCATGAACATTTTGAGTTTGAGTCTTCCTACTCAAAGCATCAGCCACATCATTTCCTTTCCCAAGTGTATATACTAGATAAAAATCAAAAGACTAAAAATACTCAACCCATCTACATTATCTTAGATTCAAATCATGATGAGAAAATATATACTTCAAGATCTTGTTATTAGTATAAATTATAAACCATTCACCCAAAAGGTAGTGTTGCCAACACTTAAAAGCATAAACCACCGCTGCCAACTCATGGTTGTGTGTTGGATAATTGCTTTCATGCGGCCTCACCGATCAAGACCCGTATGACAAAAATTTATCTTGTTGCATCAACATAGATCTGAGTCCTATCCTATAAGCATCAAAATACACCGTGTACTCTTCACATGACTCAGGTAAATTCAAAATTGGTGAGGACATCAAACGCTTCTTTAACTCTTGAAAAGATGTCTCACAACCCTCTGACCATTCAAACTTTTCTCCCTTTTTGGTCAATCCCTAAAGTGTTCTTTCCATATGGGAAAAGTCTTTGATAAATATCTTGTAATATTCATCTAACCCCAAAATGCTTCGGATATTAAAAATATCCTTGGGATGCTCCGAAGAAATCACTGCTTCCACTTTCTCTAGATCCATTGAAGCAACATTCTTTGAGGTGATGTGTCCTAAAATGTGTACCTCATCAATCCAAAATTGACACTTAGATAACTTGGGGTATATCTGATGCTCCCTCGGTGTACTCAAGATGATGTCATGATGTTGGGAATGATCGTCATGGGTCTTGGAGTACACCAAAATGTCGTCCACAAATACTACCATAACTAATCTAGGTAAGGATAAAAGATCTCATTCATCATATCCATAAACACTAGTGGTGTGTTTGTTAACCCAAATTAAATTACAACAAACTCATAAAGCCCATATCTACTCCTAAAAGTAGTCCTCATTATATCAGAAGTCCGAACTCCCAACTAGTGATACCCTGATCTCATGTAAAGTTTTGAGAAAACATAGGCTCCCTTTAACTAGCCAAATAGATCTTCAATACACGGTAGATGATATTGGTTCCTCATAGCCATCTTGTTCAACCTCTGTTAATCGACACACAAACTTAAACTCCCATCATCCTTCTTTGCAAACAGTACATGCGATCCCAATGGTGACATACATAGATGTATAAATCCTTTATCCATAATGTCATCCAACTGAGCTTTGAGTTGTTTAAGCTCTGTCAGAGCCATTCTATATGGTGGAATAGATACTAGCTCAACTCCTAGCATGAGCTCAATAGTAAATTCAACATCCCTCTTTGGTGGAAGCCCTGAGAAGTCTTCCAGGAATTCATCCTAAATACAATCTACCAGTGGTGGAAGGATATATAGCCTAACTACTTCATCATCGAGTAAAAGACAAGAAAATTGGGTTGTGAGCTCTCTAAGTTACTAAGTAATTGGCCCTAGTCGTCCTGCCTGGATATCCCACTCCCCATGATGAATGAAATGGTCACCCGCTAGTGATATAAATGTTACCCTCCAATGATAACAATCAATGTGGGCTCAGTATGTGACTAACTATTGCATACCCAGGATTAGGTCAAAGCATGTCATATCAAGGATATATAGATCCTATAGGAAACAGTAGACCCCAATACCAAGAGAACATCCCTTGCACCTACAGATGTCTCTAGTATGTACCCCCAAAGGTGTGACTGTCGTTATATCCCCGCTCACAAACTCCACTGCAAAACTCAAAAAATTAACAAGTTATCTTGATATAAACGAATGTGAGGCACCGTTATCAAATAAGGCATTAGTTAAAGTAGAGTCCACAAGAATAGTACCTATCCCTATCAATGGTCCATCCTCTCTATCCAAAAGTGTATGTTGTACTGCATGCAACTGTGCTTCTCCTCTTCCCTGTGATTCAATCTGACTCCCCTAACTTGTACCCCTCTGTAGATATGGGTGTTGCTGCCTAAGATCACCACGTCCGTCACCCTTACCACCTCGGCTAGTAGAACTCCAAATTTAAGACTAAAATGGTGAAGATTATCCTCTTCCCACACTCAGACTCTAATCACTTAATCCATCACCACGTGACTCCTTTGGGTTCCTGCAGAACTTCTGGAGATGTCTCATCCAACCACAGGATATGCATTCAACAGGGGGTGAGGGACATTGAATATGATAATTTCATGTCCTTTCACACTGGTGTAAAAACACCCAGTTACGGTCATGTGTAACTGACCACTCTTCCAGGTTACACTGTCTCCCACCTCCCTGGCTGACATTCTCATAACGTTGCTTCTAGTTCTCAAAAGTATCACCACATGACCGTCCAGTAAAAACCATTTGTCTGCCACTCGAAGCGTCCTTTAGGTTCCCCTAAGAGATGAGAGCATGATTTAGCACTTTCGAAAACTTCTTCAGCATGAAAATATTCACTTGATACATAATTTCACATTTAATTCCATCATGAAATCGTCTTGCTAAAGTGGCCACATCTGCTGCCAATGCCGGAGAAAAACGTTGTAAGTCAGTAAAGAATCAAGTATAGTCCATTATAGACATATTCCCTTGTGTTACCCTCATGAACTCATCCACTTTATCATATATGATCATCTTTAGATATAAGTGCTCAAAGAACTACTCCTGAAATTCCTTCGACTCCATAGCTTCCAACTTCCCATTTCGAGTCTAGATGTCCCACCAATGTTTCGCTTGACAACGCATCATGTAAGCTACCAACTTGAATCTATTATCAACAGGAATCTCTAGGTGGTAAAGTATAGTCTAGGATGATTCAATACAAAAATCAACGTTCTCTGGGCCACCCTCTCTAGTAAAAGTCGTTGGGTGCGGAAACTGAAACTCCCTCATAAGATCAGACATACTTTTCACATCCTTCCCTAGGTCTCTTTCCATCATTTTCATGAAACGGGTGAGGTTCTCTCGAAACTTTTACCTTGCTTATTTAGTTGGTACTATTGGTGCCTCAGGTTCACCCATTGGAGGACCATTTCAAACTATACCCACCGCTCGACCTCTCGACAAGCGTCGTGGAGGCATAATTCTACAAATCCATACATGCATCTTAGAAACCAGTTCACAATGTTATCACAATTACACATAACCAAATTATTCATATAACATCACAATTATTTCTTGAAATTTAAAAATTAGACCCCTTATTTTCATTTCAATTTCACAATCAAGGAAAATAAATAGTTTAAGTTCAACAATCTACCAATAATTCTCTTTCTCGTGCGTGCCTAAAATGATGCATGTCACAATAATCCTAAGTGCCTAGAATGATTCATGTAGACGGACACTCATTCCATTCTAGTACATGAATCAATACTCAATAGATTCCAGAAATAATAATCACATCACACAACCAGTGCATCACACAAGGTGAAATAATAATAAATTGTAACAACAAACAACAATAACAGCAATCCCTCCAAGAGTACTTCAGTTTTACCCCGTTTATGGGTTTGTAATTCCAATGCACGAGCTCATTATCATGCCCCGAATTTCCCTTGCCTCCTTTCTACCTTCTTTAAATTTTATGACAAAAAAGAAGAATAAAGAAAACCAACCATTGATACCACTTTGAAACATTTTGACCCGGGAGCCACTGAACGGTGCTCCGAGCCGGTTGGTCACAATCCCTCAAGCGTGCCTCCCCGTACACTAGAGGGTGCCGGCTAGTACTGAGGGTCTAGTAAGTTAGTCTTGGGAAGACTATACCCTCTATTATTAGAATAAAATACCAGTGGATGTAACCAATGAATAAATGAAATTCATATATATATATAATTATAATGTCACTAGCATAATGAAAACTGGAAATACAATTCTCTACTAAAAGGTAAATATGCAATGAATATGAATGTTCCAAGTATCTATAATAAAACTGAAAGTAAAGACACAATGACTCCAAACAAGTCTCGACCCACATCTGGTTCCCTCTTCCATGCTCCATACCCGAATATCACTCTAACCAGGGAACTCTCCCTTGTCATGTCCTATAACAACAAAGTCTATCCGGGTAACAATCAGGCAACACGAGTAGGTAGTGAGTACAACTCAGTAGATCACCATCAACATTGTCAAAAACAAATCCAGTCATAAGAATTGTATGAAGTTTCACTAATAATAAAGCAAGATAATAGGGAAAAAATTATATTTATCCAATTAACCTTTATTTATTACGTTAAACATCCAGGTTTTCGAGAACACCCAAAAATACAAGGCCTGCTTCGGCCCGTGTAGGAGCCTAAACCATTTACCTTGTTCAATTCATATTTACTATGTCACAATATTAAGTTCATGAATATCCATTTGAAACCAAAATAAATGAATGTGTGTAGAACGTAATATCTAGCACACTTGTGAGTATTTGGAGCATCAGTCCCTATCTCACAACCTTATGGTGATTTGGAGCATTAGTCCTTGTATCATAAACTATCGAATTCATGCATGTCATTGGTTATAGAACGCCATGTCTAGAACCTATGTGGGTATTAGGATAATCAGTTTGTGTCTTACAACCCTTTTTCAAATCAAATATCCAATTCACATATACAACCATATTAAAATGTTTATTCATCTTTATCCTTCCATCACAATTCTCACGCATATTCAACTAGATCTACAATTCACAAAGAACTGCATAAGGAAACATCCAATTAATTATTTATTCCATGAAATTTATACAACTGCATAATCCTAACAAGATGAGATTGCGGGATTGGATTTATGTCCACCTAACTCAATTTATTGATGGAAGTTAGCTAAACGAAAATCCCTAAAATCCGAGTGGAACAATGTCAGCGATCAAGTTCCGGATCTAAATCCTTAAAACCTAAATAAGATAAAAGGAAGAAAGATATTGCAAAACTAGATCTAGATCCACAATCCTAGATCTATACCTTTACTCATAGGACTAGATCCATGTAAATAATGAAAATCCCCCATGAAAAGATCAAGTAATGATAAATAAAATAATGGAAGATACAACAGGATGAAATACACATTTTGAATGGAGAGAGGATCTTCAATACGAGCCTTAAATATTAAGAAAGGGTGCTCGGATCACCTTGGGATCTCTCAAAGAGGCTTTGGAAACACCTAGATATTTCCAAGCCTAAACCAAGGTCAGAAAATAAGGAAGTCTAGGTTTTTGGGTGGTTTTAAAATGGATTTTAGGAAATAAAAACCGTGTGCATGGTTTCCTAGACAGTGGCACATGGTTTTTCAAATCGTGTGCAAACTGTGCGGACCTCTATGTATAGATTTGCACGGTCTACATAGTTTGGTCACACGGTTTTTCAGACCGTGCATAAACCATGTGTACCTCCATATCCTGTTTAGCTTGGTTGGCACAGTTCGGTCGGACGGTTTTTCAAACTGTGTGCAAACCGTGCACAACCCACTGCCCTTTTGTTTTACTTAAAAGTTCATCCAAATGCACATCAAGTCACTACACCAAAATAGAGGTACATAAAAAACAAAAGTACCGGAAAACGTGCCCGATATTGACTCCATAAAAGGTTGGGTTCTTATAAACATAAACTCTAAAAATCAAAGGGGAAATGAGATATGAAAATAAAGTGGAGGGATTCAAAATAATTATTGAAAAATTAGACAATAAAAACCGTTAAATGATTACCTTCTAATAGTTACATGATGTATCACCCCTTTACATTTCATTTAATCCAATGTGATCAAGTATGATGAAAATACCAATTCCTTTTTATTTAATCCCAATTTTTTTCCTTCCAATACATGTAAGTATTACACTGAGTCTAATATTCTTATGATATGTAATAATTTCATGATTTGTGTCTTCTAACCAACTACACATTGTATAAGACCATCACATTCCATTTAATCACCCAAGACATAGAATGAACACTACATTCTTACACAAAAACCCAAAACCAACATGGGTGTTCTCCAAAAATGGGGATTATCCCAAAAATTCAAGACAAATTTATATCCAAACTCTGTTTTTTTAAATACATACATACTATAAACCAAGGTCATTATTCTTAGAGAATATTAATTATCCCCAAGTTTCCCTTCAAGTACACAATTAACGGTGAGAAACATGAAAGGATAACAGGAATTACCTGAACGCAAGTAATAGGATGTCACCATATTCATGATGGTGTCATAAAACGGGTTGATTGATTTTGAAAAAATAAATTTTATAGTTTTGGTAAACAATGAATTTATTATTAAATTATTGAGGTTGTGATCTGTGATATTTTTTTATTTTGTTTCCCATTTTATGGAATTATGATATAAATTTACCAGTGTTTGAATTTTTGAAATAGTTTTGAATAATTTTGAGGGGTTGAGATAGATTTATATTTGGTAGATTATCTGATTTCATAGTTTTTTAATTTCATGTAGATTCTAATAGTATTTTAAAAGGTATGTTATAGATAATATATGTTCAGGGTGTATACATACTTTTATATATGATTGTATTAATGATTAATGTTGTTTAAAGAAAGATAATTAACACAATATATCCTTAAATGGTAAGTTATATATCTTACTCAATGATATATCATTAATTATAAGTATGTTATAAATAAACTAAAGTACATTTATTTTTAATTAATAATTAAAATTTTAATCGTCAGAATTATTTAAGGGGTAAAATAAAATGACCTAATCTATCTGATCCTTTAATTAAAGACTAAATTTGAATGCAATCCTCAATTGAAACAACTAACTAAAACAATCCATGAAATATTTATTACTTATAATAATTAAGTATAATAAATACTTTATTAAATTAAACAAAATAATTTATCAAATAGAAATTTATTTCGAAATATTATTTCAAAAGAATAATGTTCATAAAAATATTTTATTAATAAAAATACATTTTACTTATATATATTGACTTGTTTGTTAAAATTTATTCATATAAATTTTAGCATAAAAATATTTCAAAATTAATGTAATTTAGGAATTAAATTTTTTTCAAAACAAATAGAATGAATTTTGTAGATCTCCCTAACATAGTTTCATTTATGTGAATATAAAATAATATTAATTCAACCAACTCTATAACTTTTATGATTTTATAATAATATAATTATGAAAAAATGTATAACCATTTAAATACTAGATTATTAATTTATAATTTAAATTAAGTCATATATAAATTATATATATAATTTATTAAACCATATCTAACATTATGGATACTTTAGTAATATTTTACCCAATATACTATTTTAATCTACATATATAAAAATTTACATTTCAAAAAGATGATGAATGTAATTATATAAAAATAGATCTCATGTGCCACAAAAAAATTATCATATTATTTAATATGTCAAATTTCGTTTTTTAGTCACAAATGTATGATTACAATGATTAAATATGATTACAATGATTAAATATAATGACAAAAATAATGTTTTAACTATTATTTTCAAAGAATTATTTTATTAAAATTTTATAATTCATATCTAATTTGATAATCTAATCACAATTTAATGTCAAATTATATGTAATTCATTAACCAGTATATAAATATATTATAACTAATTAATTTGGTAATCAATAATAAATAATATTTTGAACACTTAATGGGAAAGACATTATTTTTCTACAAAAATATTTTTACATATATTTATTGATTTAATATAAAATTGAATTTTATTCTATTTATAGAATTAATGGAATTTAATATAGGATATATTTTTATTAATGAAACCAAAATTTTTTAGTAGTGTTTATTTTATATATTTAGTAAAACAAACATTACATAGATAAAAACTAGTTACCTATTTAAAAATAAATATGTGAAATGTTGAAATGTAATTTAAAATGACAGAAACAATTTTTATAACATCTATAAGTGTGTTATTTAGACTATATTTTGATTATATCTCACCTCTCACTCAATTATTTCACACTTTTTGGGAAGATGAACTTTTAGTAATTTCATTTGGTTAATGAAAATGTAATGGCACAGACCTCTCTGGACCCTTCCTTTGCGAAAATAATGTGTTGGGTTGTTCTGGGGGATGTCGATGGTGTGTTTTGTTAGTTTTCTAAAATATTGGTTCCACCAAATGGTTTCACCAAAATAGTGGCACTGTTACGGTTGCACACCATTACGGGGGCATTGTTATGGTCGCTCACTAAAATGGTGGCACCGTCATGATCGCTCATGATAATTGTGGCACTGTCATGGTCACACAATGAAATAGTGTAATCGTCATGGTCTCCTACTGAAATAGTGGAATCATCATGGTTGCACACCGAAACTATGGCACCATCACAGTTTCTCACCGAAATGGTGGCATTGTCATGGTCGCACACCGAAATGGTGGCACCCTTACGGTTGCACTGTTACAGTACCTCACTAATCTAGTGGAACAGTTATAGTGGAACCATTATGGTGGAAATGATACTGTGACTCAATTAACAAGCTGTACACCCTTTTCCGCATTTTCCCATTTTCTAGAGTTTTCCGGTTTCGCCCCAATTACGTATTTTTCTACGTTTAATGGTATCATATCAACTCTCAGCTGTGTGTAACCATCTTTCTACCATATTATTTATCCCCACTATCACCCAGACCTGAGGGAATTATTAAATATCAATTAATTCCTATAGTGAGAAACATCTGAGCCACGGGGTCAGACCACAAACCATTTTTATGTACTTTAAAATTGTCTTCGTGATTCTGAAGATCTCGCCTTTCCATAAATATATAATTATTTATCGTTCTTATTTTGTCCATATCGGTATGCCTATAGTACTTCTCCCCATAGACGAGTTTTGCATCTATGCTAGAGCCCCCATACAGAGTTCTCCTACAGTTTCCTGCTGCTCGCACAACCCCTATTCTTGGCACAAGAAGGAACATCGACCATGATCATCCATGTAGGGAATTATTTTGAATCTATTAAAATTGTGCATCATTATGGTGGGAATGATAATGAAAACATGAGAGTAATGGATGATATACTTCTTGAAAACATATGATAAAAATATTGTAACACCCCATTCTTCCAGAGTATGTTTCTCTTCGAATAATACAATTGCTTCTGATGTACGCAACTTCGAGTTCTAACACACCACGTCCAATCAAACTAGCCATTATGAATAGTAATACCCACTTATTGAATTTAATCAATTTTATTTTTCAAAATGGACTTCATTTTAGGATTCAGAATATTAAAATTACCTTAGGGTGAATTTTTTGTATATTTCTGAAAACATTCAATTTTGGATGAATAGTGAAAAACACTACGTTATTGTTTAAAACTAAATTTTTTTAAATAATTATTTATTTTTTTAAAATCCATTTTATGTCAAAATATATAAATAATACCTATATTAGTTCAATGTAATTCATTAGAGTCAATTTATAATAATATTATATATATATATATAATTTTGTTGAACTATTTACCGTCTTTTACCAAACTTCTAGGAGCGTTAACAAATTTGCATAAAAAGTAATTTTACCGCTTCAGTGAATTTAATTTCAAAAATATAAGAGACACCATTGATATTAGTATCTAAAATTTGGTTCAATAAGATAAAAATAATTTTTGGTGAATAGTAACTGTTGATTTTGTTTACCACATTTAAATGTAAATATGTTAATTAAAGACAAAAGTGATATCATAAATACCCTAAAACATGTATTAATTCTATTGTATAAGTTTATTTAGACCAAAATCAACATTAGAAACAAAATATGATCCTTTTGGTCCTCTTGGATTAGATTAGGACATTTATTATTATTTTATTTAAAGAGGAGTTAAAATTGTTAAATTAAAAGTTTAATGACTAAACAATTTTTAATATTGGGTTATACATAAAATATATTTGACTATAAATATTCATTAAAAATATAAATAAATTTCCATCATAATGGTATATTATTTATACTTTTTATACATTATATATTTAAATTTATGTATGTCATAATGATGATGCAGTAATTACCTTATTAATGAATGATTAAAACAATTGAAATTATAAATATCCAAATAAATGTAAATTGTGACTTATTATGAATTACACTAGTTTAATAGATTAATATGACATGATAGGTTTTATTCAATGAATTTTATCGAAGTAATCATGCTGTTATGACTTTCACAGAAACAAAATACCAAATAGTATCAAAATTGACATAAAAGAGTTTTTTAAATGAATAATATATTATTAAATGATATAATATTCCTAAAAATCTATGGTTTATAAAAAATACTTATATAATTATATAAATATCATTAATTAACCATTTATGGAACTATTTTCAATTTTATAGTGTGTTTATTAACCATTTATTATAGTATTACAAGAAGACATCGTAAAAGGGAAACTATTTAACTAAGATTTAAAACTAAATGATAAGGTTAATATGGTGACCTAAATCTATATAAAACCTATTGGTTGAAAGTTTATGGACCATTCCACACCTTATCCTCGAAATAAATCCTTTTAAAACCATTAGAAACAAAAAATGATTTTATTATAAAATAATATTTCTAGCTTTTACTAAAGTGACACTCACCTCTCTTATAAAATTGTACTTCCCCTTCTCTCAAACTAACACCACCAAATCCATTTGGCTCATCCAAACCCTGACCAAATATCCTTCTAACTTTCCTAAATTCTACAAAGAGACCTTTTTTATCATAAATCCAACTTAAGGAGCACATTTGTTTAAATCAAAAGGAATTTCTTGGAGAAGAGGTGATTATTTCATCCCCTCTTTCAGTGTTCTTTTCTTCTTCAACTTCCTCTTTATTTGTAATTTACATACCAAAATAATAACTCTAATAACATCTACATAATTTTATGTTATTTTAAATATGGTAAAACTATATTCATTATTCTATATATCCTATAAATGACGAATTCAACAGACGTGCATACGTACGGCTTACCGTCTCTACGTCGTGGTGCATTTTGTTATTCAACACTTCATTATTTATATGGGTATAATTATTATTATATTTAATTTAAATAATAAATAAAAATTGTTAATTATTCTGTATATGTGATATTTCATCTAGTTACATTCGATTTTATTATCAAAAGAATGATATTGTTGCTCATGCGTACGTACGGATTACCATCTCCACAAAAGTGATAAGATTCATTTCCCCAATCGTAACAATTCTAGAATAATTTTTATTTTATGATTAAATTAATTTCTAAGAACTTAATATCATTCTGTATATGAACCAAATACATCATATCCATAACAAACATGACTTACGTAACAAAACATATAAAGGAAAATGAATCAGCTAACACCCAAAACATTGATACTAGTAAAATATTATTAACATAGAAATGTTAGAAGATCATATATGATATCGTATTTATGTACATGGTTTTTGTATAATTTAATAACAATGATTTAACTATCATACAGAAGGATAACATAACCTAAACCAAGGAAAATTTCAAGGTAAGGGTTAATTTCACAATATCTTTACTTATCTAAGGTTGTTAATACGTAAGTATTTACAGGGACATCTTTATCATACACATATGTGTTTCTCAAAAATTTATTTCAAAACATTTTTTACATTTCATATAGTATGGGTTAATGTAATTTATACCATTGTTTTAATTTTTATAAAATGGTTTGAATGGAATCTTTCAATCGTTTTCTAAACAAGGTACTTTATGACCATTTTTAAAAAATTAATGTAAAAATGTTATTTAAACATATACAGTAGGAGCGGATATTTTACATTATTATAACACCTTCTAGGGTACCCTTATAACATTATAACAATATTTTAAAAATAAATGTTTTCATTTTTAATAATTTTACTTTTATATTATTTCAAAATAGAAATTGATATTTCTCTCAAAAATATTTTTATTTCATCTATGTCAACATCATTTGGTAGATTTTCACTTGTTTGAAGTTGATTTATTATTATACAAATCATCCAAATTTTATTGAATGTTTTGTGATATGTTTTTCTATGGATGTGTTTTTTTAATCCATTCATGTTTTATGGTTAAAGTGTTAACATTTTTTATGCTATTTTTAATATGAATATTTATGTTATGTTTCATCCTTTTTGTATGAGGAATGCATTGGACTTAGTAAGGGATGGGTGGAGCCAACTATATCTCCTTGATTCATTAGTAGGTCTCATGAGACAAACTAGTGTCTTCTAAAATGTCCTTGACAAAATCTTATTTGTAGTCTTGGCATGAGGCCATAACTATGTGGTTATGATGTCCAGAATTATGCATTCCATCATTATCAAATTGGATATTAATATTTTATGTGATTATTAAACTAGTAGAATATTTATGTGAATAATTAAATGGAATTATTTTTATTATATTTTCCATATTATGCTGAAGTTTAAGATAAAAATAGATTTTGTTTTATTCATATGCATTTCCTTAAATTTTTATGCTTATTTATTAAATTTTCTGCTATATTGTTATCCTTACTGAGCATCTGGGCCCACCCCATTCTATGTTTTATTTTTTCCAGGATGTGAAGAAATATTTTATGGTTAACCTGTAAGGATAGGATAAGGGATATAAGTGTGCTAAAACGGGGGGGAAATTTTGTTTTTGTTTTGTTTTTCATTATGTAATGTAAATCTAATGTATGTATCTAGTACTTCAAAGGATACTAAACTAATCGGTCTTTTAAGACATGATCTCTTGTGATCATACCAATGTTATATAATAATTCACTGACACTGGGTAACTATGGTCAGGACATTATATTTGGTTTTAGAGGAATTATAGTACAATCCTTGGAAGCTAGATTTTGAAAAACTCTAATTAGAGAACATTACACTATGATATACTTTAGGGATCAGTAAAAAAAATTTCCATAATTTTGGTATTGTAGAGATTTTGTGAGTTTTCTAAGAAATAAATCCCAGTCTGGATACGATCAGGTAGAGGCATCTCTAGCACAGATGTATCTAGGAGAGAAAACTCTGACAAGGAGTTTTGGTCTTGACCCAGGGTATCTTGGTACATGACAACAGGCACTGTTGTACTATTGGTTACGAAACTCTCGGGGGATATTCTTAGGATAATTTAAATTTTCTTTACAAAAAATTAGGACGGATTTATGAGTATATACTTCCTAATAAATTCATTTTTATGATTATGGATTATATCCATAAACTGTTAAATTTATGTTAAGTGTTTTACAAGTTTGGGAATATGTATTGTGATTCATAAACTAATCTAGTGTAGGAAACTATTTAGAAATGGCACCTAGTGGAAGGAATGGAAACTATATCAATGCATATAATCCATGTACATACTGCACTCCTATTCAAGATAAATATATTGGAGCTGGTGATGCAACTAGTTCTGATCATATTATCACCATACTAGGATAACTCTATCAGGTTATGAATAATAACTTTACCCATATGGAGCTCCATGATCCCCATGGGGAGGATAATGTTATACTGATTCAAGAGGTAACATCCACCAACATTAAATAGGGATAAAAATCGATTTTTATATGTGAAATGTATAATTTCTTTTTACAAAATATTCCATGCTTTGGGGATCAATGAAAGGGAAAAAGTTGTCATGAAGTTTATCACCCCGTCGGAGATGCAAATCAATGGTGTTCATTAATTCAAAACACAAAGGAGGATGAATAAGTATCACGTATGGAATGGAGGGAGTATAAAGATATTTTCATAGAAAAATACATTCCCCATGACCATCGAGGGGATATAGAAAGCAAATTTTTGAGTTTAAGGGAAAAGGAGTATGATAATGTCACAAAGTATGAGGCTAAGTTTACAAGGTTATCAAGGCATTCTGCAGATTATATATGTAACCCAAGGAGTCAGATTAACCGATTATTTTATGAGGTAAAACCATTTCTCCCTCAAGAATTATCCCCACAATCCTTCTTGTAATACAAATATATGATCCCATGTGTTATCAAGATAGAAAAGTAATTCTCTAAATCTTGCGACTTTAAATCAAAGAAATAGAAGAAGAGTTATGTTGAACACTCTGTAAATGAGAATAAGGGGAAGAAGGGAAAAGTTAAATTTCTATCCAGTAGTAAATATGGGAAGAAACTCCGTGTTACTTTTCTGTAGGGAATGGGGGTCTGTTACAAGTGTGGTGAAAAGGGCCACCAAGAACGTGATTGCAATGGGTAGAAAAATGTTGTCAATGTTGAATGATACAGTTGTAAAAAAATTGGTAATTATGCAAATGAATGTCTTAGGAATCAGGGAAACTTACCTCAGAAAATTCCTAGGGAGAAATTACATGCTTATGTGATCACAACTGCTGAGGTTGAAGCGCCAAATGATGTAGTGGAAGGTTTTTTAATGGTTTCCTAAAATTTTTCCAATTCTTTATTTGATTCATGATCATCGCATTGTTTCATATCATCCCAGTTTTCTAAGAAAATTAGATATTTACAATTTAATTTAACAAGGGACTTTTCAGTCAAAACTCATAAGGGAAGTATCAGTGCAACAAAGTTTTGTCAATCAGTTCCCATTAAGGCATATAAATGTTACTTATCTACTCATCTCATCATCATTCCCTTGATATAATTTTATATACTCCTTGGTATGGATTGGATTTCGATCCATGATGTGAAAATTTATTGTAAGAAGAAGAATCTTACAATTTTTTATAATGATAAAGAGTACCTTATTTTTAGAGTAGAAATGTCAGCATATGATTCTTATCTAGATCCACCCCTAGTAGCTCTACTAAATCCATTTATTGGAGAGGAAGAGAATGAAATAACTTTGGCTAAGGAAAGGAATTTTCAAATAGATGACATACCTATTGTGAAAGAAAATATTGATGTGTTTTCAGAGGATTTACCTAGACATCCTCTAGAATGAGAAATTGAGTTTTCTATTGATTTAATTCTTGGTTCCAGGCCCTTATCTAAGAACACTTATAGAATGGACACTATGGAATTAGTGGAACTAAAGAAACCATTGGATGAATTGAGTAATAATTGATTTATTCTCCCTATTTTTTCTCCATGGGGAGCCCCTATTATTTTTGATAAGAAGAAATATGGATCTATGAGGTTGTGCATTGACTACTTTGAGATCAATTCTAAAACAATAATGAACAAGTATCCCCTACCTCTTATTGATGATTTATTTGATCAACTTCATGGAAATAAATATTTTTCAAAGATTGATCTTCGATCTGGATATCATCAGTTTTGCGTGAAAAAGAAATTCATTCCAAAGAATAGTATTTTGAAACAGGTATAGAAATTAGGTGCTTAGACTAATTCTTTTTGGACTGACTAATGCACCCTCTATTTTCCAGGATCTAATCAATAGAGTTTTCTAGGAATATCTTGAAGAATTTTTAGTGGAATTTATTAATGATATCTTGGTATACTCTGAAAGCTACAACGATCATGAAAATCAATTTCTCATTATCCTAAAGACTCTAAGACAAAATTAATTATATGGTAATTTTATCATGTGTGAATTATGGAATCAAGAGATTTCTTTTCTTGGACATAATGTCTCTATGGATAGAATCTCAATTGATCCTTCAATGACTAAGGAGATCAAACAATGGCCAGCATCAATGAGTATAACTGAGGTATGAAGTTTTATTGGTTTAGTAGGTTATTATTAATGCTTCGTCCAAAATTTTTCTTAATTGGAAGACCTATTAACCAAGATCACACATAAAGGGGTTTAATTTGTTTGGACAAAATAGTGTGATGAATGTTTCGAAGATTTGAATAGAAGTTTATTCAATGGTTCTATATTGACTCTACCATCAGGGAATGATGGGTTTGTTATTTATAGTGATGCTTTAAAGAAAGGACATGGTTGTGTCATTATGAAAAATGATAGATTTATTGTCTATGCATCACGAAAAATAAATATTCATTAAAAAAACTATGCCACTCATGATCTTGAGTTAGTAGCTGTAATCATTTCTTGAAGATTTGGATACACTATCAATATAGTGAAAATGTGAGATTTATACAGATCACAAGAGTTTAAAGTATTTTTTTCAAATAAAAAACTCAACATGAGGAAAAGAAGATGGCTTGAGCGACTCAAGGATTGTGATTGCACTATACACTACCACCTCAGGGGGGAAATAAGGTTTTAGATTCATTGAGCAAAAAGGATCATGGAGTTCTAAACAAGATGATAGTTGAAAGAGATCCTATGTTCATGGATCTAGTAAATATGGATATGGGAAAAATCATGGAAGGTGAAACATCAATAATTTTTCAAATGGTTGCCAATCCATATTTACTAGAAAAAATTAAAAGGTCTCAGACTGATGATGAAGAGTTTAAAAAGTAAATTAAAACTGTGAATGATGGAAGAATTATTGACTTCATATATGAAGATGGAATTTTGAAATTTGGGATGAGACTTTGTGTTCCCGAAATACCTGACCTAAAAAAGGAATTGTTGGATGATTCTCATACATCCAATTTTTTTTTATACACCTTGGTAGCACTATGATTTAAAGAGATCTAAAGGAACATTTTTTGTTGGACAACATGAAGAGGGAGATTGGTGATTATATGTCATGATGTAGGGTTTATCAATAAGTGAATTCTGGAAGACAACGTACTAAAAGAGTCATGCATCCTCTTCCCATACCTGAGTGGAAATGGGATGATATTACGATGGAAATTGTCATGGGACTACAAAATAATCATATAAGTAATGATGCAATATGGGTAATTATTGATTGCCTTACCAATTTAACAAATATTATTGCTATAATAGAAGATTGACCACTTGAACAACTAGAAAAACTATATATTAATAAATTTGTATGACTTCATGGTGTACCATTATCTATTTTTTCAAATCATGATCCCTGTTTTACATCATGATTCAGGAAAATTCTTTACAAGGCCTTGAACATTGAACTTCATTTGAGAACTGCCTACCACCCTGAAACTAATGGAAAATCAGAATGGACTATCAAACCTTAGAATACATGTTTAAATCTTACTCAGTAGACTTTCAAGGTATGATGGATCAATATTTACCTCTGGTAGAATTTTCTATAATGCCCCGACCCCAGTTACCCAAAGTCGGTGCATTATTACATAACATTGGCATGATCACAAAAGATCAAGTCTCAAAAGAATGATTAGTTTAGTAGCCTTGGAATCACTAGATACATTCATATGGTTTACATTTCATCATAAAGTGAGAAACTACAATAATATAGTCTCCATAGTCCACTCTCATATCCCCTTCAGACTATCCTTGTCGGTCAGTCATAAAATATTTCTTCACATCGTGGAAAAAATAAATCATATAAAGGGGTGAGATTAGGTTCTTAGTAAGGATAACAATATATAAGAAACTTTCATAAATAAGAATAAACATTTGAGGCAATGTAATACTAAAACCAAATCCGTTAAAACTTGAACTTCAGAAGAAGTTAAAAAAGATAAAATGAAATAATTACATTTACTTATTCACATTGATATTCTACTAGTCAAATAATCACATGAAATATCAATAACCACTTTCATAATGCTGGAATGCATAATACCGAACTTTAATTTCTGTGTCAAGGCCTCATACCAAGACCTATGGGATAACTACAACCGCAACCCAACCCGGAGAGCCTTTGTGACCAGACTCCATCCTGGAGAGCCTCTGTAACTGGACTCCATCCTGGAGTGCCTCTAATAATAGGACACTAAACCGGAGTGGCTCTAATAACCGGACACCAACCCGGAGTGCCTCTAATAAGCGGACACCAACCTGGAGTGGCTCTAATAACCGGACACCAACCCGGAGTGACTCTAATAACCGGACACCAACCCGGAGTGCCTCTAATAACCGGACAACAACCCGGAGGGTCTGCTGTAACCGGACCCCAACCCAGAGGGCTTACTTTTACTGTTCCCCTACCTAGAACAAACTAGTTCAACACATTCATCTTAAGAAGAGGATAAAATATAACATAAAAATTCATATTAAAACTAGCATACGAAATGCCAAAACATTAATCAAAAACCATTAATGGCATAAAAATAACTCATCCATAGTCAAACATATCACAACATCTTAAATACAACATGGATGATTTGTATCATAATAAATCAACTTAAAACAAGTGTAAAATTTAACAAAGGATGTTGACATAGATGAAATCAAAACTATTTGAGGGAAATATCTCTTTTTTTAAATCATTTAAAAGTCACATATTTATTAAATAAAACATTTACTTTCAAAATATTCTTATAATATTGTAAGGGATTCATCGACATGTTTATAATGGTAGAAAGTAGCCGCTCCCGCCGTATAAGTTAAAAAGAGGCATTCTTACATTAATTTTGTCGAAAAGGTTAAAAGGACCTTATTTGGAAAATGACAGAAAGATTCCTTTATAATCATATTATAAAAAGAGAAACAAGGGTATAAATGAATTTAACCCATAATCGGTAAAATAGTAAGAATGTTTTGAAATAAATTTTGAAAAAACATGGATATGGATGATAAATTGGTACTAGTAGATAATTATGTATAAACAACATCGGATAATGAAGAGATTGTGAAATAAACCCTTACCAATTTGGTAACGTAAGAAACATACACCCCATAAAAGAGGTATCATACATTGAATATGTGGATACACATAAATTAAAGTGTACTACACAAAGAATACAATTGTGGGTAGTACATATACCACACAAAAGGTAATAGTGGCAATATGGAACGAATCTCATGGGAATAAGAAGTGAGATGAGAACCCCTTACCTTATAATTTTCCATGTTTAAGGGTAGGTTAATCTCCTATATAATGGTGAAATAATTGTTATTAAATTATAAAAGAATCATATACATTAATATGATATCATATATGATCTTTTAACATTGTTTTGTTAATAATATCTTAGTATTATAATAATTTCGGGTGTTAACTTACTCGTTTTCTTTTATTTTTTTTGTTACATAAGTTGTTTTTGTTATGGATGTGTTGTATATTATACAAATAAATAATGATATCAAGTCCTTAAACATTATTTTTAATCATCAAATGATAATTAGACTTGAATGCATATTATGGGGAATGAATCTCATCGCATTCGCGGAGTCGGTAGTCCGTACGTATGCACGAGCGAAAATATCATTCATTTGATATTAAAATAATAAAAAATTGGATGGTATATCATATATAAAGAATCATTATACTGTTATATTTATTATTTACATGAATTTCATATCATTATTATACACATCCAAATAATAATGTATTGAATAACAATTACACCACGACGTGGAGACGGTAGGTCGTACGTACGCACGTATAGTGACATGTCATTTAAAGGATGGATAGAATACTGAATATGGTTGTACAATATTTATTATAACATCACATTATATATAAGATACTAGATTTATTATTTTATAATGGGAATAACAAAGAATGAAGAAGTTGAAGTAGAAAGGAACTTGAAGGAGGGTAGTGAAAACATTACCTCTTCTTTGGGTTCTTCTTTTTGATTTGATCAAAAGGGCTCTATAGGATCGCTTTTTGATCAAACTAAGGCCTCTAGGTTTAATTGAGGGAAGTTGAAAGGATATTTTGGCATGTTTTGGCCGAACCAAAAGGCTTTGAAGGTGTGAAGAATTGGTTATAAGTGGTGTCCTTTTATAAGGGGGGGGAGGGGCTCTTTGGAAAAAACTTAAAGTATTATTTTATAATAAATTCATATTCGGTTTCTAATGTCCCAAAAGTTTATTATATAAATCTAAAGTGTTTATAGGTCGAAAAAAACTGAACCAATAGGTTTTATATACGTTTTTGTCACATTATTAACCTTATATTTTCGTTTTAACTCTTAGTTAATTAGTTTGACACTTACCATGTCACTTTGTATTTTAATATTATATTGTTAATAAACATACTATATACATCAAAGATAGCCCAAAGTTGTCCATTAAGGATACATCTATCATGGTATAAGTCATTTTGGGGATCATTTGTTTTTTAGGAATTTAATATCAATTAATAATATAATATTTTTTAAAAAAACTCTTTTATGTCAATTTTGACACTATTTGGTATTTGATTTTTGTGAAACTCATAACAGCCTGATTACTTCAACCAAACATAATTAAATCAATAATAACATTTCATATTAACCAATCAAATTAGTGGAATTCATAAAAAGTCTCAAATTAAATTTATTTTGGATATTTATAATATCAATTGGTTTAATATTTCATTAATTAGGTAATTACTACATCACCATTGTGTCATAAATAAATTACATTTTTTATTGTCTAAAAATTCTATATAAAATACCATTATGTAGGAAATATTTTTATCTTTCTAATTACTATTTACAACATAATTTATCTTATGTATAACCCTATATTAAAAATGTTTTGGTAATTAAACATTGATTTTAACTCTTTTAACTCTTCATTGAATTAAATAATAATTAATGTCCTAATCTAATCCAAGTGGACCAAAATGATATTATTTTAATACTATGGTTGTTTTATCTTGAGATGAACTTTTCCAATAGAATTATTACATGTGTTAGGTAAATATTAATATCATTTTTACCCTTAACTACCCTATTTCCTTTTAGTCGTGGTATATAAAAGTAAAAGAGTTACTATTCATGAAAAATAATTTTCATCTCATTTAACCAAATTTTACTCCTTGATATTAACCATATTTCTCAGATTTTTGAAATTCCACTCATAGAAGCGGTAAAATTGAGTTTTATGTGAATTTCCAAATTCTCCTAGGAGGTGGGTAATAGACGGTGAAAAGTTCCATTAAATTTATATATATATAAAATGATTCTATACAAACTCCAATAAATTACATTGAAATTATATAGGTATTATGTATCCATTTTTACATTAATTAAATGTAAATAAAAATAATAATTATTTAAATTAGAATTCGGTTTTAAACCATGACTTAGTGTTTTTCAGTGTTCATCCAAAATTGAATGTTTCTAAAAAATAACAAATTTCACACTAGGATAATTTCAATATTAAAAATCCAAAAATTAACTATATTTTACCAAATTCAAAACATAAATGTTTCTTTTATTAATTTAAAATTAATTTCCGCTGTCAAAACCAAAAGGCGTATTTTAAAGAAATAATAACTATCAAAAGTCTAACACATGTTTATGTCCAATTTCACAGTGAAATTACTTACAATGGTCATCATTGGATTAAATGGTAAAAATATAATCTATTTATACTTCAAAATAATTATAATGTATAATTTAACAATATAAATTATTTTTGATTAAGAATGTTCTTTTCCGTTTAAATATAGTATTTTTTACTATTCACCTAAATATGAAAGTTATCAGAAAAACCGCAAAACATTATTGAAACTAAATAATTATGTCCCGATTCTAAAGAAGAATTTAATTTTGTCAAATTTAATATGTAAAAGTTTCAAATATTGGATTTAAAAAGGCTTCGCCATTAAAAGGCTGTATAATTCCATTATATGAAAAATACTTCTTTTATCTGAAAAAAATAAATTTGTTCTTAAATTATGTCTTAGAAACTCATAATATGGATTCTAGAATTATAAGAATAATTTAAATTTTAAAATTTAGTTAATACTATTCATAACCTCTTTTGAACGACTAGGTTTTTAAGTCATGGTGCGCATGAACTCAGTGTTTTGTACAACACAATCTGTTGTATTATTCAAAGAGAAGTGTACCATGGAAGCTTGGGGTGTTACATTCTCCCCTCCTTCAATAAATTGCTTTCTCACAATTTGAAATTATTTTTCTAAAATAAAAGGTTGAGAATCACAAATATCTTTGTGGGAAAACCCACATCGGGAATTTGAGTAATAAAATTTAGTCTTAATAAGAGGAAATGGAAATGAAAGGGTCACAACCAAATCATGATCTCGATTAAGAGAACCTTGGTGGAAATTAGAGACATATAATTGGAGGAAGAACATAAATATTTATAGGAAGTGATCGATGTCATCAATCACAAACATGTGTAAAATTGAGGGCCTTAAATTCATCAATCTATGATGATTTAAAATACCATCAGTTCAACAAAACATATGTTTTTAGTATAACCAATATTTTTGTTTTAAGATCCCTTCACTAAAGTATAATAATTAATTTCATCATTGAAAAAGAGATGAAGAAAAATATATACTTGACAAGTAGAGTCCCATCCTTTAACTAAGTTATACCACAAACTAATAATTCACTCTAAAAGATAATAGAACTTAAAAATAATATACTATTTATCATATTTGTATAGGGTTCAAAAAAATTATTTTATAATTAATCTATAAGAACCATAAAAAACTAAATTATTCAATCCAGGACATCACATGGGTCAGTGGTAGCTGATACACCCTTGTATTCATTCGGTTGCGGGTTCAAGTCTCGCGGCCTTTCAGGACGCGATGTGTAGAGAACCTAAGCTTGACGTACATGGAAATTACATTACTTTCGTGAAATACTTAATACATAACAAAAATAGACACACAAGGACCATAATAGTTTAGTGTCTTTGGAAACATGGAACGTAATCTTCTAATTGTGGTGAAATATCTTCAACATTTCCCATAAAGATCTTCCACTTTTTGTTTCCTGACCTAAAACCATTCTTTTGATCCTGGGGGAAAATAAAACATAAAAAGGATGAGCTCAAATTCTCAGTAAGGGTAAGCATGGATAAAATAAAACATACCATATACATTGGAAGTTAAAAACATGAACATAATGTTTAAACATTAAACTCTTGAGCAACGACATAAAACATGGAAGTACATAAGGCATAGATCACAATGGAACATAAGCCATGATAAAATAACATGGGAATGAAACATGTAATTGTGGTATCCATTAAGCACATGTAATGATTTCCATAGTAGCCAAGGCATTGCTGCAATACCATCTTAGTGGACAAAGTCCCTTTCTGAATCGAGTTCACTCCTCGTTTTAGTCCTGTTTTACTGAACCGATTTAACCTATCATTCCAGCCATGTCTATCTCATGAGATATAAATCATTATCCAATGCATTGTAGGTAGATATAGGTCCCACCCATATCATAATGAAATCATTTTTACTTGTTCCACAAAATAAACATACATCATTCATAATAACCCAACGAATAAAATGGGTTTCATAAACATCATCCCATCATCACATAATCCATATAGAAGAAATGGATATCATTTCATAATAATAAAAGTGAAACCATGTAAATTATAGAGATATTACACATGAAACATACACATATGAAATAATTTCTTCTTAGATGGAAAATGGTTTTGATAAAACACTTGAAATGAATTCTTGAGGAAAATATCCTTTCTTCTTCAAAATCAATTTTTTTTCACAAAACGTCATGAAATTTTAAAAGAAAGATATTTTGTTGAAAATATTCTTGAAATATTTTAGTGGAAGCTTTATGAAAATAAGGCCTTATAAAACCATAAAAATCCATTCGTGCCGTATAAGTTAAAAAATATTCTTTTCGTACTTTTGCCAGAAATGTCAAAATGTACCTCGTAACGTAAACAAAAGAAAGATTCCTTACATACCATGTAGTAAAAGTCAAAAATGGGTAAAAATGACTTTAAACATACATGAAAAAACTTTTGTAAAACATGGTCATGGTTGATAGAAATAACCCTATTAAATACTTACGAATATGCAATCTCGAATAAAAATGAAGTTTGCAAAATTATCCCTTACCTTTTGTCTGATATGCTTCGTATGTATCCGAACCTCCGGTATAATGATTCAAATAATGTCATTTACTTATTACATAATCATATTCATTGTTAGGATATCATATATGGTTCACTTATGACTTTATATTACCCTTTCTTTTGTAAATTCCATGTTAAAGAGTGTTTTGGGTAAAATAGTTTCATTTGTCGTCCGTGTTTTGACTTGTAATTATTCATATGATTACATATATCACGATTATATAATTCCATAATATAAAACATGATTTATATATAACATATATTCAGAATATAAATATATATAATATATTGATAAATGGAATGTAATACACCGTTTATGGAGACGGTAGGCCGTACGTACGCATGAACGCTGTTTTTGTTTCCAATTGAGTTGAATGGAATTCAGTAGATGATATACATATATACATAAATAAATTAGCATTATATTGTTTTATATTTCATTATTATTTCATATATATACTTTATAATCATTCTTAAATGGATAACATGGAGAATGAATCTCATCGTGTCGTGGAGACGGTAGTCCGTACGTACGCACGAGCGATGATATCATTTCCATAATTATTGAATTGAATTGGAGTGGATGATACAATATATCAGAATCATTATGATGTTATAATAACTATGTATTTTTATAATTTACACCATTATACCCATCCATGTAAGTTGTTGGTGGAAAAACAGATTACACCACGGCGTGGAGACGGTATTCCGTACCTACGCACGCGCAGTGATTTTGTTTTCCGTACGATGGATAGAAGGTGAAATGGGGTTTTTTCATATTTATAATAACAAATAATTATATTAGGGATACTGATGTTATTGCTTTATAATGAAAAAACTAATGAATAAGAAGTTGAAAAAGAAATAAGCTTGATAGAATCGAGAGACGAAATTACCTCTTCTTCCATACACCTCTTTGAATCCTCCTCATAGGGCACTAAGATTGGTATTTAAAGTAGACCAGAACCTCTAGGATGTTTCTTGGGAAGTGGAGAAGATAATTCGGCAGGTTTTGTCCGAGCTTTAAGGCTAAAATTAGTGTGAGGAGGAGAGGGAGGAGGAGCCCTTTTATAAGGGGGGAGAGGGGCACCTTTGGAATTCTTAAAAATATTAATTTATAATAAATCTAACCCCACATTTAAACATTCAAAAATGACTCATATTCGAATATTATATTATATAGGGTTTTAATCTCATCATCCAATCAAATTTAGACATGTTTGGATCTTATTTTAAACCTTATCATTTTGATTTATCTTTATTTAATCTATTTAAGTTTATTTGTGGTAATAAAATTCTAAATTTTAAATTATAACGAATAATTACTTATTTGAAGTGAATTTTAAAAAATTGTTTACTTTGTAACATTATAGACGATATAAATTTAAATTTATAATTTTTAAATATTTTTGTGAATTTTAAACAATTTTATAATATGTTATTTTTATAAAATAACAATAGTGTCAATTTTGACTCTATTCATTTATTTGAATTTAAATAAAATATATACAGAATATATGTTCAAACTAAAAACATTAATAGATTCATAAAAGGTCATTTGTGTCTATAAAATTAGTGTATCAAATTAAATAGTTCATATACTATTTATTTTATTATTTTTAAAACTATTTATTTTGTTTATCTCTTAATAAAATAATTACTACAACATTTTTGTATAATTAATTAATATACTCATTTGTTGCATAAAAATTTAAAAATAAAATTCTATGACGAAGATAAATCTTTTAACATTCACAATAATTCTTTTAATCTAATTTATCATCTTAAAATCACAATATTTAAATTGTTATATTTATTAAATTACGAAGGTGACAACTTTGGCATCATTTAAAATAAAATAATATAAGTGTCATAATCACTTTTATAAGGATCAAAATGGTTATATATTACGTCATTCGATGATTAAGGTGTATATATATACTACCAATAAGTTTTGGTCAGGTTTGTGGGCCTTATTGGGTATTATTATTTCAATAAAAACTATATTACTTATTTTCCACTTAATAAATAATTTATGTATCATTAATGTATCACCATTAATGACAATTATTTAATCCCTAAAATTCTAAATAAATTATCATGATGTAGATAATTTTATTAGCTTTCGGTACACTATTCATGTTTGAAGTTTTATGATGTTTATCACTAAATTAAAATTATTATACTTATAATATTTATGAGAGTGACATGTTGTCACTTTCTTTGGTTTTAATAATAATTAAATTATTTTCCTGGTCAAAAGTCCATAAAATGAATCTAATCCGACCCGTAGTTGATATGGGTTTACTTTTATCAATCCAACATAATTTTTGCATGTGTTAGGGTAATTTTATAATATTATATTTACCCTTAATTACCTGATTTACCTTTAACTATTGTAAATAAAATTTACCGTAGTTACTATACATAAATCCCAAAAATAAAAAGTAGTCTATTAACATAATTTGGACCCACTGATTCAAAATATTGAATCCATTTTTTTAAATTCAATATACATAAGTTTCATTAATTAAATTAAAATTAATCCCATTGTCGAATGAAAATGGGTTTTTGTTTAAAACATGGGAAAAGATTGAATTGATTTAACCAAAGAATTCAATGTAAAATCAATGCTAATGACATAAATTATATTAAATGGTAAAAATATAATCTATTTATTCTTTAAAACCATTCAATATTATAATTTTACCATATAATTTATTACGATGAAAAAAGTTGTTTTTCATTAAAATAAAGCGTGTTTTTACTGTTAATCAAAATATGAATGTTACCAGAATAATACGAAAAATTTATCCAAAGTAAATTTTTATTTCTTGATTCCAAATAAAAATTTTATTTTGTCAAATTTATCTTATAAACATATCAAAAAATAGATTTAAAGTGGGTGCACCACCAAAATGCGGCAAAACTGCATTTTTTTAAAAATACTTATTTTACCCGAAAAATTTATTTTT
Organism: Viscum album; assembly: GCA_963277665.1. Classification (NCBI taxonomy): domain Eukaryota; kingdom Viridiplantae; phylum Streptophyta; class Magnoliopsida; order Santalales; family Viscaceae; genus Viscum; species Viscum album. The sequence goes on from OY728165.1 coordinate 172,879,042, forward strand.
TTCTTATATCATGTTCAATAAAATTTGTATGTTTAATAATAATGTTATAAAATTCAAAATTTATTTTATACTATTCATAACGGCTAGTTCATAATTATATTATAATAATATATCGTTGTTTAGTAAAATCCGGTATTGCGTACAACACACGCTATCGAGGAAGGTCGCGATTGCGTGTAATGCAAGCCAAGTCAAGGTTACGTGTTGTGAAATAATCCTTCGTTTTTTAATATAACAGAATCCATCCATATTTCATTTATATATTGAATATATATATATATATAGACTCAATGTTGCGTAGAATAACTACTATCAAAATTGTGTGTAACACGATCCAAGAATAGTGTTGCATATACTGCAAGATAATACGGTGTTGCATATAGCGCAAGGTAATCTTGGTGTATCATACAACACAAGATATTAAAGAAATTAAAAGAATATTTTTCATAAAATCATGTGGTGTTACATTCTACCCCCCTTAAAATGACTTTCGCCCTCGAAATTTGTCAGGGTTATAAATGGTTTACTACTCGAAAGTTTGTTTAATAGAAACCCACATCGTAAAATGGAATACCAAAACATGGCTTTAAAAACTAAAGTATGAAATGTAATGGATACCCAAATTAACTCAACACTGGGTTTCCACGCAGGAGAACATAGGTGAAAATATGGATATGGAAGAAAAATCTAACTATCATGTTCTGATGGAGAGTGGTAGAGAACATGGCTATGAAAAATCCAACAATCCCAAAGATATTGATTTGTGATGATCTAAGGAACCATCTGATTCATTGGATATAAGGGAACTCGGAAAACATTTTTGGTTTTCAAGATCATTTCCCTAAAGTTGATGAATTAAAAAAAATACTTGCATGATTTTGGTACAATTACACTGTTGTTCGTAAATTGAACAATTTCAACTTCATCCCATAAAGAAATGAAGTTGAATTTGTTATTCGTGATGTGTTAGCAGAGCATGTGATAGAATTATGGGTCATTCCATCTCTTTCAAACAAAAGGTTAGTAAAAGTTATAAGTCCATCTTATGGTAAGATTATTCGAATATAGTTCCAAAAATGAACTTATACATCATATATCATACTGCATAATAAAATAAAACTAGTTTCTACTAACTAGGGACTTCCTGTAGGCTAGTGGTAGGTGATAAAGGCCAATCGCACTTCGGTTGTGGGTTCGATTCCCACAACCTTGTCTGACGCGATGGGTTGTCGCCCGTCCTACAGGTTGTCCTTTTTCTAAAACTACATTACTATATCATACCATCAAAAATATCGAAAAATGTTTTATCCTTAAACAATACTAAATTATGTCCAACAAAATCCATTCCTATCTTTAGGCTTATCCATAATATTGTAGTCCATTGTCATATTATAGTGAAAAAAATTACCAGAGATTTCATATAAGAAGCATGTTAATACCATCGTTGATCCCCATATATCATAAGATATGTCTTGTTGGTCACACTAACAACGTTCGAAGGCCTTAATCATGTATTCTATTGAAAAATGAATACCCATTGAACCTTAGTGAAAACATGAATGTAGTTAAAAGTTAGCACTTTCCACATACCAAAATCCTAAAAATTCTATATACTCAAACCATCATATCACTTAGTCCTTATATCAATCATGAGCTCATGAATAAAATCAAACTTCTCATTATCTTCTTATTCCTTCATTATGCACATATCATCTACTTTACAAAAATATATGAATAACATTCCATGGTTACTGGTACCATTCAACATATACATTCAAATACTTTTAAGAAAAACAATAGTGTAACAATCCTTAGATGATTCTTTATTCCATAGTACCATTAACTATACAACATAACTCTCGATAAACATACAATCATTCCACTACCTTCTAAAACAACCGACTGAGCTTAAACACTTCTTTTAGCTCATATGTCATTTGTAGTCTCCTCATCATCATCCACATAAATACTACCCATATGACCATGCTGATTCTCTTCATGAGATTTTCCATTAGGGCATTGGTTTTCATAATGCCCGTACATTCCACATTTAAAACATCTAATCATTGTTTATGTCATAGCAATACCATTATCCTTGTCCATGGTGTTAACTGAACCTTTTCCTTTGCACTTACTGGCTTTGTGTCCTTCTTTTCCACACCCAAAGCATCTTCCAGTTCCTTTGAAACAATCTCCCTGATGCCTCTTCCCACATGATTTACATGAGTGAAATTGAACTTTCTTTCCTCTATGATCATCATGAAACTCCATCTTTCACTTATTATCTGAGTCGGGAAACTTACCAAAGTTGAGATTATTGATCATATTATGAGATTGACGATTAGTCATAATAACGATGTTTAGACTTCCAGATCCTGTTTCATATGGTTTCTCATGAAGACAATCATTCCATTGTCCGTCATATCCTCCATTATCATGAATCTTCTGGTTTCCAGCCATTTTCTAAAACCCAAAAAGAATAGCGTGAGAGGCAAAAATCATGCTAGGGAAAAAACATAGTAAAGGGGGAGCACCCTCAATATCTAACATCTTAGGTTAAATTATAATATCATTACCATAGTTCTAGGACTATATCCAATACGTATTCTTATCCTTAGGTAAATCCCTAGACATACCTTAGAAATATCTCTAGGGATCTCACTACCGTTTTCGTATCCTAGTTTCCAAAGGTTGACTAAAACATTCCTCTGATACCAACTGTAGAGACCCAAAGCTTGACGTACATGGACATTACATTACTTTCGTGGAATACATAATTCATAACAAAAACAGACACACAAGGACCGTAATAGTTTAGTGTCTTTGGAAACATGGAACGTAATCTTCTAATCGTGGTGAAAGATCGTCAACATCTCCCATAATGATCTTCCACTTTTTGTTTCCTGACCTAAAACATTTCTTTTGATCTTGATGGAAAGTAAAACATAAAAAGGGTGAGATCAACTGCTCAGTAAGGGTAAGCATGGATAAAATAAAACATACTATATACATTGGAACTTAAAAAAATAAACATAATGTTTAAACATTAAACACTTGAGCAGCGACATAAAACATGGAAGTACATAAGGCATAGATCATAATGGAACATAAAACATGATAAAATATCATGGGAATAAAACATGTAATTGTGGTATCCATTAAGCACATGTAATTATTTCCATATTATCCAAGTCATTGCTGCAAAGATCATCTTAGTGGAAGAAGTCCCTTTCTGAATCGAGTTCACTCCTTGTTTCAGTCCTGTTTTACTGAACCGGTTTAACCTACCCTTCCAAGCATGTCTATCTCATGAGATATAAATATTTACCCAATGAATTTGAGGGAGATATAGGTCCAACCAATCTCATAATTAAATCATTCTTACTTGTGCCACAAAATAAACATACATCATTCATAATAACCCAACGAATAAAATGGGTTTCATAAACATCATCCCATCATCCCGTAATCCATATAGAAGAAATGGATATCATTTCATAATAAGAAAAGTTAAACCATTTAAATCATAGAGACATTACACTTGAAACATACACATATGAAATAATTTCATCTTAGATGGAAAATGGTTTTGATAAAACACTTGAAATGAATTCTTGAGGAAAATATCCTTTCTTCTTCAGAATAAATTTCTTTTCACAAAACGTCATTCAATTTGAAAAGAAAGATATTTTGTTGAAAATAGTCATGAAATCTTTTAGAGGAAGCTTCATGAAAATACGGCTTTATAAAACCTTAAAAATCCATTTGTGCCGTATAAGTTAAAAAAACATTCTTTTCGTACATTTGATGTAAAAGTCAAAAATTACCTCGTAATGTAAACAAAAGAACGATTCCTTACATACCATGTAGTAAAAGGAAAAAATGGGTAAAAAGGACATTAAACATACATGAAAACACTTTTATAAAACATGGACATGGATGATAGAAATAACCCCAGTAAATACTTACGAATATGCAATCTCGGATAAAAATGAGATTTGCAAAATTATCCCTTACCTTATGTCTGATATTCTTCGTATGTATCCGAACCTCTTGTATAATGATTTAAATAATGTCATTGACTTATTATAGAATCATATTCATTGTTAGGATGTCATATATGGTTCACTTATGACTTTATATTACCCGTTCTTGTGTAAATTCCATGTTAAAGAGTGTTTTGGGTAAAATCGTTTCATTTGTCGTCCGTGTTTTGACTTGTAATTATTCAAATGATTAATTAGATCATGATTACATAATTCCATAATATAAAACATGATTTATATATAATATATATTCATAATATACATATATATAATAGATTGATAAATGGAAAGAAATACACCGTTCATGGAGACGGTAGGTCGTACGTACGCATGAACGTTGTTTTCATTTCCTTATTGAGTTGAATGGAATTAAGTAGACGACATACATATATACATAAATCCAGAAGATTTATAATGTCATATATTTCATTATTATTTCTTATATATACTTTATAATCATTCTTAAATGGTTAAGATGGAGAATGATTCTCATCGTGTCGTGGAGACGGTAGTCCGTACGTACGCACGAGCGATGATATCGTTTTCATAATTATAGAATTGAATTGGAGTGGATGATACAATATATCAGAATCTGTATGATGTTATAATAACTATTTATAGTTATTATTTACACCATTATACCCATCCATGTAAGGTGTTGGTGGAAAAACAGATTACACCACGGCGTGGAGACAGTATTCCGTAAGTACGCACGCGCGGTGATTTTGTTTTCTATAGGATGGATAGAAGGTGAAATGGGGTTGTTTCATATTTATAATAACAAATCAGTATATTAGTGATACTTATGTTATTAATTTATAATGAAACAACTAAAGAAGAAGAAGTTGAAGAAGAAAGAAGCTTGAAAGAATCGGGAGAAGAAATTACCTCTTCTTCGATACGCCTATTTGAATCCTCCTATTAGGGCACTAAGAATGGTATTTAAAGTAGACCAGAACCTCTACGATGTTTCTAGTGAAGTGAATAAGGTAATTTTTCAGTTTTTGGCCTAGCATGAAGGCTCAAATTGGAGTGAGGAGGAGAGGGAGGAGGTTCCCTTTTATAAGGGGGAGAGGGGCACCTTTGGAATTCTTAAAAATTCTAATTTATAATAAATCTAACCCCACTTAAAAACCTCCAAAAATGACTCATATTCGTATACTAGATGAGATAGGGTTTTAATCTCATCATCCAATAAAATTTAGACATGTTTGGATCTTATTTTAAACCTTATCATTTTGATTTATCATTATTTAATCTATTTAAGATTATTTGTGGTAATAAAGTTCTAAATTTTAAATTAAAACAAATAATTACTTATTTGTTGTGAATTTTCCATAATTTTTTAATTTATAACATTATAGACCATATAAATTTAAATTCATAATTTTTAACTATTTTTGTGATTTTTAAACAATTTTATAATATGATATTTTTATAAAATAAAAATAGTGTCAATTTTGAAACTATTAATTTATTTGAATTTAAATAAAATATATACAGACGATATGTTCGAACTAAAATCTTTAATAGATTCATAAAAGGTCATATGTTTCTATATAATTAGTGTATCACATTAAATAGTTTGTATAATATTTATTTTATTATTTTTAAAACCATTTATTTGGTTTATCTCTTAATAAAAGAATTACTAAAACATTTTTGTATAATTATTTATTATACTTATTTGTTGCATAAAAATTTAAAAATAAAATCCAATGATGAAGATAAATCTATTACCTTTCACAATAATACTTTTACTCTAATTATCATCTTAAAATCACAATATTTAAATTGTTATATTTATTAAATTATGAAGGTGACAACTTTGGCATCATTTAAAATAAAATAATATAAGTGTCATAATAACTTTTATAAGGATCCAAACGGTTATATATTAGGTAATTGGATTATTAATGTGTATATATACACTACCAATATGTTTTGGTCAGGTTTGTGGGCCTTTAAATTGGTATTATTATTTCAATAAAAACTATATTACTTATTTTCCACATAATATATAATTTTTGTACCATTAATGTATCCTCATTAATGAAAATTATTTAATCCCTAAAAATTCTAAATAAATTATCATGATGTATATAATTTTATTAGCTTTCTGGAGACTATTCATGTTCGAAGTTTTATGATGTTTATCACTAAATTAAAATTATTATACTTATAAGATTTAAGAGAGTGACAAGTTGTCACTTTTTTTGGTTTTAATAATAATTAAATTATTTTCATGGTCAAAAGTCAATAAAATGAATCTAATCCGACCCTTAGTTGATATGGATTTAATTTTATCCATCCAATAGAATTTCGGCATGTGTTAGGGTAATTTTATAATATTATATTTACCCTTAATTACCTGATTTACCTTTAACTATGGTAAATAAAATTTACCGTAGTTACTATTCATAATTCCCAAAAATAAAAATTAGTCTATTAACATTATTTGGACCCAATTATTCCAAATATGGAATAAATTTTTTCATATTCCATATACAGAAGTGGCAGAAATTAAATTAAAATTAATCTTTTTGTCGAATGAAAACGGGTTTTTATTTAAAACATTGCAAAAGATTGAATTGATTTAACCTACGAATTCAATGTAAAATCAATTCTAATGAGATAAATTAGATTAAATGGTAAAATTATATTATATTTATACTTTAAAACCATTTAATATTATTATTTAACCATATAAATTATTACGATGAAAAAAGTCATTTTTCATTAAAATATAGCGTCTTTTTACTATTCATCAAAATATGAATGTTACCAGAATAATACGAAAAATTTATCCAAAGTAAATTTTTATTTCTTGATTCCAAAGAAGAATTTTATTTTGTCAAATTTAACTTATGAACATGTCAAAAACTATATTTAATGTGGGTGCGCCATCAAAAGGTGGAAAAATTGCATTTTTTTAAAAATACTTATTTTACCCGAAAAAATTATTTTGTTCTTATACCATGTTCTAGAAAATGTGTAAGATGAATAATCATGTTATAAAATTCAAATTTTAGTTAATACTATTCATAATGGCTAGTTCATAATAATATTATAATAATATATCATTGTTTAGTAAAACACGGTATTGCGTACAACACACGCTATCGAGGAAGGTCGTGATTGTGTGTAATGCAAGCCAAGTCAGGGTTGCGTGTTGTGAAATAATCCTTTGTTGTTTTGCATAACAGAATCCAACCATATTTAAATTATACATTGAATATATATATATACTCAATGTTGTGTATAATAACTATTATCAAAATTGTGTGTAACACGATCCAAGAAGAGTGTTGCGTATACTGCAAGCTAATAAGGTGTTGCATATAGCGTAGGGTAATCTTGGTGTAGCATACAAAACAAGACATTAATGAAATTAAAAGAATATTTTTTATAAAATCTCATGGTGTTACACGACGGGTTGTCACCCGACCTCCGAGTTGTCCTTTTATGGAAATCCAAAAATAATCTCAAACTAAAATTATCCAAAATACATCTCTCTAAACTCAGAGTCCAAAATTTATAAGGAAGGTAAACACAATGAAGATTCTTTTTTCTGCATAATAACATGTGAACACCTTCATAATGTATTCATTTAAAACACCTTAACATCCTGAATTACCATAAAACCTTATTGATTACATTCATTATCCCTTATTACTTATAAAATAATGGATATACTCTTTCTATCCAAAAATGTTGTAAACTCCAACAATGATGTAATATATAAATCATTAATCAGTTTTAAGGCAGTCAATAATATCCAATATAATTTACCAAATAAATTATATCTTATTCCAAAATCAGTAACTCAATTTTAGGACCATATTAAGGTTTCTCTTTCCTTCAACCATGTAATTTTCAAAATGATTAACTTGTTGTAGAGTCACTTTTCTTAGTACCATAAATTCTCAAATCCTAAATGAAATGGTACTATAGTACAATCCAAATTTATTTCCAGTACATCATTTATACAACACTTTAATGAAATAATTACAAAATAATAACATAAGAATACTAGTAATTCCACTTCATCTGTGGTAGTATCATAACTTGATTATTATCCAATAGCATCATTTGCGGCATAGTCTGATAACTGGGAAATTGGTTCGCGTAGTGTCTAAACTCCTTCCAGATGAAGCATTGTACATTTTAAACCTCTTTCTTACACTTTCAGTCACGTACTTGGTGTCCTTTTTCTCCATACTTATTATATACTCACATTCCCTTAAAGCATTTTCCAAGGTGATTCTTTCAACAGTTATCACATATGGGAAAATCCTTCTTTACCTTCTTTGCTTTATCTGTCCTTCTCTCTACCATCATTTCCTTCACTGGATTCCCTTCAAAGCCATAGGACATCGAAAATTATTTACTTATCTTATCAACACATGATATAATTTATTCATATGATGATAATACGTGGGAGACTACTTCCCTTCTAAATTCTGGCTTAAGAATATGAAAGATATGATCCTTCTTACTCTTTGAATCATGCGTATTGATAGAGTTCTCATTATTTCTACTGGGTGACATTTATAATCAATGGAATACACTAGATTAGTTTATGAATATCAATACCTAATCCCAAACTTGTAAAATACTTAACATATATTAAATAGTTTATTGATATAATCCATAATCATAAAAATGTTTTCTTTGAGGATGTATATACTCATAAACCCTTCATACTGGTTTATAAAGAAAATGATAATTATCCTATGCATATCACCTGGGAGTGTCGTAACCAAGAGTGCAACAAGGCCCGTTGTCGTGCACCAGCTCCCGTTCGAGTCTACCTCAAAGCGGTTTTTTTGGGTTTTACCCCAAGGTACATCTGTGCCAGAGCCGCCTCTATCTGCTCATATCCAGACATGGATGTATTTCTCGAAAAACTCACAAAATATCTACAATACAAAAATTCTAGGAATTTATTCTATACTAATCCTCAAAGTCCATCTTAGGTCTATGTGATATAATCATAGTTTTCTAAATATTTCTTCCAAGGTTTGTACTAAACTTTCTCTGATACCAACTGTAACGCCCCGACCCCAGTTACCCAGATTCGGTGCATTATTATATAACATTGGCATGATCAGAAAGATCATGTCTCGAAAGACTGATTAGCATAGTAGACATGGAATCACTAGATACATTCATAAGGTTTACATTACATCATAAAGTGAAAAACTCCAAAAATATAGTCTCTATAGTAAACACTCATATCCCCTTCATACTATCCCTATAGGTCAGTCATAACATATTTTTTCACATCTTGGGAAAAATAAAACATAGAAAGGGGTGAGGTTTAATGCTCAGTAAGGATAAAAATATAGCAGAAGCTTTCATAAATTAGCATAAACATTTGAGGCAATGTAAAACTAAAACCAAAGCCTTTAAAACATGAACATATGAATAATATGGATAAGATAAAATGATATAATGTCATTAGCTTATTCAAATGGATATTCTACTAGTCAAATAATCACATGAAATATCAATAACCACTTTCATAATGATGGAATGCATAATGCCGAACATTAATTTTTGTGTCAAGGCCTCATGCCATGACCTAAGGGATAACTGCAACATGAATCCAACCCGGAGAGCCTCTGTAACCAGACTCCATCTCGGAGAGCCTCTTTAACCGAACTCCAACCCGGAGTGCCTCTAATAACAGGACACCAACCCGGAGTGCCTCTAATAACCGGACACCTACCCGTAGTGCCTCTAATAACCGGACACCAACCCGGAGTGCCTCTAATAACCGAACAACAACCCAGAGGGTCTGCTGTAACCGGACCCCAACCCAGGGGGCTTACTTTTACTGGTCCCCAACCAAGAACAAACTAGTCCAACACAATCAACATTAGAAGAGGATGAAATATAATATAAAAATTCGTATTAAAACTAGCATACGAAATTCCAAAACATTAATCACAAACCATTAATGGAATAAAAATAACTCATCCATAGTCAAACATATCACAAAACCTTAAATACAACATGGATGATTTTTATCATAATAAATCAACTTTAAAAAAGTGTAAAATTTAACAAAGGATGTTGACATAGATGAAATCAAAACTATTTGAGGGAAATATCTCTTTTTTTAAATCATTTAAAAGTCACATATTTATAAAAGAAAACATTTACTTTGAAAATATTTTTATAAGCTTGTAAGGGATGCTTCGACGAGTTTATAATGGTAGAAAGTAGCCGCTCCCGCACTATAAGTTAAAAAGAGACATTCTTATATTAATTTTGTCAAAAAGGTTAAAAGGACCTTATTTGGAAAACGACAGAAAGATTCATTTATACAAATCATATAAAAAGAAAAACAAGGGTATTAATGAGTTTAACCCATATTCTATAAAATAGTAAGAATATTTTGAAATAAATTTTAAAAAAAATGGATGTGGATGATAAAGAGTTCCCAGTAGATAATTATGTATAAACAACCTTGGATAATGAAGAGATTATGAAATAAACCCTTACAAATTTGGTAACTTAAGAAATATACACCCCATGAAAGAGGTATCATACCATGAATATGTAGATACACATAAATTAAAGTGTATTACATGAAGAATACAATAATGGTCAGTACATACACCACACAAAAGGTAATAGTGGCAATATGGTACGAATCTCACGGGAATAAGGAGTGAGATGAAAACCCCTTACCTTGTACTTTTTCTTGGTTAATGGTAGGTTAACCTCCTATATAATTTTGAAATAATTATTATTAAATTATAAAAGAATCATATACATTAATATTATATCAAATTTGATCTTTTAACATTGTTTTGATAATAATATCATAGTATTATCATCATTTCGGGTGTTAACTTACTCGTTTCTTTTTTTTGTTACATAAGTCATGTTTTTTATGGATGTTTTATATCTTATTCATATATAGAATGATATAAAGTCCATAAAATTTATTTTTAATAATAAAATTATAATTAGACATGAATGGATATGATGGAGAATGGATCTTATCCCATTCACAGAGACGGTAGTCCGTACGTTTGCACAAGCGACAATATCATTCCTTGGATATTAAATTAATATAAAATTCGATGGTATATAATATATACAGAATAATTTTAATTTTAAATTTATTATTTACATGAATTAAACATCATTATTATACCCATCCAAATAATAATGTATTGAACAATAATTAAACCATGACGTGGAGACGGTAGGCTGTACGTACGCACGTATGGTGACATGTCAATAAAAGGATGGATATAATACTGAATATGGTTTTACCAAATTTATTATAACATCATAGTATATATAATATACAGGATTTATTATTTTAGAATGGTAATAACAAGTAATTAAGAAGTTTAATAAGAAAGAAACATGAAAGAGGGTGGTGAAAACATTATCTCTTCTTCGGGTTCTTCCTATTAATTTGATAATAGGTTGGCTTTCTTATCAAACTAAGGCCTCTAGGATGAAATCAACGAAGTTGAGAGGATATTTGGGTAGGGTTTGGACGAAGAAAAAGGGTTTGAATGTTTTAATAATTGGTTATAAGTGGTGTCCTTTATAAGGGGGAGGAGGGGCTCTTTGGGAAAAAATTAATGTATTATTTTATAATAAATTCATATTCGGTTTCTAATGGCTCCATAGTAGATTATTCAAATTATAAGGTGGGGATAGGTCTAAAAAAACCCAACCAATATGATTTAGACAGGTTTGGGTCACATTATTATCTTTATCTTTTAGTTTTAACTATTAGTTAATTAGTTTGACACTTACCATGTCACTTTGTATTTTAATATTATATAGTTAATAAACATACAATATATACATCCAAGATACCCCCAAGTTGTCCATTAATGATACACCTATCATGATATTAGTCCTTTGGATGAACCATATATTTTTAGGAATTTAATATCAATTAATAATATAAAATTTGTTTTATAAACTCTTTTTGTCAATTTTGACGCTATTTGGTATTTGAGTTTTTTGAAACTTTTAACAGATTTAATACTTCAAAAAACAAAATAAAATCAATACTAACATGTCATATTATCCTATAAAATTAGTTGAATTCGTAAAAAGTCTCAAATTACATATATGTGAATATTTATAATATCAATTATTTTAATATTTCATTAATTAGGTAATTTCTCTATCACCATTGTGTCATAAATAAATTAACTTATTTAATGTCTAGAAATTATAAATAAAATATCATTATTTAGGAAATATTTTATATTTATAATGAATAATTAATATCGAATTTATCTTATGTATAACCCTATATTAAAATTTTATTGGTAATTAAACTTTGATTTTAACTCTTTAAACTCTTCTTTGAAATAAATTATAATTAATGTCCTAATCTAATCCAAGTTGACCTAAATGATAATATTTTATTCCTAAGGTTGTTTTTTCTCGAGATAAACTTTTCCAATAGAATTAGGACATGTTTTTGGGTAATATTAATATCATTTTTACCCTTAATTACCCTATTTACTTTTAACCATGGTAAATAAAAGTAAAAAGTTACTATTCAATAAGAATTATTTTCATCTCATTGAACCACATTTTACTCCTTTATATTTACCGTGTCTCTCGGAATTTCAAAATTCTACTCACATAAGCGGCAAAGTTATGTTTTATGTGAATTTCCAAATTCTCCTTGGAGGTGGGTAAAAGACGGGGAAAAGTTCCATAAAATTTTTATATATCTAATATGATTCTAAACTAAATCCAATAAATTACATTGAACATATATAGTTATTATGTATCCATTTTTACCTTAATTAAATTTAAATAAAATAAATTATTATTAAAATAATAATTCGGTTTTAAACCATGACTAAGTGTTTTTCACTATTCATACAAAATTGAAAGTTTCCAGAAAAATACCTAAATTTCACCCTAGTATAATTTTGAAATTATGAATCCAAAAATGAAGTATATTTTACCAAATTAAAAACATAAAAGTTTCATTTATTAATTTCAAATTAATTTCGGATGTCAAAACCAAAAGGCGTATTTTTATGAAATAATAACTATCAAAAGTTTTACATTTGTTTATGCCCAATTTCAAATTGAAATTACACACAATAACCATAATTGGATTAAATGGTGAAATTATCATCATATTTATACTTCAAAACCATTAAAAATTATAATTTAACAATATATAATATTTTGATTAAAAAAATTGTCTTCAGTTAAAATATGGTATTTTTCACTATTTACCCAAATATGAAAGTTATCATAAAACCACCAAAACATTATTGAAACTAAATCATTATGTCCCTATTCTAAATAATAAGTTCATTTTTTCATATTGAACATGTAAAAGTTTCAAATATTGGATTTAAAAAGCATTCTCCATTAAAAGGCAGTATAATTTCTTTATTTGAAAAATACTTCCTTTATCTGAAAAAAATTAATTTGTTCTTAAATTATGTCTTAGAAACGTCTAATATGGATTCTAAAATTATAAGGTTAATATAAAATTTAAAATTCAGTTTATACTATTCATAACCGCTTTTGAACAGTTAGTTTGTTAAGTCGTGGTGCGCTGGAAATCAGTGTTGCGTACAACACACGCTATTGTATTATTCAAAGAAAAGCGTATCATGTAAGATTGGGGTGTTACATTATCCCCTCCTTGAATAAATTGAGTTCTCACAATTTGGAATTATTTTTCTAAAATAAAAGGTTGAGAATCAAAAATATCTTTGTGGGAAAACCCACATCGGAAATTGGGTTAATAAAATTTAGTCTTAATAAGAGGATAGGGAAATGAATGGGTCACCACAAAATCATGATCTCGATTAGGAGAGCCTTGGTGGCAATTAGAGACATATAATTGGGGAAAAAACGTAAATATTTATAGGTAGTGATCAAGGTCGTCAATCACAAACAAGTGTAAAATTGAGGGCCTTAAATTCATCAATCTATGATGATTTAAAATACCATCGGTTCAACAAAACATATGGTATTAGGATAAAACATTTTTATGTTTTAAGATCCCTTCACTAATGTATAAAATTTAATTTCTTCATTGAAAAAGAGAATAAGAAAAATATATACTTGACAGGTAGAGTCCCACCCTTTAACTAAGTTCTACCACAAACTCATCTTTCACTCTAAATGATAATATAACACTAAAATAATATTATATCTAACCTATTCGTATAGGGTTAAAAAAATTAATTTATAATTCATCTAGAAGTACCATAGAAAACAACATTATTCAATATAGGACATGACATGGGTCAGTGGTAGGTAATACACCCTTGTCTTCCTTCGGTTACGGGTTCAAGTCTCGTAGCCTTTTCGGACGCGACGGGTTACCGCTCGACCTCCGGGTTGTCCTTTTATGGAAATCCAAAAATAATATCAAAATAGAATTATCCAAAATACTTGTCTCCAAACTCATAGTCCAAAATTTATAAGGAAGTTAAACACAATGAAGATCCTTTTTACCACGTAATAACATGTGAACACCTTCATCATGTATTCTTTTAAAACACTGCAACATCCTGAATTACCATAAAACCTTATTGATTACATTCATGATCCCTTATTACTTATAAAATACTAGATATACTCCTTCTATCCAAAAATGTTGAAAACTCCAACAATGACGGAATATACAAATCTTCAATCAGTTTCAAGGCAGTCAAGAATATCCAATATAATTTACCAAATCAATCATATCTTATTCCAAAATCAGAACCTCAATATTAGGACCATATTAATGATTATCTTTCCTTCAACCATGTAATTTCCAAAAAGTAATACAGTACAATCCTTATTTATTTCTAGTAAAGCATTGATACAACTCTTTAATGATATAATTCCAAAATAACAACATAATAACACTAGTAATTCCTCTTCATCTGTGGTAGTATCATAACTTGATTATTATCCAATAACAACATTTGTGGCATAGTCTGATGATAGGAACATTGGTTCTCTTAGTGTCCATAATCCTTGCATATGAATCATTCTATATTTGAAACCTTTTTCTTACCCTTGCAGTCACGTACTTGGTGTCCTTTTTCTCCATACTTATAACATACTCCCATTCCCTTAAAGCATTTTCCAAGTTGATTCTTACCACAGTTATCAGATATGGGAAAATCCTTCTTTACCTTCTTCCCTTTATCTGTACATCTCACTACCATCCTTTCCTTCTCATGATTCCCTTCAAATCCATAAGACTCTGAGAATTATTTACTTATCTTATCAACACATGATATAATTTATTCATATGATGATAATACATGGGAGACTATTTACCATCTAAATTCTGTCTTAAGACCATGAAAGTTATTATCCTTCTTACTCTTTGGATCATGCGTATTGTTAAAGTTATCAATTATTCTACTGGGTGCCATTTCTAAACAATGGCATACACTAGATTAGTTTATGAATAGCAATACAGAATCCCAAACTAGTAAAACACTTAACATAAATTAAACAGTTTATGGATATAATCCATAAGCATAAAAATGTTTTCTTTGAGGATGTATATAATCCTAAACGCTTCATAATGGTTTGTAAAGAAAAAGAGAATTATCCTAAGCATATCCCCCAGGAGTGTCCTAACCAAGAGTTCAGCAAGGCCCATTGTCATGCACTAGTTCCCATTTGAGTCTACCTCAAAGCATTGTTCTCAGGTTTTACCCCTAGGTACATCTGTGCTGGAGCCGCCTTTATCTACTTGTATCCATACATGGATGTATTGCTCCGAAAACTCAAAATATATCTACAATACCAAAATTCTAGGATGTTATTCTATACTAAGTCTCAAAGACCATCTTAGGTCTATGTGTTCTAATCAGTGTTTTTCTACATCTATCTTCTAAGGTTTGTACTAAACTTCCTCTGATACCAACTGTAACGCCCTGACCACAGTTACCTAGAGTCGGTGCATTATTACATAACATTGGCATGATCACAAAAGATCAAGTCTAAAAAGGCCGATTAGTTTAGTAGCCTTAGAATCACTAGATACATTCATAAGGTTTACATTACATCATAAAGTGAAAAAAATACAATAATATAGTCTCCATAGTCCACACTCATATCACCTTTAGACTATCTCTGTAGGTCAGTCATAAAATATTTTTTCACATCCTGGGAAAAATAAAACATAGAAATGGGTGAGCTCAGATGCTCAGTAAGGATAACAATATATCAAAAGCTTTCATAAATAAGCATAAACATTTTAGGCAATGTAAATCTAAAACCAAAGCATTTAAAACTTGAACTTCAGACAAATATGGCAAAGATTAAATGAAATAATGCCATTTATTTATTCAAATGGATATTTTAATAGTCTAATTATCACATGCAATATCAATAACCACTTTCATAATGATGTAATGCATAATACCAAACTTTAATTTTTGTGTCAAGCCCTTGTTCCAAGACCTAACGGATAACTGTAACTGAATCCCGACCCGAGGAGCCTCTGTAACAGGACTCCATCCTATAGAGCCTCTGTAACTGGACTCCAACCCGGAGTGCCTCTATAACTGGACACCAACCCGGAGTGCCTCTATTAACCAGACACCAACCCGGAGTGCCTTTAAAAACCGAACCCCATCCCGGAGTGCCTCTAATAACCGGACACCAACCCGGAGGGTCTTCTATAACCAGACCCCATCCCGGAGGTCTTACTATTACCGGTCCCCAACCCAGAACATACTAGTCCAACACATTCATCTTAAGAAGAGGATGAAATATTACAAAAACATTCGTATTAAAACTAGCATACGAAATGTCAAAACATTAATCATAAACCAATAATGGCATAAAAATAACTCATCCATTGTCAAAAATATCACAAAACCTTAAATAAAAAATGGATGATTTTTATCATAATAAATCAACTTCAAACAAGTATAAAATTTATCAAATGATGTTGAAATAGATGAAATCAAAACTATTTCGGGGAAATATATCTTTTTTTTAAATCATTTAAAAGTCACATATTTATAAAAGTAAACATTTACTTTTAAAATATTCTTATAAGCATGTACGGGAAGCATTGATGAGTTTATAATAGTAGAATTTAGCTTCACCCACTGTATAAGTTAAACGGAGACATTCTTACATTAATTTTGTCGAAAAGGATAAAAGAACCTTGTTTGGAAAATGACGGAATGATACCTTTATAAAAATAATATAAAAAGTCAAACAAGGATATAAATGACTTTAAACCATATTCTGTAAAATAGTAAGAATGTTTTGAAATACATTTTTAAAAAACATGGATGTGGATGATAAAGAGGTCCCTATAGATAATTATGTATAAACAACCTCGGATAATGAAGAGATTGTGAAATAAACACTTACCAATTTGGTAACTTAAGAAACATAAACCTTATTAAAGAGTTATCATAAAATTATTATGTAGATACACATAAATTAAAGTGTATTACATAAAGAATATAATTATGGGCAGTATATACATGACACAACAGTAAATAGTGGCAATATGGTACGAATCTCACGAAAATAATGAGTGAGAGAAAAACCCTTTACCTTGTACTTTTCCTTGGATGAGGGTAGTTTAACCTCCTGTATAATGGTGAAATAATTGTTATTAAATTATTCAAGAATCGTATACATTAATATGATATCATATATGATCTATTAACATTGTTTTTTTAATATTATCTTAGTATTATCGTTGTTTCGGGTGTTAACTTACTTGTTTTGTTTTATTTGTTTTGTTACATAGGTCGTGTTTGTTATGGATGGGTTGTATCTTATTCATATACAGAATTATATCAAGTCCTTAAAAATTATTTTAATCATAAAATTATAATTATACTTGAATGAATATGATGGGGAATGAATGTAATCGTGTTCGCGGAGACGATAGTCTAAACATATTCAGAAAGGACGATATCATTCCTTTGATATTAAAATAATATAAAATTAGATTTTATATCATAAATACAGAATAATTATAATTTTATATTTATTATTTATATGAATTACACATCATTATTATACCCATCCAAATAATAATGTATTGAAAAACAATTACACCACGACGTGGAGACGGTAGGCCGTACATACACACGTATGGTGACATGTCATTCAAAGGATGGATAGAATACTGAATATGGTTGTACCATATTTATTATAACATCACGGTATATAGAATATACTCGTGTTATTATTTTATAATGGTAATAACATATAAAGAAGAAGTTGAATAAGAAAGGAACTTGAAAGAAGGTGGTGAAAACATTACCTCTTTTTCAGGTTCTTCCTTTTGATTTGATGAAAAGGGATAATTAAGTTGGCCTTAGGATCATACGAATGCATCTAAGTTGAATTGAGGGATTATTATAGGATATTTGGGCATGGTTTGGACGAATCAAAAGGCTTTTATGGTGTAATGAATATGTTAAAAGTGGTGTCCTTTTATAAGGGGGAGGAGGGGCTCTTTGGGAAAAAATTAAAGTATTAATTTATAATAAATTCATATTTGGTTTATAATGGCTCCAAAGTGGATTAATCAAATTTTAAGGTGGGTATAGGTCTAAAAGAACTCATCCAATAGGTTTTAGACAGGTTTGGGTCACATTATTAACCTTATATTTTAGTTTTAAATCTTAGTTAATTAGTTTGACACTTACCATGTCACTTTGTATTTTTATATTATATACTTAAAAACATACTATATACATCCAAGAGACCCCAAAGTGGTCCATTAACGATACACCTATCATGATATATGTCTTTTGGACGATCCTTAGATTTTTATGAGTTTACTATCAATTAATAATATAATATTTGTTTTAAAAACTCTTTTATGTCAATTTTGACACTATTTGGTATTTGATTTTTGTGAAAATCATAACAGCATGATTAAATTAAAAAAACATAATTAAATAACTACTAAAATGTCATATTTACCTATATAATTATTTTAATTCTTAAAAAGTCTCAAATTACATATATTTGGATATTTATAATGTGAATTAGTTTAATATTTCATTAATTAGGTAATTACTGCATGACCATTCTGTCATGAATAAATTATCATATTTAATGTATAAAATTATAAATAAGATACCATTATGTAGGAAATATTTTTATATTTCTAATGAATATTTACAATCGAATTTATCTTATGTATAAACCTATATTAAAAATTATTTTTTAATTAAACTTGGATTTTAACTCTTTTAACTCTTCTTTGAATTAAATAATAACTAATGTCCTAATCTAATCCAATTGGACCTAAATGATAATATGTTATTACAAAGGTTGTTTTTTTTTGAGATAAACTTGTCCAATAGAATTAGTAGATGTGTTAGGTTAATATTAATATCATTTTTACTCTTAATTACCCTATTTACTTTTAACGGTGGTAAATAAAAGTAAAAAGTTACTATTCACCAGAAATTATTTTCATCTCATTGAACCACATTTTACTCCTTTATATTAACCGTGTCTCTCGTATTTTCAAAATTCCACTCACATAAGCGGTAAAATTATGTTTTATGTGAATTTCCAAATTCTCCTAGGAGGTGGGTAAAAGACGGTGAAAAGTTCCATAAAATTTTTATATATCTAAAATGATTCTAAAATAACTCCAATAAATTAAATTGAACTTATATAGGTATTATGTATCCATTTTGACCTTAATTAAATTTAAATAAAATAAATAATTATTTAAATAAGAATTTGGTTTTAAACCATGACCTAGTGTTTTCACTATTCATCCAAAATAGAAAGTTTCCCAAAAAATACCAAAATTTAACCATAGGCTAATTTCGATATTATGAATCTAAAAATGAAGTCTGTTTTACAGAATTCAAAACATAAAAGTTTCATTTATTAATTTAAAATTAATTTCTGCTGTCAAAACCAAAAGGTGTATTTTTAAGAAATAATAAATATCAAAAGTTTGACACTTGTTTATGTCCAATTTCACAGTGAAATTACTTACAATGACCATCATTGGATTAAATGGTAAAAATATAATATATTTATACTTCCAAACCATTAAAATGTATAATTTAACAATAGAAATTATTTTGATTAAAAAAGTTTTTTTCAGTTAAAATATAATATTTTTCACTATTCACCCAAATATGAAAGTTATCATAGAAACACCCAAGCTTTGTTGAAACTAAATCATTATGTCCCAATTCAAAAGAAGAAGTTCATTTTTTCAAATTTAAAATGTTAAAGATTCAAATATTGGATTTAAAAAGGATTAACCATTAAAAGGCAGTATACTTTGATTATTTGAAAAATACTTCTTTTATCTGAAAAAAATAAATCCGTTCTTAAATTATGTCTTAGAAACTCATAATAAGGATTCTAAAATTATAAGGATAATATAAAATTTAATATTCAGTTAATACTATTCATCACCACTTTTGAACGGCTAGTTGGTTAAGTCGTGGTGTGCTTGAACTCAGTGTTGCGTACAACACACGCTATTGTATTATTCAAAGAGAAGCGTACCTTGGATTCTTGGGGTGTTACATTTTCCTATAACAATAGCATCCATTCAAGTATTCATATGGAACCATATGAAGTGTTATATGGAAAGATATTTCACACACCAACTTGTTGGGATGATGTTGGTGAAAGAAAACCCCTTGGCCTAGAACATGTTGAGGAAATAATGGAAAAGGTAAGGATTATCCATACCCACATCAAAGAAGATCAAATTAGGAAAAAGAGCTATGCGGATAATCAAAAGAAGGATTTGGAATTTCATGTAAAATATCATGTTTTCTTCAAGGTATCTCCATGGAAGGGTGTAATATGATTCAGAAAGAAGGGTAAATTAAGTCTCAGGTACATTGGACCTTTCGAAATTATAGTGTGAATTGGAGTTGTAGCTTATCTTTTGGCAATGCCGCCATGTTTCTCCAAAGATCATGTTGTGTTCCATGTATAATTGATGAGAAAATACATGTGTGACCCAACACATATACTCACCTTTGAGAAAATAGAAGTGGAACATGATCTATCTTATTGTGAAGAGCTCATCAAGATTCTTGATACCAGAGAACAAGTGCTGAGAAACCGGATGACTCGTCTTGTAAATGTTCTATGGGGAAACCATAAGATGGAAGAGGCAACTTGGGAACCTAAAGAACTTATGATGAAGAACCACCTGAGTGTTTTTAAGTAGTAATATTCTAGATATTTTGAGGAAAAAATTATTTTACGGGGGGGGGGGGATAATGTAACACCCCAAGCATCCACAGTACATTTCTCTTTGAATAATACAATAGCATGCGTTGTATGAAACTTCGCGTTCTAACACACAAAGACCAATCAAACGAGTCATTATGAATAGTAATACCCACTTTTTGAAATTTTAATAATTTTATTTTTCAAAATGGACTTCAATTTTGGATTCGAAATATCAAAATTATCTTAGGGTGAATTTTTGGTATTTTTCTGAAAACATTCTATTTTTTGAGGAATAATGAAAAACATTGCGTTATTATTTAAAACTGATTTTTTATTTAAATATTTTCTATTATTTAAAAAAAATTACCTTAAAATAGATACATAATACCTATATTATTTCAAATTAATTCATTAGAGTAATTTTATAATAATATTATAAATATATATAATTTTATTGAACTTTTTACCGTCTATTACCCACCTCTTAGGCGTGTTAGCAAATTTGCATAAAATAATATGTTACCTCTTCTGTGAATTGAATTTTAAAAATACGAGAGACATAGTTGATATCAGTAAGTTTAATGTGGTTCAATTAAGTGAAAATAGTTTTTGTTAAATAGTAACTTGTGACTTTTATTTACCACGGTTAAAAGTAAATAGGGTAATTAATGGTAAAAATGATATTATAATTACCCTAAAATATGTCTTAATTCTATTGGATAAGTGTATTTCGACTGAAATCAACCATAGAAATAGAATACTATCCTTTTGGTCCACTTATATTAGATTAGGAAATTTATTATAATTTTATTTAAAGAATAGTTAAAATTTTTAAATTCAATATTTAATAACTAAACCATTTTTAATATATAGTTATATAGAAGATATATTTGACTATAAATATTAATTATAAATCTAAAAATATTTCCTATATAATGGTTTTTTATTTATAATTTTTAGACATTAAATGATGAAATTTATTTATGAAAAAATGATGATGTAGTAATTACCTTATTAATGAAAGATTAAACTAATTTATATTATAAATATACAAATAAATGTAAATTGGGACATATGATGAATTACACAAATTTCATAGATTAATAAGACGTTTTATAGTTGATTCAATGAATTTTTTTTGAAGTAATCATGTTTTTATGACTTTCACAAAATCAAAATACCAAACAGTGTCAAAATTGACATAAAAGAGTTTAAAAAAATACTATATTTTTAAACAATATAATATTCCTAAAAATATAAGGATCAACCAATGGACTTATATAATTATATATATATAATTAATTAAAAACATGATGTTTTCATGGAATTTTATAGTAATTTTAGTAACCATTTATTATAATAATACAAGAAGGCATCGTAAAAGTTAAACTATTTAACTAAAATATAAAACTAAAAGATAAGGTTAATATGGAAACATAAACCTATCTAAAACCAATGTTTTGGGAGGTTTTTGACCCATCCCTACCTTATCATCAAAATAAATCAATTTTAAACCATTATAAATAGAACATTATTTTATTATAAAATAATATTTCAAGCTTCTCCTAAAGTGACCTTCACCTCTCTTATAAAAGTGTACTTCCCCTTCTCTCATAATCACACCTCAAAATCAATTTTTTCTCAGCCAACCCCTGCCCAAATACCCACCCAACTATCCTCCCTTTTATCTAGAGGACTTACGTAGATCATAAAGATAACCTAATGATCCCTTTTGATCTAATCAAAAGGAATCATTTGAAGAAGAAGTATTAATTCCATCACCACTTCCAAAGTTATTTTCATCTTCCACATTCACTTTATTTTTTATTTCAATACCAAAATAATAACACAAGAACCTTATGAATAATTTTATGTTATTATAAATATGTTACAACAATTTTCATTATTCTATCTATCCTATAAATGACAAAGTCATCATACGTTCGTACGTATGGCTTACCATCTCCATGTCGTGGTGTATTTTGTTATTCAACACTTAATTATTTGGATGGGTATAATAATGAGTATAATTGATGTAAATAATAAATATAAAATGTTAATTACTATGTATATATGATATACCATCCATTTACATATTATTTTACTATCAAAAGAATTATATTCTCGCTCGTGCGTACGTACTGATTACTGTCTCCATGAACTCAATAAGATTCATTTCCCCAATCGTATCCATTCAAGAATAATTTTTATATTACGATTAAAAGTATTTTTATGAACTAAATATAATTATATATATGAACCAAATATTTATTATCCATAAAAAACATGACTTACATAACAAAACATATAATGGAAAATTAATCAGTTAACACCCGAAATAATGATACTACAAAAATATTATTAACAATGCAATATTAGAAGATCATATATGTTATCATATTTATGTATTTTTTATTGTATAATTTAATAAAAATGATTTGACTATTATGAAATATGTTAACATACCCTCGACCAAAGAAAATTACAAGGTAAGGGTTAATTTTGCAATCTCTTTACTATTATGAGGTTGTTAATACGTAAGTATTTACTGGGACATCTTTATTATTCACTTCCATGTTTCATAAAAATTAATTTCAAAACTTTTTTACAACTTCTATAATATGGTTTAAAGTCATTTAAACACTTTCTTTGTGTTTTTATAAATTTTCTTGAAAAGAATCTTTCTGTCATTTTCCAAACAAGGTACTTTATGACCATTTTCGATGAATTAAGGTAAGAATATTTTTTTAACATACATGGAAGGTGGGCTATTTTCTTCCGTTATAAAACCTTCGAGGCTTACCTTACAGTATTATAATAGTATTTTCAAAAAAAAAGTTTTCATTTAAAATTTTGTGACTTTTAAATGATTTCAAAATAAAAAGAGACATTTCTCTTAAATAGTTTTGATTTCATTTATGTGAACATCCATTGATGGATTTTTCAATTAATTCAAGTTTATTTCTTATTATAAAAATCTTCCATATTATATTAAAGGTATTTTGATTTGTTTTACTATGGATGTGTTATTTTTATATAATTCATGGTTTATAGTTAAAGTATTAACATTTCATATGCTAGTTTTAATATGATTTTTATGTAATGATACTTCCTTTTCCAATAAGGAATTTATTGGACTTAATAAGTGATGTGTGGAGTCTACTATAGCTCCTGAATTCTTCGGTAGGTCTCATGAGACAAACTAGTGTCTTGGTATAAGGCCTTCACAAAATCTTATTTGTATTCTTGGAACGAGGCCTTGACTATGTGGTTATGATGTCTGACATTATGCATTCCATCATTATGAAATTGGCTATAGAAATTTCATGTGATTATTCAAATTGTGGAATATCCATGTGAATAGGTAAATTGAATTATTTGATTTATATTTGTCATATTATGCAGAAGTTTAGTTTTAAAAGGTTTATTTTTAGACTTATACATTTCCTTTAATTTTTATGCTTATTTATGAAAGTTTCTACTCAATTATTATCCTTACTGAGCATTTGAGCTCACCCATTTCTATGTTTTATTTTTCCCAGTATGTGAAGATGTATTTTGTGGTTTGCATTAAGGGATTGGATATCTGATATAAGTGTGTTCAAAAGGTGACAATATGTTGTTGATTTTATTTCATGATGTAATGTAAAACTTATGTATGTATCTATTAATTCCAATGGTACTAAACTAATTGGTCTTTTGAGACTTGATCTCTTGTGATCATGACAATGTTATTTAATAATGCACAAAATCTGGCTATCTATGGTTGTGGAATTATAAAGATTACACAGGTAAGTAATATAATGGTAAGGGAGAGGTTAGATGTTGATCTCCCATTTTATTTATAATCAATGATTATGTTATTGTTTATGTGTCTATATGACTTCTAAAAATCAAGGCCACTATTAGCCTTTGTTTTTACACTAGTGGGGTTTTGTTCTATTTATATTCTTAAAAAATTAATGCAACATTAAATATGATTAATCACTTATACACAAATAAATAAATGAATTCCCTAGGATCAAGCCTATTGTGTGATCACCTTGGTCATAATTAAGGGGAATTAAAGAACCTCAGCTGGTTAGAATTGAATATATAAACATCTTTCTGATAGGTGTCTCATAGTTTTGTGTTCTGCAGAGTTTTTTAACCCTGCATGATTTGTGTGGTGCATCTTTTGGGAGCACGGTTGTGGGTACAAGGTTGGAAAGAGTAGTGGGCTCCATGAGAAGGGAGTGATATGTGTGAATGCATGGGTGATATGGGTTAATGGTAGTTGTCCTGGGTATAGTGTGTGGGAAAGTATAAGGGAAATGCAGGTATCCTAATCTAAGAGATTAATTGATTGTGGAATGGATGAGCTTATAGACAGCTAAACTTCCTTTGTTGTGTTGTGGCAGTGGAGCGACGGTGGGTAGTGGGACTATCGGGTGGTCATGAACTAGTGGTTCAATGGGACATCAATTGGTATCTGATGTGTAGCAGGGTTGTAGGACTATATTTTAGAGAAATATTTTTTGGTATAGTTTTTAATATTTTTAGTGGGTATAGGTTGTGTGTTACTATGTAGTGGGTCTACAGAAATCAGGGTTTGTGTTGTCATGCAGTGGAACTATAGTTGGTTTTTTTTGTGGTGTTTAGTGGCCTTAAGACTTCTCAGAATGGTTATCGATGTTGTACAAGTTAGTTTCCCCAATGTAGGGTTCGAAAGAATTAATGTGAACCCCTTATTAAATAAATTGTTAGTGGTTGAACAAAAAGGGGGTTGGGTAATTCTTATCTGTGGGTGTTGTGTGGTTGTGGATGTAGGGATATCAGCATCTGTAGTTCAATATGAATTAATTGTTTATTGTGGGGACCCATATGTTGGGATCAGTGGATTATTAATATATATATATATATATATTGTTGTTCCTTGTTATTTTTATATGCACCCCAGACTTGTTGAGAACCATGTGTCGAACACCTCGATTTCAGTAGGGTGGGTGTCTTTCACAACACCCTGGTGGGAGGATAGATATATGGTTACTGACTTTCTTCTTCACACCCTCTTCCAGTTCATTCCACTAGAGCGTATCCAGATAGGATTTAATGGCTTGAGGCTTACCATAGTCAAAGATTCTTCGGGTGAGGGTTTGTTGTGAATGAGAGGCCAAGGTGTTTGTGGGTGAGGATTTTTCACATGTGTCATTGGGATAATCCCCACATGTATTCAGGTGATTGTTGGGGTTTTCATGGGAAAAGTGTTTTTGGGATGGATTTGTGTGTGGTTTTAGGCCCAGTTGTGTGTGGGTGGGTTGTTGAAGTGGGAGTGCATGTGGTAAGATTTGTAGTGTCATGACTTTAGCCATTAAGAATGATAAGATAACTATTGGGAAAGTAGTGAGGGGTACCCAAATATTGATATTCTAATAATACTTCTTTATGTGACTTTCATTTTTTTTGTGAGTTTGCTTTTGTGAGGTCGGGATGGTTAGTATTCCTTGATAGGTTATTTGGGGTTTTTTTATTTCTCATTGGTACATTAGTATATTTCCCCCACTTGTGGACAAGTAGATATTGTTTCCCAACTGAGTATACTAATTTTCTCACCCTAGGTATATATAAAAGGTTTTCATGTTTCCATGAGGGATTTGAGGACAATGTTGAACTTTTCTATCTTGGGCATCAAGATTTTTTGTTGTTACTACTTAGTTTCATTATTTTGGTACTTTAATTTGGAGTTTTATTTTACCTTTTATCATCATTACTTTTGATCATGCATGCGAGAATAGACTTTGGATTTACATTTACCGTATGTACTTGGAGTTTTTGGGATTTTCCATCTTATCTCATGATCCATTTTTATAAAAAAGTGTAATGGAATTAATTTTGGTGATAAATTATATACCCTTGGTGCTACTCTCCACTCTGCGGCCTATTGAAGGCATGACTTTAGGGTCATTATCTCTCGTTCATCTTGAAGAATGATTGGTCTAGCTATTTGATGTTCATTTCCTCATCTTGAAAAAGGAGGTTCAGGAAACAATGGTATCAATGGACGGTTATGGTTGACAGATAGTATCGAGTTGGGGTTATGTATAGTGATAATTTCATAGGATGGTTGGGAAATTATGTGAAGAAATTTTGGAATGTGTGATAGGTCAGGGAAGAATGACTCAGACACATAATTTTAGGGGAAATTGTGATCTGATGCATGGACATTAGACCTATTGAACAGCCAAGTTAGGCTACACTGATTGCAAGGTAGAGACCCTAGGATATGTACATTCATCATATTGACTTGTGTTCTTTAGTGTCCCTGGATTTATTTGTGTTTTTTAATAAATTAAGAGGTAAAACAAATTTAATTTAAATTTTTAACACAACTCAGGATTAGTAGTTCCTGGTTTACTTTTTCAGCTATGGCACAAAGACATCACCCATGTGTAGTAAAATTAGTTGAGCCCCAGTATATCTCCCTGGTTAATCTGCAAAGGGCCAATCGCGGGGAAAAGGATAACCAGTGGAAGATGACGCTTCATGCCTTCCAGCGGCACACTCTGGTAAAGTACGAGGGTAGCGTCTCAGACATAGAAATGGAGGGCTGGCTCAAGGAGATGGTGTTCTCTTTTAGCTTAATCATGGATCCTCGAGAGTAATGGGTTTCAATTTTTTTGATCTATATGTAAGTATTTGTGCGTCAATGGTGGAATATGTACCTCATGGTGGGGATGTAATCTAAGGATTCATAGGATAACATTGAGAAGGAGTTTTGGGCGGAATTCCATTCTTCAGAGATGATGGCCAAGAAGAGGCAGTAGCTAATCTCACTCCAGAAAAAGAGTATGTCAGTAAGATATCTGGGGATCGATTTCAAGTATATCCTACACTTTTTCTGGATCACTTTATGGATGAGGAGTCTCGAGTGAGACACTAGAGGAGGCACTCCAACCTTCTCTCAAGTATGTTATTACTCCCTTCACTCTGCCAATACACATGGAGGTTTAGAAAAAGGCAGAGGTAGTATAAAGAATGCACTAGATGGGAGGCGTACTGTGAGAAGGGGCTATCTGAGTTCGTCAAAGGGGAAGGCAGTTAGAAGCCGATCTCTGGTGACAGGGCCTTCAATGTTTCGGCTATCTGGGAGTAGGCCTCAGTTGTTCCAGTTCTGATTTCCTAGTCTTCTCTATATCCTCATGGGTCTGAGACTGAGGTGTTTTATATGTGTTGTCCATGGGAATTTTTTGGATCTAGTTCCTAGTTCGATCATTGTACGATGGGGTTGGGAAGGCTCAGTGGCCCCCTTTGTAGTAGCAGTTGCTGGTCAGGCCCTTCTAGCAGTAAGGGCAGAAAGATTCCACTCTACCAGGGGAAAACAGTGTTGGGGAGGCTGACATCAGGTTTCTCCTCGGAGAACCTGTACAAGTTATGGTTGGGGAGGTGGTCAATAACTGAGAGGCATAAGAGTTGGGTGTGGGAAGTTGCATGCCGTAGAGGCAGCAGTTCCATGTGGGCCAAAGGTTTTTCATGGTTTGATCAGTCTGTTTAGTACCCTTGAGTGTTCTTTTTTTAATTTATGAGATTCAAACTTCTTTATCTCACCTAGTATATCCTATTACCTAGGTAAATTTATAGTGATACATTCAGTTACCTGTGTTGAGTATGCCAGTCAGAGGTCAAACCAATCTATTTGATTTGTGTTGGTGGGGTATAGACTAATGATGGGACCACATATGACCCTTTTGGTTCTTCTGCTTCTAAAGAAGCACTCATACACTGTCATCCTAGGAATCGAATTGTTGTTTTCTGTACATGATGTTATCAACTAGTTCTGGAGAAGATTCATGTTCTCATATTTGATGGTTAGTGTGTAGCATTCGTTGTTGAGTAGAGTTTTCTGGTGGGAAATTATTGTGTGAAGATTCTTCCCTCCTTCTCAGCTGAACTTATAGTTGAATCAGTTGATGCAATGATGGTTGAGGTTACAGGGTTTGTCACAGAGTTCAGGGACATCATTCTAAAGGATTTTATGACTCTACCCTCTCTACGTGACAGAGAGTTTGGTATACACCTACAACCCGATGTCTATCTGATTTCAATGGATCCCAATTAGATGGCACCTTATGAGTTGTGGGAGTTGGAAATTCAGGTTTTCAACCTGATAAGAAGGGTTATATCTATAAAATAATGTTGTTGTGGGGTTCTCTAGTATTTTTCACAAAGAATTTAGATGATGTTATGAGAATTTTCATTGAATACCAAATACTGAATCATTTGATAGCCAAGAACCAAAACTCCTTATAAGTATCAACAAAATTTTAATTTAGTTAAATGGGGTAGCATGGTTCTCTAATATTGACATATGATCTGGGTATCACCAGTTGAGGGTAAAAGAGGGTGACATCCCAAATACTATGTTCAAGTGATGGTATGGGAAATTTGAGATTGTAGTTATTCCCTTCGGTGTAAAAAATACACCAACTGTATTCATGGAGCTCATGAACTATGTTTTCCATGAGTACCTGGACTGGTTTGTCACCATGTTCATCCATGAAATCTTGATCTACACAAGTTTAGAGGAAGAGTACACCAAGCATCTAAGGTATATCTTGCAATTCCTCTGACATAAGCATCTCTATGAGATGTTGTCAAAGTGAAATATCTAAATATGATAGGTTCACATCCTTGGACATGTAGTGTCCCAACATGGGATAATAGTGGCCCTGTCAAAGGTTGAGGTAGTTGTTTCTTGGGTAGCACCTAAGAATTTTTTATTGGTTCGTATCTTCTGGGGACTGGTAGGAAATTATTGGAGGTTCATCCCCATCTTCTCTATATTTTTAGATCTATTGTATGCTTTGACCAGGAAGGACCATGCCTTTTTATGGAGCGATCCATGTCAGGGCACTTTCACTAACCTGACAGGGAAGTTGGTCAGTGCTCCAGTGCATATGTTGTTGGAGGAAGGGGTGATGTTTGAGGTGTTCTACAATGATTTTTTCTTAGGTTTGGGGTGTGTGATGATGCATCATAGAGGCGTAGTCTCTTATTGGTATAGTAAATTATGTACCCATGAAAGTAATAATGCCACCTATGACCAAGAGCATGCATCAGTCATATTCACTCTAAAGTTGTGGTAGCATTACCTCATCAGGGAGCTCATTGTGGTCTTCACAGATTATAAGTGCCTAAGGTATATCTTCTCCCAGTGAGACCTAAACTTTCAACGGGTGAGGTTGATGGAGTTCCTCTGAAACTAAGAACTTGAAATATCTTACACCATAGGAAAATGGAACATGGTGGTTCATGACATGAGTAGTAAATTGTAGAAGGAGATAGTTCAAGAATCTATGGATTCATGGAAGGAAATTTAGGAGTTGGATGCTTTTTTCCAGGATGTTGGGGAGGACAAGGGTTGGGGCTATCTATTTTAGATGACAGTGTATTCTTACTTGGTGTTGTAGGTAGAGGAGTATTAGTGGGTAGACTTAGAGGATAAAGTATTTCATGATGGAACTGTCCAGGGTGATGATCTAGAGGGATGGTCGTAGGATATCATTATTCAGATGTTATTCCATGGGATGCTTTTTGTCCTACTGGCTATAAATGAGGGAGTTCTTAATGAGCTCCTTACCCCAGCTTGAGAGGAACACCCATGAGTTCCCATGATGTACTGGGGAATGAGATGTATCTCTTGGTGGCCCGAGGGGAAGTGGGAAGTGGTGGAGTTTATGACAATATTCCTAGTGTGTCCGTAGGTGAAGGCTGAGGACCATGTTTCCGGAGGTTTACAATAGCCCTTATATGTTAATGAGTGGAAGTGGGATGACTTCGTGATGGATTTTTTCATAGGTTTACCTAGGGAACAGGGAGTCTTTGACACTATCTAGGTAATGTGGGATCGATTAAAATATCATATCACATCTTGGAAATCAAGGAATTGAGTGTAGTGGATACCTTGGCAAGGTGTTATATGGATGATGTTGTGTGGCCACAAGGGGTTCACAGAACCATCATTTGAGAATGATACACACAGTTTACCTAACAATTCTAGAGGGGATTAAAGCATTCTTGTTGCCCCCGATTTAACATTAACACTACTTTCCACCCTATAACAGATGGGAAGACAGAGAGTACCTTTGAGACATTAGAGTATATGTTGCTGTAATGTTTTCTATACTTCGGAAGATCATGGTTATAACGCTTTCCTCAAGTATAGTTCACTTAAAACAATTTATATAACTCTACCATTGTAATGAAACCATTTGATGCCCTATATGGATGGTTGTGTTGTTCTACCATGTGCTGGAAAGATGTTGGGGAGGTAGGTGTTCTTGGCCTTTAAGTGGTATAGAATATGAAAGAGTTGGTTTAACTCATGCATGAGAGGATGAAGATGGCTTAGAACTAGTAGAATTCGTATGTTAACCATAAGAGGAGGCCTTTTGAGTTTTATGGTGGATAATATGTGTTCTTCAATTTTTCCCCTTGGTGTGGTTAGCAGAGGTTTGGTAAGTAAAGAAATCATCCACCTAGGTTAATTGGACCTTTTGAGGTGACGGGGAAAGCTGATGAGGTGGTTTATCCACTGGAACATTCACCTCACTTGAAAGGAATCCACAACATATTCTTCATCTCCTAGTTTAGTCAGTATCTACATGATGGATCCCATGTCATATATTGGAGAGGGTTGGATATCGAGGACAACGCGAAGTTTGGGGAGCAGCCGGTGAGGATTGAGGATCCTGAGGAGAAGGAGTTGTAGGGATGGCCCATTTCTTTGGTACATTTTTTATTGAGGTATGGTGACCTTGATGAGAGTACTGGAAAGTGGGATACATAGAAGTGTGCATTCAACCTATAGCCGTTTTGATTTTTGCTTCAGTGTTTTACTTTTAGATTTCATTTTAATGTAATGAATGTTCTTGTATTAATATGATATGATTTGTTTCCTTGTTCTATGAATGTTGTGTAAAAACGTGGAATATTGGGATGGGTGAACCTAATCCCAAGTCAAGTAACATTAATGTGGATTCAATTAAACCAGTGCGATGAGACAACGTCGAACAAAGTAGATAGTATCTTGATATGGGGGAAGGGGATCCCTAATCCATGTATCTGGATGTTGTGACAGTTTTTATCTGTGTGGTTGTTTGAGATAGCAGGGCCTTACTGTTCATATAGTTGTTAATGAGATATATTTCATGGATGTGTCCCTAGGATGCCTAGGTTTTCAATCCATCTTTATAATAACAAAGGGTGGTTTATGTTTGAGCGATATCATAATATGTGTTTGTTCAGACCCCCCTTTTAGGTTTTAGATTGAATTATGGAGGTTGAAAATGTTTTAAGTGGTATCTGATGTAATGGAATTGACCTCTTTGGTCCATTCATTTTTGAAAATCCAGTGTTTTTGTGTTCATAGGGTATTCATTGGTATGTTATCGGTGTTTTCCAAAAACTCAGTTCCACCAAACAGTTTCACCAAAACGTTGGAACCGTTATAGTCACACACTATTATGATGGCAACATCACGATCACTCACCAAAATGGTGGAACCATAATAGTAGCTCTCATAAATGGTGGCACCATCATGATATCACACTGATATGGTGTCACCATCACAGTTTCTCACTAAAATGGTGGCACCGTCACAGACTCACATCGAAAAGGTGGCATCATCATGGACTCACATCGAAATTGTTGCACCATCACGGTCGCTCACCAAAACAGTTTCACCATCACGGTCTCCCACCAAAATGGTTCCACCTTTACTATCAAACCATTATGGTGTCTCACCAAAATGATGCCACTTTTATAGTGGAACCATTACATTGGCTCCATTACAGTGTCTCGCCAAATCGATGGCACACCCTTTGCCTCATTTTCTCATTTTCTTGAGTTTTCCCAGATTCACCACTGTTATGTATTTTTCACCATCTAAAGTTATCCTATCAAGCCTCATCCATGTGTAACCCAATATCCAATGTATGTTTTTACTCAACCATTCACTCATACCTGAGTGAGTTATTAATTATCAATTAATTCTTATCATGTTAACCCACTAAGACGCGTTGTCAGACCACAACCTATTTTTTATGTACTTCAAAATCATCTCCTTGATTTTGATAATCTCACCTTTCCTTAAATTGATAATTATTTATCATTATTATTTAGTTCCTATTAGTATTCCTTGATTACTTATACCCCCAGATGAGTCATGAACCATTGCTAGAGTCCCCCTAATCAGTTCTATTAGAGTTTCATGCTGTTCGCACAACCCCTATTCTTAGTGCAAGGAGTAACATTAACCATGATAATCCAAGTAGGAATTTCATTTTCTTCTAATAAAATTGTGAATCATGGGTGTTGGGTATTCTAATGAACCATGGAGGCAAACAACTGATAACCTTCATAAAAATATGAAATAGATAAGAATTGTATTTTATCAAAAAAATACATGGGTATGTATTATAACATGAAGAGAGTGGTTTTTTTGTTGATCATCAGTTTTATTTTTTATCTTTGATTCTGTTATGGTTTTTGTGGTTGTATGACCTCTGAAAATCAAAACCATTGGTGGTATTTGGTTGTTCACTAATGATGTTCTATTCTATTGAGATACATGTACAATGAATGAATCATTTTATCTTCTTAATCAAGTATACTTAGTTAAATAAATTAATTCCCTAGGATCAATCCTATTGTGTGATCACCCTAGTTATAATTTTGTGGAATTAAATAATATCTACTCGTAAAAATAGAATATATACACATCAAGTTGATAGGTTTGATTGAGTGATGTCTTCTATTGAGTTTTTGTAACCTTGTAAGAGTTGTGTGTTGTTGATTTTGGGATCATGGTTGTGGGTACAAGGTTGGACAGAGGAGTGGGCTATGTGAGAAGGGTGTGAAATGTGTGTGTGCAGTGGGGTTATGGGTTAATAGTAGTTGTTGTGGGTTTGGTGTGTTATGTAATGTATGGACCAGTAGAAAGCTGAACTGAATTTGTTGTATTGTGTTCACGGAGCGACGGTGGGAAGTGGGACAACTGGGTGGTCATGAAATTGTAGTGTAGTGGGAATTCAAATGGTGTC
Organism: Viscum album; assembly: GCA_963277665.1. Classification (NCBI taxonomy): domain Eukaryota; kingdom Viridiplantae; phylum Streptophyta; class Magnoliopsida; order Santalales; family Viscaceae; genus Viscum; species Viscum album. The sequence goes on from OY728165.1 coordinate 172,913,369, forward strand.
TATTGTGCAATGGGGTTTTTGGACTAGGTTGTGAGGGAAGTAATGTGTGATATCTTTTTTAATAATGATAGTGGCTGGTGGTTGAGTGGGACTGTGCATTGGGACTACAAAAATTTGGGTTTTTGTCGTGTAGTGGGACTGTAGTTTGGTTTTTCATTGGGGGTGTTTTGTATCCTTTAGACTTCTGATAATGGTTGGATATGATGTTCTTTTTAGTTTCCCCTGGTAGTTCTAGAATGAATTAATTTTAACCCATTAACAAATAAATGGTGAGTGGTTGAAAGGAAAATGGTGTTGGGTTATGCTTGGTTTTGTGTTTTGTGTGGTTTTTCATGTAGGGATAGTAGCAAGTGTGGTTCTGTATGAATTAGTTGTCTATTTTTGGGACCCATTGGTTGGGATGAGTGGTTTCTTACTTATATATATATATTTATTTATATATATATTGTAGTTCCATGTGATTTTTATATTCACCCCACCCTTATTGAGAACCAAGTTTTGAACACCTCCATTTCAAGGGGTGTTCTTTCCCAACATCCTTGTGGGAGTAGGGATGGTAGGATAATTATTTTCTTCCTCAGACAATTTTTCAGTTCTTATGGGTCAAGCATATTCGAGTAGGTTGTAATGGATTGAGTATTACCATAGTACCAGTTTCATTGGGAGAGGGTTTTCTGTGGATGATATGACTAGGAGTTTGTGGTCGAGGTTCGTTTTACCAATTATCTTCGGGATGAGGCTCATGTGTCTTCGGGTGAGAGTTGTGGCGGTTGTGGCCAAAGTTTCTATGGTGGAATTTTTTTTTGCTCTGAGTCGCAAATATTTGCGAGCGGGTTATGGAAGTTGGAATATGTTTGGGAAGAGTGGTAGCATCAAGGTGTTTTCTATTAGAAATGATTAGTTAACTAGTGGGAAAGTGGTGCAGGGTACCCAAATATCTATTTTCTTATACTACAACTTTACTTGACTTGTGTTATTTAGATTGTGTGCCTTGTTGAGGCTGGGATGGTTAGTATTCCATGATACGTTATTTGAGATTTTAGTGTTATCACATAGGTACATTAGTATGTTTCCCAATCTTTTTCATGAGTATATTTAGTTTTTCTACTAAGTATATTCATATCCTCCCCCTATGTATATATAAAATGTTTTCATATTTCCAGGGGGCTTTGAGGACCGAGCTGGAATTTATATGCTTGGGAATCATGATTTTTTTTTTCTGTTGTTGCTATGTTTCTTTGTTTTGGTAATTTACATAGGATTTTTATTTAAACATAAATTAGATTCAATTCTATACATGCTTATCGGAATGGATTTTGGATATACTTTTATCTTTAGTAATTGAAGATATTGGGATTTACCATCTTATCTCCCGATCCAGTTTTATAAAAAGGGTAACACCTTCCATTTCAATGTGAAATTCTATACCCATGGTGTTATTTACCACTCCTATGCATATTTAAGATGGGAATCAGGGGGTAATTATCTTTCCTTCTTCTTGAAGAAGGAAGTGTCTGGCTATTTTCTATTCATTCCCTCGTATTCGAGAAGGCGAGTCATGAAAGAGAAACAATGGTTGTTAACAAAAGAGTCTTTTTCATAACATATAAAATGGGACACTTCAACCATGTCATGACATGCACATTTTATAAAATATAGTTGTAACACCCCGAGCTTCCACAATACGCTTCTAATTCAATAATGCAATAGCTTGCATTGTATGCAACTTCGAGTTCTAAAACACCGCGACTAATCAAAATAGCCGTTATGAAATGTAATAACCACTTTTTAAAATTATAGAAATTTTATATTTCAAAATGGACTTCGTTTTTGGATTCGGAATATCGAAATTACCCTATGTTGAATTTTTGGTATTTTTATGAGAACTTCTAATTTTTTATGAATAGTGAAAAATACTTAAAAACAACTTTTTTAATAAAAATAATTTATAGTGATAAATTATACTATTTAGTGGTTTTAAAGTATAATTCGAATATATTTTTACCATTTTATCCAATGGTGGTCATTATAATTAATTTAACATTGAAATTGGACATAAACAATTGCCAATCTTTTGATATAAATTGTTTCTTAAAAACACGCTATTTGTTGTGACAGTGGGAATTAATTATAAAATTAATTAATGAAACATATATGTTTGGAATTTTGTTAAATAGACATCATTTTTGAATTCAGAATATCAATTATAGCTTAGGGTGAAATGTTGGCATTGTTCTGAAAAACTTCAATTTTTGATGAATAGTGAAACCACTAAGTCGTACTTAAATAACTGATTTTCCGTTTAAATGAAATATTACAACTTCTGTGATTTGATTTTCAAAAATCCGACATACATGGTTGTCATTAAGAAGTAAAATGTGGTTCAATGAGATTAAAATAATTTTGGTGAATAGTAACTTTTAAGTTCTTAATCACGATTAGAGGTAATTAGTGTAGTTTATGGTAAAAATAATGTTCTAATAAAATGAGATGAGCATGACACATGTCCTACACTCATTGGATGTGGCATGTCCGATTAATACAATCCATGGGTCAACTTGGGGACCCCATGGAGCCACTTTAGTTAGAAAATGATATAAATAGCTTTTATTTAATGTTAAAGTAAAAAATGACACAAACATGAAATGTTTTATTAAATCAATTTTTACATGGGGTTATACAAGTCATATTTTTGACTATAAATTGTAATTAGAAAGATAAATAGATTTCCTACATCATATTATTTTTTTATAATTTATAGACATTAAATAAATTAAATTATTTATGACATCATTATGATGCAGCGATGACCTCATTATTAACGATTTTAATAAAATGAAAAGATAATGTACAATCCAGGGATTACACTTGTCCAAAGACTATTGGATGGGTATATTTCGAACCCTTATCACCTTAGCCACGAAGAATATAATTGTGGGACCATTATAATCCTAAAAACATTGTATAATAATGTAAAATTTCCTTACTTTCCAAGAGTGCCCCTCCTCTCCTCTTATAAAAGGCCCCCACCTCTACCACCTCATTCACACTTTCAAGCCATTTGGCTCGGCCAACCTCTGCCCAAATACTCTCCCAACTTCCCCATATTACTCTTAGAATCCTCACTTTGGGCAGAACTCTTCCCAAGGAAGCCTTTGGCTCAAATTAAAAAGAGTTACCCGATTTTGAGGTAATGTCTTCTCTAATGTTGTTTTGTTTTATTTTTCTTCTCCATCCCCCTAAACTCTTTTTATTCATTTATTTTTTAACAAACACAGTATCCTCAATATACTAGGATGTTTTTATTATAAGGATTCGAGCTACACTTACACACACCTACATCGAATGGTTAAAGAACATACGGTTTCTGTGGATGGCGAATTTCTGCCTCACGAAACGATGATTGTTCAACATTCATATAACACCTTCAATGGTGGCCATTAAGATGTCACTATATTTATATATGATATATAATATGTTTATATTTTAATTATGCTTCTGTATTTCTCATTTATGGCATACTTTATGATTTCCATTATGGGTAAACGCGATAATTTCATTTTATGAAGTGCGGACTACCGCCCCCTCAAAGTGAATTGAATTGTTAATGCCATATGTGGGATGTATAAAGGATAGAGTAAATGGTATTATACACTATATTATACTGGAATTATATTATACATTTATATCATTATGATTTCATTCCATTAAATACGAAATAGAAATGAAAGTAGCGTTCATGTGTACGTACGACTTACCGTCTCCATGAACGGTGCATTTCATTTCTTACCTCTAAATGTTACGTAATATTATGAATGAATGTATATACTGGATATATATGATATATATGAAATATAAATCATGAATATAATTCTAGAGATAATGTATATTCTACCACATAAACAACTTGTAATTATAAGAAGTTTATTGTTGACTCAAGTACCAAAGATCGACAAAACGACCGTTATTAACTTAAATAATTACATAATGTTCATATCATTGTAATAAGTGATATAAAAAGGATAATGAAATTGAAAATTTTTCTTAATAAGGTATATATTAACTCTAGTTTATTATTCAGGAGGTTAAATAATGGTTGAGTCAAGTCAGACACGAGGTAAGAGAACTTCTTAACCCAATTTCCATTCTTTGGGTTAATCTCCTACATTCAAATTATGTCATGATATTATTATGTCCTATCTTGTATTTGTACATTATTTATGTGTACTTATAGTGAATACACATTATAGATGTACTTTATTAAAAAAATGATCTTTTTAAGGACTTCGTCTCAATCCCCTTTCATTGAGGCATATTTGGTTTTATACACAACTTTCTTGTATACGGTGTATAAACCACTTTGACTTTTATGTTATTCAAAAGGAATCTCTTTTATACGAATCATTTTTCTAAACTACAAAAAGGGAATGTTTTTCTTTCCGTACATATGCGGCGAGAAGGACTTCTCCTCCGCAGTGACCATTATTTGAGTTTCGGCTTCCTCTACAAGCCATCACGTTTTTTAATGAAAAAAAATAAAAAGTTTTAACATTATTTTATTCTGTATTGAAAATGGTTTTGAAAGCATTTTTATTATATCAATGTGTTGTATTGATATCTTGTGATTGAAATGTGGAAATGTTATGTTTCCTTTATCCATGTTTTATGTGATACGATTATGTTATGGTTTATGATATGTTTAAAACTATCAATATGAGGAATGCATTGGACTTAATAAGTGACGGGTGGAGCCCGCTATAGCTCCTCGATGCATCGGTAGGTCTCATGAGACAACTAGACGTGTAATTGGATGAGGCCCTTTCCCAATTTGATTTATAGTTTTGGCTGAGGCCTTAATCATTTTAGACGTCTTGGCCGAGGCCTTGACAAAATGTTTCAGAATGTCTGGCATTATGAATTCCATCATTATGAAAGTGGTTATTGATATTGCATGTAATTATTCGACCAGTAGAATATCCATGTGAATAAGTAAATTGAATTATCTCATTTTACTTTTGCCATATTATGTTGAAGTTAATGTTAAAAAGGATTTTGTTTTATTTATACATTACCTTAATTGTTAATGTTTATTTATGAAAGCTTCCGCAATATTGTTATCCATACTGAGCATCTGAGCTCACCCCCTTTCAATGTTTTAATATTTTCCAGGATGTGAAGAAGTATTTTATGAATGACCTACAGGGATAGTCAGAAGAGGATAAGTGTGTGGACTATGAAGACTTTGTTATTATTATTTTTCACTTAATAATGTAATCTAAAACTTATGAATGTATCTAGTGTTTCCAAGGCTACTAAACTAATCAGTCATTCGAGACTTGATCTTTTGTGATCATGCCAACGTTACGAAGTAATGCACTGACTCTGGGTAGCTGGGGTCGGGGCGTTACAGTTGGTATCAGAGGCAGTTTAGTACTAACCTTGGAAGCTAGATTTAGATAAACTCTGATTAGAGCACATAGCCCGAAGATAGACTTTGAGGATTAGTATAGAAGAACTTCCTAGAATTTTGGTATTGTAGAGATTTTGTGAGTTTTACGAGAAATACATCCCTGTCTGGATACGAGCAGGTAGAGGCGGCTCTGGCACAGATGTACCTCGGGGTAAAACCCGAAAACACCGCTTTGAGCTAGACTCGAACGGGAACTGGTGCATGACAACGGGCCTTGCTGCACTCTTGGTTACGACACCTCTGGGAGATATGCTTAGGATAATTCTCATTTTCTTTACAAACCACTATGAAGGGTTATGAGTATATACTTCCTCAAAGAAAACATTTTTATGGATTATATCCATAAATAGTTCAATTTATGTTAAGTATCTTACAAGTATGGAATTATGTATTTTGATTCATAAACTAATATAGTTTATGCCATTGTTTAGAAATGGCTCCTAGTAGAAGGAATGGAAACCATATCAATGCACGCACTCCATGCAGGGATTGCCCTCCTGCTCAAGATTATTATTGTGGAGCTGGAGAAACAGCTGGTGCTGATCAACTTATTACCATACTGGGACAACTCACTCAGGTTATGAATAATAACCTTACTCGTATGGATCACCCTGATCCACAATGTGGAGGATCAATGTTAGACCTCTTCATGAGGCAACAACCACCAACATTTAATGGGGGTACAAATCCATTAGTAGCTGAGCAATGGATAAACACCTTAGAGAAGATATTCCATGCCTTGGGGAGTAGTGAAAGGGAGAAGGTTATCATGGCAGTTTACCGCCTCACTGGAGATGCTGATCAATGGTGGTGATTGGTTCAAAACACAAAGGAAGATGATGACGTATCTAATATGGAATAGAGAGAGTTCAAAGAGCTTTTCCTAGAATAATACTATCCTCGTGACCATAGAGCAGATATGGAAAGACAATTTTTGAGTCTGAGACAAAAGGAGGATGAGAATGTCGCAAAGTATGAGGCCAACTTTACAAGGTTAGCAAGGTATGCTGCAGATTATATACGTAAACCCAGGAGGTAAGATTGATCATTCCTTTAATGGGTTAAAACCATTTCTCTGTCGAGCTTTAGTATCACAATCGTTCTCAACATACGAAGTTATTGTCTCATGTGCTATCAAGACAGAAAATGAATTCTCTGAGTCTTATGACAACAAAGTAAAGCAAGAGAAGAATAGAATGGTGGAAAAAGAGATAGATAAAGGGAAAAAGGGAAAGAAGGATTTTCCATTATGTGATAATTGTGGGATGAATCACCCTGGTACTTGCCTAAAAGGAATGGTAGTTTGTTATAAATGTGGGGAAAAAGGTCACCAGGCGCGTGATTTCAAGGGAAAGAAAGAGGTTATCAATGTTGAATGCTACAATTGTAGGGAAATGGGGCATTATGAAAATGAATGTCCTAAGAATCAAGGAAACTTACCTCAGAAAAAGGCCAAGGGATCAAGGAAAATCTTATGCTGTTACTATAGTTAAAGGAGAATAACTAATGTATTGGTGCTTTTAGACTCATGGATTATATTCTGGTTATTAGAATAATGTGATATATATATAAGGATTGTACTGCAGTACTTGTTGATTTTTGTAAGGTTTTAATATGATGAAGGAAATTATATTTTTTTATGTGACAATAAGAGAAACTTTACTTTGTTTGGGGAATCTGATAAATTGATTTTGGAATTAAGAGACCTTTTAGAGAAAGTCAGGACAGAGGTATTTTGGATAACTATAAAGGTTGGAGTGGATTAAGTTGATCTTTGGATAGTATTGTTTAAGGTTAAAAAATTTATGAAGATTATTTTTGGAATATTATAATACTATAGTTTTAGGAAAAGGACAACCTGTAGGGTGGGGCATAACCCGTCGCGTCGGACAAAGCTGCAGGAATTGAACCCACAACCATAGTGCGATAGGCCTTTATTTCCTACCACTAGCCTACAGGAAGTCCCTGGTTATTACAAAATAATTTTACTAATCTAAATGGTATGTGTTAACATTTGGAACCTTATACAATTAGGATAAGTATAATATTTTTGAGTTATATTATCTTTTTGAGTGAAAGATGAGTTTGTGGTAGAAATTAGTTGAAGGATGAAACTCTACATGTCAAGCATAAATATATATATACCTATCTCTTATTCTATGAATAAATTCTTAAACATTACTAAAGGGATATTAAAACAAAAAAATGTGTTATCCTAATACCGTATGTCTTGTTGAACTGAAGATATTTTAAACCAACATAGATTGAAGGCTTTGAGGCCCTCAATTTGACAGTTGATTGTGATTGATGACCTCAATCACTCCCTACAAATATTTACGTTTTTCCTCCACATATATGTCTCTAATTGCCACCAATGTACTCTTAATCGAGATCATAATTGGGTGGTGACTTTTTCATTTCCCTTTCCCTCTAATTAAGGCTAAATTTTATTAATCTTATTTCCGATGTGGGTTTTCCACAAAGGTATTTTCTATATTCAACCTTTTATTTTCCATGAAAAATTTCAAATTGTGAGGACGCAATTTATTAAAGGAGGGGAGAATGTAACACCCCGAGCTTTCACAATACGCTTCTCATTCAATAATGTAATAGCTTTCATTGTACGCAACTTCGAGTTCTAAAACACCGCGACTAATCAAAGTAGCCGTTATGAATAGTAATAACTTCTTTTTAAAATTATAGAAATTTTATATTTCAAAATGGACTTAATTTTTTGATTCGGAATATCGAAATTTTCCTATGTTGAATTTTTTGTATTTTTCTGAGAACTTCTAATTTTTTATGAATAGTGAAAAATACTTAAAAACAACATTTTTAATCAAAATAATTTATAATGATAAATTATACTATTGAGTGGTTTTAATGTATAATTAGAATATATTTTTACCATTTTATCCAATGGTGGTCATTAGAATTAATTTAACATTGAAATTGGACATAAACAATTGCAATTCTTTTGATATAAATTGTTTCTTAAAAACACACTATTTGTTGTGACAGCGGGAATTAATTATAAAATTAATTAATGAAACTTATATGTTTGGAATTTTTTTAAATAGACATCATTTTTGAATTCGGAATATCAATTATAGCTTAGGGTGAAATTTTGGCATTGTTCTGAAAAACATCAATTTTTGATGAATAGTGAAACAACTAAGTTGTAGTTAAATAACTGATTTTCCGCTTAAATGAAATATTACCACTTCTGTGATTTGATTTTCAAAAATCCGACTTACATGGTTGTCATTAAGAAGTAAAATGTGGTTCAATGAGATTAAAATAATTTTTGGTGAATAGTAACTTTTAAGTTCTTAATCGCGTTTAGAGGTAATTAGTGTAGTTTATGGTAAAAATAATGTTTTAATAATATGAGATGAGCTTGACAGATGTCCTAACCTCATTGGATGTTCCATGTACGACCAAGACAATCCATGGGTCAACTTGGGGACCCCATGGAGCCACTTTAGTTAGAAAAAGACATAAATACCTTTTATTTTATGTTAATGTAAAAAATGACACAAACATGAAATGTTTTACTAAAACAATTTTCACATGGGGTTATACAAATCATATTTTTGACTATAAATAGTCATTGGAAAGCTAAAACGATTTCCTACATCATAGTATTTTTTTATAATTTTTAGACATTAAATAAATTAAATTATTTATGCCATCATTATGATGCAGCGATGACCTCATTATTTAACGATTTTAATAAAATGAAATGATAATGTACAATCCAAGGCTTAAACTTGTCCAAAAACTATTGGATGGGTAGATTTCGAACCCTTATCACCGTATCCACGAATTATATAAGTATGGGACCTTTAGAATCCGAAAATCATTGTATAATAATGTAAAATTCCCTTACTTTCCAAGAGTGCCCCTCCTCTCCTCTTATAAAAGGCCTCCACCTATACCACCTCATTCACACTTTCAAACCATTTGGATCGTTCACACTCTGCCCAAATACTCTCCCAACTTCCCCCTCTTACTCCTAGAAGCCCCACTTTGGGAAAAACTCTTCCCAAGGAAGCATTTGTCTCAAATCAAAATGAGTTACCCGATTTTGAGGTAATGTCTTCTCTAATGTTGTTTTGTTTTATTTTTCTTCTCCAACCCCCTAAACTCTTTTTATTCATTTCTTTTGTAACAACACATGTATCCTCAATATACTAGGATGTTTTTATAAGAAGTATTCGAGCTACAATTACACACACCTACATATAATGGTTAAAGAACATACGGTTTCTGTGGATGGTGAATTTCTGCCTCACGAAACGATGATTGTTCAACACTCATATAACACCTTCAAAGGTGGCCACTAAGATTTCACTATATTTATATATGATATATAATATGTTTATTTTTTTACTTATTCTTCTGTATTTCTCATTTATGGCATGCTTTATGATTTCCATTACGAGTAAACGCGATAATTTCATTTTAGGAAGTGTGGACTGCCGCCCCCTCAAAGTGATTTGAATCGTTAATGCCATATGTGGGATGTATAAAGGATGGAGTAAATGGTATTATACACTATATTATACTGGAATTATATTATACATTTATATCATTATGATTTCATTCCATTAAATACGAAATAGAAATGAAAGTAGCGTTCATGCGTACGTACGGCTTACCGTCTCCATGAACGGTGCATTTCATTTCTTACCTCTAAATGTTACGTAATATTATGAATGAATGTATATACTGGATATAAATGATATATATGACATCTAAATCATTAATATAATTCTGGAGATAATGGATATTCTACCACATAAACAACTTGTAATTATAAGAAGTTTATTGTTGACTCAAGTACCAAAGATCGACAAAACGACCGTTATTAACTTAAATAATTACATAATGTTCATATCATTGTAATAAGTGATATAAAAAGGATAATGAAATTTAAAATGGTTCTTAATAAGGTATATATTAAATCTAGTTTATTATTCAGGAGGTTAAAGAACGGTTGAGTCAAGTCAGACACGAGGTAAGGGAACATCTTAACCCAATTTCTATTCTTTGGGTTAATCTCCTACTTTCAAATTATGTGATGATATAATTATGTCCTATCTTGTATTTGTACATTATTTATGTGTAATTATAGTGAATACACATTATAGATGTACTTTATTAAAAAAATGATCTTTTTAAGGACTTCGTCTCAATCCCCTTTCATTGAGGCATATTTGGTTTTATACACAACTTTCTTGTATACGGTGTATAAACACCTTTGACTTTTATGTTATACAAAAGGAATCTCTTTTATACGAAGCATTTTACTAAACGAAAAAAGGGAATGTTTTTCTTTCCGTACATATGTGGCGACAATGACATCTCTGCCGCCGTGACCATTATTTGAGTTTCAGCTTCCTCTACAAGCCATCACGTTTTTTTAATGAAAAATAAATACAAAGTTTTAACTTTCTTTTATTCTGGTATTGAAAATGGTTTTGAAAGCATTTTTAATATATCAATGTGCTATATTGATATCTTGTGATTGAAATGTGGAAATTTTATGTTTCCTTTATCCATGTTTTATATGATACGATTATGTTTTGGATTATGATATGTTTAAACCTATTCATATGAGGAATGCATTGGACTTAATAAGTGACAGGTGGAGCCCGCTATAGCTCCTCGATGCATCAGTAGGTCTCATGAGACAACTAGACGTGGAATTGGCCGAGGCCCTTTCCCAATTTGATTTATGGTTTTGGCCGAGGCCTTAATCATTTTAGACGTTTTGGCCGAGGCCTTGAAAAAATGATTCAGAATGTCTGGCATTATGCATTCCATCATTATGAAAGTGTTTATTGATATTGCATGTGATTATTCAACCAGTAAGAAAACCCATGTGAATAAGTAAATGGCATTATCTAATTTTACTTTTTCCATATTATGTTGAAGTTCATGTTTAAAAGGAATTTGTTTTATTTATACATTGCCTTAATTGTTAATGTTTATTTATGAAAGCTTCGGAAATATTGTTATCCTTATTGAGTATCTGAGCTCACCAACTTTCAATGTTTTAATATTTTCTAGGATGTGAAGAAGTATTTTATGAATGAACTGTAGGGATAGTCAGAAGAGGATAAGAGTTTAGACTATGAAGACTTTGTTATTATTTTTTTCACATTATGATGTAATGTAAGACTTATGAATGTATCTAGTGTTTCCAAGGCAACTAAACTAATCGGTCTTTCGAGACATGATCTTTTGTGATCATGCCAATGTTACGAAGTAATGCACCGACTCTGGGTAGCTGGGGTCGGGGCGTTACAGTTGGTATCAGAGGCAGTTTAGTACTAACCATGGATGCTAGATTTAGATAAACTATGATTAGAGCACATAGCCCGAAGATAGACTTTGAGGAGTAGTATATAAGAACTTCCTAGAATTTTTGTATTGTAGAGATGTTGTGAGTTTTCCGAGAAATACATCCCTGTCTGGATACGAGCAGGTAGAGGTGGCTCTGGCACAGATGTACCTAGGGGTAAAATCCGAAAATGCTGCTTTGAGCTAGACTCGAACGGGAACTGGTGCACGACAACAGGCCTTGCTGCACTCTTGGTTACGACACTCTCGAGGGATATGCATAGGTTAATTCTCATTTTCTTTACAAACCACTATGAAGGGTTATGAGTATATACATCCTCAAAGAAATTTTTTTTGTGGATTATATCCATAAATAGTTCAATTTATGTTAAGTATCTTACAAGTATGGAATTATGTATTTTGATTCATAAACTAATATAGTTTATGCCATTGTTTAGAAATGGCACCAAGTGGAAGGAATGGAAACCGTATCAATGCACGCACTCCGTGCAGGGATTGCCCTCCTGCTCAAGATAATTATTGTGGAGCTGGAGATACAACTGGTGCTGATCAACTTATTACCATACTGGGACAACTCACTCTGGTTATGAATAATAACCTCACTCGTATGGATCACCCTGATCCACAACGTGGAGGATCAATGTTAGACCGCTTCATGAGGCAACAACCATCATCATTTAATGGGGGTACAAATCCATTAGTATCTGAGCAATGGATAAACACCTTAGAGAAGATATTCCATGCCTTGGGGAGTAGCGAAAGGGAGAAGGTTATCATGGCAGTTTACCGCCTCACTGGAGATGCTGATCAATGGTGGTCATTGGTTCAAAACACAAAGGAAGATGATGACGTATCGAATATGGAAAGGAGGGAGTTCAAAGAGCTTTTCCTAGAAAAATACTATCCTCGTGACCATCGAGAAGATATGGAAAGACAATTTTTGAGTCTGAGACAAACGGAGGATCAGAATGTCGCAAAGTATGAGGCCAACATTACAAGGTTAGCAAGGTATGCTGCAGATTATATACGTAAAACCAAGAGGTAAGATTTATCGTTTCTTGGATGGGTTAAAACCATTTCTCAGTCGAGCTTTAGTATCACAATCGTTCTCAACATACGAAGATATAGTCTCATGTGATATCAAGACAGAAAAGAAATTATCTAAGTCTTATGACAACAAAGTAAAGCAAGAGAAGAAGAGAACGGTGGAACAAGAGACAGATAAAGGGAAAAAGGGAAAGAAGGATTTTCCATTATGTGATAATTGTGGGAAGAATCACCCTGGTACTTGCCTAAAAGGAATGGGAGTTTGTTATAAATGTGGGGAAAAAGGTCACCAGGCACGTGATTGCAAAGGAAAGAAAGAGGCTATCAATGTTGAATGCTACAATTTTAGGGAAATGGGGAATTATGCAAATGAATGTCCTAAGCGTCAGGGAAACATACCTCAGAAAAGGCCAATGGATCAAGGATAATCTTATGTTGTTACTACAGTTGAAGCAGAATAACAAATGTATTGGTGCTTTTGGACTCATGGATTATATTCTGGTTATTAGAATAATGTGATATATATATAAGGATTGTACTGCAGTACTTGTTGATTTCAGTAAGGTTTTAATATGATGAAGGTAATTATATTTTTAGTATTTGACAATAAGAGAAACTTTACTTTGTTTGGGGAATCTGATAAATTGATTTCGGAATTAAGATACCTTTTAGAGAAAGTCTGGACAGAGGTATTTTGGATAACTATAAAGGTTGAAGTGGATTAAGTTGATCTTTGGATAGTATTGTTTATGGTTAAAAAATTTATGAAGATTATTTTTGGAATATTATAATACAATAGTTTTAGGAAAAGGATAACCTGCAGGGTGGGGCATAACCCGTCGCGTCGGACAAAGCTGCAGGAATCGAACCCACAACCATAGTGCAACATGCCTTTATTTCCTACCACTAGCCTACAAGAAGTCCCTGGTTATTACAAAATAATTTTACTAATCTAAATGGTATGTGTTAACATTTGGAACGTTATACAATTAAGATATGTATAATATTTTTGACTTCTATTATCTTTTTGAGTGAAAGATGAGTTTGTGGTAGAAATTAGTTGAAGGATGAAACTCTACTTGTCAAGCATAAATATACATATATACCTATCTCTTATTCTATGAATAAATTCTTAAACATTATTAAAAGGATATTAAAACAAAAAAATGTGTTATCCTAATACCGTATGTCTTGTTGAACTAATGATATTTTAAATCAACATTGATTGAAGGCTTTGAGGCCCTCAATTTGACAGTTGATCGTGATTGATGACCTCAATCACTCCCTACAAATATTTACGTTTTTCCTCCTATTATATGTCTCTAATTGCCACCAATGTTCTCCTAATCGATATCATAATTGGGTGGTGACTTTTTCATTTCCCTTTCCCTCTTATTAAGGCTAAATTTTATTAATCTTATTTCCGATGTGGGTTTTCCACAAAGGTATTTTCTATTTTCAACCTTTTATTTTCCAAGATAAATTTCAAATTGCGAGGATGCAATTTATTGAAGGAGGGGAGAATGTAACACCCCGAGCTTCCACAATATGCTTCTCATTCAATAATGCAATTGCTTGCATTATACACAACTTCGAGTTCTAAAACACCGCGACTAATCAAATTAGCCATTATGAATACTAATAACCACTTTTTAAAATTATAGAAATTTTATATTTCAAAATGGACTTCATTTTTGGATTCAGAATATCGAAATTATCCTATGTTGAATTTTTGGTATTTTTCTGAGAACTTCTAATTTTTTATAAATAGTGAAAAATACTTAAAAACAACATTTTTAATCAAATAATTTATAGTGATAAATTATACTATTTAGTGGTTTTAAAGTATAATTAGAATATATTTTTACCATTTTATCCAATGGTGGTCATTAGAATTAATTTAACATTGAAATTGGACATAAACAATTGCCAATCTTTTGATATAAATTGTTTCTTAAAAACACGCTATTTGTTGTGACAGCGGGAATTAATTATGAAATTAATTAATGAAACTTATATGTTTGGAATTATGTTAAATAGACATCATTTTTTACTTCAGAATATCAATTATATCTTAGGGTAAAATTTTGGCATTGTTCTGAAAAACTTCAATTTTTGATAAATAGTGAAACCACTAAGTGGTAGTTAAATAACTAATTTTCCGTTTAAATAAAATATTACCACTTCTGTGATTTGATTTTCAAAAATCCGACATACATGGTTGTTATTAAGAAGTAAAATGTGATTCAATGAGATTAAAATAATTGTTGGTGAATAGTAACTTTTAAGTTCTTAATCGCGATTAGAGGTAATTAGTGTAGTTTATGGTAAAAATAATGGTTTAATAATATGAGATGAGCATGACACATGTCCTACCCTCATTGGATGTTCCATTTCCGAACAAGACAAACCATGGGTCAACATGGGGACCCCATGGAGCCACATTAGTTAGAAAAAGACATAAATACCTTTTATTTAATGTTAAAGTAAAAAATGACACAAACATGAAATGTTTTACTAAACAAAATTTTACATGGGGTTATTCAAGTCATATTTTTGACTATAAATAGTCATTGGAAAGATAAAAAGATTTCCCACATCATAGTATTTTTTTATAATTTTTAGACATTAAATAAATTAAATTATTTATGACATCATTATGATGCAGTGATGACCTCATTATTTAACGATTTTAATAAAATGAAAAGATAATGTACAATACAAGTCTTACACTTGTCCAAAGACTATTGGATGGGTAGATTTCGAACCCTTATCACCATAGCCACGAATTATATAAGTTTGGGACCTTTAGAATCCGAAAATCATTGTACAATAATGTAAAAGTTCCTTACTTTTCAAGAGTGCCCCTCCTCTCTTCCTATAAAAGGCCCCCAACTCTACCACCTCATTCACACTTTCAAGCCATTTGGCTTGGCCAAACTCTGCCCAAATACTCTCCAAACTTCACCCTCTTACTCCAAGAAGACTCACATTGGGCAAAACGCTTCCGAAGGAAGCCTTTGGCTCAAATCAAAAAGAGTTACCCGATTTTGAGGTAATGTATTCTCTAATGTTGTTTTGTGTTATTTTTCTTCTCCATCACCCTAAACTCTTTTTATTCATTTCTTTTGTAACAAAACCAGTATCCTCAATATACTAGGATGTTGTTATAATAATTATTCAAGCTACAATTACACACACCTTCATCTAATGGTTAATGAACATACGGTTTCTGTGGATGGCGAATTTCTGGCTCACGAAATGATGATTGTTCAACACTCATATAACACCTTCAAAGCTTGCCATTAATATGTAAATATATTTATATATGATATATAATAAGTTTATGTTTTACTTATGCTTTTTTATTTCTCATTTATGGCATACATTATGATTTCCATTACGGGTAAACACGATAATTTCATTTTAGGAAGTGCGGACTACCGCCCCCTCAAAGTGATTTGAATCGTTAATGCCATATGTCGGATGTCTAAAGGATGGAGTAAATGGTATTATACACTATATTATACAGGAATTATATTATACATTTATATAATTATGATTTCATTCCATTAAATACGAAATAGAAATGAAAGTAGCGTTCATGCGTACGTACGGCTTACCGTCTCCATGAACGGTGCATTTCATTTCTTACCTCTAAATGTTACGTAATATTATGAATGAATGTATATACTAGATATATATGATATATATGACATCTAAATCATGAATATAATTCTGGAGATAATGGATATTCTACCACATAAACAACTTGTAATTATAAGAAGATTATTGTTGACTCAAGTACCAAAGATCGACAAAACGACCGTTATTAACTTAAATATTACATAATGTTCATATCATTGTAATAAGTGATATTAAAAGGATAATGAAATTGAAAATGGTTCTTAATAAGTTATACATTAACTCTAGTTTATTATTCAGGAGGTTAAAGAACCGTTGAGTCAAGTCAGACACGAGGTAAGGGAACTTCTTAACCCAATTACTATTCTTTGGGTTAATCTCCTACTTTCAAATTATGTAATGATATTATTATGTCCTATATTGTATTTCTACATTATTTATTTGTACTTATAGTGAATACACATTATAGATGTACTTTATTAAAAAAAATTATCTTTTTAAGGACTTCGTCTCAATCCCCTTTCATTGAAGCATGTTTGGTTTTATACACAACTTTCTTGTATACGGTGTATAAACCCCTTTGACTTTTATGTTATTCAAAAGGAATCTCTTTTATACGAAGAATTTTAATAAACAACAAAAAGGGAATGTTTTTCTTTCCATACATATGTGGCAACAATGACTTCTCCGCCGTCGTGACCATTATTTGAGTTTCAGCTTCCTCTACAAGCCATCACGTTTTTTTTAATGAAAAATAAATACAAAGTTTTAACTTTCTTTTATTCTGGTATTGAAAATGGTTTTGAAAGAATTTTTATTATATCAATGTGTTGTAGTGATATCTTGTGATTGAAATGTTGAAATGTTACGTTTCCTTTATCAATGTTTTATGTGATACGATTATGTTTTGGTTTATGATATGTTTAAACCTATTCATATGAGGAATGCATTGGACTTAATAAGTGACGGGTGGAGCCCGCTATAGCTCCTCGATGCATCGGTAGGTCTCATGAGACAACTAGACGTGGAATTGGCCGAGTCCCTTTCCCAATTTGATTTATGGTTTTGGCCAAGGCCTTAATCATTTTAGACGTCTTGGCCGAGGCCTTGACAAAATGTTTCAGAATGTCTGGCATTATGCATTCTATCATTATGAAAGTGGTTATTGATATTGCATGTTATTATTCGACCAGTAGAATATCCATGTGAATAAGTAAATGGAATTATCTCATTTTACTTTTTCCATATTATGTTGAAGTTCATGTTTAAAAGGATTTTGTTTTATTTATACATTGCCTTAATTGTTAATGTCTATTTATGAAAGCTTCGGCAATATTGTTATCCTTACTGAGCATCTGAGCTCACCCCCTTTCAATGTTTTAATATTTTACAGGATGTGAAGAATTATTTTATGAATAACCTGCAGGGATAGTCAGAAGAGGATAAGAGTGTAGACTATGAAGACTTTGTTATTATTATTTTTCACTTTATGATGTAATGTAAGACTTATGAATGTATCTAGTGTTTCTAAGGCTACTGAACTAATCAGTCTTTCGAGACTTGATCTTTTCTGATCATGCCAATGTTACGAAGTAATGCACCGACTCTGGGTAGCTGGGGTCGGGGTGTTACAGTTGGTATCAGAGGCAGTATAGTACTAACCTTGGAAGCTAGATTTAGATAAACTCTGATTAGAGCACATAGCCCGATGATAGACTTTGAGGATTATTATATAAGAACTTCATAAAATTTTGGTATTGTAGAGATGTTTTGAGTTTTCCGAGCAATACATCCCTTTCTGAATACGAGCAGGTAGAGGCGGCTCTGGCACAGATGTACCTAGGGGTAAAACCCAAAAACACCGCTTTGAGCTAGGCTCGAACGGGAACTGGTGCATGACAACGGGCCTTGCTGCACTCTTGGTTACGACACTCCCGGGGGATATGCATAGGATAATTATCATTTTCTTACAAACCACTATGAAGGGTTATGAGTATATACTTCCTAAAATAAAATTTTTTTATGGATTATATCCATAAATAGTTCAATTTATGTTAAGTATCTTACAAGTATGGAATTATGTATTTTGATTCATAAACTAATATAGTTTATGCCATTTTTTAGAAATGGCGCCTAGTGGAAGGAATGGAAACCGTATCAATGCACGCACTCCGTGCAGGGATTGCCCTCCTGCTCAAGATAATTATTGTGGAGTTGGAGATACAACTGGTGCTGATCAACTTATTACCATACTGGGATAACTCACTCAAGTTATGAATAATAACCTTACTCGTATGGATCATCCTGATCCACAACGTGGAGGATCAATGTTAGACCGCTTCATGAGGCAACAACCACCAACATTTAATGGGGGTACAAATCCATTAGTAGCTGAGCAATGGATAAACAACTTCGAGAAGATATTCCATGCCGTGTGGAGTGGCGAAAGGGAGAAGGTTATCATGGCAGTTTACCACCTCACTGGAGATGCTGATCAATGGTGGTCATTGGTTCAAAACACAAAGGAAGATGATGACGTATCGAATATGGAATGAAGGGAGTTCAAAGAGCTCTTCCTAGAATAATACTATCCTCGTGACCATCGAGCAGATATGGAAAGACAATTTTTGAGTCTGAGACAAATGGAGGATGAGAATGTCGCAAAGTATGAGGCCAACTTTACAAGGTTAGCGAGGTATGCTGTAGATTATATACATAAACCCAAGAGGTAAGATTGATCACTTTCTTGATGGGTTAAAACCATTCCTCAGTCGAGCTTTAGTATCACAATCGTTCTCAACATACGAAGATATTGTCTCATGTGCTATCAAGACAGAAAAGGAATTCTCTAAGTCTTATGACAACAAAGTAAATCAAGAGAAGAAGAGAACGATGGAACAAGAGACAGATAAAGGGAAAAAGGGAAAGAAGGATTTTCCATTATGTGATAATTGTGGGAAGAATCACCTTGGTACTTGCCTAAAATGAATGGGAGATTGTTATAAATGTGGGGAAAAAGGTCACCAGGCTCGTGATTGAAATGGAAAGAAAGAGGCTATCAATGTTGAATGCTACAATTGTAGGGAAATGGGGCATTATGCAAATGAATGTCCTAAGCGTCAGGGAAACTTACCTCAGAAAAGGCCAAGGGATCAAGGAAAATCTTATGTTGTTACTACAATTGAAGCAGAATAACTAATGTATTGGTGCTTTTGGACACATTGATTATATTCTGGTTATTAGAATAATGTGATATATATATAAGGATTGTACTAATGTACTTGTTGATTTCTGTAAGGTTTTAATATGATGAAGGTAATTATATTTTTAGTATATGACAATAATAGAAACTTTACTTTGTTTGGGGAATCTGATAAATTGATTTTGGAATTAAGAGACCTTTTAGAGAATGTCTGGACAGAGGTATTTTGGATAACTATAAAGGTTGGAGTGGATTAAGTTGATCTTTGGATAATATTGTTTAAGGATAAAAAATTTATGAAGTTTATTTTTGGAATATTATAATACTATAGTTTTAGGAAAAGGACAACCTGCAGGGTGGGGCATAACCCGTCACGTCGGACAAAGCTACAGGAATAGAACCCACAACCATAGTGCGGCATGCCTTTATTTCCTACCACTAGACTATAGGAAGTCCCTGGTTATTACAAAATAATTTTAATAATCTAAATGGTATTTGTTAACATTTGTAACCTTATACAATTAGGATATGTAAAATATTTTTGAGTTCAATTATCTTTTTGAGTGAAAGATGAGTTTGTGGTTGAAATTAGTTGAAGGATGAAACTCTACTTGTCAAGTATAAATATATATATACCTATCTCTTATTCTATGAATAAATTATTAAACATTATTAAAGGGATATTAAAATAAAAAAATGTGTTATCCTAATACCTTATGTCTTGTTGAACTGATGATATTTTAAATCAACATAGATTGAAGGCTTTAAGGCCCTCAATTTGACAGTTGATTGTGATTGATGACCTCAATCACTCCCTACAAATATTTACGTTTTACCTCCAATTATATGTCTCTAATTTCCACCAATGTTCTCCTAATCGAGATCATAATTGGGTGGTGACTTTTTTCATTTCCCTTTCCCTCTTATTAAGGCTAAATTTTATTAATCTTATTTCCGATGTGGGTTTTCCACAAAGGTATTTTCTATTTTCAACCTTTTATTTTCCAAGAAAAATTTCAAATTGCGAGGACGCAATTTATTTAAGGAGAGGAGAATGTAACACCCCGAGCTTCCACAACACGCTTTTCATTCAATAATGCAATAGCTTGCATTGTACGCAACTTCAAGTTCTAAAACACCGCGACTAGTCAAAGTAGCCGTTATGAATAGTAATAACCTCTTTTTAATATTATAGAAATTTTATATTTCAAAATGGACTTCATTTTTGGATTCAAAATATCGAATTTAGCCTATGTTGAATTTTTTGTATTTTTCTGTGAACTTCTAATTTTTTATGAATAGTGAAAAATACTTAAAAACAACTTTTTTAATCAAAATAATTTATAGTGATAAATTATACTATTTAGTTGTTTTAAAGTATAATTAGAAGTTATTTTTACCATTTTATCCAATGGTGGTCATTTGAATTAATTTAACATTGAAATTGGACATAAAAAATTTCCAATCTTTTGATATAAATTGTTTCTTAAATACACGCTATTTGTTTTGACAGCGGGAAATAATTATAAAATTAATTAATGCAACTTATATGTTTGGAATTTTTTTAAATAGACATTATTTTTTAATTCGGAATATCAATTATAGCTTAGGGTGAAATTTTGGCATTGTTCTGAAAAACTTCAATTTTTGATGAATAGTGAAACCACAAAGTGGTAGTTAAATAACTGATTTTCCGTTTAAATGAAATATTACCACTTCTGTGATTTGATTTTCAAAAATCCGACATACATGGTTGTCATTAAGAAGTAAAATGTGGTTCAATGAGATTAAAATAGTTTTTTGGTGAATAGTAACTTTTAAGTTCTTAATCGCGATTAGAGGTAATTAGTGTAGTTTATGGTAAAAATAATGTTTTAATAATATGAGATGAGCTTGACACATGTACAAACCTCATTGGATGTGCCATGTCCCACCAAGAAAATCCATGGGTCAACTTGGGGACCCCATGGAGCCACTTTAGTTAGAAAATGACATAAATACCTTTTATTTAATGTTAAAGTAAAAAATGACACAAACTTGAAATGTTTTACTAAAACAATGTTTACATGGGGTTATACAAGTCATATGTTTTACTATAAATAGTCATTGGAAATCTAAAAAGATTTCATACATCATAGTATTTTTTTTATAATTTTAGACATTAAATAAATTAAATTATTTATGACATCATTATGATGCAGCGATGACCTCATTATTTAACGATATTAATAAAATGAAAAGATAATGTACAATCCAAGGTGTAAACTTGTCCAAAGACTATTGGAGGGGTAGATTTCGAACCCTTATCACCTTAGACACTAATTATATAAGTGTGGGACCTTTAGAATCCGAAAAGCATTGTATAATAATGTAAAATTTCCTTACTTTCCAAGAGTGCCCCTCCTCTCCTCTTATAAAAGGCCCCCACCTCTACCACCTCATTCAAACTTTCAAGCCATTTTTCTCAGCCAACCTCTGCCCAAATACTCTCCCAACTTCCCCCTATTACTCCTAGAAGCCTCACTTTGGGCAGAACTCTTCCCAAGGATGCCTTTGGCTGAAATCAATAAGAGTTACCCGATTTTGAGGTAATGTCTTCTCTAATGTTGTTTTGTTTTATTTTTCTTCTCCAACCCCCTAAACTCTTTTTATTAATTTCTTTTGTAACAACAACAGTATCCTAAATATACTAGGATGTTTTTATAAGAAGTATTAGAGCTACACTTACACACACCTACATCTAATGGTTAAAGAACATACGGTTTCTATGGATGGTGAATTTCTGCCTCACGAAACGATGATTGTTCAACACTCATATAACACCTTCAATGGTGGCCATTAAGATGTCACTATATTTATATATGGTATATAATATGTTTATGTTTTACTTATGCTTCTGTATTTTTCATTTATGGAATACTTTATGATTTCCATTATGGGTAAACATGATAATTTCATTTTAGGAAGTGCGGACTACCGCCCCCTCAAAGTGATTTGAATCGTTAATGCCATATGTGGGATGTATAAATGATGGATTAAATGGTATTATACACTATATTATACTGGAATTATATTATACATTTATATCATTATGATTTCATTCCATTAAATATGAAATAGAAATGAAAGCAGCGTTCATGCGTACGTACGACTTACCGTCTCCATGAACGGTGCATTTCATTTCTTACCTCTAAATGTTACGTAATATTATGAATGAATGTATATACTAGATATATATGATATATATGACATCTAAATCATGAATATAATTCTGGAGATAATGGATATTCTACCACATAAACAACTTGTAATTATAAGAAGTTTATTGTTGACTCAAGTACCAAAGATCGACAAAACGATCGTTATTAACTTAAATAATTACATAATGTTCATATCATTGTAATAAGTGATATAAAAAGGATAATGAAAATGAAAATGGGTCTTAATAAGGTATATATTAACTCGAGTTTATTATTCAGGAGGTTAAAGAACGGTTGAGTCATGTCAGACACGAGGTAAGGGAACTTCTTAACCCAATTTCTATTCTTTGTGTTAATCTCCTACTTTCAAATTATGTCATGATATTTTTATGTCCTATCTTGTATTTTTACATTACTTATGTGTACTTATAGTGAATACACATTATAGATGTATTTTATTAATAAAATGATCTTTTTAAGCACTTCGTCTCAATCCCCTTTCATTGAGGCATATTTGGTTTTATACACAACTTTCTTGTATACGGTGTATAAACCCCTTTGACTTTTATGTTATTCAAAAGGAATCTCTTTTATATGAAGCGTTTTACTAAATGACAAAAAGGTAATGTTTTTCTTTCCGTACATATGCGGCGACAATGACTTCTCTTCCACCGTGGCCATAATTTGAGTTTCGGCTTCCTCTACAAGCCATCACGTTTTTTTAATGAAAAATAAATACAAAGTTTTAACTTTCTTTTATTCTGGTATTGAAAATGGTTTTGAAAGCATTTTTATTATATAAATGTGTTGTATTGATATCTTTTGATTGAAATGTGGAAATTTTATGTTTCCTTTATCCATGTTTTATGTGATACGATTATGTTATGGTTTATGATATGTTTAAACCTATTCATATGAGGAATGCATTGGACTTAATAAGTGACGGGTGGAGTCCGCTATAGCTCCTCGATGCATCGGTAGGTCTCATGAGACGACTAGACGTGGAATTGGCCAAGGCCCTTTCCCAATTTGATTTATGGTTTTGGCCGAGGCCTTAATCATTTTAGACGTCTTGGCCGAGGCCTTGAAAAAATGATTCAGAATGTCTGGCATTATGCATTCCATCATTATGAAAGTGGTTATTGATATTGCATGTGATTATTCAACCAATAGAATATCCATGTGAATAAGTAAATGGCATTATCTCATTTTACTTTTTCCATATTATGTTGAAGTTCAGGTTTAAAAGGCTTTTGTTTTATTTATACATTGCCTTAATTGTTAATGTTTATTTATGAAAGATTCCGCAATATTGTTATCCTTACTGAGCATCTCAGCTCACCCACGTTCAATGTTTTAATATTTTCCAGGATGTGATGAAGTATTTTATGAATGACCTGCAGGGATATTCAGAAGAGGATAAGAGTGCGGACTATGAAGACTTTGTTTTTTTTCACTTTATGATGTAATGTAAGACTTATGAATGTATCTAGTGTTTCTAAGACTACTAAACTAATTGGTATTTCGAGACGTGATCTTTTGTGATCATGCCAATGTTACGATGTAATGCACCGACTTTGGGTAGCTGGGGTCGGGGAGTTACAATAGTTCTCAATCACAATAAAATTTCTCTTAAAAATAATTAATTTTAGGTTTATAATCTACTATTTTCAATTAGTTTACTTAAGCCTTTGATTTCCAATTAGTCATTCAGGATAATGTTCAAGGTAACAATGTCATTGTTACATAATCCACATACTTTTCTTCAAAATAATTATATTCGAAACCAAACCAATACATAGAATTATAATTAACCATGAATCATTATAATATTTAATTGTAACTACATTAAATTGAATGAATTATTTATTCCTTCAAAACTATTTGTAAAAAAAGAGAACATAGATCGTTTTTTATACAGAGTACCATGACCATAAAAAACATTTTTAATTTTATTCAACATGGTTTTAATTTTATATCAAAATAACATAAAATAATATTCATGTAAGATCCTATCATTATCTATGTATAAATGTTTTTATATTTTGGGTGAGGATGGGTTGTTTTAAATTTAATTCACATATTAAGTTATTTCACATCTTTGAAAATTTAAACCCCATGTAAGTTGATTTTTTCAGATGTCCACATATCATGAAAGTAGAATACACCTACTGTAACTGTCTTTCAACACATATCGACATGTTTTGAAATTGGATTAATCCATGTGTAATTATATTAAAACAAATGTGTGATTACAATATGTGTAATTAGATTACACCATGAGAAATCATCTTTAATAGTATTTTTAAAAGGCTTAACCGTATTTCTATTGGAAAAATGGGGAAAACATTATGTTTTTTACACGATGTGAAATTGTAACTCACGATGTGTAATTTTGACTCCCATCATATTAAATACACATCTAAAACTTCTCATAAACACTCTGCACCTACTTTTCATTGCTTCAAACGCTCCATACACAACCATCTTTATCCAAAGATGACTGGCACACCTCTTCCTTGTATGAAAACTCCTCGGTGCATTGCAATCATTGACTAAAGACCCACCATTCACTAGCCTCTATACTATATGTCTTCTATTGTTGATTTCTAGAATTCTACTTCGATCTCAATGTGATTTAGATTCATATCATTGATATCTATTTATGTATTTTTAAGGCATATCTTCTGGTTATTAATCTTCCTCTACATACATTGTTAATAAATTATATGGTTCTTATTGAGAGGGATCCAGCAGTTGATTTCTATCATAGACATAAGGATTTTTTCCCTACTCCCTACACATTCAAGGACTCAGACCTAAACCATGTTCATAAAGAAATTCATTATTGATTACACTCAACCTGGGGATATTTGTTGTCCATCAGTCTTCATAACTAATCTTGAGGTAGGATATCCAAAATATTACCCCATTTTGATGATTTTGTATTTGTATATGTAGGTTATACGATTACTAGGATTATTTATAAATTGAAATCACTAACTCAATTAATTAATGTGGGAATTTAATTAATTGAGATAATTATGAAATTATTAGATTTAGGTATTGTTGAGAAATATAATTAAGTTGAGATTTAATTATGAAATCCTAGAATTTTAGATTTTCTAATTATTTATTGAATCAATTATGATGGGATTCATATGGTTGGATTGAGGAATTAAATGTGAAATAAGGATAATTAATTGTTGATTTAGTTATCAATGTGTTGATGGGGATGTTTGGGATATTTAATCATATAGTTAAATTTCCAATTTTTTAGTTGTAGTTAAGAATATTTAATTTGTAATTAAATATTTTACGATGGAGTTAGGAAATGGTTAATTTATTATTAAATTGATTAATGTAAACTAATTTTTTTTATTAATTACTGAATTATTTAAACTATTTTGGATTGATAATTTTTTTAATTAATTAATGAATGTAATGGTGGTTAATCGTGGTAATATGGATAATGTTTTTAATAATGGTCTTGAAAATGGGTATTAGACATGATTAAATATATCATTTAAATAATTATATAAATGAATGGTTTTTAATGGGGTGTTATGCCTGATTTTATACACTAGTGATATACAAACATAATTTATAATGGGTTGATATACATGGCGGCCTAATACAGTGATATATATATTGGTATTGCTGAGAATTGGGGTGTTAGACATGATAATCTACACCAATGATTTATGTGAATACTTGAGAATTTTGGGTGCCAGTCCGGATTAACTATGACTACGATGTATATGCATCATTATGATTGGGGTGCTGGACATGATGTTCTATCCCGATGGTAAATATGATGTATTGATAAACAATGAGCTAGAAATGGTGTTTTATACCCAAAACATCGATATTGGACTAAGGTTCGAAGTGCCCTGAATATTGAGATTGAAATCAAATGTATAGTTAAGTCCATCTTGTATAAATTAATTATGAATTGAATATATTACATTGCTCAGTACTTGTGTAGACTGGATATTATATTACGGTGTCGGTGTCCTTAGTAACCTTGTGGTCTATGTTATTAATAAATATTATTTGATGATTGTTATAAAAATTTACATTCGAATTGAAAATTATTATTTATACAACTGAATACACATTTTATTTAATGGATTTGTTTTAGTCATCATTGGGGGAGGCCTACTTAGTTATAATCACACCCTACTCAATATGGTTGATCGATACCTAAATAAACATTATTGTTGCATGATAGGTTAAGAAAAATGGATCTACATTAGATTGGTGATTTTGGAGGAGCATGGATAAGGGAAGAAGACATGGTTCATGATACACTTTGGTTTCATTAGTGTCCATACGTTTTGTTTAATTTTTCGACACTTTGATATTTACTTTGGACAGGCATGATTCCCTTTTAATTGACTGTTGTATATTATATTTTTATTATCTTGTGACATTGGTACTCTAAATGATTATATATTCTTCTATATTTTTTTATTTAATTTTCTATGGTGTATTGCTCCAATTAAATAGTGTATTTCCTTTCCATGTTCGACATACAAGACCCCTGCTTGTAGTCGACATCATCTAGCATATGGGGAGTCAAGCTTGAGGTAATGTGATAGACTAGCTAAGGGCACCCGTGTGTGGAACCTTGGTCGAGACATTACAATTAAACAGGTTAAAACATATTAATATTATCATTATTCTTATTTAAAATTACATTATCCCAAAATAAATTGCTTTTATAAACATGATCATTAATTATTTATGGTAATATCATGTTTCGGTCTGTCTAACCAGCTATGTAAATAATTTTATATATCTCTCTATCATTGAATACATATATTACAATTTTTTATTATTAAATTAATTATATTATATTATTAATTAAATGATATAATATATATTGAACATATTATTACAATATCATTCTATATCACCAATAATTATCAAAATAAGTTGTCATTGGTTCAATTTTCAAGAACAAGATCAGAAATAAATACTAAAAAATTAATATACATAATATGAAAATATGTAGTCCTTATAAAATAAAAAATATTTGAATTAGGTTCCTAATAATTTATTTAATAAACACAACTTTATTTTTCTAGAAGTTAGGAAAACTCTTAGAGAAATCAATGTCCATGGTAAGGGTCTCATTGAATAATTTTTTAAATCTATGAAACATGTTTGATATTTTGCACCATGATTACTTTTATATAGTTTTTTCACCTATATTTTACATTAAATTTTAATTAATATAATTCATATAATAATATTTTAATTTCTATATCCTGTTAACCCATATAATATTATTTTACTATTATATTAGGTTTATTTGAAAACTCAATTCTCATTCAATAAGTTTGGATATTTATTATTTACCTTATTTAATATAAGTGGGAAAATATATGTCATTTTTTAGTATTATTTATTATTTTACCCTTGTTTTTGATGGATTTAAATTTATATAATATAATCCCGTTTATAAATTCATCTTTTATCGTGTATTTTTTTATCTCTATTTGATTTTGTTAACTCAATTTTTAATTTTTTATTAAAATGTTATTCCTAAATATTATTTATGTAATATTTGAAAGATTAAACTATTTATTATTTATTATTATAGATATTATATTATAATTGGTAGTATCATTTTGATAACCCAAATATTGTTTCGTGATAAACATCATTTTAATAAAGATGAAACATTTTTATAAAAAATACATCCTCATGTTTAAATAATTTTTTCATCCATTTCAATGTTTATTAATAAAAAATATTGTTTCCATTATGATTTTGAAACCCATATATTTATTTACTCATGGGACCTCACAGTTCTCTTCTCTTATTTGAAAAATTAAGGTTATAAACTATATTTAGTATATGAGTTTTCAGAAAATTTATTTCATAATATAAAAAATGATTCCCATACATTCCAAACCAAATCTTTTATCTTCCACTCGACATAAATTTTGGAATCGATCGTATAATTATAAAGGATTATTTATTGATGATTAATTTTAAACTTAAACAAATCAAAAAAAAAATCTCATAATATATCTTAATCATTTATATTTTTTAGGGGTCCTAAAGTTAATATTTTATATAAAAATAAAAAAATTTCAAATGTTATAGCAACATAATTTAAATATTTTGTTTCAATGTCACCATAACATCTTCTTTTATAGAAAATATAATTGTGTTTTGTAAAGTCGATTTTATGAATTCACTAACATTTATTATTTATCACTGATATATTTATTTCCCTATATATTATTTTGAATTAATAAAACTCTAAACAAACTAATAATATAATCTTTTGTGTTTATTAAATATTCAGTATCAACAATTTAAATTATTATGATCAATTTTGATGATAAATTTTTTTAATGATATAAATAAAATTTATTTCAATGTATTCATCGTATTATGGAATTGGATTGATTTTGTGTGTGGATAACATGTGTATGTATTTTCATCATGAGGTTGGTTTGTTATAATGATTCCCATTGATTGTTTTTTTTCGTTAAATCTATGATATGGATTGCATTAGATAATTCCAAATGACTAATTGAGTTTGAAAAATATGTAAAATGGTTAAAGTCAAATTGAACAATTACATGGATTGGTTTTCATATATCCTTGAAATATTATCAGTATAACAATTCCCTAATATATTTAAGGCCTACTAAATCCATATGAACTTTTTAGTATGATGTTTCCCTTGGTTGGTTTTTCTCTGATAAATCCTTATGATTTATAGTGTACGATAAATCACTATGAAGGTTTGGGTCCGTTATAGCCTTATGATGAAATTTTTAAAATTTAATATCTTTTTAGACATGTATATTAAGCATGATTTAACTCATATATAAATCATGGTTCATGTGTGTGACTCACATAGTTGATGCTTATCAATGATAATGTTACTTCTACAATCATATATTTATTCCCATTACCATGTTTTCCACCCATGGGTCATGTTTATTGATTACTGTATGTTCCAGTTTCTGGATATATTTATTATTTTTTTCATTTACAGTAACATGACTCGTGATTTATTATATATTCATTGTTAGTTATGATTTTCTTATGTTTCTACTTTATACCCAATTCTCATTTTATGTTATATTATGATACATGTTTAAAATATCTTATATTTACCCCTAATGAGTGTTTGAGGTACCTCAGGCCTTATTTTTCTATTTCCCTAGTTTTTAAAAAAATTATAACTTGTGAGAGGCCTAAAATTAATACTAGAGGAGTTCTATTATAAATAAAGTTCCATATATGAGTTAAATAAAATTTCTTACATAACTATTACATTAAAAACTGAATAATTCATAGATTTTTCTTCATAATATAAAATCACGAAATAAAATTTTTCCATTTTTTTTATTTTTATCCTCGATTAAATATCTTGGTGTTACTTTCAAATAGTAAAATTATTTGTTTTTGCACCAAAACTATGTGTGTGGGTGTGTGGTGCCTCTTTTTGGTATCAATATAATGTTTAGTTATTTTTAGAATGAATTATTTATTATTATTATTATTTAAATATAAATCAAGTGGAATAACTAGGATAATATTAAAGGATAATTTCATGTTCATAATAGTGTCTTAGTCTTTTAGATAAGTAGATATTGTGTTGTTCTTTTAGAAATTACATCCATCTCAAGATTCATCATGTGGATACAATCTCTTGAATATATGAAATATTGTTAATAGTAATGGAAATGATAGATTGGGTGTAATCATTATGGTCACATATGGACTCTAGAGGGTCATAACCATAAACATCATTTAAAACTACAAAGGTATATTCTATTTTTAATTCATATTTTCACTAATAAGTCGCTATGAAGGATTTGAGTATGATTTTATCTAATTTGGTTTGAGAATATAATATAAAAATTACCATGGATAATAGGAGATTGTACAGAGAGATTCATTGGATAATATTAAATATCTATAAGATAATAACAATAGAATCATAGGTCAATACATATTTATATTACGGTTTTCATATTCTACTTTTGGATATTCTAATCACACATTTTTGTAGTATTTGTTTCAAATAGGATCACATAAATGAAACAAAATAATGAATGTAACTGGACCACATATTTCTTATAACCTAACAATTGATCAATTTTAAATGGTGGAGAACTTTATCATACACCCATTTTGAAAGAGATGTTGAGGTTTTTAGTATTACCTAGTGTAATGAGGTAGATATCTCAATAGAAAATAAATCAGGATACTCATAATTATTTTCGTGACTCAAACTTTGGCCCTATCAGACATTAGATTATTTCTATGAATAATTCCAGAGCTAGGCATGAAGATGACGTGCGATTTCGAGGCCCAGTGTGCCCAGAATTATCTTTATAAAAATAATAAATATTTTTATACTATGCACATGGTGGGGGTGCGATATCTCCAAAATGGTAGCTCAGAACGGTAATATGAGAGCACTGTTGCATCCAGAACGTGCCGTTTACCCTAGGAGAGGTGTTAACATTGCGGGCGCGGGACTGCGGTGGAAAGCGCCACCAGGGGTGTTTCCTTAATTAAGTGGAAAAGTTAGTGTATGAACGTCAGCTCGAATAACTTCTGAATGAATTATCGGATCGCAAATCTGAGTCCATCGTTGCATTTAGAACGGCGCGTTTACCCTAGGGGTTACCTTACCATTGTCTGCATCAGGTGCCGGGATGGAGGCGAGTTGGAGGGGAGTTATATGAGTTCTTTAAAAAAAATTAAAATAGAAATTCATCACATCCCTCCTCCATCACGTGCAGCAGACGACCTCACCCATCCCTACATCCGTCCTTCGGTGAATGAAGCCAGAATCATCCATTTTCTACGGCGATCGTCAGTAGATCTAGCTTCAAGGCATCATAGAGTTCGATCTACACCCGAAGCTTTAGCATTTCACCCGCGAGGTAGGTGGTTTTCATTTTAATCCCCCGATCCCATTTTTGCTGCGAATTGCTTTGTTTTGAGGTCATTTCAAGGAAGATCGCAGCTTGAGGGCTGCACCGGTGCTTTCGGATCGCAAAACGGACCCCCGGGGTGCCCCCAACGGTCCGCAGAAGGTCCATCGGCATGAAACCGGTGTTGCGGCGGAGCGCGGCAGTGCTTTGCGCTGTGCGGCGGAGGGCTGCTGAACAGGGTCGTCCAGTGGCGGTGGCCGGTCCGGCTCCCTTTTTGTTATACGAGGGTTTTTAAACCCCCATTTCTTGCAATCTGGATGTCATATTTGTGTGCCGTCTGCGGAGACGCGACATTGACGACAAGGCCAACCCTTCGGTGTAGGTTTGAGGGTTAAATGATTCGGGATCGTGGCCCGAGAGTTAGAAACATCGTATAAAATAATAATATTTTATTATTTTACGACTTCAGGCTGTTGTAACTTCTACCAGGAGCGTCTGAATGACGTGTCGTCAGTGGCATTGAGACACTGATAGTACGACAGACTTTTTGAGATGGTTTTTGGGAGTTGGGACTGAGAACGGGGTGTGGGCCCCACGAGGCCGTGTTTTGGCGTTTGCGGAGAAACGCAGCTTTCGCACCAGGAGTCTGATTTTGGCGAATGAATAGTCAATCCAGTGTGTTTTTCCGAGAGGATCTCAATGGTGCGATCTGTTTGATGTGTTTCGGGATTGAGGCGTGGGCACCACCTGAGCTGGCATTCGGTGAATAGTGTATTTTTCACCGGGTGTCCATTTCGGACGAAGGAGTAGTCAATTATGCTTGTTTTTCTGAGGGGATCGTCGTGGTATGATCCGCTCGATTGGTTTCGAAATCGTTGTTTGGACCCCAAACGGGCTAGCTAAGGTGAATAGTTCCTTTTCACCAGTATTCTGTTTCGAGTGATTAAGTAGTCTATCCTACGTGTTTTTCTGCGTGGATCGCGATGGTGGCCTCGGTATCGGCCATGGAGGTGTGCAGTATGGTATTGTTGCAGGTCGCTCGGGTTAGTGACATTTGAACCAGCAGTGGTTGAGGGTACTCCCTTTGTTCGTTCCTACGAGGGTTTGTGCAACATCACAACCCTAGTATATGCTTGTGATCTTCTTGATGGGATGTTTAATCTGTTAGAGTTGTGTTATCCCTCCGGTGGACCCGGAGCGGGATCCTCTAGCATCGTCTCCCTAAATCGGGTTTTTGGTATCGATGTGACCGCTTATCCATTGGCAGTGATCCCCTATCTGGCAGGTTAACCCCGTAGGGTATGGGGAATCATCGGGAATATGATCCCCTATGCATTGGGCCATTCTCAGTAGGGTTGTGGAATCAAAGAGTATACAATCCCCTACTCAGCATCAGGTTTGTGTAGGTTTGCGGTATCGTCAGTTCGATCCCCTACATCCTAAGGTATACCATATGTGGATTTGGTATCATCGTGACCACCTTTATATGTGAGATGATCCTCTATCTGAATGATGTGCTTCTGTCGAGTGCCAGATCGGGTTGTGTTATCCCCCAACTAATCCTGGGAGTGATACCCTATCTATTAGTTATACGAATGCCAGATCGGGTTGTGGTATCCCCCTGCGGACCCTGGGAGTGATCCCCTATCTGTGAGATCTTCTTCTACCAGAGTGGGTTCTGGTATCCCCTAGAAGACCCTAGGAGTGATCCCCTATCAGAAGTGTTTGGTGGTTATGTTGTTTTAGTGGGGTTTTCCTCAGTGACGGTATCCTACGAGCGTGGTCTCTCGCGTGAGCTTCTGATATGTTTTCGTGGGACCCGATGGAGTGTATCTCTCGGGTGCATGTCATCTGGGTGGACAATAATCGTTGAGTGTGCTCACTTTTTTGTGAACCATTGCTGGTGACGAGGTCGTACCTCAGGTGGCTTGTTGTGTGAGCTGAGTATATCTGGATTGTTCAATGTGTATGTATGGGCATACATCTGAGCTGAGCTGACAAGTTGTGTTTAGCCGAGGATGGTCATGAGATGGAGTTTCTCTCTCATCTGGGTTCCCTCTATCTAGGATGAGCATATTGTATCTTTTCATTTTCTCTATTTTGGTTTTGGGTTTTTGGGGTGCCTACTGAGTATGTTTATACTCACCCCTGCACAGGCTTTTCCCGCAAATGTTTGTGACTTGTACAGACCACAGACCTTTCGACGGAGTCCCAGGAGGACCCGGAGCAGGCGGAGCTGAGTGAGCCGGTATGAACGAGGTGTTTACTGGTGCGATGATGTGGGAGATTTATGGAGGGTGTTTTTTGCAGCATTCCCCTTCTTCAGAGCAGGTTGGACGCACTTTTGTAGTTTTTTTGTGGGCCATGTTTTTCCCTTTTGTACTTCTGTTGTACTCTGGTTGTGGGATAGTGTATGCATGGATTTTCTTTTTAGATTTATATATCTCTACACTTTTGCATGGAGGTGTGTGTGGGTGCGAGTGTACAGGTACCTTAGGTTAAATCCTCCCATGTGTGAGATAGCCTACTCAGCGCTAGATGCCATCCTCTGGCCTATTGGAGGTGGGCTTGGGGAGTCGCGGCTCGAGCCCTGTTGGGTTAGGTCATGATAATTATTACCAATAATGTGTGATATTTATCAATGATATTATAATATAATATAAACTTTTTGAGTTTTTTTTAAAAGGTTAATGAAATTTTCAATAGTTTTTTGAATGATTTTTTATAACAATTTATAAGTCATAAATAAACATGAAATTTTATACCTTGAAAGTAGTATATTTTTTGAGGAAAATTATTACAGACTATGTGATAGATATAAGATTATATATTATATTTAATATATTTCTTTAATTTTCCTCTATAAATGGATTATTTATTTTGAATAAATTGATTCCACTATTATTGATATCGATATAATTGATATTTTATTTAATGAAAAATTAGTCCATGATATTTTTAGTGAATTTTATCTCATTTAGGGTTTATGATATATATTATCATATACTTAAAATTATTAAATATTTATTATCTCATTTGATTGTTTATGATAGATTTATTTTTAGTAGAATAATTGATTATGATGTAGTCTATTGTTTTGGATATTCACGTGGAATTGGGAAAGCTGTGTTGTGGATAATATTTAATTAGTGTATGTATATACAGAATTATAAGATTGTAAAAATGATTAATATTGTTTGACTAATGATAAATAACAAGATATGGTGTAAGCGAGTAATGTAAATTTCATATAAAAGACATATAGTTATTAATGGATATGTCAAAAATACCCCAACTAACATCCAATTTTGATAAATATATTAATCTTTGGGGAAAAATTAATTTAATAGTTTATTGTATAATGACCTGAGATTTTAGATCCATTAAATCTATGTAATCTTTAATAACATTATCCATATACAATACTTAATTAAAATGATCTAGGAAGTATTTATTATTTACAATTTTTAGGAATAATAAATCTTCTAGTGAGTAAAAATAAAATTTAAAAAAATAAAAAATATATACAAAATATAATTAGGTACACTTAATGTTTTAAAATTTAATTTTATGAATAAGTCTTGTTTTTCTATATAAATTATTTTTTTGAATTTTAATTTATATGTTAATAAAATAAATTTGAGTTTTATTTTTACAATGATTAGTTTATTATTGAATTCATAATAAAAAAATTATATTAACGTTATTTTATTATACATTTATTAAACAATTGTCATTTAATTGAATGGTAAAACGTATTAGTTTGGATAATACTATCACATTTATGAAATTATCATTATTCCAGAGAGACAATGAAATTTTTTTTAAAACTATTTCTATATATATATATAATGTAAAACAAAGGATTTACAATTTCAAGGTTGAAGTTATTAAAACCATGTGTAACATATTGGAATCACATTAAATATTTTACTCAAAAAACATTATTCATTTTCTTATATTAAAAATAAATTTTCATGATTAGAAAAATTAAATATATAAATATTTAATGAATATTTTATATAAAAATATAATGTTATTTAATATGGTGTATTTCATGGGTGGAATAAATATATGAATACTATGATTAATGTTGATGACCATGATAATGGGGAGTTAAATACCATATGTTGTGTAACCATATCACTTTCCATGTGGATCATGGTAGGACAATCGTCTTGTTACTCAATGGTTTTCTAGGAATTGGAATTCCCTAGTATGGAATATGGACATGTCTAGGCATACACATGCACGACCTAATCTATGTGGGGTAGTACACATGAATAGCCCTCAGAACATGGGAATGTAAAGGCAACATGGGAAAGGCATTAGGTGATCTAAATTAACTATTTAATATTCATAATTTTTGTGTATTTAGAAATTTAGATGATGTGTGATGCATCACCACACGACCATAATATGGGTTTTCAAGACACAATGATTATCCTTAGTATATGTCATGTACCTTCATTGAGGGTGTTTGAATCCCTTATTTTAATCTTAATACACCATTATTGGTTGAGTGAGATCACTTAGTCCGTCCCCTCAATGGCATAATGAGGAATTATTTCAACATCTCAATATTATAATCCCCTTTGGATTATGAGTCTTTGATAGAATTCTTGTTGTCACTCCATGATACTATCTTATCCTTGTATGTTTTTTTGGTTGTATGTCTTGGCACCAGATTCCCATCAACCGGCATTTGAAAATAAAAAAAATGATTTGCAGTCACTCCATGATACTGGAGCGTGATCCTATATAATTTGTTGATGCACATGGTGTGGTTTTTGTATTAAAAATGGACTCCTTGTATTGGGAGTTGATCCTCCATCCAGTTGGACCCTTCTGCAGGGTTCATGGTTTTATTTTTATATGATCCCCTAAATAGAGGGTTGATTCCTATTACCTTTGTGGAGTCCATAAGAGATGATGGGTCTGGCCCCATATCTATGTATCAAGGTCTTCTAACTCTATTTATAATTCTCATCTATGACATAATTGATCATGACCACATGGATAAGTGTCTCTATCTATGAGAAGGATCATGTAGTGGATTCTCCCAGAATGTTCATTTATTCAAGAAGAATCTTCTATCTAGTTGTTTGTTATGAGTATATAGAGTTGTGGTATCCTTACTGAGAATATCTAGGTTATGGTTTCTATTCAGTATTGTATTAAATTTTGATATGACTATTCATTATTCTATATATTTATTATTCATAGGGATTCCTATTGGGTATAGTTTTACTCACCCGTACAAGGTCACGTCCCAATGGTTTCGTGCCTTATGTAGATGATGACCCATTTTAGGATTTCCTAGTAAAGAGAGAGATAGTGTAGAATATCATGAGTAAGACTTTTTGAGGTGATTTATGGTTACATTATTTTTATTTTATTCATCTCCATTTGAAATTTCTGGACTCTCTATAGTTTTGGTTGGGATTTTACTTTTCCCTTTTCATCACTTTCATTACTTTATATTGTTACTCTCATTGTTGTATTATATATGTATGCATGAATTGGTTATAATTTTTCAATATTTAATAATTGTTTAGGATTAGATATGTGTATTTTTGTAGGTACATTAGAATATGGACTCTAATGTGTTTCATATGCCTACTCAAAACCGGTCGCTATCCCCTGGCCTACAGGAGACAGGTTTGGTGTAGTCATGACTTTGGCCATGTCGGGCTGGTTAGTGAGAGAGTTTTTTTAGAGATGTCAGATCTACCTTATAACTGAGTGTGTGTGATAGTTATTAAGAAACAATATTATGTGTTTAATGTTGTTTAATTAGTATGGGAACACTAATGTTGATGCAATGCTAGTGTATGGATATTCCATGACTCTGATAATAAACCAAAAGTCTTTGTACATGTAGACATTAGTTTCTTGGAAAACATTGATTAAATGTATCATATAGGAAAGGGTTTTGGTTTCCATGACAATTTTTAGTCAGCACCCTGGATATACATGTTGAATTTGGATCATATTGTTTTACTTCATGATAGATCCATGAAATTAAATATATTTGATTCCATTGTGTGATCATGAGGTTGATATGTCGAGTGATGAGGCTTCAATACATTGTAATTAAATGGGGATAGAACAACTAGGTCTTTTCCCAACTATGCCACAATTTTATGAGCTATATCTAGAACTAGAAGAAAAAACTGAGGATACACATAAGAATAGTGTGCTACATGAGTTCTATAGGTAGAAACCTTCTAGGTTTTGGGGTGATCTCGAACCCTATGTGGTTAAAAAATAGCTTGAGGTACTCACTGGATTATTCCACCTTACGATGATTTCATTAGATCCTATAAAGGTACGCTTGTAGAGAAGTCTTCTAGAATACCCTAGGTTATAGTGGGGTATAGCGACGCAGTAACACAATGAGACAAATATCTCAGTGTCATACATTCAGCGTATTTTTTGGAAGGATTTTTTCCTAAAAACATTGTGGTGAGTGCGCATATACAAGATTCAATATCTGTAGTTGGGAAATTTCATTTTTGCATAGTATTGGGTGAGGTTTTTTTATCTCTCATGATACTATATGGGTTTGTAGTGTGATCCATTATATAGAGTTTTGACCATTCCGAAAGGGTTATACTTTTATATTAGGAATTCAGTGATATCTATTACCATTAACACTTATTATAGTCTATTAGAGTTATCCTTGGTGGTGGATATCATCATGGAAGAATAGGTGCTCCTTGTGGGTGCAATACATAGGAATACAGGAGTTTAGACCTTAGAAACTGGAAACCGATGGAAGTCACAGTGAACCATGAATGTCATACACTTTAAGAGGAAATCCCAGGACACAATGTGACTAGTGCATGGATCCCTAGATTGATTGAATCGGCTAGGTGAGAGATTGTGTATCTTTTGGGATGGACAGTTACATTTGACATGGGATTTTCCAAACAGTTTCCCAACTAATCAAGACATGATCGAGGGATTTCTGAGCAAGAGATAGATTCCTGACAAGTGTGGTTCAAATGATATCTAATGTTTAATATGGTCTATTATACCAGCATGATGTGGTTTATGGTTTGAATTATTACCACCAATAGGCCAATATGGGACACAATTGGCATAAGGACCGCATGATAAGGCATGAAGAAAACTGAAGGGTATGGAGTCCTGGTACAGTACATCTCCAGGGATGATACTAGTTATGAACTATATAATTTTAACCATTTTATTAGTATTAATGATAATGTTGTTATTAATTTCATTCATTCCAATTATGTGGATCGGGACATAGATATTGAGGTTTACCCTTTGGCTTGACCCTTGTAGTTTTGGACTCTGACATGAGGTGACTCAATGGATGTTGTCTTCTAATAAATGTGTGATCTAACACATAGAGATTAGAGCTTTGTATGGTTTTTATTTATTGTAGTGATGAGTAATTATATTTTCATATTGGTTTTTGAATGGTTATCCAAAGTTAATTCCCATATTGATAATATTAGGTAGATGATGTGGTGTGTCTGCTGTAATGGGATGAGGTTTTACTTCATTGGTGTGATGAAATACAAGGATGAGATAGATGGTATTTACTATATGAGAGTGTATCTTATTACTAAAAAATCATCTAGAATGACTATTGGAGTTGTGGATTCAACTTGACACCAGTTTCCTATATTGTTGGTAGAGTTTGGGGATTATTTCTCTATTGATGTTCTAGGAATAACACACCAATATGAGCTAGACATCCGACTTTACATACACCCTATGATGGACAAGATAACTACACCAACCTATCAGTTTAATCCTACAATGATTCGTGTACTTAGGGTGTAGTTAAATGACCTCAAAGGACAAAGTATTTGTGAGAGACAGTATTTCCCCATGGGAATCCATAGTGTTGATCACCAAGAAGGAGGATGTGAGATTGAGGTTTTTTGTGGATTAAATGTTCTTGAAATTGGTTTCCCTAAATAATAGTCATCCTAGACTAAAAATCTATGTCCTCTTCAACCAATTGAGATTGGTTTGATGGTTATTGAATTCTAAAATCATGTAATCACTTTAATCTCTATAATTTTGAAATAAGGATATAATTTAGAAGGAAATATGATGTATCCATGGTCACTATAAGTGCTTTTTGATTCCATTCGGCAATACCAACTACCTATAAATTTTCATAGGACTCATCAACTAAATCATTCAACCATTCATAAATGAGTTTGTGGTGGTCTTCATCGATGATATCTCAGTGTACTTTTTGTCTGAGGAGGAGCACTTGATAAACATGAATACAGTCCTCATAATAATTAAATAGAAATATTATTACAAGAATCACCATATATCATGTTCTAAATTTGTTTAGATAACTTTATAAGACATGTTATCTCAGAGGTAGGAGCATAGTGGACCCTTTGGAGGTTGTCGCTGTGATAGAAAGGGAGCCACACAAGTGTGTTACTGAGGTACAGAGATTCTGTAGGTTGGTATGGTACTATAGGTGGTTTTTACCCATTTTCTCTGGAGTGTAATCACGTTTGAAACCATTGACCTGAAATGGGAACAATTTAATAAGGATGAAAAGGTCCCACATATGTTTTTATGAGTTGAGACAGAGTGTAATGATTAGTCATGATTTGAGATTTTTATAGGAGGGTGTACAGTATATAGTGTTCTTCAATGAATAAGTTATTAGGATTGAATATGTTCTGATTCAGAGGAAGGAAGTTATTTACTATGGTTAACAATAGTTGAGACTGCATGAGTAGAACAATGTGTCACATGATCTTGAGCTAGTAGCGGTAGTATTCACATTTAATATGTGGATAAATTACAATATGGGTTAGGTGTTTAGTGTATAATCTTACCATAAGAGTATCAAGTATATCTTTCATCACAAGGATCATAACATGAGACATAAATGATTTATAAAGAGCAATCGAGACAATGAATTTGAGATTTCTAATAATCTTTAGAAGGAGTATATTTTTTATGACACTCTCGTAAAGAAATTTTGATATTTGTTTTTTGGTGATGTGTCAGAGAAGATACCCATATCTCCATTTTCCATAGATTAAAATGATAGTACATGACATCATTTTTCAAAGCTTTTTACCCAACACATTTACATTGTGTTTGTAAGGACCATCATGGAGATTCCAACTGTGATACATTACACTCTCATATATTTAATATTTATTATTTTGAGGAATATTATGACAGTGGGGATAACATTATTCTTTTATATGGATTAAATATCACAACACTAACATTGTGGGAGATACAGATATCCGCTTTGGCGGTACATCTAGGTGTGTCAAAGATGTACCAGGACCACCATTGTAGTTTTGAATGAACAGAATGAATAGTTTAATTGTATATTTTGTCCCTTTGTGCCTCACATTTCCACAAATTAATTTATAGAACCAATTATAGAGGGTTTAGATAAATCCCTAGAAGTTCTAGAGTTTATGTGGGATGAGATAACCATTGAATTCATGAGAAGGTTACCATGTATGTCTAGTGGACCAGATTCCATTTGGGTGATCCTCGACCGACTCACCATGATAGACCACTCCCTATCCATTAGAGAGGATAGTTAAGTGGAGATATTGAGATTCCTTTATATATAAGAGATAATCTAACTCAATGCAGTTCCCTTGAGAATTATTTTTTATCATGATTCTCACTTCACCAATAATTTATGGAGAGGATAGGAAGAAGAATTGGGAACATAGTTTCATTTGATCATAGTGTATCACCCTCAAGAATAATGTCACAATTTATTTGAATATTCATGTCTTGGAAGATGTATTGCATGGATAAATGTTGAATTGAAGCAGTAGATGAGAGGATTTCCTACCCCAGGTGGAGTTTTCTAAGACAAAAACTACCTTTCCACCATAGGAATAGAAGCATTTGTGTCCTTTTAAGGGTGACCCTTTAGGCAACCAAATTGATGGAATGATCTAGGTGAGTAAAAATTCATGGGACTATAATTAGTACGAGCTACTTTAGAGAAGGTGATAATCATATAAGTGATGTTGAGAATTCCACATATCAATCTCTTGTCCGACATGAATGGAAGATTGATTCCTTTGGAGTTAGATGAAGTATACCATGTATTCTTAATCATATCACCTTAATAAGGATTATACATATTATTACATGGTGGAAAGATATCATTAACATTCAATGGAATGTTCAAATAATTGTGTATATTTTCTGAGGAGGTATAAGGATTAGACGTATCACTGTTGTTTGAACATGTGTAGGAAGGCATCCTCATGTAAAAACTGAGGATGTAAATGAATGAACCAACACATGTTATCTAATGATGAATGATGGAAATCAAGGATGGAGAAACATTTTTTGAGTACTTGGTAGAGATTAAGTATTGGAAGGATTGGATCCTTTTGTGTAATCAATTCCCCTAGTGTGTGTTTGATAGCAGCACGAGAATCATTAGGAGTGAAGCTAGGAGCAGGAATCCAAGATGTGACACCAATAACATCATCCTATTGATTAAATTTTTAATTTTTTGTATTAATAACCATATTGTGGGATGAATATATTTGATATTATTTTCTATATATTTATTTATAATATTATATGGATTATTTTTGGGCCAAGTGATAAGACATTGTGAGATTCTAAAGCCATGTGTGCCTAGAAATAATTTATATAATTTATTAAATATATTTAATATCATGAAAATGTAGTTTCCCTAAAAATGTGTAATAACTTATAAACAGGGCCCGAATCATAAATATAATTTCAAAATTGTGTTTAGAACACTAGGATTATCCATGGCTCATGAAAACCTTTTCTGATATCCTTTGTTTTTATAAAAGTCCTCATGGGAAGAAAATTAATAAAATAAATAATTTTTTTTAAATTTATATTATTTGATAGAGAAACCAAATCCATTATTTAAAAATGGTTATCCCTCAAACATAGGGTTAGTAATATAACTTATGATTGAGAGTATCCTTTTGAGATGACTATATAGAGGATTGTTTATAGATGACACTATATCATATTTGTTTTTGGATCATGAGATAAATTAATTCATGGAACATTCTAATGTCATAAATGTAGAAGAATTTTTCATTAGTGATTAATCCAAAATCGAATTAGAAGATTTGATTTTTGATATACATGTCGTTCATTATCATATTTTTAAAATAGATCAATTCTATGAAAAAATATTGATTTACACCTCGATGGTTTATTAATTAATAGTTTATTAAATTTTTCATTCATTATTTCCACTTCCTTCATTTAAATCTATGTAAACAGATTGATTCTAAATGGAAAATTTTTTATGTTCATTTATCATATCATATGGCATATGTAATAATCCCCTAATTCTCTAAAAATTATCAACATTTAGTTCAATTGGCCCATTTTTTTATTATTAACTAGTTTTGGTGGTTGTGTAATCATTCCTAAGTAGAACAGACCAATACCATGGGTTTGGTTCATGTTTGAGGTTTCAATCAAGGCGTAATGATGATGATGTATGATTAGAGGTGGGTCAGAATGGATTTGAAGCTCCATTTATCATGGGTTTGATAGTGCGATAATGGACGATGAGTGTGGGTGTTTCTCTAATGGATTTGAGGTCGAAATATTGAACACTAGTGGAAACAATGT
Source organism: Viscum album (assembly GCA_963277665.1). Taxonomy (NCBI): domain Eukaryota; kingdom Viridiplantae; phylum Streptophyta; class Magnoliopsida; order Santalales; family Viscaceae; genus Viscum; species Viscum album. The sequence goes on from OY728165.1 coordinate 172,956,872, forward strand.
TTCCCAACCCTAGATCTATGATCATCAGAAATGATGGTAGTTTCAACAATGCATATTGTAGTGTAGAGAATATTCGGAGGGATCTGTTAATTTTTCACGTTACATGGATTGTAATTTAATGTCACACAATGTGTGGACCCGCTATATGACACTAGGGTTCCCCGTGAATAGATAAATATCACATGTCGTGTGACCATATAACACATATTTTTGATCATTATAGTTGTCATATCATGTATCCTTGAGGTTACATGTACATTGGAATGGAATAGTACACTGGCACTGATATGTCTAGGTGTAAATGGGCACAACTAGGTGTACATGGGTTGTACATGGGCACATCCAGTGGTACATGGGAATATGTTGATGACAAGGGAAAGGTGACATGTTATCTCTACACACTATTTATTATTCCTACCACATACATATAATCCGAGTGGTACATCACCACTTGGGAAGACTAGGGGTTTGATGGACACATCGTATTACTTTAGAACATTCCATAGACTCCCTTAAAGTGTGATTGTAGCCCTTTATATTTTCATTCTATAATAGTATTGAATTACAATGTACAATGTTCCAACCACTCAAGGATACATTAAAATACTATATCCCCATATTAGTTTTTTGATACCGTCTAGCGGGTGAGTAGTAGATAGAGTTTTTATGTCCTTTTGTGAGACTGGAGTGTGATCATATATCAATTTTTTTTCCAATATGGGGTTTGTGGAATCAATGTGACCACCTTTAGTGGGTAAAAGATACCCATATATAAATACTTTTTTGTGGGGTTCATGGTATCATTTATATATAATCCCCTAAAAAGAGGGGTGTTCCATATTTTGTATGTGGAGTCTCCCACAGGTCTTGGGTTTGATCCCCTAATTGAGTATTTTGGACATCTGAGATTATAGATCCATAATGGAAGGTTCACAATAGATCATGACCACTTGGATGAATTTCACAGGTAATTTAATTTATCATTATATAGATACACCTAGAAATTCCATTGCATTGATTAGAATCTTATGGCTGGTAGTTGGTTGTGATAGCCTGGAGGTGCGGTGTACTTCTGGTTTATATTTTTGTTCTTGATTCTATTCAGTATTGTATTACATTATTAAATAACCTTTACTTATTCTATTTGTTTATGTTTTTCATGGAATCCTACTTAATATTGTTTTATTCTATCCCAATAGGGATCTTCCGACTCATGTCATGACTTACACAAATGTCAAACTATTTGATGGTGTTCTAGTGGGATTGAGATCTTGTGGGAAAAAGATTGAGATAGACTTATTGTGTTTCTTTAAAGGTGTGATATTTTGATTGTATTCCTCAATGAAATAGTACTTTTTATTCTCTATCATTTTGGTTGGGCTTGTTGTTTTACAGTTTTTTATATTTAGTAATTTATAATCATATATTAATTGTGTCATTATAGAAGTCTGAATGCATTGGTTTAAGATGATTTACATTTTAGCATAGTTTGGGCTTAGTTATGTGAGCATGTTTACAGGTAAACTAGGTTATGTCCTCCCACGTGTGTGACATACCGACTCATCATTAGTTTCTAACCCCTGGCCTATTGAAGGTGGGTTGGGGGTTGTAGTGGATCATGCCCCATAAGGATGAGTTTTGAAAAAAATAATGTTATCCTGGATAGGATTCTACACATAAAATACTGAACTAAAATGATCTACAAGACATTTATTATTATGAAAATATATTAATAAGAATCATTTTAGTGAAATAATATTTTAATAAATTATAAAATTCTTACAATATATAATTAGAAACATGTAAATATTTAAAAATGTGTGTTTTCAATAAATAAATATTTTATTCATATATTTAATTTCAATTTAAATAATTTTTTTTAAAATTTGTAGATTTTATTTTTAAATTTGAAAATCCATTGTTTCTTTATATAAAAAATTATCTTCAGTTAAATTTTTTTCATTTTTATTATATAATTGATTCATGGTTAATAGAAAAAAATATCAATTACTCAAATACATCAATATTTATTACATTATAATCAAAGTAAAGTGGTTTAATATTCATTAATGATTTTTAAATTTAAATTTTTTTTATTGTGTTAATTAAATATTCTAAACATAAAATGTTTATTTCGTTAATCGTAAGTTTAATGAATTAGAAACATATGAACTATATTACGTTAAAAATTGTTTTTATTTAATTATATAAAAAACTAAATTTAATCACGTGTATAAATTAAAATAATAAAAATTTAATTAATATTTTATACTAACATGATAAAATTATTTAATAATTTTAATTTCATTTTTGGAAATAAAATTACGACATCTGAGATTAATTTTAATGACAATTATCGTTTTAAAAATGTAGTTTTGTTTGAATTTATTTATTAAAATTGATAACTATTTATATAATAAAATAAATTAATAAATACCCAGTAAAATTATTTAATAACATATTTCATCTTATATATAATAATATAATAAATCGATCAATTGATAAAAATTACTATATAATTTAAAGAAAACATAACGGTAAAAAAAATATACCAAACATTCTTCCTATATATTCAATGTTTTATTTTGAAGCAAAAAATTCAATAACTTATCCATTTAATTCGATTAAGTACATGTTAATATTCATAAATTTAAAAAATTAAAAGGGGTTATTTTATATTTTTAATAAAACATATTCTACCTATTTCAAAATTATTTACCAAGGTAAAGTCAAAAAATGTAAAAGTTAAAAACATAATGGAAATGTATATAAAATTTTTTAAAACAAAATTTTCATAGATTATTAAAGGTTTCATTGACCTGAAACAACAAAAACTACTTTATTTAACTATTTTGGATACACTTACCCTTGAATAGTCTTATTACATTTTTGAAACATAATATGTGTTAACAAAAGTGCCATTTTCTTCACAAACAAAAAGGAAAATTTCATCCCCATCATAAAATATCTATTCATTTTAATTTAATCCTTAAACTAAAATAATCCTCCTCCTATAATCCTCTCTGATTTCCATAGGGATCTTGTATCAGTTAGTTATCATATTATTTTAATTTCAAAGGAGGTGTTCTATATAATATTTAAGTTCCCAATTCATTTTTTAATTAATCCTTATTCTTTTCATCTAAATCATTCTCTTTCATACCTATCCTACCTAAAGTAAAAAAAAAGATCCTAATTATCATTAGTATGGTGTGTAATAATTATATTCATGGAACATACATTGTTTATTCCTCCATATACATGTATAAAAATAAAATAACATTGACATTGAATTATTTGGACTACCACTCACCATAAAATTATGTTTTTTCTTCAAAACCTATTAAATTTTGATCATCCACATTATAAATTTAAATCCCAATGTAAATAATGAATAAGATATTTTATTATCTCTTATCATTTTTTAACTAGATTTCAATTTCACATTAAAAGGGATTTTATGTTTGATAGTGTACTCGACATGAAACAATGACTTTCACTAAAATCTTACGTTGCACACAACACTGATATATAGAGAAAAATAATACATTATTGATATTATTAATTTAAATGGTTCATATCACCTACCCATTGGGTAGGAAGGAATGAACATAAATGAATATATTAGATTTAAACGTGTTTATTAAATGTTTTTACATTCTTATAATTTATTTTTGGGGCTTAAAATAAGAATGAATAATATTTTAAGCATAAAATAGTCTAATATTTTAAGAAGACAATTTCACAGCATTTTTATGGTGAACAATTTTTAAATCAAGTTCCAATCTTTTTAATAGGTTTCAGTGGAATATATAATATTCTTCTATAAAATTGGGACATCATAATTTAATTTGGTATATGTTTTTAAAAATTTTATGAGAAAATTCATTTTTAATGAATATTGAAGAAATACAGCATTTAAATACAAAATTGCCTTTTCTCCCAAATTATTTATATAGATATCTTATCTATTTAAATGGTTATGAAGAGTAATTTGATTATGTTTATATAGTTTAATCCAAATTTGGTCATTATAAGTTATTTCACATTCAAATTTAATATAAATACATGTCAATCTATTGATGGTTTTTACTACTAAAAAACCTTTTTTCTCATTTTTACAACATGGATTAATTTAAAATCCAGTACTTAAAAATATGTGTTTCTTATATGTAAAAAATAATTACATATTTTTAATAATAAGGTCCAAATTATGATAATAGGTTTCTTTTATTTTTTGTAATTATGAATAGTATATTAAGTAATTATTTTTATATACCACAGTTAAAGGGTTAATTAATTAAACAAGGGTAACTATAATATTTTAATAATATATGACTACACTAAAATTTAAAAAATATATTATATAATGATTATGGACAACCAATATAGCCCTTGTGATGTAGATTTGGTCTTTTGAAGCCACTTGGATGTGATTATGACCTTATTAACATTTAATTTTAAGTAAATTCAGAAATATCATAAACATTACTCTTATTAATAAAACAATTTTAATATGAGGTTTTAAAAATGTTATATTCTACTATAAATAGTAATTATAATGATAAAAAATTACCTAAATTATATTATTTTAATTATAATTTTTTGACATTAAATAATTAAATTTATTGATTACACAATTATTATGTAGTGATTTCAATCTTAATGAAAAAAAACAATTAAATGATATTACATATATTAAAATAAAAATTATTTAACATAATTTATTCTATTAATCAATTTAAAATAAGAATATGATATGTTAAAAGACTATTCAATGGTTTGGTTAGAAGTTATCTCTCTGTTTTAATTTTATTATAATTAAATTAAATAAACTATGTGAAAAATAACATAATTGATATTTTATAAAAATAGTAATTTAAAAAATTATATAAAAATACGAAAATTCATTTACGTTCACAAACAGACTATGATAATGTCTAAAATTTGATTAATTGTGAAATTATTGGAAATTTACCACACATAAGAAAAATTTATAGGCTCTTTATTTATAAAATGTTCCTACCACAATAAAGATTAAATGAGAATAATTAAGGGTTAACCGAAAAGATAAGGATCAAAATAAATTTAGTAGATGTATAAAAAATATTCTATGAGTGGATTTATAACTATATTAATCCAATATTTTAAATATCTCATGTTGGATCCATATGTGTTATGAAATTAATCTATATTAATTTAATATTTTATGTGTTTTCAAGGGTAACCCTCTGATCTCTTATAAAAAGGTACCCACTCAACCATAATAATCACACATCCAATGCCTTTTTTTCAAAAAATATCTACCCAAACATCTTAATAAAATTTCTCCACACATTTTATAGGTCATAGTTTAGTATTAACACCCTTCTTAGAGGTTTTAAGGTGTTCTTGAAAAGTTATCCAATGAAGAAGTGGTATCATTTTTTGAGTGTTTCTATTTTATATCATCATAAATTTCATTTAAATCATCTTCAACCAAGGAAAATAATAACTCATGTATACTCAATATACTAGGATGTTATTATGTTAATATAATCACCTCAATCAATCTCCAATTTCATCAAATAATAAATTAACATTTTTTTCATTTTTTCGGTGGACTACCGACTCGCGAACTGATATATTTCATTTTTCATTAGCGTATATCACGACTATTTATAGCTATGGAATAAATGTTTAGATAAAATAATTATGAAAATTTTATCATGGTAAATAACAATATTTCAATTATATTTTTACAATCCATGTGCATGAAAATGATAATTTCATTCATGCATACGTGTGGACAATCACCTCCACAAAGTGATGAGAAATGATTTTATTCACCACATAACTTGTATTATATATAAATATTTTTATGATGTTAATAATATTATGGTAATTCTGGAAACAAAATATCAAAATTACCTCATTTACATAATATTCAATGAAAAATAGAAAAGGTGACTCATTCTTACGTACGAACAACCATCTCCATGAATATAACATAGTCTATATTTCATAACCATAATAAATAGTTTGTTTTAAAAAGTATAATTAGTATATAAAAGTTATTATTATGTCATGAATACTATAACGGAGTTGATGGATTTATGGCCACATGGACTAGTGTCATCATACCCTGTTCATTTTCTACTCAACTACTGAATATCTTCAAAACATCCGACATGAACCCAAATAATTAACTAATTTATATAACATGGTAATAAGTAATATAAATTGAATAATAAACTTGAAAAAGTTACTGAATAAATTATAAATCAACCTTAGTTTTTTTAAGGTAGATAAAGAACAAATAATACATATCAGACTCAAGGTAATAGATTTCGTCTCAATACCCTTCCATTGAGGAATATTTTGATTTATACATGACCATTGGTTATACGTTATATAATCACCCCTTGTGAAATTTAATTTAATTCAGTAATTTTAAAAAAGAATCCTTTTCTATGATAATTTTTACAAAATGAAAAATGGAATTTTTTTAAACATACACGGCCATAATGGATTTTCTACCGTAATGGACATTATTAGATATTTGTATTCCTGTACATTTCATAATGTTTAAAAAATAATATAAATAAAATATTCCATTTTTATTTATTTTTCAAATTAAAAATGGTTTTGAGATTGGATTTATTATGTCAATATCTTGAAATGATGTCTTGTGATGTTAGTGGGGAAATATTATTTTTGTTTTATACTTGTTTTCTATGTAAGTATTATGTTATAGTTCTTGGGAATTGTTTATCAATATAGGTTGTTCCATGATAAACCAAGGGTTGGTGCACCTATGATATCTCTCCAATAAATTGAGTAATGATAATGAGGTAAAAAATTATTTTTCCCCAAAAGATTTATGAAATATACTGTGATGGGTATTCCAATCATTACCAAGATGGTTACCCCCTTTATGGATGTGAAAAATATGATGAATGTTTGATATAAATTCCACAAGTTACCATTATGATTTTTTATTTATATGAGGTTTTCGGGAATATTTTTATTTCTTGAGTTATATTGAAGATATTATATATTGATGGTGAAAGGTAGGATTTTATTGGTTTCTATCTATTCATAAAATAATGTTTTATTTCCATATTTTATATTTCCTAGTGAGAATTTAGTGGTCATCCCATGTTTTTGAAATTTTTTTGACAAGTTATAAGGATGGGAAAGAGAATGGAAGAATTCAAGGATATTTTTATGAATAAAATAATTCATATTTTATTTAAGCAGTTTTATATTATGAAAATAATGTTAGTGAGCATAAGAATCTAATATGTATTATTGGGGTTGATATGTAGTAGTTATGTCCTTTTTATATACAACTATAATCCCAAAAACATCCTCAATGTGAAAGTATGTAAATTTATGACTAAAACTCATGATTATGTAATGTTTACGGTTAGGGCCTTATATTTGGTATCAGGGGTTCGTTCAGATAACATTAAGTGTTAGGATATTTTTAATAAAATATCCATAAATTATTTTTAATTTATATTTAAATTGAAATGATATAGCATTTTTATATTACAAAGCTTCAACATATAATATATATTTTTTCAGAATAGTTTTCAAAAACAATAAGGAAGTTATTCTTGGATGATATCTAGGGGAAACAACATACCCAAATACCAACCTAATATGGTCGGAATAAGAAAAGAATAGTCTTTTACAGTGATTTTGTAGTTTAATCAAACAATAAATGGCAGTCATATCGATACATGAGATCATTCATATTTACCACAAAGGAACAAATCCATAGTGGAACATTTTACGATGCATCATTCTACATTATTTATAGAATAATTTGACTTTGTACTAACTGTAGGGTGGATTAAAACACAGCAAATTACTTTCAATGTAATGGGTTGTTCAGAAAATCAAATGGTTAATCATGTTGTTTTCTATTTTGAAGTTTAATATTATCACTAGTGGTCTACGGTTAATAATTTTAGAGATACAGATGAGATAAATTCACTTGATTGGGATGAATTCAATGGTGTGTTTCTTGTGAAATGTTATCCTAATGGTATTTGACTCAAAATAAATAAATATAATTGAATTTATGTATTATGAAGAAAAATTCACTCACATGGGAATGTATTCTCTAAATTTCATATAGGATCAGAATAGTACAATCCATTTTTTTACTCTAAATCCAAAGTATCGAAGAGAATTAGCTAACCGTCACTTCCAAAATTATGAAAAAACTTTTTCGATGGGCAGAGAAGGTGTAAATGGAGTTTGAGGATGATCCGGTGTTATTTCAAAATTAATATAATTAGAGGTTGAGGTGGAAGGTTAAAGGTAAAAATTATTCAAAAAAATTGATCGTATGGAAATTAAGTTTACAGGTTGTAAAAATTGTGGTAAAAAGAACACTAGTGAATGCCTTTAGAATTCTACTAAGTGCATCTAATGTGGTAAAATTGGAAATAAGGATCATAATTTCACTAAAAAGATCAAGATAGTGGTAATAAAAAAATATGATTTAAGATTTTTTTAAAAAAAATTATGTTCAATGAGATGGGTCATTATGAAAATCATTATCTAATGAAGAAATCAAATGATAGGAAGCAGCTACACTATAAGAAGAAAGGTGTGGATAAATCCTTTTCAACTACATCATAAGATCATGGACCATCAAATGAAGTGGTATCAGGTACATTGTTTTTTTATTCTGATTATGCTAATGTGTTTTTTGATTCAGCATCAAGACATTCTTTCATTTCTAATAAATTTTCTCATAAATTAAATATTTTATCTCAAGAAATGAATCTAGATCGTATGATAAAAACACCTAGGGGAAATGATGAGGAAAAAATAAATTATAATATTCCTCCTTTAAATATCTTTGTAATTCTGTTGCCAGTAAAACTTTTTGTTTTGCACTAGTAGAGTGTGATATCATTTGTTGTATAGATTGGCTATCTTTTTAGCATGATATTATTTTCTTTATTACCAAAGAAGTTTATTTTTAGAAAGACAATCTGTTTGTGTACAAGAATGAACCCTTACAATTGATAACATATATAGAAGATGAGAAACTAGTAAAATATGGAAATTAATGTTACCTTGAAAATATATTTGGAAAAAGAAACTATTCAGATTAACAATGTGCCAGTGGTAAATGAGTATTTTGATGCTTCTTTGGATGCGTATCTAGGTATTTTACATGATTGATATGTTAAATTTATTATTGACTTATATATTAATGCTAAAATCTTTTCAAACCCCCTTTATCAAATGGATCAAATTAAACTTTTTGAGTTAATGATGAAATTGAATGAATTACTAGATAAAGGATTCATTAAAAATAGCACATAATAATAGGGTTCTCCTCTCTTGATTGTTAAAAATAAATATAGTTCAATGAGTCTTTTAATTGATTATAGAGCCTTGAATAACATCACTTTAAATATCTTGTATCATTTTCCTCATATCGAAGATTTTTTTCATCAGCTCCAGGGTGCACAATATTTTTCAATGGTTGACTTATGGTTGTGGTACCATCAGTTGAATATAAAGGAAGCATATAGCCTGAAGATCATGTTTCATATTAGATGTTGCAATTATGAATTTGTAGTTATGATTTTTGGGTTAATCAATGCACTTTCTATATTAATGGATCTTATGAATATAATATTCCATAATTTCTTTAATAAGTTTTTGGTTATTTTTATTGTTGACATATTTGTTTATTCTATATTTATTGATGAGTATGGATTTCACATAATGTTTTTCTTAAAAACACTAAAATAAAAGAAACTATATGATAAATTCCTCAAGTGTGTGTTTTTGTTGAATCAAATTCCATTCCTTGGTCACATTGTTTTTAAATTTGGCATAAATGTTCATACTAATAAAACAAAAGATGTTTATGAATTGGAAAGAACAAAAAATGTGACCAATATATGTAGTTTCCTTATGTTAAAAAAGTATTTAAGAATGATTGATTAAAATATTTCATGGTTATATATCCCACTATCTATGTTAGCTCGAAAAGGTGTTGAGATTATTTGGACAAAAAATGTGATTATTTTTTTCCTGGATTAAAATGAATATTGGTGAAAGATAAATATTGGAATTACCTTCTAGAAATGATGAATTTGTTATCTATAATGATTCTACATTTAATGGAATTTATTGATTCCTAATTTGTAATTATCAGGTAATTTCATATAAATCATGTCAGTTGAAAACTCATTAGTTAAATTACCATATACATGATTTGGAATTAGCTGCTATTTCGTTTTCATTAAATATTTAGGCCCATCATTTTTTTGGTGTAATTTTTGAAATATATACTTATCACGAAATATTTAAGTATATATTCATTCATAAATAATTGAACATGATATAGAGGATATGGTTTGAATTAATCAAGGAATATGATTTAATGAATCAGTACCATCCTAGAATAGATAATATAGTGGTTGATGCATTGAGTAAAAAATATAATGCTATATAAACCGTTATATGTTTGAAAAAATATTTATTGGTTAATGATTTGATGAATTTTTTCTTGGATGTTTTTTCTAAAGGACATTCCTATATTTTGTTTCATGTGTAAGTGAAATCATATCTATAAGAGAGAATTGTGAATGAATAGAAGGAAGATAGTGAGTTCCGGAAATATATATAATTTATTTAGGCAGGTAATTTTTCTAAATTTAATATTGATAAATATTTTTATTTGATATTTTGGAAGATATTATCTATACCTTGTGATTCAAAGTTGAAGAAAGAGTTTTAATGGGATACTCATTTTTCTCTAGTTTCAGTTCATTTGTGATGTATAAAGATATACAGAGACCATCAAGAGTATTTTTGGTGGGATGGACTGCAAAGAGATATGTTGACTTTTCTATGAATTGTTTGAGTTGTCAATAGGTTAAATAAGAGAGGTGGATACCAAAAGGGGTTCTTCATAATTTTCTAGTTCTAGATGGAAATGGGAAAATATTTCTATCGATTTCATAGTGGGATTACTGAAGACTTCTCAAGGTAAAAATGTGATTTGTGTTTTTATTGATAGATTGAATAAATCTACTCATTTTATTAATATTCATGATACACAGTGTCTAGAACAAGTTTCTCAATTTTATAATAAAGAGATTGTCATGTTACGTGGAGTTCCTAAATCTATTGTATCTGATCATGATCCCATGTTCACTTTTATCTTTTGTAAAGGATTTCGAATGTCGTTTGGTATAAAATTATATTTCAGTACAAAATTTCATCCACAATCTTATGGGTAAATAGAATGGACAATTAATATATTTGAGGATTTTTTATATTCCTGTTAAATGGATTAACATGGGTGTTGGGACCAACATATTTCATTGGAGTTGTTATCTTAAAATATCAGTTTTCATTATAGTATATAGATGACATCATTTGATGCGTTATATGGAAATTAGTGTTGAACTCTTGATTTTTGGGATAAAGTAGGTCAATAGTAGTTTTTAGGACAAAAATTGATAAAAGAGATGGTAGAGAAATATCCTTTTAATCTGAAGCAGCTATGGATAACACAGACTAGGTAGAAATGTTATGAAGATAGCTAGAGTAAGGATATTCCATTTTAGTTAGGTTCTCATGTCATTCTCAATTTTTCTCAAAGGAAAAGTGTTATGTTGTTAGGAAAGATACATAAGTTATGTCTTCCATTAATTAGACCATATGAAATCTGGAAGATAGTTGGATCAGTTTCCTACTAAGTGTATTTGCCTCTTTTTTTTACTTTTGTATATAATTTTTTTCATCTTTCAATGTTTAGAAGGAAAATTCCGAATCCACCTTATATTTGTAATGGAGAAGTATTTCAGTTGGAAGGGAAACTTTCTTATGAGGAACAACCAATCTAGATTCTTGACTGCAGAGAGAAAGTGTTTCGGAATTAAATGATTCATCATGTTAAGGACTTTTGGAAATACAATATAGCTAATGAGGAAATACTGGAATGTGAAAATTCTATGAGGGATACATGTTCCAACTTATTTTATAAGTGAATAAATTTTTTTGGGAAATATTTCCAAAAGTGAAGGATATAACATTCAAGGTAATTAAAGATTAATACATTTTATTATCTATTAATATTTTATAATTATATATTAATTTTAATTTATCATGGATTCTATTTCTTATAGAGTACCCTAGACATAAAAAATTTTTTCTCTAAAATCATATTTTGCAGACAAGTTAGAGATTTAATGAAAAATAATACCTTATTAATATTATTATTCTAAATTCTTTTTATCAATTAACTATTTTATTGGTGGGAATGAACAGAAATAACTATGTTATGTTTACACATGTTTATTAATTTTTTATTCTTAATTATAATTAATTTTAGAGTCATAAATGAAAATAACTATAATTTTAACAATAAAATATTTTAATATTTTTAAATGGTAGTTTTACCACCTTTGAAGGGGATCAATTTTTAAATATAATTTATTTCACTATTATATAATCTATTTTTCAAAATAAACATTTTATTTAGAAGTTAAAAATGAAAATTTTCATTGGTTAAATTATTTCTTTTTATGATAAATCTAATTTTTAATGAATAGTGATGAAATACTGCATTTTACATCAAAACTACCTTTCCATTCTATTTATATATATAGTAAGTTTATCAATCTAGTTGGGTTTAAATTTTAATTGTTTTATGTTTTCTAAATTTAATACAGCTTTTTTTCATTGGTATTAATTTCAAATTTAAAATTTTATATAAACATGTGTCAATATTTTGATGGTTTTTACTTTTCAAAATCTTGTTTTCTCATTTTGACAACAAGGATTGATTTTAAATTAATTACTACAAATTAAATGTTACGAATTTGAAAAATTGTATTATTTATTTGGAATATGTAGTTCCAAATTATTAAAATATTTCACATTTATTTTTTGAAATTATGAATAATAACTTTAGTAATTATTTTTATTAACCCTGGTTAAAGGGTAATAATATAAATAAGGGTAAAAATAATATCATAATAATAGAAAACATATTTAAAACCTATAATAATCTTGTTGGATGTGTTACAGAATACCAATAAAACCGTTGGCATGCAAATTTTTCTTTTTTAAGCCACTTGGGTATGATTATGACATTTATATCATTAAATATTAATTAAAGGAAAAAATATCATAAAAATGACTCCTATTACTAAAACGATTTTAATATAGGGTTATATTATTAATATCTTAGATTATAAATAGTCATTATAAATCAATTCATATAAAATATGTAATGGTATTTTATATAATATAATTTATGCCATCTAATAATTTTATCTGATAATTTTATGTGTTATAATACCATTATATAGTTTTTTAAGTTACCTCTATTTCTAGATTTTATAATATTCCATAAAATGAATAGTGTGAAAGTTGAAATAATTGATATTTTATAAAAATAGTTATTTATTATATTATTTTGAAATAAAAAAAATTTAAAATCTCATGGTGACTATGGTAAGTTCAATAATATTATTTACTATCTAATTATGGAAATATTAACAAATATAAGTAAAATTTATAGACTATTAATATTTAATATGGTGTTACCACAATTGAAAATAAAATAGAATAATTCATGGTAAACTTAAAATGTAATGTTTAAAATAAAATCAATACCAGTAAAAAATTATTTGATTATATGATTTAGAATTATCCTTAATTTATATTTGAATCATCTCATGTTGTAGTCATTTGTATTAAAAACTTAATTTATATTAATTTAATATTTTATGAGTTTCTAACGGTGCCCCCTCCTATAAAAAGGGGCCCAATAATCATTAATACACACACATAAAAAAATTTTTCGATCATCCAATATCTGTATAATTATCAACCTAGAATCCCTGAACACATTCTTGAAGACATATTTTAGGTATAACACCCTTATTATATGTGTTAAGGTGTTCTTCAGTGGTGATCAATAGAAGATGGTGTATTGTTTATATAAGTGTTTTGGTTATTTCTTCATCCAATTACATTAAATCTTATTCATCTAAGATAAAATAACAATTAAAGTATCCTCAATATACTAATATGTTTTTATGTTAATATAATCACCTATACACATCTCTAATTTCATTAAATGGGAAATGAACATTTCATTCATGTTTACAGAAGACTACCGTCTCGCAAACTGATATAGTTCATTATTCAATACCATCTATCAGGACTGGTTAAAGGGATGGAATAAATGATAATATATTATATTCATGAAATATTAATCATTGTAAAAAAATAATATTTCAGTAATATTCTTACATTCCAAGCACATAAAAATGATAGCGCGATTTGTGCGTACTTGTGAACTATCACCTCCATAAAGTAATGTCAATCATTTTTTCCACCACTTATGTTGTATGATATATATAAGTATTTTAATTGATTATTACAATTTTAATAATATTATTATCATTTTGGAATATTAAAATTAGAATTAATTAATTTCCATAATGATCAATGAAAAATGAAAAACATTACTCATTGTATGTACGACCCACTGTCTTAATGAATATACGTGGTTCATTTTTCATATCAATAATTAATGGTTTGATTTAAAACGTATAATTAATGCATAAATTTTATTATTATTAAATTAATGATGTTGTGGAGATGATGTAATTATGACCCCATGGACTAGTGACGTCATACCATGTTCATTTTCATGTCAAGTACCGAATATCAACAAAAAGATCGAAATTAACACTAATAATTAAAAAATTAAAATAACATGGTAATAAGTTACATATTGGGAATAATAGAAATAAAAAATGTTCTAAATAAAGTATAAATTAACCTATGTTTATTATTTAGTGTTATAAATAATGAACAATAAAAGTCAGAATCAATGTAAGGGACTTCTTCCCTATATCCTTTTATTGAGGCATATATTGATTTACACATGACCATATTTCATATGGAATATAATCAACCAATTTGAATTTTAATTTCATAAAATGGTTTTAAAAGGAGTCTTTTTCTATGAAGTCTTCTACTAAAACACATAAGGAATGTTTTTTAATTTATGCAATAACAATGACTTTTCCGCTACTATGACCATTATTTTACACTTTTTATCAACTATAAGTCGTAATGTTTTTAAAAAGAAAAAATAAATACGTTATTTACTCTTCAGTTATTTTTTGAATTAAAATAGTTTTTGTACTATATAGACTATGTAAATATCTTGAAATGATATCTTGTGATGGTAACGTGGAAATATTATTTTTCCTTTATGATTTTTTTATGTGTTGTGATTATATTATGGTTCTTGGGAATGTTTTTGTATATGGGTGGTGGTTTGATAAACTAATGGAATGTGAGCTCGTAAAATCTCTTTAATGGAATGGTTAATGAGATGGAGGTAAAAAATAATGTTTCTCCAAATAGATTTAGGGAATATATATTTGATGGGTATTCCAAACGTAACCATGAAGGTTACTCCCTATATAGCTGTGAAAGCAACAACGTAAGTATGATATGTATTCAACATGTTGCCTTTATGATTTATGATTTCTATGAGCTTTTGTGGAATATTATGATTTCATGAGTTATTTTGAAAATATTATGTTTTATGGGTGAAAAATAAGATTTCATGAGATTAGAACTATTCATGTACTAATGTTTTCATTCTTTAATTTTATATCCCTTACTAAGATTTTAGTGCTCATCCCATGTTAATAGAAAAATTCATTGGGGACAAGGATTGGTAAGAGAAAAGAATAATTCAAGAATATTTTTATCTAGAAAATGATTCATTAATATTTAGGGAGTTTAATTTTGTGAAATAAATTTATCATGAATAGATTAGTCTAATATAAAATATTTGTGTTTTTATATAATAGTTCTGGAATAATTTCCTAAAACTCTAAACCAGAAAAGATCCTCAATGTGAAGTAATGTAAATTCATGAAAAAAACTCATGATTATGTATTGTTTAAGGCTGGTGCCTAATAATAAATATTTAAAATTTTATTATTTTTAATTAATTAAGAATCTATTCTCAAATTAACATATTTTATGAACCATTATAATCCATTATTTATGGTATGGTGATGTTCATATCAGTATTACCACATACATGAATAAATTTATAAAACACTATCATAGATGAATATGGGAAACTTAATCCTATAATTATTATATATTATGAAGAAAATAATTAATAATTTTATAGTTCTATATATATTAAATCATTTATTAATGTAATTATTGAAATATAATCCTCACTAATTAAAATTTGAATACAAACCAGTCACCAATTATATTTTCATACAATGTAAAAAAATAAGAAAAAAATAAAATAAAAAAATAAAACATAATAATAAGTAAAATAATTAAATAAAATATAAATTAATAATTATCTAATTATGTTATATAATAACCATAACATTATTATTCAACATGTTAGGTAGGGTTGAATGTCATATCAAGATAATTATATGGGATTTTATCCCATTTTTTAATACTTAAGACATGATGGATATTGTGTTCTCCCATTACCATTATAATGTGTATTAACTACACTGTTTCCATCTATATTAACTAATATCATAAATATAATTATATTTTAATTTTCATTTTTTTTAATCTTATTAATATGTCATCATTATTGTATGTGTTTTGTGATAATCAGTTATTGTTCATTGAGTTATGATTGGTCTTTTTCGATATATATCATATCATGTGATTTTATATTTATCTAATGTGAAATTTTGTGTTTTTTGTGTGTATAAATTTTTACCACATAATTATTTTTCTAAATGCCAAATGTCTCTTCATTTATGTTATCTGAATGGAATTCTTTAAACTGAAATTTACTTTCGTTACGTGTAAATTTTATTCATTGTGAATCAGTTATATGTGTTTGAAAATATATTCTATTTTTTATTTACGAAAATATTTCTTTTTTATCTTGGTAAAATGATGTTTTTAACTAAAATGTTAGTTCAAAATGAATTTCATTTACATAAATGTGTGATTTATATGAAAAAAATAACATAAAATTTAAAATATGGGTTTTTACCAATTTCTATATTCTATATTACAAAAATATTATTCCCTTTAGTAGTATAAAAAAAAATTTCTATTTTTTCATGAGAACTCAATGGTTCCATTCACCTTTCGTAGAATGTTTATTTTCTATCTATTATTATGATTTAGTTTTCAATGTATGTATTTCACAATATTCAATTGGGTTTTTATACTTTCAAAAAAATTGGTCATCTGTCACTCCACATTAATTTTTGAAACCATCATGTCATTCAAAGTGGTATATTAGTGAAAACTATTTTTGACATATATTTTTTAAAATTATTTAGACATATTTTGTTTATCATTTATATCACATTCAAGGATCCACTGTTGAATATTTATTTTAAAAGTAATTCTATTTTAGTAGTTTTTTACGTAACCTTTTCATAAATAAATTTTCACTGATTTTTCGATATATTATTTTATGTCAATAATAAATTAAATTTCTAAAAAAAATTTAAAATTCACAACCATTTAATAATTTTAAAAAATTTCTATATTTCATTGAAAATTATATTTCATAAATCACTATTTATATATTCTTATAGAATACTCTTTTGGGGGATTTAATTTTGTTTTAAAAAACATAAATCCGTGAGGTCAATTTATTTTATAGCATTTGTAAATGATTTAAAACTAATGTTTTTAATGGGTAGTTAGTTTTAGTATATTAGACTAATTTTTTCAATGTCAGTAATATGTATGTATTTTAATTATTAGATTATTTCGGTCTAATAAATCATGGATATAGATTGTGTTTAATCATGAACTAAGATTGGTTTTCCACTATAAAACATGGACATAGTTTTCCTCCAATAAATCCATAAGATATTTTGGATTTGATAAAACCTAGAGAAAATTTTATTCTATTGAATAATTTAGATTTACGAGGTATAATTTAGTCATTAAAATTTTTATGTTTGGTAGAGGCATGAGATTGTATGATTCCAACAAATCCCTGATATTATTCAGGTCTAATAAATCCAAAAAATAGTTTGGTTATATTAAATCCCATATATGCATTGGTTAAAAGATTAAATCACTTGATTCAAGTATACATAAAAACAAGTAACATGTCTTAAAAGTGTGGAAGATATTATATAAATAAAATTGGTGATGTTCTCTAAAGATATTGTTTTTTACATGGTCTGTAGCTTATTCTTCTGATTTTTTTATCTCACATATTTCATGTTTATTTAATTTTGTTTCCAATCAATATGGATTCATTTTTATGTAGTTCTATGTTATATGTTGTGAATCATGTTTAATGATCTTTTCATTGGTGGGTATGATTTTCATAGGATTCTTTATTACACTAATGAGGTAATAATATACTCACTAATGATCTTTTATTAGTATCATATATGTTTATCATTACTTATAATTTGATATCACCCTATTTCTATGTTTCTATTTCTCCAGGTTATGAATCAAAATATAAATTGTGGAGTTTTTATGAGAGAATCTATTTGAGTTTTGTTATATTATAATGTTTATATATATTTTAATGTTAATTTCTTTTATATAGTGTCCTCAAAGACACTAAACCAAAAATATCAATGATTTTTGTGTGGTAATTTAGATATATAACACTAATGTTCAATTTTAGAATGTTTTTTAGATCATATCATGTGGTGTCAATATTAACTTTTATTAGTATATGTTCTTTTCTCTAGAACTATGAGTGTTTTTTTGGAAGATCACAGAAAAAATAAGATATTTGGGGATAATATAGTGCCATATCACCCTGATCCACCATTAAAATTATTATAAATCACGTTACATTCATGAAAATAACATTAGGGCTCATATAAGGGAGAATAATGGTAGTGAAGGGGGTTCTCTGAAAAAAATGGCATCCCCGTTCTCTATAATGAAAAAGGGTAAATTTTTAGGAAATGTATTGAATTACTCTACTAAAAAATTAATCCTATAGCATATTGGGTAAATTGTATGCAACCATGGGTTATTTTGTGAATCCAGTAGTACCTTGTATTAGAAAATAGGTAATATAATGGCCTAATGCACCCACATATTCTCCATTTTTCTCCCCAAAAACCTGATAGATAGATATGTATACTCTTATAACAAAAATTTTACCATAATATATCCCATAAATAATATCAAATATTTTGTAATATTTGGATTTTAATTTGATTTCAAACATTTAATATCACTCCACTAACAAAAAATATAATGGTCTGGCCAACTACCATGTTCCCAAACTATAATATCCATATGTTTTTACAAATCACAAACCATAATTATTTTCATTATTCAGAATTATCCTCTATCCATATACAAAAAATAAGAAACTACTCTTGTTATTAAGTAATCCCTATCACTTAACTCAATATCTCTGAACACCATTTGGGTACCTGATATGTGATTCAAATACCTAAGTAAACTATTGATCAAAATACTCGGTTCATAATCATGGAGACTCTAATATCTTTATCACCTCACTATCATATTTTTAACCTTGTATAACCATATTCACTCTCATAATTAATTTTATTTGCAAACTCATCATCTAAATTCCATGGGGTGTGACAAACAAACCCATTGAAACAAAAACAAAAAACAACATTTTCTATACCATATTCTAGTATATATATTTATAAAATGTATTAATCCATTAATAAAACCTATTTTTATCAAATGGTTCTACACACTATATAGATATCCATCTGAAAACCAATGATATCTTGTCAAATTTGAGATCCCTCCGGACTCACATCTTACTAGTCAGATTATATTCCCAACAACCATATACTAAGACTGAATCATGTGGGTATCTCAAATAATCTCATATACAAATCAATGAAAAATAAAATTCAATAATAGTAGTAACTACCATTCAACACCAAAACTAAACAAGTTGGTTTAAATAGGTATCAACTGCTTGTTTTGATAATATTCCAAAGCCTTTTACCTAGAAAAAAATAGTTTATTTTTTGAAAACATCCTTTGGGGACATGGTTTTTTAATCAATCATCGAGCCTAAAATCATTATCCTATTTGATATTTTCTCAAAAACATATACAAAATTTAATGAAAACTTTAAAAACCATTGTCAAATACAATTTCAATAAAATTTCAAAATCACCAAAAAAACGTCATCACACTCTATGTATAATGATTATATTTCAAAATAAATACCTACATTATCAATTAAAATTATAAAAATATTATAAAAATATTTTTATTCCTAACATATTCAACCAAATATTTTTTATTATCTAAAATGGGTCTTATTAAAAATAAAATTTACCAAAAATCATTTTCCTATAGAATTGTAATAAATAGAATCGATATAAAATCATCAAAAAAATGTTCCTCTAATCAATATTAATGTAATAATAACTTCTAATATATTTTAGATATTATTTATTAGATAATAAATCATATTAATTAATAAAAAATATGATGCAATAATCTTATAAAAAATTCCAAAAATGCTCACCTTTATGATTCCCTAGGAATTCCACAATCATGATGCATTACTAATGAAATCAGATACCCATTGATCTCAATGCATAAAATAGTGTTACTTATATCACCTAATGGAATCAATAGTCCAAATCCTCAATAATATTTATAGAGACTAATCATGAAGCTATACATCCTCAAAAAAACATTCCTTTAAACTAAAGATAATTAGTTTATTTATTTGTTTGGTTTACCTCCCATGAAACAAAATCAAATATAAACCTCTATATTATAATATCACACCCAAACCATAATCTGATACAACTTCATAAACCCATGTAATAGTTTACTAGGATCTCACCCTCATTACATTCAATACATGAACTCAGGCACACCTTTATCTTTGTGAGAGGATTTTGAATAGAGGACAGGGTCTCAACAATTCAATAGGATATTATACTATCCACTTATGATTCAAGATTTCAAGATTGAACATATCAAAAACATTTTACATCCTACATGTGTGGTGAAAAATAGAAAACCCCATTGATAATAAATAAGGATTTTAAATTCCTTATTGATTCCAAAATATAAAATTTGTGATTTTTTTTTGATGGAATAAAAAAATTAGAGTTATAGTAGATAACACTTGATAATCAAAAAAATGGTGAAACAAACAAGAGTAAAATTGGTTAATAAAAATGGAGTATAGAAATTTAGTATATATTAAATACACAGCCTTTATCTCACTCTAATTACTAATTCTTATAAATGACTTTTACACAAATTGAATACACATTTTGACCCATGAGTTTATCTAAAAGATAAAACCTGTGGATAATAGAGACCTTGATGTTATACCAATTTCAATCGATTAACATTCCACACACATGGGTAGGACGGATACATATTGATATATAGGATTTTATCACTTTCCTTAAATCATATAGTGTAGTTGTAAATATATGGATATGTATATATGTATTGGGAAAGTTTCTATGTATATTCAATTTGAATCCCACCCAAAAAAATCCATAATACCTTTGTATATAAGGAATAAAAATATCTCACATATCTATAACTCACACACTCCATAATATCTCACTCTAGAACAACACATCCTTGTTCAATACCGACTTATGTGTGATTAAAAATATGCATCCCATCATAACCCAAAGTGGTATTCCTAATAACCAATCACCTATTAATAGATAAAAACATTACAAAGGCTCACTAGTTCCATAAAACAAAATAACCATAGTCCCAATTACCAATTATGCATCTCAATATACATCAATAAAAAACAACTAAATACTATAAGAAATACCAAAAAAGAAGAATAAAAATATTAAGTTATTTTTGAATGAATAATCATATTCACCTGGTCTCACCCAAAAAAAGATTACATGGGTAATCAAATAGGTCCTAATTAATAAATAAAAAGAAAAAAAATCCATGATAAAATAAATATATCAGAGAACATGACCCATATATAAGAAATAATAGTGTCTCCACTAATTCTCTACCCAACCTCATCTCAATAGTTCTCAATAGAGCTATATGAAGGATTACATAAATAGTGAAACTAAATTTATCCCTTATATCACATGTTCTTTTTTGGGTTTAATCCCACTAAATGATGGTATCTCCCAATACATCACCAAATAATTTATATTTTACATCAACCATCATCTCATAAAACTAAAAAAATGTATATTATATCTATTTCCTTACCTCATGTGGGTCCTTGTGAAGATCTTGTATATATATATTTTATACAACCTACCAAGTAACATTAAGGATCATCCACCACTATTCATAGAGATTTTTCATTTTATGGTCCACATATAGACACTAACAGTATGGACTGATATATAGATGAATTTTCATCCTAGCTCGGCAGAAAAATAATGTAAAATACCATATTAACTAAATCAATGTTCCCGAAATGGTATATATATATCTCTAGGGTGAAAATTAGGTTCCACCTCCCATAGGCATAGATACTCCATCATTACATCTATCACATGAAACCAACATTATATTAAGTTAAATTCCCTATAACTCAATCTCACAAATACATTACCATGATTCCATTAAGGTAATCCTATTATGTTATTCTATGTATCCCAAAGGTGGGATTACTCAAATCCATTATAACATGATGATATATACAATTTATCACTGTGACACATGTTCAATAATTCATAAACTCGACCTATGTAGTCAACTAACAACACACAGACATTATCTGCCCTTAATCATAATAGTCAAACATAAATAGTCATTCTCATCCAAATTGTCACCTGAGGATTTAATTTTGTTATTGTAAAAGTATCAAATTTTATATTTATTACTATTATAATAGTCACATCATGTAGGTATGGCCTCACAAATTTTTTTCATGATATCTTGAATCATCAACCATAAATGCTGGTGATCGTACTACAATACATTTATTGTAAAATGTGAAATTCCCTCACAAGGGTAAATAGGAAATCACTATTTCAAAACCATAAAAAATATTTTTATTTTCAAATATATGTCTACCATTAATAATAAACAATTTTAAGGGGAAACACATGCTAAAATACTCATCCTACGTACCTTGTTGAAATAATAAAAAAACACCTCTTAATTCCATAATTATCAATTGAAATATCATTTTTAAAAACAATATCTAAATTACAAATTTCACATAAAAATACCCACTCATTATCACATGTTTAAAAAAAATTATTATGTTAAAAACCATATATTAATGAAAAAAATATCAAACAAATTACTCCACCATACAAAACCATAATATCAGCCACAAAATAAACATTATATCAAATCCCCATCAACAAAATATTTAAAAATATATATATTCCATGTTGAGTATTATGAACAGATGAGCTCTTTTCTATTTAAGTTGTTTGATAAATGATTATTACACAAATTGATGTAATATAGAAAAAGTAATTGTTCATGAGGTTCATGAAAATTAAATCTCCAAATGAGTTAGAAACCCAACAATGTAAATTAATGAACTATCAAATAAAAATCTAATATTATATAAAAATCTCATACCTACCTCCACAAAGACAACTATAACATCATGCAATAATAAATAATCACACATAAAATAATAATGAGAATCAAAAACTAAATTTATTTTTTTGATTTTAAATTCAATGTTCATAGGGTGATATAATCTTACATTGAAAATGTAAAATGGGTGTTATACTACTAACCATGGTTCCTGGGAGATAAAATATGAAAAATAAAAAATTACATATAATAAATAATGGAAAATATAGACCCCAATTATCCAACTCCTAAATTAGTATTTTAGGGTGAAAATTATTAAAAGAAATGTTGATAGTCATTATCAAAATTTTCAATCATGAATACATTGACAAACAACCCAACAAATACACATAATTTAGATGAAATTTCGACATTTAAAGATTTAATCTCTCTTCAGATTCAATTTTTGTAATTTCAAAATTAATGAGAATTTTTAAGGGATATGTAATTAAATTTAAGGGGAATAAATTACCATCATACAGAATGAAAATGAACCTAAATAATTATTTAATAACGATAAAAAAAGGATCCCAAATGATAAGGATGAAGGGAGAGGATGTGTTTAAATTGGTGGAAATTTTCCTCCATTGCCACATTTTTATACTAAAAAAATGGTTCAGGATATGAAATGGATTTCATAACCTAGATAAAATAATATAAATACAATATCATATTGGGTACCTGATGTACCCTCACTAGGATTCTGGTTACTCCATCAAGTACCCTAAATATGGCATCTTCCAACCTTTGACCTATCTAGTTTGAAAACCCCACTAATCATCACAATGTGTACCCTCACATATATAATTGGATATAAGGTGTCTTTTAAAATACCAACCTTTTACATTTTTCCTCAACCAATACTTGATAAATCAATCCATGAATTCATCTACCAAACTTTTACCACATGAAAAACCTATAAAACTTATTAATAATTACAAAAAAATATACCACTTTATATAAATGAATTTTTTTTTGATATATGACATTAAATTATAATGTTATAACCTAACACTCATTTCGACACATCTAAAATCCTTGGGATTCTAAATCATGTCCTTTGAAATATAAATAATAAATAATAATAGTATTCTTTTTTCATGAATAGTAGTGGTGAAACAAAATTATAGATGTATTATAGTGGTGTCTAGTATTAAATGGAGTATTCAAGGTGCTGATATTATAAAAGTTTTTATTTAATAATTTTATTTTGTGTAGTACACCTTCACCTAACAGAAAATATTATTATGAGGTGTGGCATGGATGTCCATAAATAGTGAAACAGTAGTACTAGGATTCATTAGGAAACATATTAGGTGTAAATGGTAAAAAATAAATGGATGTGATATATTTTTTAAAATTATAATGTTCGTAGAAACCAACTTTTTAATCACATCACATGTTACATATAATCACACACCATATTTAGCATCAAACCAATGAGGATAATTTATAAATTAAATTAAATATCACAAAGTGTATGATTGATTGCCATTTTTTATGTTTATTGAAGACTAATGTTCTAGGATATACAAAAGTGCACACTCGAATATCCCCAAATAAATAATAACCATATAGTTATGTGTATATGTTATGATTAAGAAAATAAACTGATTTGATCAACTATGTTACATGAAAAAAAATATCGAGGTCCCTATATTTCATTTCACCCTATTGTTTTATAATGTAGGATTACCCCATATTGAAGGATGATTTTATTACATGATTGATTAGAATCTAAGGCCCACACACTATGTTTGGATTTAGTAAATGTCATATACATTTCCATAAAATTTCATTTCATATTATTTCATTAATTTTTATAATCAGAAGAGAATGTTTTCCATTATATTTATTTATTTACATTTAACATGATTTTACATATTTCTAAAAAATAAATGATAATTTTCATTTAAAATTTATAATTTATATTTCCTTGTCATTTTATTACTCAGGAATAAATCTATGTGAGATATTTTGAGTAGAAATAAAGTTTGTAACAAATCATGAGAATTTAATTCTATAGTGCAGGTTCTTAATACAGCTACTATAGTTTTAAACCTACTTTTGATAAATGAATCCCTAGCCTTTTCACATATCATTACATGATTTGAAGAATAATCATACATCAGAGAACAAGATAAGGATCATGAATTCTAGTGACTTTGATGAATAGGTACATAAAAACATGGGACTAATAAATTCATTATTTAATATTAAATTTGATCTTCAAACATCCATTGTGCTCCAACATATGCATAGGATGCCCTATGGAACACAGGAATAATGGGATGAGCATAATAGCCCAGTTAGGAAATAACCATGAGAACAAAGCATTAGAACAAGGAATAGAAGGAGTGAAATGATGATAAAAAAGAAATTTTACATATAGAACTATAACATATAAACATGGAATAATATAAACATGGAGTCCAAGATATTTGGAAGGAACAAAAAACATGAATTTATTATGAGTCAAGGCAAACCGCCAAGATCGTTTCACATAGTAGCACAAGCCAAGGCTAACCTCCAAGACTGCTACACATAACATATCCTGAGACATACCATTACCCAATGAATTTGAGAACTATTTTCACACAGCCATCGTAAATATTCATGAATATGTTTTCCACATATTGAATAATACATAATCAATCTTTCATAAACATAAGTATTACCAATGGAATGAATTGGGTACCATAATCATGACACAAAGCATAACAGATGGGCACAACAAAAAAGTTTCCATAAAATAAGGGAACTAAATTATACATGTAAATTCATAAGGGAAAAATATATAAGTATCATTGGGAGTGATTTTAAGTGTATGTGAAAATATTTAAGATTAATTTTCATGAAATTTGGACATAAAAAACATTTTTGAGTGTTTTAAGGAAAATACTTTAGATCATTTAAAATAGAAAAGGGAACAATCATTCAAGAAAAACCAGAAGTGAAATAGGGAGGTTTTCAAAATAAAAAAGACATATTTTATAATGACGAATGTGGATTAAAACATATGATAAAGTTCACTTCTATATCAGGTAATAATTCAGGATCCTCCCTCAAAACATGTTGGCTTTCCAGGATGTATTGAGTAGGGAATCACTTAAAAACATGTATATATTCAAAAGATAATGATAATTGGAAAATGTTATATGAGTTTGGAACATTAAAATATCATTTAATAGTTGAAAATAATAAGTATAGATATCCACATTTAGTTAAAAAATGATAACGAAACCTGAAGGAATAAATGAGGTCTGGGTTGAATCCCTCGTGGAATAGCGGTATAATATCATGTGTACTTAAGAGGGATTAATTAGTAATAAATGGGGTTATCATCAATTAAAAATCATTATTACAGTATGTGGGAGGTTATTAACCATACCCCATCACTAGTAATTACACATAAAATGGCCTACCATAATGGACACTCTTGAATAAATGTGAAATAGAGAGGATCATGTACCTTAAGTCTGATCGTGTTCTCCACTGGATATCAATGACCTGAATAGTAAAATAGGGTTCATTAATTAATTATTCTGGAAAAAATTATATATTTAAGAGATTTATTATAAATTTTTTTGTTCATTAATGACATTTTTTTATTGCATAAGTGGTTCTATTTCCTGGTTCGAGTTCGTTTGTTTCCTTTGTTTTAATGACCAGTTCACTTATATTCGTGTTCGGATAAACATGTATGATGAAGGTGGTTATCCATAATTGAAGTTATATTTTATTATTGAAAATATATAAGGTTACATGGTTTAATATTTTTATTTGGTTACTTGGAGTGAAGCTTATTCATTATATAAAACATTAATGATAAATGCTTGAATTAAATTGGAGATTTTGCTCATAATTAGCTTGTTTTTCATTATTAATTTACATCAAGTATGAAAGAGGATTCCATAACAAAAAATAAGGTAAAATAAATATTTAATAATCTCATTCATCCATAAAAATTTGTCATGACCATAATAGAATATTTTAATGTAAATTGATAAACACTCATCCTTGAATGTGATAAGTTAACATAACATAGACAGGGTTTCTGTTTCATTTGTATAAAATAAGGGGAATGGATAAATGATGATGAATTATACCATTAGAATTAAAAATTAAAATATATGTATGTTTCTATAATTATCATTAAATTTTGGTAAAATTAGGAGATGAAAGAAAAAAGAAAAAAACATGAAATAAAATAAACGAATTGGAAAGAGCGATTTAGCTCTTGAGTTTATCTCTTTTGGGAACCTCATAAGAGGAGAGGCATTCATATTTTGAGGAGAAATAAGGCCACTGAACATGAGTAAGGATGTTGGGGAGATATTTCTGCAGAATTTCAGCATGGAACAAGGCCTGAAAGGAGTCCATAGAAGAGGGGAGTGTGGGTAGTTTTTTTTGTGGAGGAGATGATGGTTTTCAGAATATTATAATCATTAGATTATTATTTTTTCCTATGAAAATCAATAGTGATTATTCTTGTGACCAAAAACAGTAATATGTGAATGTGAGTTCAAACCAATGGCCATTTACATCATCCATGACTCAGGCATGATGCATAAATTCTGGTTTCATCATAAATTATGAATTATCGTATTTTACAATTCATAAAAAATTCATGTTTTTTAGAAAAATCCCAAAAATTCACCCTAACCATTTTTCAACATTTATAATACAAAATTGAATTCCATTTTTCAAAAATAATTTTCTAAATATGAATAAATTAATTTTTAATTTAAAATCACAATTTACTTGAAAAATAAGGATTTTAAAACTATAACCGACTTTATAATGCTTTCAAAAATTACTGAAGGCCTTATAATTTTATCTTAAAAATAGAACACATAAAAGTATAAATTTATGATCACATTTTAGGAAAATACATTTTCTTTTCAAATTTATTAATTAATTATAATTATTTATTTATGACGTATAAAAATACCAATAAATTTACTATGGTCATATTATCACTTATAAGATGCATAAATTTTATTTATACACTCATGGATAAGGATACTATTATTTTCAACGGTTTAATATTCATAAGGGTCATATTGCTATTGATATGATAAGTTACGATTCAAAAGGGTAGTTAACTATTCACTAAAAAATAATTTTTTCTTATCAGACTCCAATCAACGAACTTATCACAACCGTATATGTCATATTTTCGAATTTCAAAACACAAAAGTGTTAAAATTATGTTTAAAAGTCACATGGCACATAGTAGTCCATATTGTTTTAATTTCACATGATTATATTACATATTAATAAGAAATTAATTTCTATTGAAAAACATTGGGTTGTTAAATTCATCCCCCCTTATAGAATTTCTCCCTTGAAATTTCATTTTAAATTTTATGCCATAAACAGGTTTGAGTACTTTTTCTTCATTTCTTCTTCCAATTCCCATGTTACCTCTCTGTACTTATGGTTCTGCCATTGTACTTTCACCCAGTGAGTTGTCTTGTTACGTATAACATTATCTCTATGATATAATATCTTCACTGGCTTCTCCTCATAAGAAAGATCCTCTTCCCACTATACTACCTCTGAAGAGAGTACATGTGAAGGATTTAGTATGTACTTCCTCAAGAGGAATATATGAAATACATTATATACTTTGTATATGGTAGGTGGAAGTTCCAGTCGATAGTCCACATCCCTGACTCGGTTAAGGAACTTAAAGGGGTCAATATACCTAGGACTTAACTTTCCTTTCTTCATGAATGTCATGAATTTGTTCCATGAATCTATGCATACAAATACCATGTCTCCAACATTGAACTCAAGGTATCGTCGATGATTTTCTGTGTAAATATTCTGTAGACTTTGGGATTACTAGATATGTTGTTGAATTATTATCACCTTATCCACCATTTCATAGACCATTTAAGGTCCTACAAGCTTATGCTCACCAACTACATCCCAACACGTTGGTGTTCTGCACCTTTTCCCTTAATGTTCTTCATATGGTTCCATTCAGGTGGTCGAGTGGAAAATATTGTTATAGGAAAATTCAACCAGTCTAAGATGTTCGTCCCATCCTCCATTGAATTCAATAGAACTATATCTCGACATGTATTCCAATTTCTAAATAGTTCACTTAGATTTGAAATTACTTTGATGATGATAGGATATACTAATGTTCATTTCAGTGCTTAGATCATGTTGGAGAGTTTTCCATAACATTGAGGTGAATCTTGGATCATGATCGGATATAATAGATAGTGGTACTCCATGAATCCTTACCCCCTATTTGATGTATATCGATTAAATTTTATCCAATGAGAAGTCCTATCAAGTTAATATAATGTGACATGTCTTTGTAAGACGACCCACAAGGACCCATATCGTATTGTTTCCTCTGGATGTCCTTGGTAGTCCAGTGACAATGTACATAGTAATGTTCTACCACTTCAATGTTGGTATGGGTATTCATTACATCATCCCCTAATAATTTTCCATCTCATCCTTCACTTACTGACATACCATACACTTTGATGTATATACATCAATCTCCTTTTTCATATTGTACCACCAAAAGTTTTCTCAGATATATTGATACATCATTGTGCTCCCTGGGTTAATAGAGAAGGATGAACTTTGTGAATCACTAAAAATCTCCTTCTATATCACTAGATTGTATGGAACCCATAATCGTGGCCCAAATCATAAAACTCCATCCTTTCCAATTTGAAAATCAGATGATTTCCCATTTTTGATAGCTTCCACCCTTTTCTGATTTCTACATCTTTTCATTGAGAATCCATTCTTTTCTCTATGAGGGATGGTTGAGCCATCAATTGAGAATGTATTAATAATTTTCCTACATAAATTATCCCCATTAATATCCTCTACAAATCTAAGAATATCAGATCCTTTTCAAATTTCCATCATTGATAAAGATGGAGTATCCTTTCAACTTAGAGTATCTGCCACCTACTTTGCCTTCCTAGGTTGGTGGTGGATTGAGTATTCATAATCTATCATGATATATATCCATATTATCTAGAATATATTAATCTATTTTTGTTTGAATATATATATATAAGACTCCATTGGTCAATATATATCTCACACTTCTCCCAATAGAGATAATGTCTCCAATTTTTTAATGCAAAGATCACTGTCTCCAACGCCAGATCATGTGTAGGATAGTATTTCTTGTTATTTCTCATTTACCTTGAGTCATAGGCTATAACATTATTATTTTTCATTAGAACACAACCTAATATATTCTTTTAAGCATTAATATACACCAAAAATATTTCTCCGCTTGTTGGTAGGGTGAGTATTGGCGTTGTGATAAGCCTCTTTTTCAACTCCTTGAAACAGTCTTCAAATTTTTAAGTCCATGAAAAATTTACTTCCTTATATGTTAGATTTGTCATTCGGCTTTACAATCGCGAATTTTGCTTAAAAATCATCAATAATACCCAACTTAACTGATGACTTTGTGTATCTCTATTACAGATGGTGGTTGTGGCCACTCTACAATTACCTTTGACTTGGAACGGTCCACATATATCCCTTTAGGGGTGATAACATGCCCCAAGAATGATATATCCTCAATCCATAAATCAAGTTTACTATAAGTTGAATATATCATCTCCCTTTGCAAAGTCATTAGAACAAAATTCAAATACTTCTCTGGTTCCTCCTTTCCCTTGGTGTATATCAGAAAATCATCAATAAAGACTACCCCAAATTTTTCGAGGTAATCCTTAAAGACACTATCCATTAAATCCATGAAAATTTTTAGAGAATTAGTGAGTATGAATGGAGTCTCTATGAAATCATAGTTTCCATAACTCGTTGAAAGGTATTAGTGGGAATATTTTCCTTTCTCGACATTAATTGGTGATATCCCGACCGAAGACCCACCTTAGAGAAATAATTATCCCCATGAAGCTGATAAAACAATTCATTTATCCATGTTAGGTGGTAATTGTTCTTTATCATTATTTTATTGAGCTCATGATTATCAATTCAAAGTTGAATTGAACCATCCTTATTCATAACTAAGAGGACTGGTAGTACCCATGGTGAATCACTCGGGCATATAAAACCCTTCTAGAGATTCTCCTATAGCTGCTTCTTTAGCTCATCCAGCTCTACGATGGCCATTCTATAAGGTGTCTTTGTTTTAGGTAGAGATCCTGGAATATATGAAATTGAAAATTAAACCTCTCGATCAAAAAAAAGACTAAAAAACTCTTCAAGGAATACATTTGTGTAATTCCTCGCGATGGGCTAGTATTCTATCATGATTCTCTCCTTTGTATCAATCATATTAGGTAGAAATGATTTCTCCTAAGTAATTAATATCCACACATGACATAATGATTCTCAATGAGATTCATCTTCCTCATTAAACTTATAATGAATTTAAGGATGCTTCGGGATGTTAATATTGATATCCCTTTCATGAAAACAAATTATGGATTTGTATAAATATAGCCAATCCATTCCCAAGATAGCACAGAAATACACTAAAGTATGAAATGATTTCACGGAAGGTTCAGTTCATAAATGTTAACTAGGGAGGTGTTATAAACCATGGATGAAATAATTTTCCCATTCTTTGTTCTCACATATAATGTATCCTTCTAATTTTAAAGTGATTTTGGAATAGTTATATAAATTTGAAAGATATGAATGAATGCGTTGAACCAGAATCAAATGGTATGTTCGCTATTCTTGAATAAATAACATCTGTACTAATCACAACATCATTTTTCGGCTCCACCTCAGTAGTTGTGATAGAATAACCTTTTCCTTGTGAACATTTATGTTGTCATTAATTGCCTCTGACAAACCTTTGTTTAGGGAAATTGTTCGCATAATTCTTGTTCTCCATGTAGTTGTAACACTGCACTATAGTCTAATTGTTGATCTGAACTATCCTAAATTTTTTTCACATTAAAATTATTCTTTATATCCGATTATCATTTTTTAGATATATATCCCAGCATGCCACATATAAATCAATTCTTTGTTCTCTTTAGAATGATCCAAATATTCTTTTTCCCACAAATTTTATAAGTGTGATAGTTAGGTTGTTGTCCATTATGGGATTTTTTTTTTCAACCACCCATGTTGTTATCCATTTTCCACTTCTTGTCGCTAGGCCCATGAGACAACGAAAATTCTATAATCTCTATTTCAACCTTAAATTCACAATAGACAATATCCTCATAATTTTAAAATTATCAAATCTCAAACTATTTTTTTAGACTCCTCTTTTGTCTGATGAAGAAGCGATCCACCTTACTTTCGATGTTCATGACAAAGCCAGAGGTGTACCTTGAAATCCTTGTGAAGTTATCTTCATACAGCCTGATGGACTCTTATTCATTCTTCTTGAGTCTGTGGAACTCTCTTTCCATCTAGAGATGGAGGGTTCGGGGAAAATATTTATAGATAAATCTTCTCTTGAATTCCTCCCAATCCATGGAATCTATTTATTTTGGGGGGACTTCACATTCTTGACCAATGTACACCATTGATCATCTTATCCATCAATATGATAGACCACAAATATGAATTTCAATTTTTTTCACCGCTAGAGGATAGATAATATATTTTCAATAAAGATAATCTATTGTTCTGTGAGGAGGGGATTAGATGATCCACTAAACATGTGAGGCCTTTTCTGCATGAAATATTCAAAGACAACATGTTCTTTCTTTGGAGGAGCAGGGTGTTCCACATGATTCATGTTATTATTCATATCTTGAGACAATTGAGGAAGTACTATCATGATGTTTTGACCACCGATTCCCATTATATCAAGCATATCATTAGGGAAATCATCACATTCCCTATCACATTGATTGTTGGCATGTGTTCTTATATTTCCCACCATTAACTTAGAAGAAAACATTACAATTAATTGGATTGAATACCTTTATATTGAGTATAAAAATGAAATATTGAACAAAAAAGGATAATCTTGTCAAGGAGAAGTATAACCTAACTTTTGATTCCTTATGTTTAAATCTAGGTTGTCCTTTTTCTATTTCTTAACATATATTCTTTTGGGGTTTCTTAATTCCCATAATAATTGTTTTTACTAAGATCATTAATTTACCAAAGAATATCCCCTATAGTTTCAACCCAAGAGTTCATTAATTACTATTTTCATGTACCAGGATACCCTAGGATAGGCCCGAAACTTCTTGTTAGAGTTTTCACTCCTAGGTACTTCTAAGCCAGATCTACCTCTACCTGTTTGTATCTGGGCGAGGATGTATTTCCTTGATAAATCTCATACTCTATACTTACCAAAATTTAGTTATGTTTTATTATAATTTGTATCATACCTAATTTTCTCAATAAGGTTCTCTATTCCTAATATCCAAAAATAACTAGAGGATCCTCTGATACCATCTATAGAGAACCTATCCTTTTATATAATAAATTATATGATTTTATGCATTATTATATATTAAATTACAAGCCAATGATTGTAAAGCCTAGTGTATTTGATGAATAGGTACATACAACTAAAATCATGGAACTAAAAAATACACATCTTAATTTAATCGTAAAATTTAACTCCTATATTTTATTATGCTCACACATCTATATAGGGTACCCTAGGGAACACATGAACAAAGGGATGAGCTAAATAGCCCAGTAAAGGAATAACCATAAGAACAAATCATGAGAACAAGGAATAGAATGAATGACATGATGATATAAAAAAGAATTTAACATATGGAACCTTGACATATAAACATAGAATCATATAAAAATGTATTCATATAAATGTGGAAGCAACAAAAAACATGACTTTAGAATGATTCAAGACTAACCATGAAGATCGTTTCACATAGTAGCATAAACCAAGGCTTACCGCCAAGACCATCTTACATAACATCTTATGAGGCATAACATTACAAAATGCATTGAAATGATATCTGGGTGCACCCTTATTAAATATTCATGAATATGTTTCCACATAATTTATTATACATAATCAGTATTACATAAACATAAGAATTACCCATGGAATGAATTGAGAACCATAATCATGACAAAAAGCATAATATATGGGCACAAAAAAAGTGTACATGAAATAAGGGAACAAAATTATAGATGAAAATAAATAATTTAAAAATATATATTTATTATGGTGATTGATTTCAATTATAATTGACAACATTAAATAAATATATAAAAATAAATTTTGGCATAAAAACATTTTTGAGCAGTTTTGGGGGAAATACTATAGAGCATTTAAAATAGAAAAGGGAACAATACATTATAAAAAACTTGTAGTGAACTAGGGAGGTTTTCAAAATTAAAAGAATTATTTTAAAAATAAAATTGTGTATTAAAACAGAATATAGAGCGCACTTGACACCAAGTAATAGTTTTGGAAGCTACCTCAAAATATCCTTGCTTATCGGGAAGTATTGAGGGGGGAATCACTTAAAATCATGTATATCCCCAGAAGAAAATTATGAATTGAACTTGTTTCGTGATTTGGGAAAATT
This sequence comes from Viscum album, assembly GCA_963277665.1. Taxonomy (NCBI): domain Eukaryota; kingdom Viridiplantae; phylum Streptophyta; class Magnoliopsida; order Santalales; family Viscaceae; genus Viscum; species Viscum album. The sequence goes on from OY728165.1 coordinate 172,991,965, forward strand.
AAAATAGAATTTATAAGGTATAAATTTAAAGAATATATGACCTCATTTAGTTAAAAATAAAGATAATGAAACTTGAAGAATAAATGATGCTCGGGTTAAATTCCCCACGAAATATTGGCATGGTATCGTGTGTACTTAAGAAGAATTAATGAGAGAGAATGGGGCTTATAATCATTTCAAAATCATTAGGAATGTATGTAAGAGGTTCATATTCATAATCCATCACTATTAATTACACATAAAAGTTTATAAGATAAAGGACAATATTGAATAAAAATAAAATAGAGAGGATCCATTACCATAAGTCTGATGGTGTTCTCCACTTGATATCAATGACCTGAATAGTAAAATTGGGTTCATTAATTAATAATTAGAAAAACTATTATATATGTAAAATATTTTCTAGAACCTTTTTATGTTCATTCATGACATTTTTTATGGGTTAAGTGACTCAATTTCATTGTTTGGGTTCATTTGTTTCCTTAGTTTTAATGATCGGTTCACCTATGTTTATGTTTGGATAAACATGTATAATGAAGGTGGATGTCCAGAATTGACATTATATTTTATTATTTAATAGACATAAGGTTACATGGTTGAATAATTTTATTTGTTTACTTGGAGTGATGTTGAATCATTGTTTAAAACATTAATGATGAACACCTGAATTAATTTGGTGATTTTTCTCATAATTAACTTTTTTTGCATTATTATTTTAAAACAAGTGTGAATGCGGATTCCATAAAAACACATAAGATTAAATAAATATTTAATATTCTTTTTCAACCATAAAAGTGGTTTCATGTCTATAATAGAAGAAGGTAATATAAATTGATTAATTGTCGTCCATGAATGTGATAAATTAACACATCTCGGAGGGTGTTTTGGTTTCTTTCGTATAAAAGAAAGGGAAAGGAGAGTTGATAATGAATTATACCATTAGAATAAAAAAATAAATTACTTGTATTTTACTGGAGTTATCATACAATTTGGGTGAAGTGAGGTGAGGAAAGAAAAAAAGAAAAGAAAAGAACTTCAAAGGAAATAAAAGAATTTTAAAGAGGAATTTACCTCTTGAGTTTTTCTCCTTTGAGAAACTCTTAAGGGGATATTTTCTTTTTAATTTTGAGGAAACCAAAGGATTTTATACATGCAAAAAAGGATGTTGGGAGATATTTGGGGATAATTTAAGTAATGAAAATGTCTTGAGAGGAGTGATGAGAAGTGGGTAGTGTGGGTGGTTTTTTATAGTGGAGGAGATGAGGGTTTTCATAATATTATATTAATTAATTTATTACTTTTTGTAAGAAAAGAAATAGTGATGATTATTGTGACAAAAAAATAGTAATAATTTCATGTGAGTTCGATCAAATGGCCATTTACATGATCCATGACTCAAGCATGACGCAGAAATTCATGTTTCAGCATTTATTGTGAATTATCGTATTTTACTATTGAAAAAATTAAACTATTTTAGTTAAATACCAAAAATTCACCGAAACCATTTTTCAACATTTAGAATACAAAAATTGACTCCATTTTTCAAAAATATTTTTCAAAATATGATTAATTTACTTTTTAATTTTAAATCATATTTTACATGAAAAAGATGTATTTTAAAAATACAATCGAATTTATAATGCATTTGAAAATTACGAAAGGCACTATAAAATTATCTTAAAACAAGAAGACATAAAATTATTAAATTTAGGAACACCTTTTAGGAAATTACATGTTTATTTTAATTAATAAATCAATTATAATTAATTATTTATGGCTTAGAAAAATTCCAATAATTTTTCTATTGTAATATTATAACTTACAAGATGCCAAAATTTTATTTATACACACATGTTGAGGATACTATTATTTATATGATTTACTCTTTATAAGGGTCATATGACTATTCAAAAGGGTAGGTTACTATTCATATGGGTAGGTTACTATTCACCAAAAATTATGTTTTTCTTTTCTCACTCCAAACATTTTACTGATCGCAACCGTGTATGTTAGATTTTTGAAATTCAAAACACATAAGTGTCAAAATAATGTTTAAAGTTCACAGAGACCTTAGTAGTTAATTTTTTTGTAATTTCATGTTATTATATTACATATTTATAAGAAATTAATTTTCATCGATAAACATTGAGTCGTTACATTGATTGTGTGTACATACACTAAAAATATTTTAGGTACCCACATTAGTTAATTAACATTACTCTAATTGAGTTATAGGTCCTATATAAGGATCTGTAATGCATCTTTGGGAATTCCCTCGTTAGTAATGCATGTGTTACCTAGTATGGTTTTAGAGAGGGGATATGTATGTGATTGGTTTTGGGTAATGTTGATACATTTGGAATTTTTATGTTCAAGGTTTTCAAGGATTCCATTAGTTTTTAAAAAATAAATTATAAATATGAAGACTGGATTTACCATTTTATCATGGATGTTAAAATCCCTTAAATCATAACTAGGAATATCTGGTATATAGAAAAATATTGTATTTTTTTCTTCAACACTATTTTTGAAGAATCCTAGTAGAATGTTTATAGTCACACCATCAGAGGCTTATTTCCTCATCATGTTTTGTATATAATGATAATGAACAATTCTATGATAACATTTCAAGATGTGTTGATAATATATCCAGATCTTTTTGGATCTCAGTAGTTCCAATTCTGGATGATGTTCCAGTCAGGATTTTTTGTAGTATAGATTTTCCACCATCAGTTGTTTAATGTATTATTGTATAGTGATATATTGGGAATTTATATTTTTCCTTTTATTGTGTTGAATTCACTTTTCAGTTAAGGATCCATAGAATGTGTCACATAAATTTCATGTCATGGTGGGTAATTATATATAGATATACAATATCATATTCTATTCTGGAAACATGTGGTTCTGTAATGGTTTATTATGATAAGTCCTCCCAAGTGTGTGAAAATTCTATATTTCTGATAGTCATTAACCCATAGAATATTTGAATTTTGCTTCACTAGTCACACGTAGTTTACCATCATCATTGGTGTGGTCATAGTAGGTGTGTTTTTTTCATCATATAAACATATATTTTATTATTTTTAAACCACTAATCTTATAATACCATTATAAAATACATATAAATCATTAAATATCATCTTTTGGAGTCTAAATAAATTTTGATGGGATTACGTGTAATGATATTTTGAACACATTAATAAGCTATAAAAATACAAAAATAGAGTATAAGACATCCAAATATATTCTGTTTATTTTAAATTATCTTTATATCATTTCCCTAAATCAATTATATGTGAAGAATCTATAAAAAATATTTCTCGTATATATTAATTAACATAAATTTTGATGATTGCTTCGGATGTAGTCACGATATTCGTGAAATAAATAAATTCTTTCAAATAATAAAATTGGAACCATTCTCATTAGATATCTGAAACCCAAAAGAAGTGAAAATTTAATAATTATGATTTGGTTTAGTTTCATTAATTATTAGTAATAATGGTCTCAAAATATTTAATAGTGAGTATAAAATCATGAGTTATAAGATAATATAATTGTTTTATTTTATAACATTTATATCAAAAATAAAAAGAGATATGGTTTTAAATATATTATATTGTGGATTATTTAATTTTATTGTAAAAATATTCCCAAATCTCATGGGAAGATAAAAACTACTTTGATTGGATATAATTCACCTTAGTTATGAATATATGTTTGTCAATATATATAAATTTATCATTATATAAATGAAACCCTATAATTTTTAAATTAATTTTTATTTAGATTCATAAATCATAAAAAAATTAATATATGTTCCACAAGATAGTAAATAAAATCCTATATTGATTCATAGCACTCATGTTTCTCAAGTCTAGTCATTTTATAATTAATTAGGTTTCTAAATTTTATTGTAAATAATTATCAATCATTTTTAAAAAATTTAAATTTTTTTTTAAAAATATATCATTTTGAATAAAATAAATAGTTATTAAAATTTAAATTGAAGTCATTATAAAAATTAAATATCTAGATTTAACATAAATTATATTTTTACATCAACAGAAATAAAAAGTGATAGAATAAATGACCTTTACCCATAATGAATTGTGAATACTGCATAAAAATTAATTTTTTCACTTACCAACATAATTTTCGTATTAATATTGATTTTAAATATTAAAATAAGATATAAAAACGTTAATATATTCATGGGTGATGAATGGAGAAATTTGGACATTATTAAAATGTTATTAAAAAATAACCTTATTTAATGGTATTAGATTATATAAAAAATTTAATAAATGGGGAATCGTAGAGATGAAATTTAAATAGGAATGATATTTTTAGTTACAAACTCACATTATGATAATTAAATTAATTATTATTAATTATTGATTCAGGGAAAAAAATAAAAAATTATGAATAAATGATGGTGAGAGATTAAAATAATAGGAGAACAAAAATACATTTTGTATAAGTGATGATGATGGGGAGTTAAAAAAATTTGAGTTCTGAGAGTACATATGAAATATTTTATTACACCTTAATATTATATCTACGAGTTTTAAATTTCATTACAATAAAATATAAAAATTTCATTATTAAATAAGGTAAATGGTAAAGTGATTTTTATTCTGATGTTGATATCTGAGTTACAAGATCATTATGTGTAAATAAAAAATATATTATTGCTATAATTGAATACTTATTTTTTGATTTTATGAAATATTACCTATATATTTAATTTATATTAAGTAAATAAAAATTATAATAATGATTGGAGACAATAAAATTGGAATATAAAAGAGCATAAATCTATACTACAACTAGTATAGAAAATTAAAACACATAAATAAATTTACCATTGACTAAAAAGTAGAAGGAACCAAATAAAACCATAAAATATTTTTCAATGTGAAGGATAATTCATTATGTTTTATTTACAAAATATATGGATTTATGATTAAAAAATGATAATTGTGTTTTTCATTAACTTATTACATTTATAAATTCAAAAAAAATAGTAATATTTGTTATTGGATCATAACTGAAATTTTGAGGACACAATGATTATATTTTAATTGAAAAATAATATTAATGTGAAAAATGTTTTTATCTCAAAAATTATAATAAACAGGATTTATTAGTGTTTATAAATGTTTTTAATTCATAGAAATTTTTTTTATAAAGTGGGAAAAATCACTATGAAGAAAAAATAACTATCATTGATAATATATGAGTATAAATAAGGTTGAATTTTCAAGAAAATTATTTTATTATAGTGGTGAGAAAATTAAATTTGTAAACTCTAAAAATATAGAAATCATAAAATTATTTTTGTTTAAAAATTAAGGATACTTGACCCTACCAAAATTTATTGTTATACAATTATAAATTGAAAAAACAAACACTAAATTGGTATTATGTGATATTGATGTAATTAATTCTTTGTTTGTATTAATATAAATACGATTTCATTTTTATAAATGGAAAACGTATAATATATTCTTAAATACTCTCTCTTATATTATGGTTGAATAAAATATTTTATAACCATCCCATAGTATATAAAATATAATCAATTTCCAACACATCTTTCACTAAAAAGAATGATAAAACTAATTAAAATATTATGGGAGTATGAAATGGATTTTTATAATTATAGATTTTTTTATTCAATCAATTTGAAATGTATTGGGAAAATATAAGATTTATCTTACTGTATTAAGGGTATATTTATTAAATCTAGTAATATTATAATGGAATTATCAAAATAACATAGATAATATTGCGGCCTTAAAAATGATATTGGTCTTTTTTATAAGTATCTTAGAAAAATAAATCATTTTATATATAAATTTCTAATAATGATAATGAGGATTAACATTATGTCAAAGATCCACTATAAAAAATTTGTTTTAAGATAACTAAAAGGTCCTCGTTTAGTATTTACTCAATTTACTCAACATAAATATAGATATATGAGAATGTATGATCATATAAGGAAAATCAACATTATTGTAGTTGTGATCATATTTTTAAACCCCTTACAGGGAGTTCTTTTTGATAAAATATATTATTCCACAATGTTTACAAATTTTAATTTCAATAGTGTATAATATGAAATACATGTGATGGAAGGAGATGAATGTAATTTTCCATAAAATTCAATGACATATTAGTATGGGGGGATTGTGAACATAATCAAATTTTGACATTAAATGGTAACTTTTATGAATATAATAAATCACATTATAAGATATATTTATAATATTCATATTTTGATTCATATTTATTTACATATTAATATATCTATTGAGAAACAATGAATATTTTGTAAATTTTTGTATAGTTGTTTTTTGAATATCTCATATAAAGGTAACATAATAATCTATTAAAATACATTTTTATTTAAAATATTTTTGATTTTTTGATTTTTTTCTCTAAAAATAGCACATACAATAACTTTGATAATATTAAATCAATTAAACGAAGGATATTTACTTCAACGATATTTGATTTACATTTTTTTATAAATATGATTCATTCAAAAAAATGTTATACAGTGTTCTTCAAATATGATATAGCTCCTTTAATAAATAATGTAAATAAATATGTGAAATTTTTGTGGAATAATATATTAGAAAATTACTTCTAGAAACACCCAATCAAACTATGCTAATAAAGCTGACTCAATAAGAAAGATGGAATATAATTTCATCACACACATTTAAAATTATGAAATTGTCACTAATTATATCAATAATATTTTATATAATAGATTATGTTTATTCATTTAAAATTATTTTTCATATGGTAAATACATTATTAAGGATCATTATATTTCTTTTAATATTTGTTTGTTCCTGAATTAGATCAAAATTAATGTATATAAAAGATAGAAATATATTTACTATAGATATTAATTTATTAGAATCCAATATCCTTATAACCTAAGCCTTTATAATATATTTTTTTAGACATTAATATTCTATTAATTGTCAGTTATTAAAATATAGTTTAGATGTAATTTATCATATTCTATACATTGTATGTCATGGAATATTTATTTAATTTTTTGAATGGTAGTATTAAAGAATTTTTATCCTATATCCACATTAGAATTTACCTTTATGACGGAATAAATAACTAGGTATTTATGTTAAACTTTTTAAATATGGAATTTTATGTGTCATATATGGTTCTATAAGATTAAAATATCATATTTTGTTTATAATTATAATCATTTAAAATTTTATGTTTTGTAAACAAGTATTAAAAAACTATTTTAGAATGTTTTTAATAATTTATTAATTATCATTAGACTATATCGTAGTAATCATAATATGTTTATTTTCCTAGTGTATAAATTAATGATTTTATAAGGATTTATGTCATTTCATTGGTTATTTTTGTAAGAGTGTCTCTATGTCAATTACCTGATGGTTTTTGTCTCTCCTATATTTCATTTTTTATTTACTGTTTCCAATTTTCATAAAAAACATGTATTTTTTCATGGGGTGATATTTTCTAATATTATTTATGTTCAGTTTTATTAATTATATATAGGTTAGTATCCTTTATCAAATTGGTAGAATTAATAATTTCCATAATCATTCCTTTTATATCATCCTTTCTATTTTTAGAAAATATACATATAATTAAAATAATAAACCCCAGTAAAAAATATAATATAATAAAATAATCTTTGTCAAGACTCACCACTAATGAGACCTCTCCATGTCCTGCAATGAAATTGGGAGAGGCATGATAATGCCACATCCATTGGTCATGGGTAAGAGACTAGTACTAAGGGAATATAAATTTTAAATGTGAAAAACTACCCTCAAAATCCAAAGAACATAAAAAACGGCACCCTTACATATCATAATATAAAACAAAAAACCAATTATCCTAGGATAAATATATTGTTATAGAGAAATAAAATATTTAAAATGGAATAGAAAAAAATACACCATAAGAAACATCACATATTAAAACTCTAAGCCTCAAAATACTAATATCAATTACAATCATGGAATCCATACTAGAAACCTCAAATATTTATTATATATAAAAATGTAAGAATACACATATACTCTATATAATCCTCAAAAAAACTCTTAGGAAAATGGGTAATTCTAGTAATAATTCCTAAATGAATAAACAACTGAGCAAACGTACACCTATAATATGTTAAATAATGCTCAAACTAAAAATTTCTCATTCACCGAATATATAATCCATGTATAATAAAATAATATTAAAATAATTCACATCCAATAGAAATCAAGAAAACACTTCCAATTTGTTATTCTATCATTGGCCCTGATATAAAATATCTTTTCTCCCACTCTCACCACATAACCACATAAAACACCTCATATCTTAATCTCTGTCACATAATCATCACAGTCACATAGAAAAAACACATCACATCACATCATAATTGAACATCATATCCCCATCATATAAGGGTGTCACAAACATTAATAAAATCAACACTATTCCCTCATCCTACAATGCTTGACCCACGATGTATACCTCATTATCCATCACATCATTATCTCAACATCATTAAATCAACTCATCATTAAGTCATTTTAAAATTTATATTTAACCTCCCATATTATATTTATTATTTCATTTTATTACATATTTAATTATGGACCATTCAATATCCATCCACCATGTGTATCTCACTCATAATTTATTCACTTCAATATTTCATATTATAAACATTCACTTCATGCCAAATTCCATCAGACAGCCATTACCACATTCATTATTGACATTATTATAGAAAAATTTTAGGAAATTATCATACAACCTTAAAACCATCAATGGAACATTTCACTAAATACCCCATAACAAAATCAAATATCTCCCATAATAATAAAATAAACTTTTAATTTACATGATATTATCCATTTTATATAATATTTTATTCCCCATTCTAAACCGTGAAATTTCAGACCCACCACTACTAAAAGAACAACCTCATACACCATTCCAACTAGGGAAACAATAGTAATAACCACTACAAAACCAATGAAAATATCCTAAACAAGCCAAAATTACCCTAACTAGAAACAAATCTAACATTATAAATAGATCATATTAATAGTGAATGTAATGATCCATAATGTTCCGCTACATTACACCTTTTTTACTCCATTTTTTATGTGTTTTATGAGTTATACATTTCATATATGGATTCAATGGTATCTTATGATTGCATTTTGATGGTTTTAGTCGTCTATTTCATGGTGTAGTGTTGGTTAATTTTTAAAGGAAGTCGTGTGATTCTCCATAAGAAAATGTTCATATTAGTGAAATATAACAGATATATGATTGATGGAACATAGTTATAACTAACTATGAAAAATTCCCCAAAAAACAACATGACTCGTTATAGAGGTGAAATTAATTGTTAGTGCATGCGTTAAAAAATTGTTTTTCCACACCATATGGGTAACTAGTAGATCCAATGATCATCAAGTTGTATGTGAATGAATTTTTCATTTTTGAATCCAATATATGTTTGAGGATAAAATTAATACAACAATTTGGTATTAAATATGAATCATAATTAAAAATCCTCATTTGTCCTTCAATTCCATGGGATCTCAAATATTGCTCCTCCATTGGAAGTTTTGAAAATTAACCATCCTTCAAACATTGATTATAGGGAATCTAGAGGATTTGGTTCATGATAATTCAAGGTAAGTGATAAATGTTCCCGGTTTTTCTAGATATTTCATGATTATTCCCCTTTTCATTAGAAGAATCAATATTTGGGATGATATAGAAATTTCAATGAATTAGAATATGAACTGTAATGGCACGGACCTCTCTGGTCCATTACTTTGTGAAAATATGGTGTTTGAGGTGTTTAGGGAGGTCAAGGTGACATATCCCAACACATTGCCAAATTTCTAGTTCTGTGAACTGTGTTTCTAGTTTTATGAACAGTAAAGGTAGGTGTACAGTAACAGTAGGTGTACAGTGTTTCACATATCAATTTCACATATCGGTTTTACAGATCGGTTTCACAGATCGGTTTCAAAGATCGGTTTTAAAGATCGGTTTCAGAGATTTGTTTCAGAGATCGGTTTCACATATCGGTTTCACAGATCAGTTTCACAGATCAGTTTTACAGATCGATTTCACAAATTGGTTTCACAGATCGATTTCACATATCAATTTCATAGATCAATTTCACGGATCCATTTCACATATCGGTTTCACAGATCGGTAGGTGTACAGTAACGGTAGGTGAACAGTGCTTCCAGCATCCTACAGTTTTGTCCCTTTTGACATTTCCATTGATGTAAAATGTATTTAGTGATATATTTTAGGGACTCTTAAGGATGATTTAAAGGCCATAAATCCTATATTAATCATTCATATGGCTCGGGATGTTTTTAATTGGTCAAAACGTGTGGTTTAATGTGATCCGATTTTAATGGGGAATTAAGCGTATCTTAAACCATCACCCCATTAAATCTTGAAAAGGGACGAGCAATCTTCCTCCCATTTTCTACCTCTTTGTTATCAGCAATGAGACGCTAAAACCTTTCAATTATTCCTGTAAGAGTTTCACAATTAAACTTTACTCATTGGATTGTTTCTGCTCAGTTTTGATACAACCAAGCTGTATTGATAAATCATCAATAAAAGGTATATTGTATCGTCATTCTTTTTGGGGTCATCTTCTCCTGTTCTCCTTTCCATATTATATAATGTAATTTCCCTGCTTCTAATGGGTTTTTGTAGGGGTTTGGTTGGTGCTTTAGTACCATGGCATCCTCTGGTGGATGTAGTTGTCGTTAGAGGAGGATCGTGACTCGTGTTGTGCATAAAGAATGTGAGGAACTGTTTAAAGTAGGGGATTCATTGCTTCTGATTATTTTACGTGCAACTATATTGTTAGCATGTTTAATCCCGCTATATGAAAATGGAATTGACATAATAAATAATTTGACCTGGATAATGGAATTGTATCGATCGTATCTCATTACCTCATGTTTTGCAAAATAGTCTGATATCTATTCTTGATTGTTTAGCTGTTTGTTCTTGATGGAAATCAGTAATGAACGTAAACTAAGATTAATTGATAAATGTTGGATAAAGATAAAGAGGCATGAAAACAAATCCAGTTTTTTTGTAATTTGATTTTAATCAAATTAGTGCAGTAAGTATGTTTATTCATTTTTGATAGCTTACTGATTAGGATTCCTGAATTTTAGAACCTATTTTTAATAAATATGTTAATTCAAGATGGATTAAAGAACTTCGTGTTTGATAATTTCTAAATGGGTTCTGAGTTACCCTGTTGATTGTTAAAGGGCCAATATCCCTATTGATGTGATGTTGTTTTTCCTGCTTCTTGTGTTGTAATGTGAGCCTGGATGGCTGTTGTGATATGTGGAGGCATGGAGGCCTTTTGGTTGTGGCAGCAAATGACGCCTAGAGTGGAAAGATGCATTGGTTAATGCATGTGGGTGTCGGGGAGGATGCCCGGGATGATGGAATGGAATGGATGTGATTGTTGGATGCTTGATGGTTATTTGATTCTTTATCATCTTTACTTTTCCCACTGCACAAGGTAGTTGGTCTTTCTTATCCTTCCTCCGAAGGAGGTGAAGACGCACGGGGTATGCCAAGTGCTTTATGAGTCTAGCTTCTCAAGGGAGGATGGGTCTACTCTCTTGATATAGGAGGAAAAGACTCGACAGGTAGTACATCTACTCACCTTGTTGATTTCTCTTGTGTTTAGTATCATAGAAAGTTTTTTCTAGAATTCCTGTGAATGTGGGAAAGTATTTCTATAGTGAATAATTGAATAAATGTTGTTAACCCACGGGAATGGAGATACTGGATCATAATGAAGAGGATGAAAACTAATTGAAGGAGCAGTTGACTTTGGGGGTGTTGCTAATGAAATTTAATGTGGATATGTTCATGGTTAATTAATGTCTAAAGAATTAATTAACATACAATGGAATTGATAAAAAGGAAATGAGTCAATCAAATAAAGCTCATTGAATGGTTTTGTGCTTATTGGATACCTATTCTAAGAAGTGGAAGCTCGGAGTCTATGATATGTTAGCTGTAGTTGTGTCTAAGACTAGGTTATTCCCATAGTGTGGTTGTGAGTTATAATATATTTTGTACTTTTTGTGTTTAGATACGCTACCCCACTATTCCAGTAAGGGAAACTGACACTCCTGGGATTCTGAGCCCGAGGTGTGTTTTCCCCATCATTCTGGTGGGAGTATGAATGGCTGACTACCCCCTTTGGCCCTGCTCTCTTCTCTTGGTAGATACTTGTGCAATAGGGCATAGTGGTTAGTTTTCCCCATATATGTGTGTAGAGGGCTTTAATGGCTTGGGGTTATTCACACACATATATTCTAGATATAGTATCCTATGGACTGATATAGGTGTAACCTTTATATGATGTGATTGCTTGAGGATCCTTACTCAGTGTATGGGCCTTAATGTCTTGATGTATAATACTCGACGTATGATACACGTTACGCGAGCTGTGGTGGCTCCCGGAAACTACCTGGTTACTTTGGTTGTGAGGATGGTGTGCTTCTTCACCTAGATGTCTTCGGGCAAGCCTTTGTGGTGCATGAGGTGCAGATTGTGGTGCTTCGCCTAGGTGTCTGCGGGCAAGCCTTTTTGGTGATAGATTCTTAGGACGTTTGACGTTGGGGAAAAGAAGAAAAACAGTGGGGAAGTAGTAGCGGGGTACCCTTGATATTCATTATTATATGCTATTTTCTTTTATGCATTACATGGTGAGAGTAGCCATGGTGAGGTTGGGAACATAGTATACCTGTTTAGGTAGCGAGTTACTTTCACTTATTGTTCACTGTGCGTTTGCATGCTCTCTTCACTTTTTCACGAGAGGCTTCGGGGAGGATCCTACTGAGTATACTATTATACTCCCCCTATGTATATATAAACTGTTTTTAGGTCACTTGGAGTAGGTTGGAGATCAAGCTGGTTTCTACCAGCTTGGAGTTGCAGGAGCTGTTCAGGCTTGTAGTTGCTGCTGTTTTATTTTCTTTTGGCTACTTGTAGTTTTTCCCTTCCAGTTGTAGTACTTTTGAATGACATTTCATTCATGCACTTGGGTTTCTATTATATTTCAGTTCTGATTTGGAGTTGATTGATGTCTATCTTATCTCTCCCTTCTGCATGTGTTCTCAAAGAGGGTAATGCCTCCCATTTTGGTGTTTTTTATACCCTGGGTGCTAGTCGCCAACCCGGGGCCTACTGGAGGCGGGACTCGGGGGGGCATTATCTCACTTCTCACATTGCCGGCCCAGGAGGGGTACACTTTGTCGGGAGGGGGTCGTGACAGAGTGGTATTAGAGGTTTGGTTGAGGGATAGGATGGAGTTTGGATTTTGGAACAGGTGAGGTTGCATGGGTTGGTAGGGCAACATTGTCATTCATGTTTAGAAAGTGAGGTAAACACTAGAGACCGAATGAGAAAAAGGCGTTTAGGGCCCCCTATGATCTGATGTGCGGACCTTTATGTTTACAATGGCTACTAACCAAGGTGATACTAGTTGAATGGTAGAGACCTAGGAAAAGATCATACATCATTCTTCTTTGTGCTTGTGTTTGAATGGGTAGACCTTGGGATAGGTTAACCTAAAATGAATAAAAGAAAACAATAAATTAATTAATGTTGAGCCTTCTATATTCCAGGCTTATTATCTCTATCGGGTTTTTATTTTACAGGTATGGATCTAGGTCGACGTCCTCATCAGGTTTGCGCAGAAAATGTATAGTAGGCTATTCTAGTAGATCGACGCAGGGTAGAGGTTGACGACAGAGAAACATGGAGGAAGACACTCTAAGAGTTTCAGAGCCAGAGTCTACAGAAGTATGAAGGCTCCATTTCAGATTTATTCATAGAAGACTGGTTGGAGGAGGTTGAGATAAGCTTCAGTTCAATTCATGCTCGGAAAGAGCACTGGGTGACCTTGGTTGTGGCAATGCTACGTGGAGGGGCAAGGCAGTGGTGGTTCTTGTTCCTTGGGGATCTCGAGGAGTTAGTGATCTCAATTGAGGAGTTCTGAGACAAGTTTAGAGTTGAGTTTCTTTCATTGACTGCGAAGGCGTCCAGTCGCCAGGAGCTTCTTACCCTTCGACAGAGGAGCTCTATTGTTCGAGAGTTTAGAATCTATTTCAGAAAGCTTTTACGATATGATTCGGACCTGTTACGAGATGATGAGGCTAGGGAGAGGCACTTTAAGGAAGAATTAAATCTAGAGATCCAGTGCCAGGTCACCCCATTTATGCTGAAGACATTTCTTGAGGTGCTGGATAGGGCAGAGGTTGTTGAGAGGACTTTGGCCAGGACCGGATCCTCATGAGAGGGGAATCAGCATGATTCCTCATGAAGCGGAGTTGTGGACTGAGGTTCCCAGTTTTCAAGGCAGAAGAGTTTTCGTTTAGCTGGGGTAGGTCCCATCCCTTCACAACTCATTTCACCAGAGGCATCAACTCTCAGCCTTATGTCAAGGGATCATGTGCTTGTTTTTCTTGTGGTGGTCATGGCCATCAGTATCAGAAGTGACCAACCTTTCAGACTAGTCATCATGCACTGGGCGCTATGCTCTAGGTTCCTTCGTTCAGGCAGTACCAGCAGAGGCAAAAGCAGCTATCTGCGCCAGCTTTATATTAGTATAGTGTAGATGGGACAGGCAGAGGACATCCCCATGATGCTCCCCATCCTTAGAGATCAGATTGTGGCCATGGTGGTGGTCGTCATCAGGGTTAGAGATGCCATGGAGGAGGTTGTGGTCAGCTTCATTCTCTAGCGTTTCTAGCACCAGACAATCCAGACATCGTTCGAGGTACCCTTTTCTTGTTTTCTACATTGGTGTATTCCTTTATATATTCAGGAGAGACACACTCTTTCATATCACCTACCCCTGTCCATGGATTGGGACATGAGGTAGAGAGGCTTCCAGTGCCCTTGGCATTGACTATGCCAGTTAGAGGTCGAGCTGACTTGTTTGAAGTATGTAGAGACTGTGATCTAGTGTTAGGGAAACACCGCTTTTGGGTAAATTTCCAATGTTTACGAATACAACCATATGATGTCATCCTCGGCATGGATTGGTTTTATTCGGTGAAGGATATTGTGGTTTTCTTTAAAAATAAGGTCATATTCATAGGTGCAGATGGAGATCAAGTTGTGTCCGTTGGAGAGAGAGATCCATGGATGGGTCATAGGCGCATTCCATTCATATCATCCATGATGGATGAGATGCTGATGAGTTCTTCATAGGTTCAACAGTTGGCATTTCCTAGGGTCATAGAGGAGTACCCTGATGTCTTTCCATAAGAGGTTGTATCATTACCCCCTCGATGAGAGATCGAGTTTGGGATCAAGCTAAAGCCATGGGAATATCCTATCTCCATGTCTCTATATAGGATGGCCCCTTAAGAGTTACGAGAGCTACGTCTACAGCTTGATGGTCTGTTACAGTGCAGTTTTGTTCGGCCAAGAGTGTCACCATGGGGTGCACCCGTTTTGTTTGTGAAGAAGGCTCACGATAGTTTGCGGTTGTGTGTCGATTATCATCTCTTGAACAAAGTGAAAATAAATAATTTCTATCCTCTTCCATGGATCAATGATTTATTCGATCAAATGAAGGGTTAAAGTTTGTTCTAGAAGATCAACTTGCAGTAAGGATATCATCAAATGTGTGTGAAGGATGAGGATATCCTGAAGACTGCTTTCTATTATCGTCATGGGAATTATGAATAAATTTTAATGTCGTTTGGAATGACGAATGATCTAGCTGTGTTCATGGATTTGATGAATTCTGTGTTCCATGAGTTCCTAGACAAGTTTGTGATGGTTTTCATCAACGAAATCCTTGTGTACTCCATATCAGAAGTGGAGCATGCAGATCATCTACAGGATATTTTTGGAGTTCTTTGTAAACATCAACTATTTTGGAAGTTGTCGAAGTGTGAGTTTTGGTCTCGAGAGGTCCATTTCTTAGTCCATGTTGTGTCCCAACAAGGAGTATCTATGGATCCATCTATGATAGAATCAGTCATGTCTTAGGAAGCCCCCAATACTGTGTCAGAGTTGAGAAGTTTCCTTGGTCTCACAGGCTACTACAGGAGGCTCATAGCCAATTTCTTCTGAGCTTTGACTCCACTGAAAGCTTTGAACAGGAAGGATCAAGCGTTCACATGGACTAATCAGTGTCAGGTAGTGTTCGAGTATCTAAAGGATATGTTTGTAAGTTCTACAGTTCTTTTTCTTCCAGTTGAGGGAGTTCAATTTGATGTTTTCTGTTATGCTTCACATATGGGGTAAGGATGTGTCCTCATGTAGCAGTGGTCAATTTTTTCTTATGGGTCTCGGTAGTCACATCCCCATGAACGTAAATATTCCACTCATGATCTTGAGTTGGCATCCGTGGTGTGTTCTCTGATGTTTTGGAGGCAATACCTCATTGGTGAACGATTTGCGGTTTTCATCGATCAGAAGAGTTTGAGGTATGTTTTATCCCATCCTGACTTGAACTTGTGACAACATTGGTGGGTGGAGTTATTGAAGGAATACAACTTAAAAATAACATATACACCTAGAAAAGGGAATCTTGTAGCTGATGTGTTGAGCCGAAAGTCACGTAGTGATGTTGTGCGAGAATCTGGTGATTCTTGGAGAGTAATGGAAGAACTATTAGCATTTAATATTATTATGGGAGAAGTTGGGGGTAGAGGTTGTCTTTTTCATATGATAGTACAGTTATCACTAATTCAAAAGGTGGAAGAGTCCCATTTGAGGGATCAAGAGGTGTAGGTATGGAGAGGCTGTGTTGTTTCGGGTGAGGCCCCTAATGGTTGGACGGAGGACGAACAACACCGAGTGTTGTATCATGGAAGCCTTTTTATTCCCTTGGTGATGCATGATATGGTCCTCATAGAGTTCCACAGTTCTCCTTTAGTAGTACATTCTGGAATAAAAAAGATGTATCGATCCTTGAGAAGTCAGTTTTGGTGGCCTGGTCTGAAGCGTGTGGTTGCAGATTTTCTGTCTCGATGTTTAGTCTGCTAGCAGGTGAAGGCTGAACAACATGTCCCTAGTGGTCTAATTCATCCATTAGATATTCATCAGTGGAAGTTGTAGGATATCTCAATGTAATTTGTTACTAGTTTACCTCGATCTTCGGGAGGACATGGTGCTATTTGGGTGGTAGTGGATCACTTAACAAAATTGGCCCACTTCATAGCGATCAAGGAGTCGAGCTCAGTGGAAGTATTGAAAAGGAAATATCTAGAGGAGGTGGTGAGACTTCATGTAGTACCAAGGATGATCATTTATGATCAAGATCCTCATTATACCTTCAGGGTGTAGAGATATCTTAAACATGATTTTAGTTTTCAACTATACCTTATCACTGCCTTTCATCTTCAAACGGATTGTCAGACAGAGTGAACCGTCCAGACTCTTGAAGACATGTAACCATATTGTGTTCATGATTTTGGAGGTTCATGGATGAGGCACATACCCTTGGTGGAGTATACATACAATAATAGTTTTCACTCCACCATCGGCATGGCGCCATTTAAATCCTTGTATGGTCGGTCGTGTCATTCTCTGTTGTGCTGGACTGGGGTCAAGGAGTCAGCAATTATCGGACCAGAACTAGTGCAGAATACAACAGAGATGGTCTAGGTGATTTATGAGAGAATGAATATTGCGCAAGATTGTCAGAAATCATATGCTGATCAAAGGAGGAGACCATTGGAGTTTAATTTTGGGGATTATGTGTTTCTAAAGGTGACTCCTCGTCATTGGAATTGAAGGTTTGGTCGTGGAAGTAATCTTTCTCCCTAGTTTGTTGGGCCTTTCGAGGTGTTATCTCATGTGGGATCTGTGGCGTATCGTGTAGCACTTCCCCCATAGATGAGTCGGATACATGATTTTTTCCATGTATCACAGCTCCGTTGGTATCTTCATGATGATTCTCACATCATCGATTGGGGAGAGATCGATGTTGATGATGATGCAACCTTTGAGGAGCGACCTATGGAGATCCATGATCTCAAGGAGAAGGTGTTTTGTAGACGTTCTATCCCCTTAGTTTGTGTTTTATGGTGACATGGTGGCATGGAGGAGAGTACCTGGGAATGTGGGTCATAGATGCGTGTTCAGTACCCAGAGTTGTTTTAGGTTGTTGTGCGGATTTTTCATAGATCCTTTCTTTTATGTACCTTTGTTTTAATGTTATGCTTAAATTTTTTGGATATGGAATATTTTTTCCCTTTTTGGTTAGAACATTCATGTTTTATTTATGATTTTTATTTGTTGCTTTTGTGTCTTTCTCTCTTTTGAGAGATATCTCAATGGGTGGTTGTTTGGACCCCATTTTTTTTCTCTTTAGTTTGGTTTTGAATTCTCGAGGATGAGAATGTTTTGAGAGGCATCTGATGTAATGTCCCAGACCACTCTTGTCCAATACATTGTGATAATATGGTGTTTGAGGTATTCAGGGAGGTCAAGGTGACATATCCCTAACACTTTGCCTAATTTCCAGTTCTGTGAATAGTGTTTCCAGTTTTATGAATAGAAATGGTCGGTGTACAGTAACGGTAGGTCTATAGTGTTTCACAGACTAGTTTCATAGATCAGGTTTAAAGATCGGTTTCATAGATCAGTTTCACAGATTGGTTTTAGAGATCGGTTTCACAGATCGGTTTCATAGATCAGTTTCATATATCAGTTTTATAGATCAGTTTCACAGATCGGTTTCAGATATCAGTTTCACAGATCGGTTTCACAGATCGGTTTCACAGATCGGTTTCACAGATCGGTTTCACAGATTGTTTTCACAGATCGGATTCAGAGATGGGTTTCACAGATCGGTTTCACAGATGGGTTTCAGAGATCGGTTTCAGAGATCGTTTTCAGAGATCATTTTCACTGATCGGTTTCACAGATCGGTTTCACATATCTGTTTCACAAATCAGTAGGTGTACAATAATGGTAAATGAAAAGTGTTTCCAGCTTCCTATAGTGTTGTCCTTTTTGACGGTTCCATTGACGTAAAATACATTTAAAGCATTATTTTAAGGAATCTTAAGGATGATTCAAATTTCATAAATCCTATATTAATTATCACTATGGCTCAGTATGTTTTTACTTGGTCAAACTGTGTGGTTTAATATGATCTTATTTTAACGGGGAATTAAGCATATCTCAAACCGTCCCCCCATTAAATCTTCAAAAGGGATGAGATATCTTCCTCCCTTTTTCATCATCTTTGTTCTCGAATATGAGATTCTAGAACCTTTCAATCATTCCTGTATGAGTTGCATAATCAAACTTTACTCCTAGGATTGGTTCTTCTCTGTTTTTATGCAACCTAGTTGTATCGATCAATCTTCGATATAAGGTATGTTGTATCGTCTTTCTTTTGGAGTTTATCTTCTATTCTTCTCCATTCCATATTATATCATGTAATCACCATGATTCTAATGGGTTTTTCTTGTGGTCTGGTTGGTGTTGTCGTATTGTGGCATCCTCGGGTGGATTTAGTTGTCTTGAGAGGAGGATTGTGACTCGTGGTGTGGATAAAGATCGTGAGGAACAGTTTGAAGTAAGGGATTTGTTGCTTCTCTTTCTTTTAAGTGCAACTGTATTGTTAGCATGATTAATTCTTCTAGATGAAAATAGAATTGACATAATAAATACTTTGAACCGAATAAAGGAATTGTATCGATCGTATGTTATTACCTCTTAATTTGCTAGATAGTGTGATATCTATGGTTGATTGTTTAGCTGTTTATTCTTGATGGAAATCAGTAATGAATATATTCTGGGATTAATTGATAAGTGTTGGCTAAAGATAAAGAGGCATGAAAACGAATCTGGTTCTTGTTTTAATTTTATGTTAATCAAATTAGTGCATTAAGCATGTTTATTAATTTGTGATAGCTTACTGATTAGGTTTTCATGAATTTTGGAACCTATGTTTATTAATTTTGTTAATTCAAGATGGGTTAAAGAACTGCATATTTGATAATTTCTAAAAGGGTTCTGAATTACCCTCTTGATTGTTAAAGTTACAATATCCATGTTGATGTGATGTTTTTTTTCATGCTTCTTGTGCTATAATGTGATCTGGGATGTCTATTTTGATATGTGGAGGCATGGAGGCCTTTTGGTTGTGGTAATAAAAAACGCCTAGAGAGGCGAGATGCATCAATTTATGCATGTAGGTGTCAGGGAGGACACTTGGGATGATGTGATGGGATGGATGTGATTATTGGATGCGTGATTGTTATTTGATTATTTATCTGCTTTACTTTTCCCCACTTCTTAAGGAAACTGGTCTTGCATACCCTTCCTCCGAATGAGGCGATGACACTCGGGGTATGCCACATGCTTTCCGTGTCTAGATTCTCAAGGGAGGATGGGTCTACACTCTTGCTATAGGAAGAAAAGACTCAATGGGTAGTACATCTACTCACTGTTTTGAGCCCCCTTGTGTTTAGTATCATTGAATGGTTTTCTAGAATTCCTAGGAATGTGGGAAAGTATTTATATAATCAATAATTGAAAAAATGGTGTTAACCTATAGGGATGGAAATGTTGGAACATAATGAAGAGGCTGAAAACTGATTATAGGCGCAGTTGACATTGGGTGTGTTGCTAATGAAATTTAATGTGGATTTGTTCATGGATAATTAATGTATAAATAATTAATTAACGTACAGTGGAATTGATAAAAATGGAATGAATCAATCTAATAAATTTATTTGAATGGTTGTATTCTTATAGGATACATAGTCTTAGATGTGGGATCTCAGAGTCCAAGAGATGTTAGCTGCAGTTATGTCTAAGATTAGGTTATTCCCATAGTGTGGTTGTGAGTTATAATATATTCTGTACTTTTTGAGATTCTATACGCTAGTCCACCCTGTCAGTAAGGGAAACTGACACCCTAGTGATTCTGAGCCCTGGGGGTGTTTTCCCCCACATTCTGGTGGGAGGATGAATGGCTGACTACCCCCTTTGGCCCCACTCTTTTCTCTTGGTAGATACTTGTTCCATTGGGCACAATGGATAGTTTTCCCCATATATTTGTTTAGAGGGCTGTAATTTCTTGTGTTTATTCACAAACATATATTCTGGATATAGTATCCTTTGGAATACTATAGGTGTATCGTGTATAGGATGTGATGGCTTGCGGATCCTTACTCGATGTATGGGTTTTAATGGCTTGAAGTATAATAAACAATTTATGATACACGTTATGCGAGCTGTGGTGGCTCCCAGAAACTACCTGGTTACATTGGTTGTGAGGATAGTGTGTTGCTTCACCCAGGTTTCTAGGGGAAATCCTTTTTGGTGCACGAGGTGCAGATTGTGGTGCTTTGCCCAAGTGTCTACAGGAAAGCCTTTTTGGAGAGAGATGCTTAGGATGTGCGACGTTGGGGAAAAGTGGAAAACTACTGGGGAAGTAGAAGTGGGGTACCCTTGATATTCATTATTATATTATATATTTTTGTATGAGTTACATGGTGAGAGTATCCATGGTGAGGTTGGGAACATAGTATAGCTGTTTAGGTGGCGAGTTAGTATCACTTTTTGTTCATTGTGCTTTAGCATGATCTCTTTACTTTTTCACAAGAGGCTTCAGGGAGGATCCTACTGAGTATACTATTATACTCACCCTATATATATATAAACTATTTTCTTTTCACTTAGTGCAGGTTGGAGATCAAGCTCGTTCTACTAGCTTGGAGTTTCAGGAGCTATTCGGGCTTGTGGTTGCAGTTGTTTTATTTTCTGTTGGGTACTTGTAGTTTCTCCCTTCCAGTTGTAGTAATGTTTCATGACATTTCATATATTCACTTTGGTTTCTTTTATATTCTAGTTATGAGTTGGATTTTATTGGTGTCTCTATTATATCTCTCTTCCAGTTGTGCTCTCTTAGAGATTAAGGCCTCCCATTTGTGTGTTTGCTATACCCTCAGTGCTAGTCTCCAACCCGGGGCCTACTTGAGGCAGTACTCGGGGGTCATTTTCTCCTTTCTCCCATTGCCGGCCCAGGAGGGGTACACATTGTGGGGAGGGGGTCATGACATGAAAATATCAATAATTCATTGATTTTAGAAGGATTTTATCCTGAATATATTGAGATTCACCATCTATCCCTTTAATGTATCTTTATTTACCATTGTATAAATATCACAAGGGATAAACATATTTTAATTTAATTTGTTATTGTGATATTACTATTGAATACTATTCTAGAATCCCATTTACTATGAATTGATATTTATTCTTGGGATCCATGGGAGGAAATCTTGGATGAACTGAAAAATCATGATTCCCTTGGATTCATGAAGTATAAAATCTTAAGATAGTATTATCCTTACCATATAAGTACCTTGTATATATTTTATTCCATTATAAAATTGTATGTGACTGTGTGCATTGAGACACATATTGGTGTGTTCTTCTTAGAGAGAGTGTGTGGCCCTATGAGCACCAATCATGATATGACTTATGTCCTTACTAAGATAAGAGCTTTCTATGTGTGTTTCATATCCATGGAACTTTTGTAGAGGATTCATTATAATTTGGTTACATGGGATTTATTAACTGTTTCATTAGAGGGGATGTATAGGATATGTATGAAAAGACCATGGACTAGGCCATTATTGATAGTAAGATCTTATATCAAACATTTTTTTAGCTGACATGGGAGATTTTCCCTATAGGAGAGAATTGTATCCATTGTGTCTAAATTTTGACATAGGATAAATTATTTAAATGAGTGATTTTTTCCATTTCATTGGGTATTTTATGTGGATATAAATTCATGTGATTATAGACATCCACCTTAGGCTGAGACGTGATGTGTTACATTGAGGTGGAGCATAGATATTTTAATGTTGTTAGTAGAGTAATCATCCTATATATGGACCATTTACAATTTTCTAACATAAGTAGTAAATATTTATAGAATTCTAATTAGCATAGTGTGGAAATAAGTGGGATGGGGTTCATGGAAGCTTTGTAATAATTCTATTTACATGCATGTGTGTGGTTGATTATTGACTTATGCATTTTTATTTTATTTTATGGAATACACAGTAGAAAAACACCCATGTGTTTAAAATGGATCAATGTGATATACAATTTTAATATTAACACCGATTACTATAATTTTAATGCATGTGTAGATTTCAGGATCTTGTCTCTAAAAAGGGAAATGTAGGAGTATAATGATACTAATTATATG
Organism: Viscum album; assembly: GCA_963277665.1. Classification (NCBI taxonomy): domain Eukaryota; kingdom Viridiplantae; phylum Streptophyta; class Magnoliopsida; order Santalales; family Viscaceae; genus Viscum; species Viscum album. The sequence goes on from OY728165.1 coordinate 173,015,291, forward strand.
GAGATTAAAGTCATAGGATGTATTTGGATAGAATATATATATATATATGATATAATTTTCTTTTTTTATCTGATGTTAAATTTATTTTTGTTTATCCTTCAATGTGTGGGTGTCTTTTCTTTTGACATGTGGGACTGGAATGCCAAATGTTATAGAATTATGATTATTTTTAATAGTCTAATGTGATTATTTATCTTGGTATCTATATATTTTATGTGATTAAACTTATATAATATTCCCAATTTTATAGTCTCTCTATTAATCAATTTAGATCCACGTTTCCAGTTGGAATCATAACTATATTAGGAGGCACAGAAGAGGTCTTGTGGCACTCTATCCTGGATTGGTTGATTTGGGTCAAGGAATAACAATGTTGTATTAAAGGATGATTCCATTTTCATTTCTTCTTGACTATGTATTCCTTTTAGTTTTATCCTTGTAATAAATTTATTACATTAAAATGTAAAATATCTCAATTTTACGAATAAGGAATTGGAAGTGGAAGTGGAAGTGGAAATGTACATCCCACAAACTATTAATGTGTGAAGAAGGGGAACTACAGTAATACACCTATGAAAATAAATAAATCGTGAATTTTAAATTATATATATATACACACAAAATAAGAGACCTCACATGGGACATTATTTAAAAATCGAGTTGTGTGATACATTTTTTTCATACCACTCCTCCTACCATGGTCTTAGATATTGTTATAAATATGTACAATAGGTTCATCATTTTGTATTTTCATTAGAAAAACAAGCTAAGAAGCTCGAAATTCTAATACCATTTTCCAATGTATTAAAAAACCTTATATAGTTCATTTATACCTCAAATAGATTTATATTTTATGTACATAATATGCTTATGTTCCATGAATGTTTAAATAGAAAAAAACCATCAAAAATGACTACTTGTCACCTACCTGACACAACTAGTTTGAGGGGCCGTTATTTCCTAATAAATTTTTATTTTCCTTTTATAAAATCACTCATGGATTCCATTAGTGGTCAGATCATTGTCTCACCCATGTAATGTCCCCCAAGTTATTCAATACATGGAAAACATCTTTAATCCTAAAATGTAATAGTTGGGTGATATACCGGCCACAAAGCTCAACAATAAACTAGAAGACGTCCAATACAACTCACATATGTATCAAATGGGATAGATATTAGTCATATATCCCATGAATCTCTTGGTTGGGGTCTAACCTAGCTCACCAAATCATCTTTTGGGTGATATAAAAGTCATATATCCTAGGTATAACCCATGAAATATCAAATCCAGGTAACCCATGTATCAATTTTTCAATGAATCTGCAAATACCAAAGTCATTCTAATACTCATAGTAAAAATTACATGTCACCCCATTACCCATGTCTCATCTCTTGTTGAGAAAATATTATGTACTCTTCCTATACATTCATATTTTTACGAATAGAGGAAACCACATTCCATCATATCTTGTTGGTCCTAAATTTATGTAGTAAAGTAAATATTTCATATAACCAACCTAGTAGTTAGGATCCTCAGAATTACCAAAAGCATGAATTCATCGGGTAACAAGGATACCTCCATAAATAGTGATCGTGGGTAATTTATCTATTCATTAAAAAATTGTTACCTGAAACATGAAGTGAATCGAGAAGTATCCACACATTATACAAAGTTATAATCTCCAAGGTGGAATTTTTAATAAATGAAAGGAGTTGAGAATCGATAAATCTCGTATTCCTTCTTAACTATCCCATTTTAGCCTCATAGAAATCCACCAATAGATGAGGAGAATGAATTTCCATCCATCATAGAGTATACCCCATGACTCTATCTTGGAATATATTAATCCCTCTATATCCTCACTGTCACCCTTAAGTAGATGAGGAAGAACTTTCATGATGGATTCAATATTCAAGTATAAATCCCATACTTAAACAAATTGTGTATTAAAGTGAACATATAATTATTAATCATTCCTATTCCAAGTAGGACTCGTGTGGAATAGAAATATGTAGTGTGCATGAAACTAGTGTAAAAATATATTAAATGGGATTCCTAATTTTAATAAGACAATATCTATCTTACCAAACTATCATATAAAAAACATCCTAGGGAGACAATCCTCTAGAGGTCTATATTCCAAATGAATAATCAAATAGTACTCTACCATAAATTTAATAACCAATATTTTAATACATTGTAGTATTTTATTCCCACCACTTCGAGATACATAGGAATCATCCATTGTTATCAAACCCAATACATTTGATCCAACACCATCTTCATAAGTATATATTCCCATTAATATTATGCACCAAATCTGGGAATATATATCCTCTTGCAAGATTTTTTCCACAATCCTCATTAGCTCAAAATCTGTATAAGTGTAAACATCAATCCTATTCCCTTGGCGGTATCAAGAGTTACTAATGCATGAGTCCCACACAAAAAATTTCACGGAACATTTTTTATTTAACATCATCACTGTATTCTTATAAACTGTATGGTTTAGTATTTTTCACATGACCTTAAAAAGTATATTGTGTTCCAATATGTGGTCTTAAATGACATGGGTTCCGATTCCGTTGAAAAGGATATGTAGGAATCCATTATTGTGTGATGGATTTGGAGATTAAAACTCCAACCACCTCCCTAGAAGGAAAATAACATCTATATACCCCAATGATGAGGCTTTAAATCATTATTACATAAAATAACGATTTCACTTATAGATAATAATATGATATAATAATACTTTGATATAATTATATGGTTACACCAATCTCTATATGTTTTTGATTGTATACTTGATAGATGTACTTCTATATATTAGGGTTTTATTGGATTCATTAATTTGTAATTCATCTCTACGATAGTCAGAGTGTAAGAAAAAAATCAAAACTAAAATAGTTCCATGATCACATCCTCCCATCCTTTCAACCATTGTATTCCCCTAATGTTCCCTTTTATAAATTCCTAGTGATCACCTACCATTGTTAAGTAAGTCCAAAATGAGGATTAAGACACTATAATGTGTGTTCCAATTCAATTAATAAAACCCATTTTAAACCACTCAATAGGTGAATCAAAACAAAAATGGTGAACCAATGATGAACTATTGTTAAACCATACTCAAGTACCCATAATCAATTGGTAAAAACTACCCATAGTTTTTAAGAAACAATTCGAAAATGTAAAAATGAATAATGTATATGAAAATTTTGTAGGTAATTAATGTGAGTTGCTTTCCAACTCTAATGTAATGGACCATCATGTTATAGGAGATGGGAATGTTGTCATTGTTTTGGGGTTTTTCTTTTTTTCAATTTTATGTGAGTTATGTAGTTACAATTTATAGGATTTTTGTGTGGTGAAGAATCATGAGTACACACATTCGATCAATTGGAATATATTTTTAATTGTTGTTCAGTATAAATGTTCTCTGAATTAAATGTCATCATATTTTATTACTAAAATGATTTTATATAGAATATTATGGATCCTTATGTTGTGATATGAGGGTTATTAATTTTCATTATTGGGGCCTCCATGTATTGGTATTCTAATTATATCCCTTATGTGTGTTCAAATGATGTTCTAATGATGATACCATAAGAGGGTTATTATAGGATTTTTATTTTTTCATTTTTTTCACATAATACTGCCTTTGGGAAATTTTATTATACATCCTCAAATATAATATGCTACTTATCTAGGAGAATAACCTTTGCATAATTATTATTATAGGAGGATGTATATGAGTATGCTCTTACACCCATTAGATTTGTTTATTCTGTAAAAGTACTCTATCATTGAGTGTTCGGATTAGTTCGTGATCATGTTCGTGGTTAAAAGATGAAAATCGTAATCTATGCCTCAAAAATTTAGATTCAACATCCACTATTCATCAAGGGAATTAGGGGTCCCCATAAATCTTATGATCTGATTGACATCATTGAGGGGGTTTTCGACCTCATAAAGAAAAAGTATAATTATCATGATAAGTTGGATACCTTCATACATCATGGGACCAAAATGAGTTGTGTGGGTTTTATGATCATGGAAATTAATCATGAGTGTCCTAACAATAAGACTTTCATTGACCTATTTATCAAAGAGTTCATTAAAAAAAATTTAAACAATTAATAAGAGTGAATAGAGATATACTAGGTAATGATGATAGTTTATGCTTATTTTTAACATTTTATTGAGTTACACCAATTTAGTCATCTAATTAATGTAAATTAGGTATAGAAGGATCAGATTATTGAGATTAGCCTTTGATCAAAACTCATGAATTATGTAAAGGGATTTGACATGATATTACACAAAGATGTTCTACATAAGGCCCTTCTATTTTATAGGGGTATTCTTTTATCTTTTAGTGTACAATTAGTGTTGTACCCAATAATACATTATTAAATTCTATTTATATTATGAATAAAATATCATATGACATGGGCTATGGATTCAGTAAAAATATACATTAGAGCATGATTTCTTCATCTCAATCTGTAAAATATTGTTCTATATTTTACATCATCTGTATAAAGAAATGATACCTCAGAAATAAATTTTTAAAACCTCATGTAAAGTGTAATGGACATGGTATGGCATTCCTACCCTAATAAATGTTTTGGAATTAATGTTTCTGTTTTATTTCTTTCTAGAATGATGGATGAGGACCTCTACTAATCATATAGATGCTTCATTAATTCATTAAACAAGTGAGATAATGAACATAGGGTAAAATACATAGATCTAATGAATGAAGGATGAATACAATGTTCTATTTTCCATGTAATATTGGAGAAAACCATTTAGTTTCTAAAATATGGTCCGGATTACATTTAATTTTTCTACAACATTTTTTGATACATGAGTTTCACATTCACTCATATATGCTCTTATCGATTTCATCCTTGATTTACATTATATACAATCTTATAAATTTTTATCTCCTAATAAAAAAATGTGGAGGAAAGTTGTTCAACTCAAATGATTTCAAATAATGTATCATGGATGTTCTACCTGTGAATATCATTGGTTTCCATGATTCTTGAGATGACTATATTCCATATTCTTTTTCAAATTGATTGGTTTACTGGTTATTTAGAGAACAACAACTACTATAGGATATGAGTATCCATTTCAATATCCAATGGAATGAAAATAGTAATGGTCTATGAATGTGAGAACATATTAAGTAGACTAAGACTATAAATAATCCAATTTCATTAATTACTTCATAATTTGTGGGATTCTCTTCCTCTAGTCATGGTTCACTATCAAGATTATTTTTTAGATATTAATATTTGTATCCTTTTGGATACATGAATCGAGTTTGAGAATGAACATGTGCCCATAGTGTAACACTCATAGATTTCCACATATCATATGATGTAGAAAATATTTTTGGACCTTATGGTGAAACCTAATGTTTTAAAATAAAAAGATATCATTATGACGCGAATACCATATTTGGGTGCTTCGATGATGTTTTAAATGATGTTGGATGGAATTATGTTGTTACAGATGCAATATATATATCTGAATCAAATCACATGGAATAATAGTTAAATTTTACCAAGGATCGGTGACTTGATTGGTTAGATATGAGGATTCTTGTTGTTATCCAAAATTTACCTATGAGCGGGCTAACATAATCATTGTGGTAGAGGTACCAATATACCTATGATGGTATTTTGAAGAATTTATGTACTAAATTAGTACATTTTTATTCCCTTTGGGATAAAAAATTCATCGTATTTTTTAATGACTCTCATGAATAGGATTATCTATATATAACTAAACTTCTTTACCATGGTTTTAATTCATGTAATATTAATATACTCAATCACCTTTGAATTACAAGCTAGATATCATGAGATCATGTTGATCATATATAGTTCTCCCTTTTATTATGAAAAGTTCTTTCATCTATAACTATGGGATCTGAGTGGTGAAATTATTTGGAAATACAATTTATTATTAATTAATTTCATTTTATTTACATAAGTTTGTGGTCGGGATGTATATATAATTTCATAGCAATCGATAAAATATTATATGAATTTTTTTGATGGATGTGCTATCAAGGAGGTTAATTCCTGAATTCTCAAATAATGTTGTCCCTATAACAAGTCATACCAAGATGGGGTGGTGTATTAGTGGAAAAATTATTGTGATGAAGCCTTCTATAAAATATGTTGAGATTTACATGAGTGTTGATATTAACATTTATTATTTTTGGTATTATATATTAAGTTTACTATGATGACTCAATTATTTTGTTGCGATATTTACTAAATCAGATTAATAAGGTAGTGGTTTATAGGTCATTTTGTTTATGATCCCATGACTGAAACTACCTTACACAAAACATGGAGTATTTATTTGTGGTTCATGATCTATACTTTTAGAAACATTACCTCTTAGGTGAAATACTTTTCATGTACATAGATCATGAGAGGATTCATAACTCCATCTCTCATTAGGACATGAATCTATGATAGTGTTTTGGGTTGACAATATATAAATTAATGTCTCTAAGTGATTTTTTTCTTATAAAAAATAAATTTCATTATGGATTCTATCTTTAGAAAAAAACAAGATCATAGAGAGACACCTCTAAAGGAGGAATCTAGATAGATGGTATTATTTTATAAAATGGTTAGTGGATTAATAAGATGGTAGAGGGATGATGACATTTAATATATTGGTTATCACATTGATATGGGTGAATTGGGTAAAGACTAGACAATCTTCATATTGATAATTTTTTGTGATGTCTAAATGGTTTGGAGGAAATGACATGATTCTAGGATGGTCAATGGATGGTAATGACATGATCAATAACCCTGAGATATTTTTGGTTAGTACTTCCATGATGTAAGAGATGATGATGGACCCCCATTACTCTAATTGGGTAGAGTACTCAGGATCAATGATGATGTATCGGGGAATGAGAAGACAATTTTGGTTGATGTGAATGAAGATATATATTGTAGGATTCATCTCTTATAGCATGGTATTTTAAGGGATCATGTAATAGAATTAGACATGTAGATGATTACATCATATGATACCTTTTTGATGTTGAAGGGGGTGGGGACACTATGGAATTCATGATAATCCTTTCAATGACAATGATAATTTTTGTTGTTGAGTGGTTCATAGTTCACCTATTGAAGAAAGTAGTGTATTCTGGTTGATCTAGGTGACTCACATTATTGAGGATAGTGGTATGATATATATCCAAAATATTTTATGTTAATATAGAGTTCCTTCAAGAATCACATCAGATAGAGTCACTATATTTATATCATTAGACAAGGAAAGTATTTGGGTTTATAGTCAAAAATATTTATAAAATATCATCCAAAGACTACGGGACAATAAGAGAGGATATTCCTGATAATAGAGGATATCGTACGAGAATGTTTTTTCTATTTCAATAGATAATGTCATGATAATATGGAATTAGTTCCCATTTAATTCAATAAATTTTCTATTATTTTATTTATATATTAATATTTAAGGGTATTTATGTTTTATCATTTCACCTTCCACTATGTGGGATAAAGGTGGGTGAGGCTTCTCAATTTTCGACTGAGCATGGTGTAAAAAACCTCTGAGAGGTTGTTGTTTATTAGAAAGATTTTATTTATCACTCACAGTAAAAATGTGATGATATATTTACCATATAAGAGTTTTGTTGATTATGTTTTTGAAAGATATGTTTTTCTTGAGGGTGTCTCCTTACATGGATCATTCTCATTTCTAGAGATAATGGAATCAAGCATTATGGTTTCTAGGACTATATGAGAAGTTTTATCATATCATAAAAGTAAATTATCTTTGGTTTATACTCCATGAAATCAATGTATTCATGAAATGGTCATTTTTTATCATCTTTTTAGGTACAAACTTATTCTTTCACATGTTATCAATAGTGTGAAATTTTAGTTGAAATCCAAATAAAATTTTGAGTTGAAAATGGTATAAATTATGTACCATTGTATGAAGGAGTTAGTGGGGGAAGATGATTCCATGTGTTTCAATTCTCTAGGGGAAGAGATAAATCCATTTGTTATACTGGGAACATGAATCTTATGTTTTATAAAAATGTTGGGAGTTATTTGAGTTCAAACATAAGAGAAACTTTTCAATGATGAGAACTCCCTAGAGAAGGTTATTATAATAAAATATGTTTTTATGTTCCTTAGTCATTATTTTGATAAAATTTTAAAGTGTTTTTGTCTTATATATTGTTTTTTTGATTTATAAAATAACGCATTGGGGGTTTTAGAATGATTTATAGGCCTTTATGTGGGTTCAGTGTTAGAAACTAGTTAGGGTAAATTGTGCAACTCTCCCTAGGAAAAAGTGAATCTTGATTGATAATGACAATTAATGGTGAATAATTGGCACATTATTCTATATAACCATGAATCATTGCATAGAAAAAAATTATGACTTTTGATATATGTAAAAATCTTATTAACATTATAGTTTACCTAAATTTGATACAAAACAATTAAAATAATTTGTAAAGGTAGAGCACCTCTCAAGGTCAATACACCTTTTATTAAACCATACAATAAAACCGTATATCGATTTTTAATTTATATGATAATTGGGTTATAAACCTGAATCCTCTATAAAATTACTCATTTCTTCCTCCAACTTCTAGTTATATCAATCCTAGTGGCTATTGTGGTTGTTTTTAGTGAATCTCTTACTTTCAAACACTGATTTTGGTGATACTATAGGTTTTTTTTTGATTTGAAGTTATTTTATTGTTTTTCATTATTTTCCCTCATCTCTCAAGATAATTACTCTTTCTATTGTGTTGAATCAAAGATGAAGAATGTTATGATTATATCTATTCATTAAATTGTGATATAATGAATAAATTTTAGATTCTTCATAGATCCAAGAATGGATATAATGTGAATAGCTCTTTATCTCTCTCCCTCTCATGAATGGATATAGGTCAACCATTGGTTGTGGATCTCATTGGGTAAGACCAATCTAATTCAAGACAAGATATTGTTCTTATTCTACACACATTTTCTATATTTACATTTCTTATGAAAATATGTTAATTCTATAGATAATTGGAATGAATGTTTAGTTTGAGTACTGAATCTTGGTGAATTTTTATGTTTTACCTATATACAATTTTGGTTGAAATATATTTACTATATAGGGTGTAATTATGTGGTTTTTTGTTGATACAATGTTATGAACTTGTGTATCTTTTTACACATGTTTATGTTTTTTTCTTCTAGGTGTGGGCAAGGCCCTATGAGAATATTATTTCATATGAATAGTTTTCCATGATATTATATAAATTATATAATGTCTTCTCATGTGAATTTTTTTTATCGTGATGACGGGGTTTCTAAAAATTGAATAAATGGACCATTATAGGGGAATCATGGGAGATGTGATAAAGGCTTAGGACATATATATTATTAGATTAGTTATCTTATATCACTAACATCTTCATCTGATGTGAGATTAGAACAATGAAAGGGTGATGTTTATCAAATTTATTGAAATTCCAACACAATACATGTAACATTAATGAGTGATAATAGTCAAATAATTAAGTAATTTCTAGTGGATGTACCAACATTTGATAATTAATGATCACAATTTTATAGTGTGTGAGGTTTTCATTGTATTTGGAATATAGATGTTAAAAATATGAGAATATAGTACTGATCTTACTTGTGGAACTTATGGAATGTTATAAGACATATGGTGATTGATATATGAATCCTTAATGGATTATCACTAAAGAAAGTGACTTCGCGGTTTTTGAGATATTAGTTTGTGCATTATGACCTTTCATCTGTGTGGTTGATTACATACTTATGTCTTACATTTATGTTTTGATATAAAACCAATATATTTTCACACGTGATAAGTTTGAATTGTGGTTCCATACTTGGATTTATATTCATGCCATGTATGATCTTCCCAATACACATGTAGACACCATGATTAAAGACCATGTAAAAGGATAAGGGTCAGTCATGGGTTTCTGAGGATATCAATCTTGGTGTTTGATCTAATACCCAGACACACTCTAAATAGAGCTTCTTAGGGGTCATATTTTATTATCTATGACTTTATTCACTTTGTTTTGGGATTCCTCCTTGGGGATCTTGGAATATTAAATGTATAAATGATGTTCCATATGTTTAAAATTTATGATTCCCATTTACTATTTTTTATGTTATTCTAGATTGGTATTAATATTTTATATATAATTTGGTGTCTAGTAAATTAAAATGTGTAGATCATAACACTAAATTATTCAATCCCATTCATCTAGTTAACATACCCTTATATATATAGAATCACACATGAGATCTTTTAGAACACTAACCCATACGATGTTCTTTAGTTCAGGGAGTTCGAGCATGCAACACCCAAATTGAATCAATAATTTTTTCTACACATTCATTTTTTAATATATTCTATCAGATTAATTAAACAAACCAATCATTATAAACACAACCAGAATCATAAAATTAAATAAACTATTTCATTACCTACATTAAATAATTATTCATTTATAAATATTTATATAACAATTTAATCATAGTTAAAATACATGTATGACATCATTATGAAAAATAATTCAAAAAAATCATCAAACAAGACATCAATAATATAAAATATCATAAATTAATTTTTGATAATCAAATCTATATTATTTAATTTTTTTCATTAGGGAATTTTTTATAATTAATGGGTAAATCCTCACCATCATCCCAAGAAAAACTAGTTGTATGTTAATTCCATGGTTTAACATAAATAAAAATAATTAAAATTCTCAAATCCCCTTCCTTAACCAATGATTCTACAACCATTGCGCAGGAATAGAATAATGAGATGGCCACAAGTACAATATCACATTGGGAGGAATTAGATTCCATGAACACGACAACTAACCTTAATGCATGACTCAAGGCCCAGAAAATCAAAACAAAATTTCTACCATGACCTTCCTCATATGAATGAAAATTGGAGACCTATAGTGAATTGAAACTCACCTTGTCTCAAAAATTAGTTGATCTCTAGAATTTTGGCCTAATAAAAATTATAGGTTTGTAAAATTTATATAATTGTGGTCTTTGGTAACAAATGATTCAAGTAAAATGATGAAATTTGAATAATGTGGGTTAAATTAGATAATTATAACAAAACTAGAAATTTAATTAGTTTTAGTGTTACATGTCCCGATCACAACATTATGTCAACATATTAATAGAATCATTAATATTCATGTATTTATCAACTCCACAATCCATCATTTGAAACTCGTTTTATTATTAACTATGATAAAGAAACATAATGGTCACAATGTTATGAATATCACCACTCTAAGACCTCTAAATTTCCAATCAACATGAATGTGATATAAAAAAAAATATGACTACTCCCACTAAGGAATAAATAAAAAACATGACTTTTAGGGATCTAAAAAATGATTCTTGTTATTATGGAATGTGAGATTTATACATATGTTTCTTCAGTAATCAAAAAAATAACCTCAATACTGTTTTTGATGCTTTCTTTGGGGCACACCACCTTGTGTGATGATGCATGTTAATGTTGTATTAATTTCCCTACATTGAAAATTTCCAATTGTGGGAATCTTACATAAATTTCATCAGTAATGTAATCTACATGATCAGAACACAATGATGATAAATCGTTTCATCCTTCTATGGATCCATCCTTGGAGCTCATCTCTTAGTCCTGGTCTCCCACATAGTGTTATGTCCTGATTTTGGTACTCATTAATGATTCCATATATTTATGGGATCCTATATATTATATTTATTATATTTGGAAATTCCATGGGGACTTGATAGGGGGAAAACATTGCTCAGGAGAGTAGTCACTTTGGGCATCGATTTCTTGTCTGGGAACTAGGAACATTGGTAATAGGTATTCTTTCTCATGGTTGGGAATCTCATAGAGTCCCCTTTTTAGTATAATCCAATGAATCCTAGGTTGATAAAGTGGTATCTTATTATGAATGAATGTATCTTCCATGGATTTCAACTAAATTATACCTTATTTAACATGAGTTAGTTGTTATTGATCTGTATCACAAGATTAAAGTCATGTAGAGAAGGAGTGGGTTGATTAGAACTACTCATGGGGTTGACTATGGAAAATTGTTCCTTGGTTGGAATATTTCACACCTATAATTTTACTGATTGAGGGATTAGAATACCCCAAGGAGGAATATTTGAATGGGATGTCCCATAATGGAAATATGTCGGTTGATCAAAACACCACTAAAGGTAGATCAATGAGGTGAACCTCAAGAATGGTGGAGACTAGGATAAATATTTATTAGTGTTAACCCTAAAAGTGGGGTCCTACATACCAAATATATAAATTTGGGATGAAAACCCATGTAGTACCATGCTGCAGTTTAATGTTCTGTGACAGTACTAATCCGTGTTGTTTGACATCATCACGTAAAATCATTTGGGTTACAAGTACAACATTAATAAAGGACGGTGTAGGGATTACATAAGGGAGATTTCCTTCTCAAGAGGATTTGACCTTTTATATTATGTGGGGACTAATTATTGAATCTTGCCATGTGCTTCTAGGAGAAGCGATGATGGAATTGGGCTTATCAATAATAGTTGACTAAATAGTCAAGAATGAATTGTTGTCACTAGAAGAGGGAATGATCTCACCAGGATATAGAGACCCATGGAATATCAAGATAGTTGTGGATGGAGTGTGGGGTATTGAAGGTTGGTTTTTCAGTATTGGATGTTCAGTGTTTGGTGATGAGTGTTGGGTGTTGAGTGTTCGGTTTGGACCCCAGGAAGGCTTCATATGTATCCCCATTGGTTTTCAATAAAATCCCACGTAGTTAAAAATTGTTTTGGATTACACATGAGGTTGAGTAATATATTTGGAGACTAGATTGGGTATTATACATGGGAGAAGACCATGGATAATATATGGTAATCGAAGCTAATGCTTAGGGGGACTCCCATTGGAAGGTGGATACTAGGGCTTAGTCCTAGAGGGATTCCCATTATATGGTTGAGATTGGGGATTACACTAGGATTTATTCCCATAGGAAGGTATATGTCCTCATTGGATATATAATAGATATGGGTACACACCATCATCTTCTGGATGATATTGTACTTCTCTGTTGTTTCTATCACCTGCTCCAGGACCATATGTGTGTTCTATCATGGCTCTGTCTAGTATAGTAAGGACCTTCATGGTATCTAATACATAGTCTAAAATAATTCCATAATTTTGGTAGAATAGTAAAAAAATAAATAAAATTTCATCAAGGATTGATAATCCTCCTAGATCCAGCCAAAATCCAACATGAATTCTTGCACCTTGTTTTCTTGGACCTGAATTGTTCATTATATAATGTTATCTATATGGGGATAGAACATCATTAACATCCATAACTATTTCCCATGTTAATAATTTAATCCTCTCTACAACTGAAACATGAATATAGATTCACAGTAAAAAAAATTCATTAATGGAACTCCATGAATATAGACTATCTCTTTCACGTATAGTTGTCCCCTGAATTCCACTGAAGCTTTCTATTAAATGGAGAGGATGTGGTCATACATTTGTGAGTGGTTATATGATCATGAAAATTTAATCATTACCTATAAATAATCATGAATTTAAAATCATTAAATACTTCTAAATACCATCCCAAATAACCTTTTAAACATATTGTGTTTGGGGAAAACCGATTGTATATTCTTTTCAATTTTCACCTATTGGAAGTTCACACGTCGAGGGGTAAACTCAGACGTAAAAATCATACTCCTAGGACCCAAAAACTAATTAAATATGTCCTAGTATATCTACACTAGTCCTAGATATTCCACCAAGGTGGATTTATTGATCCCCCTCAACACCACCAATGATAGGGTGATTGTAACCATCTTCCATCCTTGAAAAAGGATTATGTTATCCCCACTAATAGAAAATCCATTATAACCTCATCCTATTAATATCTATTGATGAAACACCTCAAAATTGATATCTCCAAGATATGAATCAATTTAACATAGAATAATACTAGGGAAAAAATTTCTATCATTATGTTTCTATAAAATTATCCACAATGGAAAACCATAAGAACCCAAACTAATTTAACACTTCATTCAGAAACTCCATATGTGATTTCCATGTAAGAGAATCCAAAATAATTTTCATTTTATCAGCATCATTGAAAATATAAAAGTCACTATCCAAACAAAATTTAATCCATTGCCCCTACCTCATGTTGTTATTTTTTGAGTGAATATGTACCTAAATATAATATTACAGTAATAGATGATGAATCACTATCCCATAAATAATTTATCTATGTATTTAGGATTTACACAACTGATGCTTTCTCCAAATCAGGGGTAACATAATTATTCTCATTTTGTCTTAACTATCAATACCCCTTATAAAATTAAATCCTTACTCTATATCTGAACATAACCAAGTCCATATATTGTTTAATCTCAGAAAACCATGCTCTCAACATTTTCCATGTGAATTCTCAATATGGTGATTCTCATAAACCTCAATTGAAACTCTTAAAAGGTATATTTCCATTTATCCTTTGACAAGATTGAATTACCATTTGTATTAAATGTGGTTAAGAGTAATTTTAATCCTGATAAATTATGACTGAATCTCCAGTAATAAATTTCCAACCCATTGAATCTCTACACTCTGTTCAAACACAATGGGGTCCACTATAATGGTACTAGATTGATTTTCACTGGGTCTAATAACACACCCTCCTCTAATGTAAAATATTATCATATATGGATCTCTTAATAGTAGAACTAATACATTATATTCATCTCATAAATGTGGTTCTATTGATTTACATAAACGAATTTCCTAAAATGTCATGAATTCTCCACCCAGGATAAAAAGTACATGAGGATGTTATCTATGAATACAATGATAAACCAATCATTGAAATAATGTATGAATAAATTATCATGACCCCATAATACTTTTCTATATTTATTCATTCCATTGGGCATCAAAATTACTCATTATGACCAAATAGACTTTATCATTACATTTTGGAACATCATTTTCTTGAACAACTTTTCCACTTTCATCTCATTAATGAGGTTGATGATTCTAGAAAATTGATATGTATTTCGAATAGTCACATGGTGCATGAGATTATAATCATTATATAACTTCATATTCGCATCCACCATATGGTAAAACAAAATTGTGACTATCTAGGGGAAACATTTGGTCTGATAAATCCATTCCATTATTGTTATTCAAAATTCGTCCTCAATAATCAAATCTTGTCTAGGGTCATCTGATATCCTACAATAGATATTAGTTGTTTTTTGGGTGTAGGTCAATGTAGAAGTTATTCCCCAGATAACGTGGAATGCCTTCCAAATCCCTAGGGAATATATCCCTATATTCATCATATATAATTTGAAATTGGAAACTCATAGATTTCTCTAATATAAGGTTAATAGATTTAATAATATGATAAAAAATTTATATTCTCCTATATAAAATCCCATACCACTCTGTATAATATTCATTATTTCAAATGATGGATAATATAAACATATCGTACTAGATGCACCGTATACTCTCTAATTTACATTAAATTAATGCATTGATATTGGAGATCCATTCCATCCATATAATGAAATAATACGATCTCATCGTGGCTATGTTCATACCCTACATGGGACTATCCCTTACAATTGTGCGGTTATAATATAGAAACTAGTCATTATTCAAAGAATCCCCTCCAGTTGGGGTCTCAAACCATAATGGTAAAACAAGAGGCTATATAGAAATTTGGAATTCTTAAATAGGGGATGTAAAATGAAAATAATGGATTCTACATATCTTTATCCAAAATGAGGACAAAATAGTGTTGACATATATTATTCCTCTAACAATGATAGGATACTTAGGATAATAATCATTCAAAGCCTAAAATTTTCTTGATCTCTATAAGATAACTTACTATACATGGAACAGATCACCTAGATGTGGTCTTAGTGGTGGTGTATCCTAGAATCGGTCTAAAAACATAGATCTCATTATTCCTCTATCACATAAACATCTTTATTGATATTCCTAATCATGTCATAGACTCTATATTAGTGGCCCATCTACTTATTTCATCAATATTGATGCATAATGGGTCAAATAGTATCAAAAAAGATTTTCAACCAATAAAAAGAGTAACATCATCAATCTCCAAGATATTTACAAAAAGTATAAAAACTGTTTTCCACTAATCCCTTATTATAATTCATGACATGTCAGCGCCACATGTTTCAATACAAAAAATAAAATTTAAATCCTCCTACAGTTGATGGATTTGCATAATTGTAGCTAATTACTATACCCTTCAACCCATTGAGCCATTTATAGGAAGCTCTCCACCATAAGTTAATTATATAATACTGAACATATGAAAGAATGAAATAGGGCAACCCTCTATAACACACATGTCACTGAATCCAACACTCAAAGGTGAAAGAATATATGTATATGTCCTGAACCATATAATTGAAGTATTATTATACATTGATAAAACACATTGTATAATCTATGACTATAAAGTTATACTACAAATCCCCCAAAATTTTCATAATATAAACATCTCACAAGGTCATTGGGATGCAATCCTATCTAAAGAGATAATCAAAATTTTCCCAAAAGAAATACACCTCATAACTAATCAAACTCTCTAGAAATCACCATTTTCTAATTAATACCAACATAAAAATCATTTCCAAAACCACAATATGAACAAGAGGCATCCAATATTGATATAAAACACTTTCTATAGACAATAGAGAGTCCTATATATATAAGGGTTAGTCTCTCCTTGATACAAGGCCAGTTATTGGATCGGAAACCCATGAAGTTCACTCATCCAACATTCATCAAATATCAACACTATCAGGGAAAAAATGTACTCCATATAATGTGGAAATTCCTCCTAAAACATTAGAGGTATGCGAAAATTCATATCAATTGGTGTAGGAACCACTCACAGTCCACTTGGAGGTGCAATATCATTCTCACGTCCCAGTATAAAGGACTCATTGAAATTAAGGTCATCATCATGATTTCGTTTCAGTATCTATGTTATTTATCATCATTTATTCATCCTACAAAATTTATGATCCATGATAGTCAATGAACATGTAACACCCAAAGATTCCATGGTTCGATTCACTTTAAATAATGCAGTAGCTTGTGTTGTACGCAACTTCGAGTTCTAGCACACCATGACCAATCAAACTAGCTATTATGAATAGTAATACCCACTTATTGAAATTTTAGAAATTTTATTATTCAAAATGGACTTCATTTTTGGATTCATAATATCAAAATTATCTTTGGGTGAATTTTTGGTATTTTTCTGAAAACATTCAATTTTTGATTAACAGTGAAAAACATTGCGTTATTATTTAAAACCTAATCTTTATTTAAATAATAATTTATTTTATATAAATTAAATTTTATTCAAAATAGATATTTAATAACTATATTAGATTAATTTAATCCATTGACGTTATATTATAGTAAGATTATATATTTATAATATATTGAAATTTTTAACATCTTTTACCTACCTTCTAGGAACATTTGAAAATTTGCATAAAACCTAATTTTACTTCTTTTATGAATAGAATTTCAAAACTCTGAGAGACATGATTGACATTAGTAAGTAAAATTTTGTTCATTAGGATGAAAATATTTTTTAGTGAATAGTAACATTTGAATTTTATTTACCACTGCTAAAAGTAAATAGGGTAATTAAAGGTAAAAATGATATTATAATTACATTAACCCATGTACTAATTATATTGGATAAGTGCTTTTAGACCGAACTCAGCCTTAGGAATAAAATATGATCTCCTTTGATCCACTTGGATTAGATTAGGACATTTATTATTATTTTATTTAAAGAATATTTTAAAGTGTTAAATTCCAATTTTCATAACTAAAACATTTTTAATAAAGCGTTATACATAAGATAAATTATACTATAAATATTAATTATAAATATAAAAAGATATCCTACATTGTTGTATTTTATTTATAATTTTATACATTAAATATATTTATTTATTTATGACACAATTATGATGCAGTAATTACCCTATTAGTGAAAGATTAAAATAATTGATATTATAAATATCCATATAAATGTAAATTGAGATTTCTGATGCATTAAAATAATATTATATTTTAATAGGACATGTTAGTATTGATCTAATTTTGTTTTATGTAATCATGTTTTTATGACTTTTACAAAAAAACAAATACTAAATAGTTTCAAAATTGAAATAAATGAGTATTTAAAACAAATACTATATTATTTATTGATATAATATTTCTATAAATATAAGGTTAAGAAAAAGGACTTATATAAGGTTTGATATGTCAATAAATAACAACTTTGGGTTTTTGTGTCTTTTATTGTAATTTTATTAACCATTTATTATAATAATACAAGAATTCATGGTTAATGTTAAACTATTTTACTAAGAGGTAAATCTAAATGATAAGGTTAATGTGGTGGTAGAAACATGCCTAAAACCTATCGAGTGAGAGTTTTTAGACCCATACCCAACTTATCCTAGAAATTAATCCATTTGAATCCATTATAAACCAAATATTATTGTATAATAAATTAATATTTCAAACTTTTCCTAAAGGGACCCTCACCTCTCTTATAAAAGGGTACTTCCCCTTCTCTCAAAATAACACCACAAAAGCCATTTGTATCGGCCAAACCCTACTAAAATATCCTCCAAACCACCCTCACTGCAATCTAGATTGCTTACTTTGATCATAAATCCAACCTAGGGATCCCTTTTGGTCAAATCAAAAAGAAATCACCTGATGAAGAGGTAATAATTTCATCACCTCTTTCAATGTTATTTTCTTTTTCCACTTCCACTTTCATTGTTTTTTCCATTAAATAATAGAAACTCTAGTACCTTATACATAATGTGATGTTATTATATATATGGTACAACAATATTCATTATTATATCAATCCTATGAATGACAAAGTCACCATAAGTGGGTATGTACGGATTACCATCTCCACATCGTGGTGTAGTTTGTTATTCGACACTTGATTATTTGAATGGATATAATAATGAGAATAATTTATGTAAATAATAAAAATAACATGTTAATTATTGTTTATATATGATATATCATCTAGTTACATATTATTTCACCATCAATAGAATGATATTGTCACTCATGCGTACGTACAGATTACCGTCTCCACGAACGTGATGAGATTCATTCCACATCATAACCATTCAAGAATAATATTAATTTTAAGTTTAAAAATAATGTTTAATAACTTAATATAATTATGGATATTATTCAAAAACATCTTATCCATAACAAACATGACTTACGTAACAAAAGATATAAAGGAAAACGAATCAGTTAACACCCAAAACAACAATACTACTGAAATATTATTAACAAACCAATATTAGAGAATCATATATAATATCATATTTATGTATTTGGTTATTTTATAACTTAATAACAATTATTTAACTGTTCTACATGAATTTAACATACCCTCGACCAAGGAAAAGTACATGGTAAGGGTTTATTTTACAATGTCTCCATTTATTCAAGGTTGTTTATACGTATGTATCTAATGGGAATTCTTTATCATCCACATCCATGTTTCTTAAAAATGTATTTCACAACATTTTTACTATTTTATATAATATAGTCTAAATTAATGTATACTGTTTTTTGAATTTTTATAAATTTTTTTTAAAGGAATCATTCAGTCATTTTCCAAACAAGTTACTTTATGACCTTTTCGACAAATTAGGGTAAGAATGTTTTTTAACTTATATGGAGGGTGTGGCTATTTTTCGCAGTTATAAAACATAAGAATATTCCCTTACAATCTTATATAAATACTTTCAAAATAAATGTTTTCTTTTATAATTACATGACCTTTACATGATTTCCAAATAGAAAGAGATATTTCTCCCGAATATATTTGATTTCATCTATGTCAAAACACTTTGATGGATTTTACACTTGTTTGAAGTTTATTTACTATGATAAAATCTTCCATATTGTATTGAGGGTTTTGTGATATTTTTTACTATGGATGTTTTATTTTTATACCATTCATTGTTAATGGTTAAAGTATTAACATTTGGTATTTTAGTTTTAATATAAATATGTATGTTATGTTTCAACCTTTTCATATGAGGAATGCATTTTACTTTGTAACGCCCCGACCCCAGCTACCCAGAGTCGGTGCATTACTTCGTAACATTGGCATGATCACAAAAGATCAAGTCTTGAAAGACCGATTAGTTTAGTAGCCTTGGAAACACTAGATACATTCATAAGTCTTACATTACATCATAAAGTGAAAAAAATAATAACAAAGTCTTCATAGTCCACACTCTTATCCACTTACGACTATCACTGCGAGTCATTCATAAAATACTTCTTCACATCCTGGAAAATAATAAAACATTGAAAGGGGGTGAGCTCAGATGCTCAGTAAGGATAATAATATTGCGGAAGCTTTCATAAATAAACATTAAAAATTAAGGCAATGTATAAATAAAACAAAAGCCTTTTAAACATGAACTTCAACATAATATGGAAAAAGTAAAATGAGTTAATGCCATTTACTTATTCACATGGATATTCTACTGGTCAAATAATCACATGCAATATCAATAACCACTTTCATAATGATGGAATGCATAATGCCAGACATTCTGAAACATTTTGTCAAGGCCTCGGCCAAGACGTCTAAAATGATTAAGGCCTCGGCCAAAACCATAAATCAAATTGGGAAAGGGCCTCGGTCAATTCCACGTCTAGTTGTCTCATGAGACCTACCGATGCATCGAGGAGCTATAGCAGGCTCCACCCATCACATACTAAGTCCAATGCATTCCTCATATGAATAGGTTTAAACATATCATAAACCTTAACATAATCGTATCACATAAAACATTGATAAAGGAAACATAAAATTTCCACATTTCAATCACAAGATATCAATACAACACATTGATATAATAAAAATGCTTTTAAAACCATTTTCAATACCAAAATAAAAGAAAGTTAAAACATTGTATTTATTTTTCATTAAAAAAATGTGATGGCTTGTAAAGGAAGCCGAAACTCAAATAATGGTCACGGTGGTGGAGAAGTCGTTGTCGCCGCATATGTACGGAAAGAAAAACATTCCCTTTATGTCGTTTAGTAAAACGCTTCGTATAAAATAGATTCCTTTTGAATAACATAAAAGTCAAAGGGGTTTATACACCGTATAAAAGAAAGTTGTGTATAAAACCAAATATGTCTCAATGAAAGGGGATTGAGATGAAGTCCTTAAAAAGATCATTTTTAAAATAAAATAGATCTATTATGTGTATTCACTATAGTTAAACATAAATAAAGTAAAAATACAAAATAGGACATAATAATATAATGACATAATTTGAATGTAGGAGATTAACCCGAAGAATGGAAGTTGGGTTAAAAAATTCCCTTACCTCGTGTCCGACTTGACTCGACCGCTCTTTAACCTCCTGAATAATAAACTAGAGTTAATATCTACCTTCTTAAGAACCATTTTCTAGTACATTATTACTTTTATATCACTTATTACCATGACATGAACATTATGTAATTATTTAAGTTAATAACGGTCGTTTTGTCGATCTTTTTTACTTGAGTCAAAAATATATTTCTTATAATTACAAGTTGTTAATGTGTCGAAATATCCATTATAACCAGAATTATTTTCACGATGTAGATATCATATATATCATATATATACATTATATTAATGCATTTATAACATTACATAACATTTAGAGGTAAAAAATGAAATGCGCGATTCATGGAGACAGTAAGTTGTACGTACGCATGAACGCTACTTTCATTTCTATTTCATATTTAATGGAATGAAGTCATAATTATATAAAGGTATAAAATAATTCCAGTATAATATAGAGTATAATACCATTTACTCAATCCTTTATACATCCCACATATGGTATTAACGATTCAAATCAGTTTGAGGGGGCGGTAGTCCGCACTTCCTAAAATGAAAATATCACATCTACCCATAATGGAAACCATAAAGTTATGCCATAAATGAAAAATAAAAAATCCTAATGAAAACAAAAACATAATATATATCATATATAAAAATAGAGTTATCATAATGTCCACCATTAGAGGTGTTATATGAGTGTTGAACAATAATCGTTTCGTGAGGAAAAAATTCACCATCCACAGAAATAGTATGTTCTTTAACCATTAGATGTAGGTGTGTGTAAGTGTAAACTAAATACATATCATAAAAACATCCTAGTATATTTTATATACTGGTGTTGTTACAAAAGAATGGAATAAAAAGAGTTTAAGGGGTTGGAGAAGCTAAATAAAACAAAACAACATTAGAGAATACATTACCTCAAAATCGGGTAACTCTTTTTGATTTGAGCCAAAGGCTTCCTTGGGAAGAGTTATGCCCAATGTGAGGCTTCTAGGAGTAAGTGAGGGGTGTTGGGAGAGTATCTAGGCAGAGTTTGGCAGAGCCAAATGGCTTGAAAGTGTGTATGAGGTGGTAGAGGTGGGGTTCTTTTATAAGAGGAGAGGAGGGTCACTTTTGGAAAGTAATGAAATGTTATTCTATTATAGAATTCATTCCAGATTCTAAAGGTCCCACACTTGTATAATTCGAGGATAAGGTGATAAGGGTTCTAAATCCACCCATCCAATAGGTTTTGGACATGTGTAGGTCTTAGATATTACATTATCTTTCCATTTTATTTAAATCGTTAAATAATGAGGTCATCGCTGCATCATCATGATGTCATAAATAATTTAATTTATATAATGTATAAAAATTATAAAAAAATACTATGATGTAGGAAATCGTTTTATCTTTCCAATGACTATTTATAGTAAAAAATATGACTTGTATAACCCCATGTAAAAATTGTTTTAGTAAAACATTTCATGTTTGTGTCATTTTTTACTTTAACATTAAATAAAAGGTATTTATGTAATTTTCCAACTAAAGTGGCTCCATGGGTCCCCTAGTTGTCCCATGGATTTTATTGGTCGTCCATGGCACATACAATGAGGGTAGAACATGTGTCAAGCTCATCTCATATAATTAAAACATTATTTTTACATTAAACTACACTAATTACCTCTAATCGCGACTAATTAAACTTAAAAGTTACTCTTCACCAAAAAAAATTTTTATCCCATTGAACCACATTTTACTTCTTAATGAAAACCATGTATATCGGATTTTTCAAAATCAAATCGCAGAAGTGGTAATATTTCATTTAAACGAAAAATCAGTTATTTAACTACCACTTAGTGGTTTCACTATTCATCAAAAATTGAAGCTTTTCAGAACAATGCCAAAATTTCACCCTAAGCTATAATTGATATTCCGAATTCAAAAATGATGTCTATTTTACAAAATTCCAAACATATAAGTTGCATTAATTAATTTTATAATTAATTCCCGCCCTCACAACAAATAGCGTGTTTTTAAGAAACAATTTATATCAAAAGATTGGCAATTTTTTATGTCCAATTTTAATGTTAAATTCATTATAATGACCACCATTGGATAAAATGGTAAAAATATATTCTAATTATACTTTAAAACCACTAAATAGTATAATTTATCAATATAAATTATTTTTATTAAAAAAGTTGTTTTTAAGTATTTTTCACTATTCATAAAAAATTAGAAGTTCTTAGAAAAATACCAAAAATTCAACATAGGCTAATTTCGATATTCCGAATCCAAAAATGAAGTCCATTTTGAAATATAAAATTTCTATAATTTTAAAAAGTGGTTATTACTATTCATAATGGCTACTTTGATTAGTCGCGGTGTTTTAGAACTCAATCTTGCGTACAATGCAAGCTATTGCATTATTGAATGAGAAGCGTATCGTGGAAGCTCAGGGTGTTACATTCTCCCCTCCTTCAATAAATTGAGTCCATGCAATTTGAAATTTTTCTTTTAAAATAAAAGGATGAAAATAGAAAATACCTTTGTGGAAAACCCACATCGGAAATAAGATTAATAAAATTTAGCCTTAATAAGAGGGAAACGGAAATGAAAAAGTCACCACCCAATTATGATCTCAATTAGGAGAACATTGGTGGAAATTAGAGACATATAATTGGAGTAAAAACGTAAATTTTTGTAGGGAGTGATTGAGATCATCAATTACAATCAACTGTCCAATTGAGGGCCTCAAAGCCTTCAATCTATGTTGATTTAAAATATCATCAGTTCAACAAGACATAAGGTATTAGGATAACACATTTTTTTGTTTTAATATCCCTTTAATAAAGATTAAGAATTAATTTATTCATTGAATAAGAGATAGGTATATAAATATTTAAGCTTGACAATTAGAGTTTCAACCTTCAACTCATCTTTCACTCAAAAAGATAATAGAACTCAAAAATATTATACTTATCCTAATTGTGTAAGGTTCCAAATTTTAACACATACCATTTAGATTAGTAAAATTATTTTTTAATAATAAGGGACTTCCTGTACGCTAGTGGTAGGAAATAAAGGCATGTCGCACTATGGTTGTGGGTTCGATTCCTGTAGCTTTGTCCGACGCGACGGGTTATGCCCCACCCTGCAGGTTGTCCTTTTCCTAAAAATATAGTACTATACTATTCCAAAAATAATCTTCAGAAATTTTTTAACCTTAAACAATACTATTCAAAGTTCAACTTAATCCATCCCAACCTTTATAGTTATCCAAAATACCCATGTCCAAACTTTCTCTAAAAGGTCTCTTAATTCCAAAATCAATTGTAACATTAGATTCCCCAAACAAGGTAAAGTTCCTCTTATTGTCACATACGAAAATATTATTACCTTCATCATATTAAAACCTTACTGAAACAACAAGTACTTCAGTACAATCCTTATATATATATCACATTATTCTAATAACTAGAATATAATCCATGAGTCCAAAAGCACCAATACATTAAATATTCCGCTTCAACTGTAGTCACAGCATATGATTGTCCTTGATCCCTTGGCCTTTTCTGAGGATAGTTTCCCTGACGCTTAGGACATTCATTTTCATAATGACCCATTTCTCTACAATTGTAGCATTCAACTTTGATAGCCTCTTTCTTTCCCTTGCAATCACGAGCCTGGTGACCCTTTTCTCCACATTTATAATAAACTCCCATTCCTTTTAGGCAAGTACCAGGGTGATTCTTCCCACAATTATCACATAATGGAAAATCCTTCTTCCCCTTTTTCCCTTTATCTGTCTCTTGTTCCACCGTTCTCTTCTTCTCTTGCTTTACTTTGTTGTCATAAAACATAGAGAATTCCTTTTCTGTCTTGATAGAACACGAGACAATATCTTCGTATGACGATAAAGTTTGTGAGACTAATGCTCGATGGAGAAATGGTTTTAACCCATCAAACAAACGATCAATCTTACTTCTTGGGTTACATATATAATCTGCAGCATGCCTTGATAACCTTGTAAAGTTGGCCTCATACTTTGCGACATTCTCATCCTCCTTTTGTCTCAGACTCAAAAATTGTCTTTCCATATCTGATTGATGGTCACGAGGATAGTATTTTTCTACGAAAAGCTCTTTGAACTCCCTCCATTCTATAATCGATACGTCATCATCTTCCTTTGTGTTTTGAATCAGCGACCACCACTGATCGGCATATCCAGTGAGGCGGTAAATTCCCATGACAACCTTCTCCCTTTCTCTACTCCCCAAGTAATGGATTATTTTCTCTACGGAGTTTATCCATTGCTCAGCTACTAATGGATTTGTACCCCTATTAAATGTTGGCGGTTGTTGCCTCATGAAGTGGTCTAACATTGATCCTCCACGTTGTGGATCAGGGTGATCCATACGAGTAAGGTTATTATTCATAACTTGAGTGAGTTGTCACAGTATGGTAATAAGTTTATCAGCACTAGTTGTATCTCCAGATCCACAATAATTATCTTGAGAAGGAGGGAAATCCCTACACAGAGTGCGTGCATTGATACAGTTTCCATTCCTTCCACTAGGCGCCATTTCTATACAATGGCATAAACTAGATTAGTTTATGAATTAAAATACATAATTCCATACTTATAAAATACTTAACATAAATTGAACTATTTATGGATATAATCCATAATCATAAAAAGGTTTTCTTTGAGGAAGTATATACTCATAACCTTTCATAGTGGTTTGTAAAGAAAACGAGAATTATCCTAAGCATATCCCCCGGGAGTGTCGTAACCAAGAGTGCAGCAAGGCCCGTTGTTGTGCACCAGTTCTCGTTCGAGTCTAGCTCAAAGCGGTATTTTTGGGTTTTACCCCTAGGTATATCTATTCCAGATCCACTTCTACCTGCTCGTAACCAGACAGGGATGTATTGCTCGGAAAACATACAAAATCTCTACAATAACAAAATTCTAGCAAGTTCTTCTATACTAATCCTTAAAGTCTATCTTCGGGCTATGTTCTCTAATCAGAGTTTATCTAAATCTAGCTTCCAAAGTTAGTACTAAACTGCCTCTGATACCAACTGTAACGCCCCGACCCCAGCTACCCAGAGTCGGTGCATTACTTCGTAACATTGGCATGATCACAAAAGATCAAGTCTCGAAAGACCGATTTGTTTAGTAGCCTTGGAAACACTAGATACATTCATAAGTCTTACATTACATCATAAAGTGAAAAATAATAATAACAAAGTCTTCATAGTCCACACTCTTATCCTCTTCTGACTATCCCTGCAGGTCATTCATAAAATACTTCTTCACATCCTGGAAAATATTAAAACATTGAAAGGGGGTGAGCTCAGATGCTCAGTAAGGATAACAATATTGCGGAAGATTTTATAAATAAACATTAATAATTAAGGCAATATATAAATAAAACAAAAGCCTTTTAAACATGAACTTCAACATAATATGGAAAAAGTAAAATGAGATAATGACATTTACTTATTCACATGGATATTATACTGGTCGAATAATCACATGCAATATCAATAACCACTTTCATAATGATGGAATTCATAATTCCAGACATTCTGAATCATTTTGTCAATGCCTCGGCCAAGACGTCTAAAATGATTAAGGCCTCGTCCAAAACCATAAATCAAATTGGGAAGGGCCTCGGCCAATTCCACTTTTAGTTGTCTCATGAGACCTACCGATTCATCGAGGAGCTATAGCGGGCTCCCCCCGTCACTTACTAAGTCCAATTCATTCCTCATATGAATAGGTTTAAACATATCATAAACCATAACATAATCGTATCACATAAAACATGGATAAAGGAAACATAACATTTCCACATTTCAATAACAAGATATCAATACAACACATTGATATAATAAAAATGCTTTCAAAACCATTTTCAATTCCAGAATAAAAGAATGTTAAAACTTTGTATTTATTTTTCATTAAAAAAACGTGATGGCTTGTAGAGAAGCCGAAACTCAAATAATGGTCACAGCGGCGGAGAAGTCTTTGTCGCCGCATATGTACGGAAATAAAAACATTCCTTTTTGTTCGTTTAGTAGAACGCTTCGTATAAAAGATATTCCTTTTGAATAACATAAAAGTCAAAGGGGTTTATACACCGTATAAAAGAGAGTTGTGTATAAAACCAAATATGTCTCAATGAAATGGGATTGAGACGAAGTCCTTAAAAATATCATTTTTAAAATAAAATAGATCTATTATGTGTATTCACTATAGGTACACATAATGAAAGTAAAAATACAAAATAGGACATAATAATATCATGACATAATTTGATAGTAGGAGATTAACCCAAATAATGGAAGTTGGGTTATGAAATTACCTTACCTCGTGTCCGACTTGACTCGACCGCTCTTTAAACTCCTGAATAATAAACTAGAGATAATATCTACCTTCTTAATAACCTTTTTATAGTTCATTATTACTTTTATATCACTTATTACCATGTCATGAACATTATGTAATTATTTAAGTTAATAACAGTCATTTTGTCGATCTTTGGTACTTGAGTCAAAAATATATTTCTTATAATTACAAGTTGTTAATGTGTCGAAATATCCATTATATACAAAATTATTTTCACGATGTAGATATCATATATATCATATATATCCCGTATATACAAGCATTTATAACAATACATAACATTTAGAGGTAAGAAATGAAATGCACCGGTCATGGAGACGGTAAGCTGTACGTACGCATGAACACTACTTTCATTTCTATTTCATATTTAATGGAATGAAATCATAATTAGATAAAGTTATAATATAATTCTAGTATTATATAGTGTATAATACCATTTACTCAATCCTTTATACATCCCACATATGGTATTAACGATTCAAATCACTTTGAGGGGGTGGTAGTCCGCACTTCCTAAAATGAAAATATCGTGTTTACCCATAATGGAAACCATAAAGGTATGACATAAATGAAAAATAAAAACTCATAAGGAAAACAAAAACATAATATATATCATATATAAAAATAGTTTTATCATAATGTCCACCATTAGAGGTGTTATATGAGTGTTGAACAATTATCGTTTCGTGAGGCAAAAATTCTCCATCCACAGAAACAGTATGTTCTTTAACCATTAGATGTAGGTGTGTGTAAGTTTAAACCAAATAATTATCATAAAAACATCCTAGTATATTTTAGATACTGGTTTTGTTACAAAATAAAGGAATAAAAAGAGTTTAAGGGGTTGGAGAAGCTAAATAAAACAAAACAACATTAGAGAAGACACTACCTAAAAATCGGGTAACTCTTTTTGATTTGAGCCAAAGGCTTCCTTGGGAAGAGTTATGCCCAAAGTGAGGCTTCTAAGAGTAAGTGAGGGATGTTGGGAGAGTATTTGGGCAGAGTTTGGCCGAGCCAAATGGCTTGAAAGTGTGTATGAGGTGGTAGAGGTGGGGGCCTTTTATAAGAGGAGAGGAGGGGCACTTTTGGAAAGTAATGAAATGTTATTCTATTATACAATGCTTTTCGGATTCTAAAGGTCCCACACATGTATAATTCGAGTATAAGGTGATAAGGGTTCGAAATCCACCCATACAATAGGTTTTGGACATGTGTAGGTCTTAGATATTACATTATCCTTCCATTTTATTTAAATCGTAAAATAATGAGGTCATCGCTGCATCATCATGATGTCATAAATAATTTAATTTATTTAATGTCTAAAAATTTTAAAAAAAATACTATGATGTAGGAAATCGTTTTAGCTTTCCAATGATTATTTATAGTCAAAAATATTACTTTTATAACCCCATGTAAAAATTGTTTTAGTTAAATATTTCATTATTGTGTCATTTTTTACTATAACATTAAATAAAAGGTATTTATGTCATTTTCCAACTAAAGTGGCTCCATGGGGTCCCCAAGTTGACCAATGGATTGTATTGGTCGGCCATGGCACATCCAATGTGGGTAGGACATGTGTCAAGCTCATCTCATATTATTAAGACATTATTTTTACCTTAAACTACACTAATTACCTCTAATCACGATTAATTAAACATAAAAGTTA
Organism: Viscum album; assembly: GCA_963277665.1. Lineage (NCBI taxonomy): Eukaryota > Viridiplantae > Streptophyta > Magnoliopsida > Santalales > Viscaceae > Viscum > Viscum album. Next base: position 173,045,024 of record OY728165.1, read on the forward strand.
CTATTCACCAAAAATTATTTTTATTCCATTGAACCACATTTTACTTCTTAATGACAACCATGTATGTCGGATTTTTGAAAATCAAATCATATATGTGGTAATATTTCATTTAAACGAAAAATCAGTTATTTAACTACCACTTAGTGGTTTCACTATTCATCAAAAATTGAAGTTTTTCAGAACAATGCCAAAATTTCACCCTAAGCTATAATTGATATTCCGAATTAAAAAATGATGTCTATTTTACAAAATTCCAAAAATATAAGTTTCATTAATTAATATTATAATTAATTCCCGCCGTCACAACAAATAGCGTGTTTTTATGAAACAATTTATATCAAAAGATTGTCAATTGTTTATGTCCAATTTCAATGTTAAATTAATTATAATGACCACCATTGGATAAAATGGTAAAAATATATTATAATTATACTTTAAAACCAATGAATAGTATAATTTATCAATATAAATTATTTTGATTAAAAAAGTTGTTTTTAAGTATTTTTCACTATTCATAAAAAAATTAGAAGTTCTCAGAAAAATACCAAAAATTCAACATAGGATAATTTCGATATTCCGAATCCAAAAATGAAGTCCATTTTGAAATATAAAATTTCTATAATTTTAAAAAGTGGTTACTACAATTCATAATGGCTACTTTGATTAGTCGCGGTGTTTTAGAACTCAATGTTGCGTACAATGCAAGCTATTGCATTATTGAATGAGAAGCGTATCGTGGTAGCTCAGGGTGTTACATACTTAGTAAGTGATGGGTGGAGCCCGACATAGCTTCTCGATGCATCAGTAGATCTAATGACACAAAATAGTGTCTTGTCAAAGGGCATTGAAAAAATCTTCTTTGCAGTCTTGGAACGAGGCCTTGACTATGTGGTTATGATGTCCGACATTACGAATTACATCATGATGAAATTAGCTATTGATATTACATGTGATTATTAAACTAGTAGAATATATTTGTGAATATGTAAATGGAATTATATGATTTATGTTTTCCATATTATACTTAAGTTTTGTTTAAAAGTCTTGTGTTTTAGTCATATACATTTCCTTAAATGTTTATGTTTATTAATGATAGTTTCTGTTATATTTTTATCCTTAATGATCATCTAAGCTCACCCCTTTCTAATGTGTTATTTCAACCAGGATGTGAAGATTTATATTATGATTAACCTATATTAATAGTCTTAGGTGTAGAATTGTGTTCAAAGGGTATACAATTTTGTTGTTTTTCCATTTCATAATGTAATTTAAAACTTATGTATGTATCTAGTACTTCCAAGGCTACTAAAATAATCAATCATTCGAGACATGATCATTTGTTATCATACCAATGTTATGTAATAATGAACCAACTCTAGGTAACTAGGGTTGGGGTGTTTCATAACATATATGTGGTGTAGAATCAATGAGGATATAGAAATGAAAAACCATTTTTATAGGATGCATTCACTATTTTTTCCCTTTATTCAGTGTCTTTGTGTATTAGTTAAATAAATTTTTTATTAGATACCATGTGTATGGATATATCAACCATTGAATCATCACATGGTTCCCTATTATGATAAAAAAATCAAAACACAATAGCGCTATTTCTGAAATCCCAATCTAATCATAAATATTGATAATCTCTACACTCTAGTCCTATAAAAGCCTATTATGGTACTGATACTGTAAAAACTCAGGTAAATAAAGGACATGATATTTTCATATTTTCTAATATTTTTTAATTAAATATTATTTTAAATTTAAATTGGATTCTATGTTTCATGTCGTACCTTACAATCAACAATGGGTTTCCCCAAAGTCTTATGTTGCACACAATGCTGAGTCATACTGAAAAAAAATATTATATTATTATTTTAAATATTGGTTAACACCTAGCCGTTTTATTTAATGGAATGAACAAGAACTAAACATATTATGAATAAACATGTTTATAAATGTATTTACATTTATCTAATAAAATTTATAGACTTAAAATTATAATGAATCCAATTTTATGCATAAATACTCTAATATTTTTAAAAGGATGTTTTGCCACCTTTTGATGGTGAACCCATCTTAAAAATATTTTTCCACTTTTATATGTTTAATTTTAGAAAATAATATTTTTATTTATAAGTGGGATATAAAAATATACTTTGGGTAAATTTTTGGTATATTTCTCATAAAGTTCATTTTTAGTTAATAGTGAAAAATACTGCATTTAAAGTCAACATTTTCTTTTCATATGATTTATTTATATGGTTAGATAATATTTTTAAAATGTTTTATAGTGCAAAATGGAATATATTTTTACCATTTAATCCAATGTTGGTCATTGTAATTAATTACAATTTTAAATTGGAAATAAACACATGTCAATATTTTTGTAGTTTATACTTCTTAAAAACACACTTTCTATTTTTGACAATAGAAATTAATTTTAAGTTAATTAATGAAAAAAAATGTTTTGAATTTGTTAAAATAAACATCATTTTTGAATTCATAATATCAGAATTATCTTTAGGTAAATTTTTTGTATTTTTCAAAAAACGATCAATTTTTGATGAATAGTGAAAAACGTTGCATAGTAGTTAAAAAGTGACTTATTCATTTAAATGAAATTTTACCACTTCATTGAATTGAATTGAAAAATTATACATACATGTTTGTAATAATTATAATAAATTTGGTTCAAAAAATGAATTTTATTTTTGTTGAATAATAAATTTTGATTTTTATTTACCGCGGTTAAAGGTAAATAGTGTAATTCAAGGTAAAAATAATATTATAATAATATAAAATTTCCATAACACTTATCCAGAAGAGATTGTATGAGTCATGTATGACCAATAAAATTATCAGGTAGAACTTTTGCCCTTTTTAAGCAACTTGGGTAAGATAATTTCATTAATAACATTTTATTTAATGTAAAAATAAAAATATCATACACAAGTATTATTTTGATAAAACAATTTTGATGTGTCATTATATAATTTATTTCTTTGAATACAAAAAGTCATTATAAATCTAAAAATATTTCCTACATCATGGTTTTTATTTATAATTTTTAGACATCAACTAAATAAATTTATTTATGACACAATGATGATGTAATGATTACCTCATTAATGAATGTTTTAAATAAATGATATTATAAATATTAAAGTAAATTTATTTTGAAAATTTATATTCCATACATTAATTTTATTGATTATTACAACATGTTAAATTTTAATTAATGATGTTTTTGCTAATTTATCAAGTTATGGATTTTTAATGTCTTGATATGAATAGTATAAAAAATTGACATAAATGAGTTTTTAAACCAATTGATATTTTTTTAAATGATAAAATAGTACTAAAAATATTATTTTATTCCAAATGAAATATATGATGTTATAAATGTCATTAATTGTCCATTTTGGGGTCTCTTTTTATTTTATAGTAAATATATTAACCACATAGTATGAATATACAAGAGGAAATTGTAAAATATAAATTAGTTAACTAATAGTTATAGTTAAAAGATAAAGTTAATTTTATGCCATAAACTTGTCTAAAACTCATTATGTAAGAGGATTCAAAAAAATAATCACCTTTAATTTTAATTTAATGAGTTTTGGACCTTTTGAAAATTGAAATTATTTTAATAATAAGATAATTCTTTCAAACTTTCTTAAAGATCACCTCCTCACTCTTATAAAAGGACACAACCTCTAACCCTTACTCACACCACTATATCCCTCTTGTATCATCGAACCTCTATCCAAATAATCTCCCAAAATTCCTCTATTCTTCCTAGATGACTTACCCTATGCGGAAGGCAATTCAATATACCCCTTTGGCTGAAATCAAAAGAAGTTACATGATTTGAGGTAACGTCTTCTCTCAAGTTTCTTTGCATTATTTTTCCTTCGCCACTCTCTATTCTCTTCTTATTAATTTTTTATATAAAAATAGTATCATCAGTATACTAGGTTATTATTAATATAAGTTTTCGAACTATACTTACATGCACCTCCATCTAATAGATATGAACTTATTGTTTCTGTGTACGGAAAACTCATACCTCACAAAATGATGATTGTTCGATTTTCCCCTACCACCTCTCATGGTGGCCATTATTATGGTACTGTAATTATATATGATATATATGATATTTATTTTATCTCTATTCTTCTGTAATTATCAGTTAGAACATACCATTATGTTTTTTATGTTGTATATATATGATAATTTCATTTGAGGAAGTGCGGACTACCGCCCCCTCAAAGTGATATGACTTGTTCATGCTATACATGGAACATATAAAGGATGGAATTAATGAACTTATATAAAATATATAACATAGATATTATAATGGAATTATAATATACACATGTACCATTTAGTTCTCAATCCTTTAAATATGAAAATGAATTGAAAGTAGCATACATACGTACATACGACATACCATCTCCATGAGTGATGCATTTCATTTATTATATCCAAATATTATGGACATTTATAAAATAAATATATACTGGATATATATGATATATATGATATCTAAATATTGATTATCATTCTGAATATAATGTAATTTTTACCACATGGACTATTTGTAATTATAACAAGTGCATTTTTTTACTCGAGTTCCAAACATCAAAAAATGCCTGATATGCAATTAAATAATTAATTAATTGGTATAGTAATGTAATAAATGATTGAAAAAGAATAAAAACTTATAAAAGGTTATAAAGCAAGTAGAAATTAACTTAAGTTTATTATTCAGGAAATTAATGAATGAACGAGTCATGTAAGACACGAGGTAAGGGAATTTGTCTCAATCTCCTTTCATTGAGGAATGTTTTGATAATATAAAACTAATTCTTTTATACAGTGTATAATAGACCTCTTTCACTTATATTTTCATTCAAATGGAATCTTTTTTCTATGAATCATTTTACTAAACAACAAAAGGAATTTTTTTTAATGTATGCAGTTATAATGACCTCTCTACCGACGTAATCATTATTTGGCTTCCTCTATAAGATTTAATGTTTTAAAAATGAAAGAGAAACCCATTCTTTTATTTTTGGGTTTTTTGGTATTGAAAATTGATTTTTAATTCAATTTATTATTTCAATATCTTTAAATGGTATCTTGTGATTTCAAAATAATTTTTCTTTCTGAAATGATGATATTTTCAATATTTTATGTGTTATGATTATGTAATGGTACTTAGTCATTTGATGGATGGTTACATGATAAACCAAATGATGGGTGGTTCTATTAAAATACATGGATGGGTGGTTATGTTATAACCTCCAATTTATTGGGTATGGAATTTGGCTGTATGGAAATTCCATTTAGTGATATGTGTGAAAGTCAATCGTATGGTTATTCCATTTAAGTATGTTTATATACCAAGTTACCTTTATATATTATTTGTGCTTTCTATGGGTTTTATGGATATATTTTGGTTAAGAAAGGGTAAGAAATGATCTTTATTCGTTGAAGAGTGTTTACTGCTTAATAAAGGTTAAAATTATTACTTATTATAAATTAGTCCTGGTTTAATTGTTGTTTTGAAAAACTATCTATTTTCCCGCTTTGTGTATCCTTTACTGTGCTTTGTATGCTCATCCAAAGTTTTTTAAATGTTTTTCACAGGGCTTAAAGTTGAATTGGGTCAAGGATGGGATCAAGGAAAAGTCATGATGATTAAAACAAAGAACTAAATATGTTATTTTCCTTTTAAGTGTTTTTATTTTATGAAAAAATATATACTTAATAGAAGTGTCTACATGTAATATTAAAGTTGTTATGTAAGTCGTTATGACCTAATTCAATAAAGCTCTAAACCTGAAAAGATCCTCAATTTGAATTATTAACTTAATTAAAGATTTTGTAATGTTTAAGGCTAGGGCCTTACAGTTGGTATTTGATATCGGTTTAGGTAACTTTAGAGGTTATGGTGTTATTTATGAATATATGAAATGACCATAATGGTTAGCATATTACAAGATTCATAGTTATTTTAGATAAATTTAATGATTTTGAGATAACATTATTAAGTGTATCTTAGTGATTACTGTAGAGACCTGAAGCATGACGTACATGGACATTACAATAATTTTGCAGAATACTTAATAAATAACAAAAACAGACACACAAGGATCGTAATAGTTTAGGGTCTTTGGAAACTTGGAACGTAATCATCTAATCGTGGTGAAAGATCTTCAACATCTCCCATAAAGATCTTCCACTTTTTGGTTCCGTACCTAAAACCTTTATTTTGATCCTGACGGAAAATAAAACATAATAAGGGTGAGATCAAATGCTTAGTAAGGTTAAGCATGGATAAAATAAAACATACCATATACATTTGAACTTAAAAACATGATCCTAATGTCTAAAAATCAAAATTTTGAGCTACGACATAAAATAAGGAAGTACATAAGGCATAGATCATAATGGAACATAAACCATGATAAAATAGCATGGGAATAAAAAATGTAATTGTGGCATCCATTAAAAACAAATAATGATTTCCATAGTATCCAAGGCATTGCTGCCAAGACCATCTTAGTGGAAAAAGTCCCATTCTGAATCGAGTTCACTCCTCTTTTCAGTCCTGTAAAACGGAACCGGAATAACTTACCGTTCAGCCATGTCTATCTCATGAGATATAAAATAATTACCCAATGCATTGGAGGGAGATATAGGTCCCACCCATCTCATAATGAAATCATTCTTACTTGTGCCACAAAATAAACATACATCATTCATAATAACCCAATAAAAAATGGGTTTCATAAATATCATCCCATCATAACATAATCCATATAAAAGAAATGGATATCATTTCAGAATAAGAGAATTGAAACCATGTAAATCATAGAGACATTATAGTTGAAACATACACATATGAAATAATGTCATCTTAGATGAAAAATGGTTTTGATAAAACACTTGAAATGAATTCTTGAGGAAAATATACTTTTTTCTTCAAAATCATTTTCTTTTCACAAAATGTCGTGCAATTTTAAAAGAAAAGGATTTTGTTGAAAATATTCATGAAGCCTTTTGGAGGAAGCTTCATGAAAACAATGATTTATAAAACCATAAACATCCTTTCATGCCGTATAAGTTAAAAAAACATTCTTCTCGAACTTTTGTCGGAAAAGTCAAAAAGTACCTCGTACGAAAAACGACAAAAGATTCCTTTCATATCTATTACTATAAACTCCCCTAAGGGTAAAATTGGATTTTTAAAAAAATATGGGTGGATGGAAATAATATTACATTTTGAAAAAACCATGGATGTGGATGATAAAATACACCCCAGTAATTACGAAAGTATAAACAATTTCAGATAAAAATGAGATTGTGATATTTCCCTTACCTTAGGTCCAATTTGATTTGTATGTGTCTAAACCTCCTGTATAATGATTTAAATAATGTCATTGTCTTATTCCAGAATCATACTCATTGTTATTATATCATATATGGTTCTCTTGTTAATTTATTTTACCCGTTCTTTTGTAAATTCCATGTTAAAGAGCGTTTTGGGTAAAATCGTTTCATTTTGTCATCTGTGTTTTGACTTGTAATTATTCATATGATTACAGTGATCATGATTACATAATTCTAGAATATAAAACATGATTTATATATAATATATAATCAGTATATATATATATATAATAGATCAGTAAATGGAAAGAAATACACCGTTCATGGAGACGGTAGGTCGTACGTACGCATGAACGTTGTTTTCATTTCCTTATTAAGTTGAATGAAATTAAGTAGATAACATACATATATATACACATAAATCCAGTATCATTATTATGTCATATATTTCATGATTACATATTATATATTTTTTATAATCATTCATGAATGGTTAACGTGGAGAATTAATCTCATCGCGTCGTGGAGACGGTAGTCCGTACGTACGCACGAGTGATGATATCATTCTCATGATCATGGAATTGTATTGGAGTCTATGAATACTATTTCAGAATCAATATCACTTTACAATAATCATATATAGTTATTATGTACACCATTATACCCATCCAAGTAAGGTGGTGGTGGAAAATAGATTACACCACGGCGTGGAGACGGTATTCCGTACGTACGCACGCGCGGTGATTTCATTTTCTGTAGGATGGATAAGAGGTGAAATAGGGCTGTTTCATATTTATTATAACATATCAGTATATGAGAGATACTGATGTTATTACTTTAAAATGAAACAACCTAAGAAGAATAAGTGGAAGAAGAAATAAAGTTGAAAGAATCGGTAATGGACATTACCTCTTCTTTAAAGCGCCTCTTTGAGATCTCCTTTTAGGGCACTAAAATTGGTCTTTGAAGAAGACCAGAACCTCTAGGATGTTTCTAGGGAAGTGGAGAAGAGAATTTTAAAGGAGTTTTCCGAGTTTGAATGCTCAATGTGGTGTGAGGAAGAGAGGGAGGAGGTGCCCTTTTATAAGGGAGGAGAGAGGCACCATTGGAATAACGAAAAATATTATTTTATTATAAAGCCAAATTCGGTTTCAAATAGCTCCAAATTGAGTTATTTTGAAGCTAATGATGGTAAGGGTCGAAATAATCTCATCCAATAGAATTTGGACAAGTTTAGTTCACTAGATTAACCTTATCATTTAGTTTTAGCTTTAAGTTAGATAATTTTACTTTTACCGTGTCTTTTTGTGTTCTTACACTATATGGTTAATAAACTAACTATAACAAGAAAAAATAACCCCAAGTTGTTTATTATTAATATATATAACATTATATAAGTCATTTTGCAGAACCTTAGATTTTTTAAAATAAAATAACAATTAATAATATAATATTTGTTTTAAAATCTATTTTATGTCACTTTTGACACTATTTAGTAATTGATTTTTGTGAAAATCATAACAGAACGATTATTTCGAAAAAAGTTAATTAAATCAATACTAACATGTCATAGTAAACTATAAAATTAGTTTAATTCATAAAAAGTCTCAAATTACATTTATTTGGGTATTTATAACATCAATTATGTCAATATTTCATTAATAAGATAATTACTGCATCATCTTTGTGTCATAAATAAATTAACTTATTTAAAGTCTAAAAATTACAAATAAAATATCATCATGTAGGAAATATTTTTAGCTTTCTAATTAATATTTATAGTCTAATTTATGTTATGTATAACCCTATATTAAAAATTATTTTCTTATTAAACATTGATTTTAACTATTTTAACCCTTCTTTAAATAAATTTATAATAAATGTCCTCATCTAATCCAAGTGGGCCTAAATGGTCATATTTTATTCCTAAGGTTGTTTATGGTCGAATTACACTTATAAAATAGAATTAGGACATGTGTTAGGGTAATAATAATATCATTTTTACCCTTAATTACCCTATTTAATTTTAATCGTGGTAAATAAAAGTAAAAAGTTATTATTCACCAAAAATTATTTTCATCTCATTGAACCACATTTTACTAACTGACATCAACCTTGACTCTCGGATTTTTGAAATTCCTCTCATAGAAGTGCTAAAATTAATTTTTATGAAAAAATTCAGTTTTTTTACTACCACTTAGTGGTTTCACTATTCATCAAAAAAATGAAAGCTTCCAGAAAAATACCAAAAATTAAGCCTATGATATATTTGATATTATGAATTCAAAAATGATGTTTATTTTACCAAATTCAAAACATATCAGTTACATTAACTAATTTAAAAATTAATTCCCGTCGTCAAAACAAATAGCGTGTTTTTAAGAGATAATAACTATCAAAAGATTGACACTTGTTTATGTTTGGTTTAAATGTGAAATTACATCCAATGAACAAAATTGTATTAAATTGTAAAAATATATTCTAAATATAATTTAAAACCACTCAAATTAATAATTTATCACTATTACTTATTTCGATTAAGAAGGTTGTTTTTAGTTTAAATTTAGTAATTTTCACTATTCATCAGAATATGAACGTTATCCGAAAAGTACCAAAATTTCACCCTAAGCTAATTTCAATATTACGAATACAAAAATGAAGTCCATTTTGAAAGATAAAATTTATAAAATTTTAAAAAGTGGTTATTACTATTCATAACGGCTATTGTTAATAATATTTTAATAGCATATCGTTGTTTAGTGAAACTCGGTATTACGTACTACACACGCTATCGAGGAAGGTCGCGATTTCGTGTAATGAAAGGCAAGTCAAGGATGTGTGTTGTGCAAGCTCCTTTTGGTGTAGTGTACAACAGAAGAAAATATTGAAATTAAAAATAATATTTTTCTTAAAATCTTGGGGTGTTACATTCTACCCCCCTTAAAATGAATTTTGCCCTCGAAATTCGTCGGCATTATAAATGGTTTACTACTCGAAAGTTTCTATAATAGAAACCCATATCATAAAAAGGAATACCAAAACCAATCTTTAAATATAAATGTATGAAATGTAATGGTTACCCAAATAAACTAATCACTGGGTTTCCATATAGGTGAAAATATGGATATGGAAGAGAAATCTAACCATCAAGTTCTGATAGAGAGTGGTAGAGGACATGGCTATGGAAAAGACAGCAATCCCAAATCCATAAATTTGTGACGATCTGAGGTACCATCTGATTCATCAGATATAAGAGCACTAGGACAACATTTTTGGTTTTCAAGGTCATTTCCCTAAAGTTGAAGAATTTGAATTAGAATAAATACTTACTTTATTTTGGTACAATCTCACTGTTGTTCATGCCTTGAACAATTTCCACTTCATCTCCTAAAGAAATGAAGTTGAATTTGTTATTCGTGAAGTGTTAGAAGATCATGTGATAGAATGATAGGTCATTCCATCTATCTCAAACAAAAGGTTAGAAAAAGTTATTAAATATACATAAGTCGATCTATAGTGAGATTAATCATATATGGTTCCTAAAATGGACTTATACTTATTATATCATACTGCTTAATATAATAAAACTAGTTTCTACTAAACAGATACTTCATGTAAGCCAGTGGTAGGCGATAAAGGCGAGTCACACTTCGGTTGTGGGTTCGATTCCCACAGCCTTGTCCGACGCGAGTGGCTGTCACCCATCCTGTAGGTTGTCTGTTTTCTAAAACTACATTACTGTAACATCACATAAATAATATCAAAAAAAAGTTCTATCCTTAAACAATACTATCTTATGTCCAACATAATCCATTCCAATCATTAGGCTTATCTAAAATACTTCGGTCCAATCTCATAGTATAAAGAAAATGATTACTTGAAATGTCATCAACCAATCATGTGAATACCATCATTTATCCCCCATATATCTTGTTGGTCACATTCCAGTTATGTGGATACCTTAACGATGTATTCTATTGAAAAATGAATACCCATTAAACCTTAGTGAAAACATGAATGCAATTTAAAGTTAACACTTTCCACATACCAAAATCCTCAAAATTCTATATACTCAAACCATGATATCACTTAGTCCTTATATCAATCATGAGCTCATGAATACGGTCAAACATTTCATTTTCTCATTTTCCCTTCATTATGCGCATATCATCATTTTTTTGAAAAAATATATCAATCACATTCTATGGTTACCGGTACCATTGAAAACCACAATAGACAAATACATAAATATTCCAATATTCCACGATACTATATACAACATTATTTTGGAATCCCATTACATAAACACTTTATCATTCCAACACATCGTGGTCATATTCAACATCGCCAATAGTGATCACATGTGACTTCCCTTTGTCCTTTGCCTTAAGTGGTTATTCATGTCGATCATCATTAACCCTTGGATTAGGGCATTGATTAGCATAATGCCCATTTCATTGCACTTGAAGCATTGAAGTGTTGTTGGTGCGTTCTCTACAGTCTTTTCTTTATTCACACCATTAGCAACCCTATTTCCATTACTTCGACACTCAGCTGCTCGATGACCTTCTTTTCCACACTTAAAACATTTTCTAGTCCTTTTAAGACAATCTCCACCATTCTTCTTTCCACACTTTGAGCATAAAGAAAAAATTCATCTTCTTTTCACCATTATTCCGAGATTTCTCCTTGAACTCCATCTTTCGTTTCTTGTCAAAACCATGAGATGGATATGTAACACCAACTTCCATTTCAACCTTAATAGCACAACGCACAATTTCTTCATAGCTACTGAAGTCTCTTATATCTAATGCCCTTCGAAGATTTGTTTTCAAGCCACTGAAGAATCGATCAACATTACTTTCAGGTTGGATGATAAATCCAGATGCATACCTTGCAAACCTTGTAAAATTCGCTTCGTATACACCAAAAAGTTCATCATCATTTTTCTTTAGATCAAGAAACTCCTTCTCCATATTTGTTCTAAGAATATAAGGGAATTACTTATTGAAAAATAAGTTCATGAACCCGTCCCATTCCATGGACTCAATTTCATCTCATGGCCTTGTATTATTGATAAGATTCCACCATTGATCAGCTTCACCGTCCAAATGATATACTGCTAAGATGAATTTATCCTGTTCAGAACATTGATGAACTGAAAATATATTTTTAGTGGTAATGATCCATTGTCCAGAAACAAGTGGATCAGAAGACCCACTGAAAGAAGGTTTACGTTGCCTCATGAAGGACTCAATATAATATTGTTCCCTTCTCTGCTCATTTGGAAGTCCAGAATGATTCATAGCTTGAGTAAGTATAGCAATATGATTTTTCACTCCATCTCCCATAACATTTGTCTGTTTAGGAGGACAATCATTTCATTGTCCATTACATTGATCAACACGGTTCCTTCAGGTTCCAGCCATCGTCTAAAACCCAAAAATAATAGCGTGAGAGGAAAAAATCATGCTAGGGAAAACAATATAATAAAGGGGGAGTACCTCAAATGTCTAACATCTTAGGTTACCGTTATTCTAGTACTATAACCTATACTTATACTTAACATTAGGGAGATCCCTATACATACCTTAGAAATATCTATAGGGATCTCACTAAAGTTCTCACATCCTAGTTTCTAAAGGTTGACTAAACCTTTTCTCTGATACCAACTGTAGAGACCCGATGATTGATGTACATGGAAATTACATTACTTTTGCGGAATACTTCATACATAACAAAAATAGACACACAAGGATCGTAATAGTTTAGTGTTTTTGGAAACTTGGAACGTAATCTTCTAATCGTGGTGAATGATCTTCAACATCTCCCATAAAGATCTTCCACTTTTTGTTTCCTTACCTAAAACCTTTCTTTCGATCCTAAGGGAAAATCAAACATAAAAAGGGTGAGATAAAATGCTCAGGAAGGGTAATCATGGATAAAATAAAACATACCATATACATTTGAACTTAAAAACATGAACACAATGTTTAAACATCAAAATCATGAGAAACGACATAAAACATTGAAGTATATAAGGCATAGATCATAATGGAACATAAGACATGATAAAATAGCATGGGAATAAAACATGTAATTGTGGCATCAATTAAGAACATGTAATGATTTCCATAGTAGCGAAGGAATTGCTGCCAAGACCATCTTAGTGGACAAAGTCCCATTCTGAATCGAGTTCACTCCTCGTTTCATTCCTGTAACACAGAACCAGATTAACTTACCGTTCCAGCCTTGTATATCTTGTGAGATATAAAATCTTTACCCAATTCATTGGAGGGAGATGTAGGTCCCACCCAACTCATAATGAAATCATTCTTACTTGTACCACAAAATAATCATACATCATTCATAATAACCCAATAAATAAAATCGGTTTCATAAATATCATCCCATAATTACATAATCCATATAAAAGAAATGGATTTAATTTCATAATAAGAGAAGTGAAACCATTTAAATCATAGAGACATTATACTTGAAACATACACATATGAAATAATGTCATCCTAGATGAAAAATGGTTTTGAAAAAACACTTGAAATGAATTCTTGAAGAAAATATCCTTTTTTATTCAAAATCATTTTCTTTTCACAAAATGTCATGTAATTTTAAAAGAAAAGGATTTCGTTGAAAATATTCATGAATTATATTGAAGGAAGATTCATGAAAACAAGGATTTATAAAACCATAAACATCCTTTTAGGCCGTATAATTTAAAAAACATTCTTCTCGTACTTTTGTCGGAAAAGTCAAAAAGTACCTCGTACGAAAACGACAAAATATTCTTTTCATATCTTTTACTAAAAACTCCCCTAAGGGAAAAATTGGATTTTAAAAAAAATCTGCGTGGATGGAAATAATATTAAATTTTGAATAAAACATGGATGTGGATGATAAAATACACCCCAGTAATTACGAAAGTATAAACAATCTCGGATAAAAATGAGATTGTGATATTTCCCTTACCGTTGGTTCAATTTGCTTCGTAAGTGTCTGATCCTCCTGTATAATGATTTAAATAATTTCATTGACTTATTCCAGAATCATACTCATTGTTATGATATCATATACGGTTCACTTATGACATTATTTTACCCGTTCTTTTGTAAATTCCATGTTAATGAGTGTTTTGGGTAAAATCGTTTCATTTGTCGTCTGTGTTTTGACTTGTAATTATTCATATGATTACTTAGATAATGATTACATAATCCAGAATATAAAACATGATTCATATATAATATATATTCTGAATATACATATATATAATAGATCAGTAAATGGAAAGAAATACACCGTTCATGGAGACGGTAGGCCGTACGTACGCATGAACGTTGTTTTCGTTTCCTTATTGAGTTGAATGGAATTAAGTAGCTGACATACATATATATACACATAAATCCAGTATCATTATTATGTCATATATTTCATTATTACTTATTATATATACTTTATAATCATTCATGAATGGTTAAAGTGGAGAATGAATCTCATCGCGTTGTTGAGACGGTAGTCCGTACGTACGCACGAGTGATGATATCGTTCTCATGATCATGGAATTGTATTGGAGTGTATGTATACTATTTCAGAATCAATATCACTTTACAATAATCATATATAGTTATTATGTACACCATTATACCCATCCAAGTAAGCTGGTGGTGGAAAATAGATTACACCACGGTGTGGAGATGGTATTCCGTACTTAGGCATGCACGGTGATTTCGTTTTCCGTAGGATGGATAAGAGGTGAAATAGGTCTGTTTCATATTTATATTAAAATATCAGTATATGAGGGATATTTATGTTATTACTTAGTAATTAAATAACCTATGAAGAATAAGTGGAAGAAGAAATAAAGTTGAAAAAATCGGTAACGGACATTACCTCTTCTTTGAAGCGCCTCTTTGAGATCTCCTTTTACGGCACTAAAAATGGTCTTTGAAGAAGACCAGAACCTCTAGGATGTTTTTAGGGAAGTGGAGAAGAGAATTTTACAGGGTTTGTCCATGCTTTAAGGCTCAATGTGCTGTGAGGAAGAGAGAGAGGAGGTTCCCTTTTATAAGGGAGGAGAGGGGCACCTTTGGAATAACAAAAAATATTATTTTATTATAAAGACATATTTGGTTTTAAATAGCTCCAAATTGAGTTATTTCGAAGCTAAGGTGGGGATGGGTCGCAATCCTCTCATCCAATAGAATTTTGACATGTTTAGTTCACTATTTTATCATTATCATTTAGTTATAACTTTAAGTTAGATAATTTTACTTTTACCATGTCTTTTTGTGTTCTTATCACTATATGGTTAATATACTTACTATAACAAGCCAAACGAACCCCAAGTTGTTTATTATTAATATATATAACCATATCTAAGTTATTTGACCGAACCTTAGATTTTTAGAAATGAAATAACAATTAATAATATAATATTTTTTTTGAAAACTATTTTATGTCAATTTTGACACTATTTGGTAATTGATTTTTGTAAAAATCATAACAGAATGATTAATTCGAAAAAAGTTAATTAAATCAATAATAACATGTCATATTAACCTAAAAATTTAGTGTAATTCCTAAAAAGTCTCAAATTACATTTATTTGGATATTTATAACATCAATTATGTCAATATTTCATTAATAAGATAATTACTGCATCATCTTTTTGTCATAAATAAATTAATATATTTAAAGTATAAAAATTACAAATAAAATATCATTATGTAGGAAATATTTTTAGCTTTCTAATTAATATTTATAGTCGTATTTATCTTATCTATAACCTTATATTAAAAATGATTGTCTTATTAAACTTTGATTTTAACTATTTTAACCCTTCTTTAAATAAATTAATAATAAATGTCCTAATCTAATCCATGTGGGCCTAAATGGTCATATTTTATTCCTAAGGTTGTTTATGGTCGAATTACACTTATCCAATAGAATTAGGACATGTGTTAGGGTAATAATAATATCATTTTTACCCTTAATTACCCTATTTTCTTTTAACCGTGGTAAATAAAAGTAAAAAAGTTACTATTCAAAAAAAAAATTATTTTAATCTCATTGAACCACATTTTACTTACTGACATCAACGTGTCTCTCGGATTTTTGAAATTCCACTCACAGAAGCGGTAAAATAAAGTTTTATGAAAAAATTCAGTTTTTTAACTACCACTTAGTGGTTTCACTATTCATCAAAAAAATGAATGTTTCCAGAAAAATACCAAAAATTAGGCCTAAGCTGTATTTGATATTATGAATTCAAAAATGATGCTTATTTTACCAAATTCAAAACATATCAGTTACATTAACTAATTTAAAAATTAATTCCTGTCGTCAAAACAAATAACGTGTTTTTAAGAGATAATAACTATCAAAAGATTGACACTTGTTTATGTCTTGTTTAAATGAAAAATTACATCCAATGAACAAAATTGTATTAAATTGTAAAAATATATTCTAAATATAATTTAAAACCACTCTAATTAATAATTTATCACTATTAATTATTTCAATTTAAAAAGTTGTTTTTAATTAAAATATAGTAATTTTCACTATTCATCAGAATATGAAAGTTATCTGAAAAGTATGAAAATTTTACCCTAATATAATTTAAGTATTCCGAATCCAAAAATGAAGTCCATTTTGAATGATAAAATTTATAAAATTTCAAAAATTGGTTATTACTATTCATAAGGCTAGTTTTAATAATATTTTAATAGCATATCGTTGTTTAGTGAAACTCGGTATTACGTACTACACATGCTATAGAGGAAGGTCGCGATTGCGTGCAATGCAAGGCAAGTCAAGGATGCGTATTGTGTAAGCTCCTTTTGGGGTAGCATACAACACAAGACATTAATAAAATTAAAAAGAATATTTCTCATAAAATCTTGGGGTGTTACATTTACCCTCCTTGTAAGATATTATATTATTATTTTAATGATATACTCACATGGGCCTTTTTGGTTTTAGTGAATGGATAGATCTAGCAGGAACCAAAGTGACAATGGATGTGAAGAAAACTGTGATGGTTTTCTGAATAAGAAACTGAATGAAATGGGAGATGCAATTAGAAATCTTATGGTTATTCTCAACCAACTATCTAGAGTCATTATTGACCACATAAACCTTGGTGATTTTTATAAGGTATTGTTTATGGAAGAAACGAATCCCTATAGGGGTAATAATCATAAATGTATTTATATTCAAAAACCTATGATTAAAGGATGTGGTATAAAACACCTAGGAAAATTATTCAAAGTGGCGGAATGATGTTATATTTGTTGTAATGAAGGTCATAAAGCATGAACCTACCATGGAAAAAGGAAGTATCCAATTGACTCCAAGAAAGAGAAGGAAGTTCTTTCTAATTGATCAATTGAATGTTTTAATTTTTTTTTTGCATGGTCATTAAACAAATTTATTTCCTTTGAAGAAGGTTCGGGAATAGGATCAGCATCATCGTACAAATATATGTTTACCAATTCCTAATTCCATTACAATTGAAGAAGAGGAAATTGTAAATGACCTATGAAAGGTATGGGTTATTTCTTAGCTCATGTTTTGAAATTACTGAAATCTTACAACATTATGAATTATTTTTTTGTAGGAACGTAGTATACATGAATAAGTTAAAAACAATGGTTAGTGGATCGTGAAGAACAATGAATGAGTATGAAGTCTGCATATAAGGGAATCTAGAGTTATGGTAGATTTTAGGATGATGAAATGCTTATAATTATTGACGCTCTTTTGATGATGGGATTATATTGGAATAATTTTTCTAGTATGCGTAACTCTGACGTTTAATATGTGAAAATTATATTCAAGAAAGAATTATCTTTTCTTGTGTAGGCATAATGGATAACCTTAGTGTTTTATATGATATTTTGCTTTTGAGGTGATAAATGGTTATTACATTTTTGGATGAAAATGAGAGGTATGAAATAAAATTTGTGGTTAAAATATGTTATGGTTATTTTTGAGTAATTTATCTCATTTTTTAGAATGTTATAAAATTATATTGTTTTTGAAAAAAGAAAACATGCAGACCATGTGGAAACTCGACACGTCAGACAAAGCAGTGGGATTCGAACCCACAACCAAAGTGTGATTGGGATTTATCGTTTACCACTGTAATACGTGGAGTCCCTGGTTAGTAGGACTAATTATTTTTAGTTAAATTATTTTATGGATCAAGAATGTATTGATTTTAGGGAAATATGACTTATCAAATTGATATCCTTAGTATAGAAAATGATTTGGTGATTAAGCGATAAATGTTATTTTGGAAGACGTTCTCTCTTTTCGGAACATTAAATGCCTAATGAAAATAGAATACTTTTGGATTTCAATTGAGGAGTAATGGTGGAATTTTATTTTTGGAAGAATTATTTTGTTTTGTGGACATATGGATATTTGGGTAATTTATGGAGATAATTAACCTATCATAGGGAATATGTGATTAGGTTAATTAATTTTCAGTATCATACTTTAAGATTAGTCAATTTTATTTGGAGATAAATGTTAAGATTGACCATGGAAGACTAGGTGATCAAATCCTTCTGAATTTTGGGATTCAAAAATAGTTTGGATTATTTTGAAGGATTTTAAGGACATTTTTTTGTCGAATTATCTTTGTTAAAATTTAGGTATTGTTTGATCAATTTTGGAGATTAAGAGTAGTATTTATTTTTTTTAATTATTATCCTTTTTAGGGATTATCTGATCTCATACTAACCATTTTTTGTTTTGGTTAATGCATAAAGACAGGGTAAATATATATAGTTCTTCTTTTTTGGATTATTTGATTCTCTAAAAGTTGATTTTAATGCTTCAAGTGTGACCAAATCCTCATGGATACTCATCATTTTGAGAAAAGATGAGTTTGTGGTCAAAATTTAGTTAAGTATGAACGACTAAATGACAAGTATGTTTCCTTATGTTCTTTGAAATCTCATAAATAAATTTCTCTAAAATTATGAAATGTAAACTAAAACAAAAATAAATCCATTAACTTTTCTTACTGGGGGGATAAATGACTATTTAATCTATCACAAGTTTGTGGTTTTTTGGTGGTTAACTTTCTCCTGATCATGTTTTCCATCACTATCCATCAGAACATGACACTTAGTTTCTCCTCTATATCCATGTTTTTATGGATTCCTAGTATGTGTTATCTCTGGTGACCTTTGTACTTATCTTTCTTTCATTTAAAATGATATTTTTAGTAACTCTTTTTCTGATGTGGGACTTTAAATGAAGTATCCAAGCCCATTTTTAAAATTGCGAGGAAACAATTTCCAAAAGGGGGAGGTTGTAACATCCCAAGTAATTTAAGGATTTAATATTTGCTTTTATATTAATATTTTATAATTAAATATTAATTTTACTTTAAAGGGGATTCTATGTTCGATGGTGTACCTGACGCACAATAATGGGTTTCTCTAAAGCCTTATGTTACACACAATGCAGAGTCATACTGAAAATAATATATAATATTATTATTTTAAAAGGTGGTTAACGCCTGGTCATTTTATTAGAAGGAATGAAAATAACTAACTGTATTATGATTAAACGTCTTTTTTAAATGTTTTTACATTTATCCAATAAAATTTAGAGGCTTAAAATGATAGTGAATCCAATTTTAAGCATAAATACTCTAATATTTTTGAAATGTAGTTTTACTTCCTTTTGATGGAAAACCCCTATAAAATCTAGTTGTTTTTAGTTTTATCTGTTTAATTTGACTAAATAAAATTCTTCTATAGAACCGTGATATCAAAATTTACTTTGGGTAAATATTTGGTATTTTTTTGTAAATGTTCTTTTTTTTGTGAATAATGAAAAATATTGTATTTTAAGATAAAACTATATTTTCATCTGATTTATTTATAGGGTAATATTTTCTTAATTATTGTTTTTAAAGTTTAATTGGATTATATTTTTACGATTTTATCAAATTTTGGTCATTTTAAGTAATTTCACATTAAAATTGGACATATACAGATGACAATCTTTTTGTAGTTGTTTACATCATAAAAAAACGATTTCTAGTTCTGACAACGAAAATTAATTTTTAATTAACTAATGATAATTATATGTTTTTTATTTTGTAAAATAAAAATAATTTTTGATTTTAGAATATCATAATTATCATTGGGTGAATTATTAGTATTTGTATGAAAATGTTAATTTTTTTATGAATAGTGAAAAACATTGCACAGTAGTTAGAAAACAAACATTTTCATTTAAATGAAATGTTACCTCTTATGTGAATTGAATTTCACAAGTATGACACACATGGTTGTCATCAGTAACTGAAATTCCATTCAATAGGATGAATATAATTTTTGGTGAATAATAACTTTTGATTTTTATTTACCATGGTTACAAGTAAATAGGGTAATTCAGGGTAAAAATAAATTTATAATAATATAATATTACCTTAACACTTTCATTAACCTTATTGAATGAGTCATGGATGAATAATTCAATCCTTGGTTAGAAATTTTGCCCTTTGGAAGAAACATGAGTAAGATAATTACATTCAAAACTTTTTATTTAATGTAATCAATAAAAATATCTTAAACATGTATTATTTTTCTAAAACAATATTAATGTGGGGTTATATAATTTATATCTTGGAATATATATAGTCACTATAAATATTAAAATATTTTCTACATCATGGTATTTTATTTATAATTTTTAAACATCAAATAAATATATTTATTTATGACACAATGATGATGTAATGATTACCTCGTTAATGAATGTTTTAAATAAATGAGATTATAAATATTCAAATAAATTTATTTTCAAACTTTGTATCCCATACACGAATTTTATGGATTATTATGACATGTTATATTTGAATTAATGAATCTTTTTCGAATTGATCATGTTTTCATGGATTTTTAAAAAGTCGTTATATGAATAGTATAAAAATTGACATAAATGAGTTTTTAAATCAATTAATACTTTATTAAATGATAAAATAGTCTTAAAAATTTAATATTCTAAAAAATGACATACAAGATTTTACAAATGTCATTAATGATCTATTTTTGGGACTCTTGGAATTTTATAGTAAATATATTAACCATATAATATGAATATACAAGAGGACATGTAAATATTTAAATTAGTTAACCGAAGCTTAATGTTGAAATATAAGGTTAATTTTATGCCATAAACTTGACTAAAAACATTGGATGAAATTATTTCTAATAATAATTACCTTATCTTATAATTTAATGATAGTTGGACCTTTTTAAAACTTAAAGTAAGTTAATAATAAAATAATACTTTCAAACATTCCTAAAGTGCCCCTCCTCCATCTTATAAAAAGACACCACCTCTAAACATTAGTCACACCTCTCAATCCCACTTGGATTATAAATAATCATTCCAAATAACCTCCCAAATTCCCTCTATTCCTTATATAATCCTTCCATTAGGTAGAAGGCAATTCAATAGAGCCCTTTTGCTCAAATCCAAAGATGTTACCCGATTTGAGGTAACTTCTTCTCTCGTGTTTCATTTCATTATTTTTCCTTCTGAAGTCATGATGCTCTTCTTATTCTTTGTTTATATTAAAACATCAGTATAATCAATATTATAGGTGTTTTAATGATAATTATTCAAACTACAATTACACACACCTCCATCCAATGGATATGAATATATTGTTTCTCTTTGCAGCGAACTATTGCCTCACGAAACGATGATTATTTGATTTTCCCCTACCACATCTCATGGTTTCTATTATAATGGTACTATAATTATACATGATATATATGATAATTATTTTATCTAAATGATTCTATAATTATCATTTATAAGATACCGTTATGCTTTTCATGTAGTATATATAGGATAATTCCATTTGAGGAAGTGCGGACTACACCCCCCTCAAATTTATATGACCCGTTCATGCTATACATGGAATGTATAAAGGATATAATTAATGAAATTATGTATCATATATAACATATATATTATAATTTAATAATAATATACCTATGTATCATTTATTTTTCACTCCTTTAAATATGAATTGAAAGTAGTGTTCATGCGTACATACGGATTATCATCTCCATGAACAGTGCATTTAATTTCTTATATCCAGATGTCATAGAATGTTCTAAAATACATATATACTAGATATATATGATATATATGACATCTAAATCATGAATATCATTTTGGAGATAATGTAATTTTGACCACATGGATAATTTTTAATTATAAAAAGTTTATTTGTATTACTCAAGTTCCGAACATTGGAAAAATTTCTGATATGAACTCAAATAATTAATTAATTGTTATATAAAGGTAATAAGTTATATAAAAGGAATAATAAACATGAAAAATTTTCTGAATCATTAATAAATTAACATAGGTTTATTATTTAGGAAATTAAAGAATGAACGAGTAAATTTAGACATGAGGTAAGGGTGTTCGTCTCAATCTGCTTTCATTGAGGCATGTTTTGATAATATATGACTCCTTATTTTATACAGTGTACAATAAACCACTTTTAATTTTATTTTCATTCAATGGGAAAATTTTTTATATGAATCATTTTACTAAACGACAAAAGGAATTTTTTTTAACGAATACAGTGATAATGATCACTCTGTTGTCGTAATCATTGTTTGGCTTCATCTATAAGCCTTAATGTTTTTAAAATGAAAAAGAAATCCCTTATTTTGTTTTTGGGTGTTTTGGTATTGAAAATGGTATTTGAAATGGTTTGATTATTTAAATATCTTGAAATGATATCATATGATTAAAAATTAAATGTTATTACTAAAATATGGATATTTTCAATATTTTATCTGTTATGATTAAGTAATGGTACTTGGAAATTTGACTTGTGGTTACATTATAAATAAAATGGTGGGTGGTTCTATGATATACCAGGTTCGGGTGGTTGCATTATAACCTCCAATTCATTGGGTATAGAATATATCCATACGGCTACACTATTTAGTGAAATGTGTGGAAGTCGAATGTATGGTTATTCCATTTAAGTATGTTTATGTCCCAAGTTACCTTTATATGTTATGTGTTTTTTCTATGGGTTTTATAGAAATATTTTGGTTACAAAAGGTTAATCAATGATATTTTTTTAGTGAAGACTATTTACTACTTCATAAAGGTGAAAAGTATTACTTATGGTAAAGTATTCATGGTTTACTTGTTGTTTTGAAAAACTAACAGTTTTCCTTATTTGTGTATCCCTTACTGAGATTTTAATGCTAATCCCATGTTTCAGAAAAAAAAAATTAGAGGACATAAAGTGGAATAGAATCAAGGATAGGATCAAGAAAAATTTGTGATGATTAAAAGATCTAACTAAACATGTTCTTTTACTTTTAAGAGTTTTTATTTTATGAAAAAAATGGATACTGAGTAGAAGTTTCTACATGTAATATTCAAATTGTTATGTAAGTTGTTTTGACTTAATTATCTAAAGATATAAACCTAAAAATAACCACAATGTAAATTATTAACTTAATTCGAGATTATGTAATGTTTTAGACTTTAGCCTTATATATACCAACATATCATGATCCGACCCACATTTTTCTCCTTGTTTAGTTGTAATCTGAGTGGGAATCCCCTGTCCCATATCAAATATGAAATGGTATAGAAACTATAACATACTAATCTTAGGACACACATGGGATTCATTATCCTTAAGTACCTTAACACACACAAATAAACACATATACCATTTAAGTGGTGATGTATTACATGATGTCTAAACAAAATTCATGATTAAAAAAACCAATCGATATTATTGAATAGAAGTTCATGACAATAAAGAGGATTCAAATTTGAGGTCACCAACTAGATTTAATGTTCATACAATTACAATGATACGTATTTACAAAAGATAAACTCACCCACTATGTCCAATACACAACAGCAGGACACTCCACCAAATCACAGTCCACCTATAACTCCTTCCAATTGAATTTAATTGGAATAAGATAAGATATGTGAAAGAAGAATGAATGAATTATTATGTATATACATACTCAGTAGGCCACCCATAAATCGAAATTAATTAAAAAATTAATATATATTTACTATTCCTATATCACAAAATAGATGGTTCATAAATGTATATATATTAAATTGTACCTCATATATGGTCATCCAAGGTACTCAAGCTTTGGCGTAAGGTCTATCTCTGCAATCCCTAGTTATAATAT
Source organism: Viscum album (assembly GCA_963277665.1). Taxonomy (NCBI): domain Eukaryota; kingdom Viridiplantae; phylum Streptophyta; class Magnoliopsida; order Santalales; family Viscaceae; genus Viscum; species Viscum album. Next base: position 173,069,686 of record OY728165.1, read on the forward strand.
AATCCTAGATCAAGATTACTGATGTTTAAGGATTTATTCATGGTTCCATAATTTCTAAAAAAAAGGAGGATCCATACATAATAAAATTTTGGTGAAGTACTAGAATCTAATAGGGATCTCTCTTCCATCTGAGACCTGTAGACCTGAAAATTTAAACTCCACAGATATAGGATTCATACCCTTATAATGTGAGTGAAATCCACACCGCAAAATAATCCCTTTAGGAAGATTTCCTCTCCCATACATATACTCACATAAGAGAAATTATACTATTTAGGATGATCCATATCCCATCGAGTGAGACACATTACTTTCTATGGGTATTAAAAGAAGAAAATGTATGCCTAGTTTAAGACTTCCAAGTTCTCTATATGTATATTTAGTGTCCACAATGGCACATGATATGTCTCAATAACTCATATTATACCCATTTTTTCATTTCAAACATCATGACATCCACTATATACACATAATTCTAATAAATTCATTGATTTTTAAAGGATGATCCAAGTACTCGAACATGTGCCTCTACCTATGCCAGAGTCAATATACTCTATCACACACTGAATTGTTAGCCTTGGGGTAAGCGATAAGTGGATAATGTCAAATGACCAGGTTATATTTATAATCCATTGAAACCCCATCACCACATAATGATAACCACAAATAATGTGTTTTCCAAACTACATACCATTTTTATTGGGATTTATTAAAATCTATAATTTATTACTCAACTTTGTAAGAATCAATGTATACTTTGGTTACACTACTTGTATAAACCATAATGGCTAAAAAGAAAATTGGATGATCACATTATATCTAATAGGACATATTCAAGAAACCATTCCCTCATAAATCCACTATAATCACATACAAAACATAAAATGATGTAAAAACATATCTCATTATTTGGGTAAAACCTATTTTCTATAATTAGTGATAGTCTTAGTTTTCCTATCAATGAAAACATTCAAAATATATTCTATTATATCTAAAAATTGTAAATGGGTGATATATTATAACTATTATTTATTATATATCATAATTAAACCCCCATAAGACATGGAATCCATGTCTTTTTATATGGTGAAATATAAAAATATTATGTAAAATATTTCAATTTTTAATGATAATAACAACATTGCTACAATTAATGTCGAATTCCAAGGTGGATTATGTAGCTCACATGAATATCATTATTTTGTTGTTCAGGATATTTTTTGTCAAATATTTATTCAAATGATCACTAATCTAGTTTTATTATCAAATATCTATCTTATATTATCACTTCTTGTATCGCTAACACATTAGAGATAAACTATGATGTTTTCAAAATTTGAATTATAGCTCTACATAATAATAAGATGTATCCTAAAACATATTTTTGTAGAAAACAATGTATATTAATATATAAATACTCAATATATATAAACACATTATATGGATTAATTTGGGACAGAAATATAAAACATTAGATATTATAAAAAGTGATTACAATTAATAACGATCACAATTTATGTATCATTATTAAAAATTAAATAGAATATTTGAAATAATAATAATTTTGATTTAATTTTATGGGTTTTTTTCTTTTTAATAATGTATGATAAATAGAAAAATTGTATAATTTTGAATTAATATCTATATAATTTTCATTTATCACTATGATAAGTAAAATGTATTTGAGATTTGATTAAAATATTGATCATATATTGGTGACCATTTTTAGGAAATTTATAAAATCCCCCAAAATTATTTTATTTTGATTATTTCTATAATGATTTTGTTCAATTTAAAAATAAAAATCATTGTATTATATAATGATTCAACAATGATCATTTATTAATGGAATCCCATGGAATCTATCATTCATGGAACTTTTTAACAAATAGTAAAAATTACTAATTGGAGAATCATTTTTACTAACATGTTATGACCCAATGAAATTAACAAATGTTTTAGAGTTTTATTCCATAATAAAATGATGAAGGTATTATCATAATACTTATAAATAAAACTACTTATGCAAAATAATCATCATGAATATATTATTATGAATTATAAATGACTTTTACTTGATAATATCACTGAAATTGTTATATGATGGTATTATAGTAAATATTTCGTATGATGATAATCTTTGTAACATGTAATCAAATAAATATATCTTTTCATGTCCCTAAATTGTTATTCAAGTTAACTGTTTTATTTCCGGAATTATCAAATAATATAATTTTATATTATGATGATATATTTTTTATTTATTTATAGAATATGATATGGGGGAATCATATAAATTGGTTTATTATTAATTCCATATTTTATACATAAATATATTTTTTTTAAAAAAAAATGAATCATCCGGTTCCACTCTTCATTATGCAACAATTAAAAAGTAATTTTAATTTATATGATCAATTATTTAACTATTTTGAGGTTTCATAACAATGAATTTTTGTAAAAAACTATTTGACATTATCCTTTTAATGTTTTTTATAATAAAAACACATTAAATGATTCCCATAAATTATATGTTGATTAATATGCATTGATAAAAAACATAAAACATTTTTCCAAAAAAAATACATATACTGATATAGTATAATACTTTGTAGAAAAAATCAATATATCATAATGTAAGTATTATTTAACTAATATTATGCATTATATGTGTAAAAATATTCAATCACTATATAAGGTTTTATTTTGAAAATTTTAGACAATCTATATATTTATATTGGGTACATATATATGTATCTAAATCATGTGATTTCTTATAGATCTACCATTAGTGGCTTCTGATACGGATTTAATAAAACATTATAATCAATGGGTATTACTATTTCTCATATTTTGTTCATTATATAACCTCACTCTAACATTTCTAATTAGTGTGGTATTTTTCAGAGACTTTATAATTTTTAAACATATTAAAATGTACATATTTCTCTTGTATAGTTTGTTTCAAAATGATTTGGAAAGTCATTATAATTATCTTATTCATGTATATTGAATGTTTTTTTAATGGGGATTAATTATAGGGGATATATCCCTAAATACAGTTCCTGACACTATACATCCATGATTACTGTTAAACATTTTCAATGATGTTATCTATATTTTTAATGTGATGGTAATCCTAAATTGAATATAATAGTTCATTTTTAGATTGATATAATTGATTCCCATATATGGTATTTATAATATTTATCCATTTCGTGTGTTTTGATCACTATATAGTAATTTGAAATAGTTAATTTTTCATTAATCATTACATAAGGAAAACATTGTGTGAATGGACTATAATTTTTATTTCCCTTATATATCTTCTAATATAATTATTCCAAAAATGATTCATAAGGGAAATGCAATGAAAAAAATACATGTATGTGATATATAACAATATTATGAGGGATTAATATGATTTTATTTTCATTCTAATGGAGTGGTGGTAGGATAATATGGCATCCTATGGGGATCACATGTCATAAACATTGATGAATCATTTTATTGATGTTTTTATTATATCTTCAATATTATTTTTTATCATATTTTATTCTTCTATGTCATGTATTAATTATATTAGGAATGAAATATATGAGTTTTTAGTATATTTTCATGGTCTTTACAAATTGGATACATCTTTTTTCATATATTAAGTTAATAATTTATTATATTTTTCATGATCGAATAATGTTATCTAAACGTACCTTCCAATGTCAAAAAGATTTTGATGGAGTTCCACATGTACTCATGATCACCTCCCCATACACAATAGTATTCCAACTAGTAGTAAGGTCCAAGATAATCATCATTGGGATACTATGACCACTATTATAGGTAAATGTTAGATTGAATAATGGATATTATAATAGTAAAATGATAAAATAATAAATCAATCAGTAAATCATTAATGATTCAATATAAAAAATAATTACTAACACATGAAATAGAATTATGCCATGTTAGTCATATAAAAAAGATTAAAAAATATTCCCATAGGAATTTGATCATGTCTGAGTAAATCTGTTAGACAAAACTAACATTATAAATCCATCTTAATGTTTAACCTACAGTCCAAATTTCTACTAAATAAACCAAATCACCCAACAACCTTAGGTCCATTTCGATTCATTTTCTCCCTTTTTCTAAAATCTATGAGATCACATAAATACCAAAGATGAGTGTGAGTACAATACCAAGTATAATATCACCACTATTCCTTAATATATGTCTATAAGATAAACTAGTGTATTCCAGGATAAATTAATATAGTTTAGATATGTAACAATTTTTCACACAAGAATAAATTATTAATCGAGTCCTTAGAGAATATATTTACCTATATAAGTTCCATGATAGATGGAACATCAACAATCCATGTCTGAAAAACCTCCCTTGTTAGGATAGTCTAATGATATATATCAAAAATCCTTATTGAAAGGATATACAATATTCATTTTGAAAATACATGTGAAATATCCCTCTCATGTGATTGTCCATATGTCCCAACATTCATTATCAACTAAATATTATAGAGGAACAACACATGAAATATATAAATAGTACATGAGAGATAAAACATTACATTGTATCAATCAAGTTTAAAATGAATAATAATACACATGAGAGAAACATCAAGAATATGTCTAAAAGGTTACATAGAAATAAACATTATTGTCAACATAAAACATATGTATCACATGATATACATTCACACTCTAAAATCATTCCAATAACATATATAACTATAAAAAAATTAAGGACCTCAACCTCAGGTGTAATAATGTTCAATCGAAATTATTGAAGTCTAAATCAAAATCCACCACCGAATACTAGAACCATTCATGATTTACCATGATATGAACACTAGGATTATGATTGAAAAGAAATCACACCAAACTAGGAAGGAATAATCAAACTTACTGGATAATATTTGATGCTGATAATTGTCTAGGATCAAATGAGGCACAGATGCCAATTCCAAGAATAAGGGTGTTGATTATACAATTGAAAATAATTATCATAGACTACCATGCTGAAATATTTATATTTTAATAATATATTTTGTGTCTAATTTGGTTTGACAATGTATAAGTTATGATAATCTAAATAGAACATAACAAAACATATTTCATTATGGGTATAGTATCAATCTAATGTATGATCATTGAACAAGGGAGACATGAAGTGAAGAAAGAGCCTAAAGTCATTTGAATATTTCTCCTTGACTGTTGAAGATTGAGAATGTTCTGGGAGAATTAAAAAAATTAACGTGTTTTATTTTTTAGTAATAACACCAGAAAACTCAGTTTCTTCACTAGGCCTTCACTCGGGCCACTGGTGAGCTATTGGCTACTGGGCACAACATGATATATAGAAATAAAACCACTACATAGATGGTGGGAAAATTGTAAATTGATTTTCTATAGCATGTCGACCATCCTATACCCTATAAATTATACATCTAAGACACATTAAATCACATAAAACTCAACAAATATATACATATAAGGTAAAAATATACATACATTAAAATAGAGATATCATAGTTCTCCCCCTCATAGTGCATTCCATCCTTGAGAAGTGTCCCCAGATGTTTTCTCACACAAATCTAGTTACAATTCCTAATTTTATATTTCTCAATACCATGTATCTTTATAAATAATCCTCTATTTCAATTTAGTCTGAATAATAGGCACATTCTTCCATCACAACAACTTCTATAATTGCTTAAAAATCTCAATAATTTTTTTCATAAATGATGTAATCATTTAGAACTCAATATTCTCATAGTTTAATGGATGGATATTATTGGTAAAATGAATGAAAATGTGGGATTTATATAATATATTATTCATTCCTTGATACCATAGTGGAAAATGAAACAAATATGCCATCATCCTGGTTTTATCAATGGTATCTAACAACCGAAAAATGATTGTTCCAGCATACCATACTTCTATGAAATAATAAGGACCATCCAAGAGGAGAGCCATATGAAATCCATGTCACTGATAGTGAACTACAAGGATCTTCTCCTCCAATTAACATTGAATCAAAATCCTTTCTATTTCTTATCTAGACACATTAGTGTAAATTGTACCGAATCCATGATATATTAAAATATATTAGGGCCAAAAAAATATAGATTCACCTAAAACATTTCAGTATAGAGGTGAAAATAATGGCCATCCGTTAATAGATTCAAATAGATCCATATAAATTATAGACTTAATACCTCTGTTTTAAGTGAAGTCTATCATGTAAAAGTGAGCATTACATTCCCATTAAAAATATATAGTACACTCACAAATAAGGACACTCATATCTGGATCACTCAATTTAACCACTCCTTATTCTAATAGTGAAAATCCATAAAAATTATAAAATGAGTACCAATCACCTCTCAAAATCCTTGTAAAAACAATGATTTGATATTGGTGAAACTTATAGATACAACGATCAAAGGTACTTTATCTATCCACATGATCTCTCTATCATATAGATTTCTAAGATCATCTACTGAGTTAATCTACTAAACACATAGGATGTGTTCCACCTTGGACAAAATATCAACTACATTCAAAAAGATACCTCAACTATCCAAGGTCCTTTAAAACCTATCCATAATTTCCATATTCACTACAACACACTTCCTTATAGGAAGTCGAATTTATTGAAGTGACCTAATAGGACATAAATTTCCATCCATGATCCTCTAAAAAAGTAAGACAATGACTGGATATCCTAAATTTTCACTTCTCATGTTAGACCACCAGATCTATCATCTAATATTATTCTACATATTGGTCGATCCAATTTTCACTTCCCACTATGAAGCATGAGAATCATTCCATAATTTTATATAATGGAATTTAAAAACAATCACTATTTCAAGAACCAAAATGAGACTAAATCCATCATTTATCCACACTGGACTAAAACCACTATCCTCCAAATATTCACTCAACATGACAAAATTTTTATCAATATATTAAATATATTTCACTTGTTCCACCATTTTTTTCATGAAAAATATTGGTGAAAAAGACACTACCCTTCAATCCTCATCAATTCCCACCACCATTCTACCAGAAAATCCTTTTTATTCCATGATAATTCTAACATACACTCTCTTACTTCATTAATATTCATAAAATGTGAATCTTAAACTATATTTAAATTACCATTATTATACTCTATCCCAATGATGAAAATAAAAAGTTATTCTACCCAACACCATTAATAAATATTCATATCATGTTAGGAGAAAACATACCCCTAACACTTTTGGTATATATATAACCAAAAACTCGCTAAAGATCTATTTTATCCAATTTTTCAATGTGTGAACCATAAATTCAAAATAAATATCATTAGTATGTTAGTTCTTCTCATAGGATCACAATTATAATTAAACATACGAAACAGCCGTGAAATGGTGCCTTAGAACAGCACATAGAATACTCCCAGATGTGCCATAATAAAATATATAAATAACTCAAGCTTTAGGAAGAATCAATGATGGAGCTATCATCAACCACATTTTCAACCATAATAAGGCCTATTCGTACTATTATATTTAATCAAACAATACTACATTCACTGAATGTGTAGTCATGGGTGCTTCCAAATGAGAAAATTCATAATTTATCCTTTTATAGTGCCCCACCAACCCAAGGGAACAATAAATATAGAAAAAAAATTCAGACCATGAAAATGACATAATTTCTTTTAGAATATCTTTATCTACAAATATTCCTTGTTAAGAAACTACATGACCATGAAAATTAATCACCTGTATCCAAAATTTAATAATTGATAGTATGGATGAATATAAATTGAATGGATTTTAACAAACATGATCTCCAATTTTCTAGAATTTCATTTTTATGTATGGGAATATATTAGGATTCCACCATCAAGCATGATAATTAATGAGTCCATTTATGTGTGAAAGATATTGTTCATAAGATATATGAACATTTATCAAACATCATATATCCAAAAAAATATACACATAAAACACATGCCCTCTCTAAAATTGTATCTTTAGTATCTATTCCTCTTTGAACCAAAGTTGAGAATATATAGAAAATTGATAAATCTTTTTATAACACAAATTTGCACTAATTTGATCAAACAAGAAATCAATTATTACAAATATGTTCCTTTTTCAATGTGATATAAGTCTACATTTGGCAGTCCATACATTCCGGAAGACTACCAAACACCATCATGGTGAACAACACTATAGCTCTACAAGGTTATGATTTCAGTATTATGAATCATTTATCTTTAATATCTTCATTTTATACCATTATCCCATTCAAAAAACTAGTTTTAGGTGATAATTTAAAGTCCATAGACATTTTTCACCAGTAAATATATTGATCCTAAATTTATCTATCCTCTATTGATATAATGTACATAAATCCTCTAGAATAACAACATGGAACATTTCTACAATTAGTTAAAAGGGGTAGGAGTTTCATTTCATTCCACAATAAAGATTATCCTATCATTTTCCACTGAAATGATGTCATTTTGATGTGGATATTTCCCACTCAACCTACCTCAATTTCTACTTCAGCAGCTAATATGAACATATACCCTCAAGGAAATTTAAATAAAACTTATATATAATAATAATTTATTTATCCTTGGTAGATTACAAAATATTTGATCTTGAGGATGACATAAAAACTCTCAATATAAAGAATATTGATTCTCCAAATTTTTTAAATTCAGGTTATTATAATTATACTTTATTTACAAATAAAATATTATCGCCATTGTTTCCTTGGTTTGTATTGATGTACAGTAACATAGAAGAGTAAATAATTGAAAATTATATCATAAAAACCAAATTAATAGGTATGAAGCAATAATATAACGTCGTATAAAAAATTAATAAAATTGGAAGAATAAATTAGGAGTTTACCCTTAACTGTTGAAGGTTATTTTCCTCTATAAACTAAAGCCTCATTAACTATGTAATCCCTACCAGAAACCACTCTATTAAACCCCATAGTATCATTAGTTATTTGATTCACTAAACCATATTGGGTCAACACCTACTGTTTATGTCATGTACCCACATCATAGATAAAAATTATTGAGTACATCCCAGAATCCATGGAATAGAAAGTCATCATATGAATGGTCCAACAACTCTAGGGACATGTCATCAAAAAAATAAGAAATTCTTAGTGATAATTATCTATTAAAACATAAATTATATCACCTAGGATACAAATCTGCCATGAATGGAAGAAGGAATACCATTATTTTACACTAAGTACATGTGGACACCTTGTCAGCCATCCTCTAACATTATTTTCTTACTCAAAGAATGTGAAAACGTGATGACAATAATGAAATAACATGTCTACCCAATAGATGCAGGAAGAATTCCAACAAATGGATAATCATTTATTTAATTATCTATCATATGTTCCTTAAATAACAGTTTAGTATTGGTTTTTAGATCAAAATTTAAGACATGTCATCCCAACTCATCATAAACAATGATCTTGACATTTCTAGACATATGTTCCTTGTTCTTTAATAGAAGAAAAGTATAGAAAGTCAAATTTATAATGCATCAATAAAATTATAGATGTTGTTCTTTCCCTCTTATATATCTCCATGAACTAATGATCTCATGTAAGTATTCATTTAATTCCATTTTATTATTTGGATTTTATGAAGTAATATATTCAAATTTAGGCGTTGAGTTATCTCTTGATTCTAGGGCCCAAGGAGGATCATTTCTAATATTAAAAAATAATTATTATATTATGTAATGCATCGAAAGGTTTCTTAAATAATGAAATAACATCAAAATTTAGTCTCATATTGAAATATCATACCTCCATTAATTTTGATATGTTGTTTTTAACATATTTGTCGTATAATATTTTCCAACATCTAGTGATTCCTTAAATAGAAATCATTGGTGAATTAATATATGGATCAATTAATAAAATATGTGACTTGAAATTTAATTTTTCAAACCTAACATCCTCTATATAATCCACATTATTTAAAATCCATAGGTTTATGTGTATAACCCTATGTATTATTATAGGAAATTTATCAGAGAATTAATGGCTGATTAATGATGTATAGTTGATTGGAAATTGATGTGCTAATCATATATTATGGGTCTCATAAATTACTATCATGTACATACATTCATTTTTAGTGACCTAAAACATAATGAGGTAGGAAAATGTTCTTTAATTTTTAAACCCCTGTTTGTTTATTCTATTATGAATTTGGTTCTATTCCACTAACAAATGAATCATGGTTCAATCATGTTTTGCGGGTGTGGATTTATCTTCCTTGGATTTGCGAGTTTATATTATTTGATAAGTTTATATTCATTCATCATTATAATTTGAATATTTTAGGGTAAAAAAATAATTACTATGGTCCAATCCTCTTATTTTGTTTTGTTAATTTCATTCCATGTTCTATTCAAATTGATTGATGGTATTTTATTTTGTGGATGGTTTTAATAATTAAAGATAATAAATCATTAAAAACCCATTTTTGGTGTAATAGATAAATGAAAAATGTTCAGTTTTGAGATCAATGTTATGGTTTCGGTGTGTGGTGATAGTGGATGGTTATGATTTGATAGGGAGTTTCATGTTTTTGGATTCTTTTGTTCCTTTGAGATGGTGAAATGGTGGGTTATTTGTGTATGTAATTTTTTTTAGAATCTTTCCATTGTTGAGGATCAATTTTTGGACTACACCAATATTGATTCCACATCATGTTTCATGGAAGATTTTTCGATGATTATGTGAATTAGAGACATATAATAACTAGTTGTTTTATGAAAAAAATCATGAATGCACATCATGTAGTCCAACGAACACATGTTATGTGGGAGTTGAATATAGAATATAAGGTTTTATAGAAAATAAAATATTAAACATAGTGTAGGACCTTCTACACTATGTGTTACTTAAGATTTGAAACATAGGTTCTACCCCTGGGGTACTCAAGCACTAAAATGACTGGGTACACATGCATGGCCAGAGTATACAGAAGTAGTAGTATATTCAGATATAGCTAATTTACTCATACATGGACAGGTACGTAGGCTTTTCTAGTATATACATGAATTGTAGATTTAAATGAGAAGAGATTTTGAACATGTGAATATACAAAAGAAAGTTTATAATTTGAGGGTCACATCATATACTCCTCATACATGCAATGTATGTTTCTTAGGAAATGTTTATGACTTCATCCTATTTAGTTAAAACCAATATAACTATAGTGTGTTCCTTTGGTCCATCCCATTGATGGTATAGTAATGCATTTTCTCTTGAGCATAGGATGTGATGCCCTTATAAACAATACTCTCTGATAGAGTTTCACAAAACCCTCTATGTAGTTAGGGTGGGATCCTCTATCATTGATTATTTTTCCAACGGTAAGGTAGAAATTTTTTATAAGAAACATAAATGATAATATGATCCCAAAAATAACATTTTATACCACATAGGGACTTATATACCTCAGAGGCCATTTTTGGGATCTTATATCTATAGATCAATATCTTTTATGGTCAATATAGTAATTCATAATCGAAATTTTTTGATGATAATGAATTATCTACTGAGTTCTATCAGTGTTATTCGGATATATGAATGGGTTCTCCCGGATGATTATTGGATGGAATAATTGAGAAGAATCATAGATTAGTAGTATGATTGTGACTTTATATTAATACATAGTAAATATCATGGGTATATTATGGTGTTACTATTATTTTATATCATATTGAAATTTATATATGTTATGATGATGAGATGAAAACTCTCATTGTGATTTGTGTTTGGTGATTTTTTGGTTTCAAACAAGGAATTGTTATAATCAATGATGCTTAGGATCTTCCCACACATGTCATGTATTATATAGATAAATCCATTTTTATGGGGTTATTGGTGGACATGGAGAAGAAGGATACTTTTTATCCAGATAAAATATGGTTTTTATTTGGTGTTTCATTTGGAATTCACCAGCCTAATTTTTAGGTGGTTAGACTATATTATAGATTTAGTTTGATTTTATTTTCAACTACATGATTTCATGGACATTTATTATAATTTTATGTTCGATATATACATTTTTATGTGTCCTAGTAACAATTATATTTTTAATTTCTACATTGTATGAGAATTTGGAGATGCGTTCATTTATATAGGTAACATTGGATAACTCCACCAATATTTCTATGATATTCTAACTCAGCAATGGTTGTTGTCCCCTAACCTATTTGAGTTGGTCTTGGGGTGTCACACCCAGGTTATCATTGGCCGTATGGGCCCAACATGTTGGGTTATTGTAATTTGTATCATATGAAGGTTAAACTTATGTCCTGAGTTATTATAATTACTAGATGTGATATTGGTTTTAGAAATAAACTAATAGTGTTAAATTTTTTTATTTTTTCCTCTCATGATAAAGAATCTGATGGTAGTTTGGTTTCTAACCTATCCATCCACCAAGACATTGAAAACCTTCTTTTAAGCCAAATACATGTAAGAGTTTTTTATAGTAAAACCATTTGTGATTTCATTTAATATTAATGGGTTATAGTTTCTATCTCATATGTGTGTCTTCTACACATATATAATCTTTGTTGTGGTGTCTATTGTATTTTTTAGGACACTACCATGATGATTTCTAGATATGACACTATAGATAGATCATGAAGATGATCCTCATAATGATGAGAATTTAGTACTGGGTCTTATACTTAATGTGGTATATCTAGGTTTTTTGTTTATTCATACACCTCCCAAAAAGAAGAAAGTTGCACAGGAAGTTTTGTGTGATGATCTTTATGGGATGGGTGCACTATATGTTTTTCAAAAGAAGCCATCCCTTCTATTTCCAGATGATTCTAAATCCTAGGTTATTGAGGATTGTCTTAATGTAGTAACTTATCTTGTAACATCCCACCCCATATCATTAGCTTCAAAGGGAGGATGAATGCTATATGGACTTAAGAAATGTTCCCAAGGCGCCAAAGGTTGGCAATAAATGTCTAGCGTCTCGACAATAAATTGGGGAATAGTTTTCCCTTGAGATAAAACCAACCAACCAAGAAGTCCACTATCAACAATCTATATGATGCATGTCGAAAAAACAACCAAACCGATATATTACCAAAAGAATACCAATTTTTCCAAATCCCAATGGCCAAAACAACCAAAAACAAATAATATTACTAAGAGGAGGACTACATAATTGTCCATAAGAACTACGATGTCATCCATAGCTCCACACCATGCTCCGTGCTCCAAGCACGACCACATCACCAAAGAATCATGCCAAACTGCCAGCAAAATGAGAAGCTTTACTCTTACTAATTTCTTGTAACAAAACATCTGTAAAAGAACCAAATTTCCAAAAAAGTGGGTTACTACAAATACTAAGTATGTTTTCCCCAAATTACTTCCCTACACATGCCACTAGGAAAAGACTGTTAGCATATTTATATAATGTAGTATATATAAAACATGGAATAGTTCAACAATTACCAATAATCCAAACACACCCTTATCAAGCTACCTTAACCAAAACATGAAACCCAAGGAAACTCCAAAAAAACATGCCATAATACACTTCACCATTCCACATTAGCACCACAATTCTATCTTGAAAAGTAACACACAACAAGGAAACCAAAATGATGGAGCTTTCATCCCACCCGTTCACCCATTTACAACTAGTGGTGCTTTCAGACCACTATCCATAATGGTGGTTCTTCCAACCACTATCCAATAACCTTTTCTAGTGAGACATCCCACCCACTTCCACATAGAAATCATAAGACATAACACATAATAAACCAAAAACCACAAAGCACTAATGTTGCACAATAAGAACACAACCACTTCCAACTCATGTCAATTCACTTCTATAAATCACTCATTTATTGAAAACACCCTTTAACCAACATTCCATACCAAATCACATTTAAATAAGAAACATCATTATTAAAAACCCAATATTTCAAAAAAAAAATCATTAACAGCCACTAACCATTTTAAAATCAATAATTTAAAATCACACAACAAAGCGTCATTTTGCATCAATAATACATTTTCCCCAAAATCTCCCAAATCATCACCAAATGGATTTACAAAAAGATTCTCACATAATTATTACAATTAATTTCAACAAAAAAAAATTAATTTTAAACAATATCAATATTTATAACTAGGTGGAGTTGAGAGAGAAGCCACCAACCTTCAGGGTTTCACCAAATTCAACCCACAAGCAACCACACCCCAATCAGGGAAAACGCTCAACTATAACCACTCAATATATCCTTAACTATCACCCAATAGCCTTAAAATCAACACCCAAGGAAACAAAAACTATATATCTACACTAAATTGGTGTAGATCTACAAAACTGAGAGAGAGGGAAGGGTAAATCTAGAGAAAACCATAAAAAACTAGGAGACATACTAGTGAAGAATCAGATCAACCAAAGAAAGAAATCCATTTTATTTTCTTCCAAAATGAGTGTCAGAGCACTCATACCCCTTTAGAATAGAAAATAATGTGTGAGGCTCAAGTGGGAGAGATTTTGGTTGTTTTTAGGGAAATCCTAACTAATTCAAGTTTTAAAAAAAACCCATTTTTACAGGTCGCACGGTTTGCTCGCACAGTGAGACAAATCGTACACTAACCATGCACATTATTCTAATTTGAAAGAACACCACACACGACCCACAACACATGTTTTGGAAAACTGTGTGCAATCCATACATACTCCACTACTCGCACTGTTTATCTCGCACAGTTTCTCCTAACCTTGCTAAAACCCTTCAACCATAAAAGGCCTCGAAAGTTTTCCAAAACCTTCCCAAACTCATCCAAATACATCCCAAGAAAATTATACACATTAATAGGCATAAAAATTCTACATACATCAAATCGGGGGTGCTACATTCTCCCCACCATTGGACATTCATTCCTCAGAAAGTATAGAAGCATCACATTGTCAAAAGATCTCGGGACATTGCTCGACCATCTCTTTCTCCCACTTCCAAGTCTCCTCCTAAGTCTGACCATTCATCCAAAAAACATGAAATAAACTAATGATTTTACCAGGAAAGACTTTCTCCTTTCAATCCATAATCCACACTAGCACGTGAACCATGTAAGCATCCGGTTCTTACTCACCATCATCCCAAAAAAATTTATGGTCAGGATCCTACTCATACTTTATCAACTGCGACACATGAAACACATTGTGAACCACACTAAAACATGGTGGAAAATCCAAATGATAAGTCACCTCTCCATCATTTCATGTATCTCAAAAGGACCAATATACCTCGTAGATAACTTACCTTGCTTACAAAACCAACGATGTCTCATCCTAGGAGATATTCTAAAAAAACACATGATCGCCCACATCAAATGACAACGGTCATCTTTGATGGTCCACATATTATTCCTAACGACATTGAGACATCTCCATCCTTATTCTGATCAACTATATATTCTCTATAGTCTCTTGGACATGGCTCGGTCCAATCATCAAAGTATCACCTGTTTCCACCCAACATAGTGTAGAACGACACAGATACACATACAATGCCTCAAATCAATCCATGTGTATTAAAGGCTAATAACTATTATTATAGGATAAATCCACTAACGGTATGTTCTCCTCCCATGAACTACAAAAATACATCATAGAATCCCTTAACATACCCTCCAAAGTTTTTATCATCCTCTCAGATTGGCCATCCATCTGAGGATGATAAGTCGTTCTCATCATCAACTATGTCCAAAGGGCTTGCTACAAGTATTTCCAGAAATGAGATGTTATCCTCATATCTCTATTTGCTATAATCAAAACTGGAATACCATTCCACTTTACCACCTCCCAGATTTAGATTTTTGATAGATCCTCTACCATATGAGTTTCACAAAACGGGATGAAATGATCTGACTTTATGAGCTAATCCATAATCACACATATGGAATCGTGTTTCCTATCCATTCATGGGTGACCCGTCACACATTCTACTACTATTTTCTCCCATTTCCACACTGGGATAGGTAAAGAGTAAAACATTTCTTCTGGCCGCGGATGCTCTACCTTGATTTTCTCATTCATCTCGAAACAAACTACGCCACTTTCCTTTTCATACCATCCCACCAACACTACGCTTTGAATGCCTTTTACATTTTATAAATTCTAGGATGAACAACCCACCATAAATGATGATATAATCAGAGATGTTCTTCTTGACAATACACTGTTATTACGATCTGATTCTGAAAACAGAAGACTGAATTCCTATTCAACTCCCATCCCTAAATGGGATCCTCACCATTGGGGTTAGACCTGATCGCCATACACACAGAATCACATGAATGTGCCTCTTTAACGAAACCAACAAATTCAAGAACCAACAAAACTGCAAAGAAGATTGATCTGTCACCCCAATCCTCTCATTCCAATCTCATGTCACCTATGACCGACATTAACTACCACTTATCTTATGCATGTTTCACTACCCGAGCATATTATTTTTTACTTAATGCATCTGCCACAGAATTTCCCTTTCCCGGTGTGTACATTATTTCGAAATCAAACATCTGGAGATATTCCATCCATCTAATTTACCTCAAGTTATAATATCTATATGAGAAAGTATGCTTTATGATCTTATGGTTGGTAAACACTATAAATTTCTCAACAAAGAGATAATGATTCAATATTTTTAATGAATGAACCAATGATGCCAACTCCAAATCATTTGTTGGGTAGTTATTCTCATGAAACCTCAAATTTCGTGAGCCATATGCAACCACATGATCCCCCTATATGAGAACACAACCCATCCCTGATCCTGATGCATCACAATACACCATATACCCTTTCCCTGGTCCAAGAAAAACCAATATTGGGGATGATGTAAGGAGACCCTTTTTCTCTTCAAAGCATTTTTGACAATTCTCATCCCATTGATGTCACGACCCGTCCTCGGGGCCCGTGCCGTGACTACCCCAAGCCCGCCTTCCATAGGCCAGGGGCTGGCGACTAGCACCAAGGCGTAAAATCCCGGTAAACAGGGAAGGCATTGCCTTTATAAGTAACAACCACCACAGAGTCAGCAAGCGGAAAGTAAAGTGCAGAAAAGTAAAGGGGGCCGGAATACAAGCCCAACTGAAAGTACAACTGAAAAGTAAAGAACAGCAACTGAAAAAAAGACGGCGGCCTCGTGTCGTCCACTGGCAATCCCACCTGAAGGGTGGGTACAGATAGCCTCCAGGCACCTCGGGTCCCACGTCCGCTCCGAGCACGTCCCGCCCAGTGGTCCACCTCCAGGTACCGTCCTGCTCCACGCCCCAACCGTGATCATCGCTGTCCGTCGTCTGCAACCAACACAACAAGGTGCGGGCATAGCCCGTGCAGGGGTGAGTATAAGCTACTCAGTAAGGACCCCGAGACCCCCAAAAGTCTCCCGAAATCCACAAAGGATATAGCACAAAAGAAAGATACAATCACGAAGTAACATCTGACTCAACTTAGGTATATGCCCATACATATACATAAGTCCCCACTTCTAGCTCTGCTCACGAGCACAAGAACAACTCAATCCACAAAGGAAAGCAAGACTCAAATCCACAAGGAGAGTAAACAGTAAATCCACAAAGGATAGTTCAACACAGTCCACAAAGGAGAGTAACATAAGATTCAGCTCAACCAGGTATATTTTTTCAGATGACGTCAAAGATGATCACTGATCCATCTAAGTCGTCGGACCCACGAAGGATCGATAGGTACTAACCCCCGCAAAAGACCCACACAGGATCGGGCTCACACAGAACCTGTAGGCAGTGGCTCACACAGAACCGGTAGGCAGTGGCTCACACAGAACCGGTAGTAGGACCCACACAGGATCGGGCACTGATCCACATAGGATCGCTGAGTGCAGTAGTCGACGCAGTCCACTGAGGATCTCTGAACAGTCGTCGCCGTAGTCCACGGAGGATCTCTGCTCTGCCGTCGTCGCAGTCCACTGAGGATCTCTGCTCTGCCGTCGTCGCAGTCCACAGAGGATATCTGCTCTGTCGTCGAAGTCACAGCCAGCGCTAGGGTTCCCGCACACAGCGAGCTCGTTTAGGAGGGTCCGCTCCACGAGCCGAGAGGCTGATACATCAACTGACACGTAGTCCGAAATTGATGTATCCAAAAGTTCCGTATCGACAACAGGATCTCAACGCAACAGACGGCGCGTCAATCGGACGCCCGGTCTGAGAGTTATTGGCATTTTCGTCCCAGGGGCCCGGTTGGGTTTTTAGGGTAAAACCAACCCAACCGTACTCCGCCTGTGTGCGATCCTCGGGCGTAGTATTCCAAAAGTTCCGTCTCACTTAGAGGAAACTACCACAGCTGACGGTACGTCGATCGGACGTCCGTAGCTCAAGTTATAGGCGTTTCCGCTCCGAGGGCCCGGTTGGTTTCGTGTACGAACCAACCCGGCCGAACCCAATGTCTTCCGAAACCTTGAGTATAATATACCGAAACGACCGTATCGATCCAAGGATCGCGTAGCCGCTGACGGTTCGTCAATCGGAGGTCCCAGGCCCAAGATATGGGCGAAAGACCGAAGAAGGCCTGAAAACGGGGGTTCTGGGCCCGGGGCGACCCGGCCCGAACCCCCCCTTGGGTCGGCCGAGCCGGGTCGGCCCCAACCGGGTCGGCCCGACCCGGCCGACCGGACCGGATGGCTCGGCTTTGGCCGAGCGGCCGAAGAGGTGCCGCGGGTTTGACCCGCGGCTTTGGGGGAACGCGGCCCCGCGGGGGGGCCGCCTGTCATGCGGATGCGGCCGGGCCGCCGCGTCCCTCCCCGGTTCCGCACGGCCGCGGAACCGGCCGCCGCCGCCTTCCGCGGGCCGCCGGAGTTGCTCCGGTGGCCCGTTTTGCCTCCCGTCTGCGCCGTTGCTCCTCCCGGGGGCCGATCTTCACTGCAGGATCAACGGATCGCCCTTGCCGCACGGTTCGTCGTCGTCCGCCAAATCCGCACAACAAAAGATCGGCGGAGGGTTGCCGGGTCTTGTTCGTTAGACCCACACCCTCCGCGTTAGTCATAAACTCAACGGAAGGAAAAGAGAAATAATCAACAACAATTTTAAATAAATTAAAATTTTTCGGAGATCAGGTTCTTTACTTTAAAAGAATAAACACGGGAAAGAAACATCAAGAAAATAAACCCCTACCTCGAAGTCGCCGTCGGACGTGAGGTCGTCACGGAATCGCTCGTCGCGGAAGGAGGGGGTCGACGCGTCGTCGCGGAAGAGACGTTCGTCGCACCGCGGGAAAAGCGTCGCGCCGACGATCTCCTGATCTAGAACAAACGGATTTAATTAATTAAATCCGTTGTTATTGAAATTAAAAAGGGGGAATTAATGATCTGATTCTCACCTTAGTTGTCGAACGAGGATCGGCCGCGGAAGAAGAGGCGTCGCCGAAGAACGTCGCAGGTAGAGCTCGTCGACGTCGCAGATCACGGTGTGCGTCGTCGAATTCCGGTCGCCGGCGTTCTTCGCGTTCTTCGCGTTCTTCGCGTTCTTCGCGTTCTTCGCGTTCTTCGCGTTCTTCGCGTTCTTCGCGTTCTTCGCGTTCTTCGCGGGGAGGGTGGAGGCTCAGAGGAATTGCACAACGAGAGGATCCTCCAAAATAGACAAGTTTGTCTATTTTATTATTTTGCCAACAAACGCAAAACGCGTAAGTAACGACCCATTAAATTCGTTGAATTAATTCAACGAATGAAACAGCCCATTTAATTCACGAAATAAACCGCCCAATTAAATGGTCTGTTATGAAATTAAAGAAAACGCGTCGGTTGACTTTTCAGTTACTTTGACGGGTTTTCGCGGGTGCGTTACTTAGCGAAAGAAACGGCGGGGCTCGTGCGGGCCCCACCGCACAAATATCCTAACAAAGGGGTAGGATATTTCCGGATAGCACCCTATCCGCTTTAACTCAGTTCAAGTGGCTTTCAAGTGACTTCCAAGCAGCTTAAGTGAAATAAAATAAAGTTGTCGCACAAATTTATTTTATTTCTGACTTAAAGCCCCGAAATTTAAAAACCACGTCTGAGCAAACACAACTCCGGAAGAGGCGTTTCTAAGCAAATACCGGCACTGCGATTTCCTCGGTGCCCTCAGAATTCGATTCCGGGCACCGGTTCAAAAGATAGAAAAACCCGCTCGTCCGTTCACTGAACGTACCCGAGCCAAGCTTCGGAAATTGATTCCGGGCACACCGGGCCTCGGAATCAGGTGCCGTCTAAAGCTACGCTCTTGTAAAATTCCAAAGAAAATTAAGAAAAAAATTTCCTTGAAATTTGCGGGTCTTTAAATTATTCCCACCTCAGGGCTTTACGTCCCCGTAAAGATACATCAAAAACTAGGGGAACAAATGGGGGTACTGAGCACGCATCTGAGCCTCCCGCTCCCAAGTGCTCTCCTGGAGGTTCCCGTGCTGCCATCTGCCGCGCACAAGAGGAATCGACCGCCCACGTAGGACCCGCTCTTGTCGATCCTCGATCTCCACTGGGACCTCCGCAAAAGTCGCCCCATCGTCCACGTCCAGCTCCCCAAAGTCGATGATGTGCGTCGGGTCGTGCACGTATCTCCTCAGCTGAGACACGTGGAAGACGTCGTGCACCCGGTGCAACTGAGGTGGTAGAGCCAGGCGATAAGCCACCTCTCCTATCCTGCTGAGGACCTGGAAAGGCCCGATGAAGCGTGGAGACAACTTGCCGCCTCGGCCAAATCTCCGTGAACCACGTCGAGGTGAGACACGCAAAAAGACGTGGTCGCCATCCTCGAACTCTAGTGGCCTCCGCCTCCTGTCAGCATAAGACTTCTGCCGGCTCTGAGCTGTCCTCATCCTCTCCTGGATGATCTGGACCTTCTCTGTCGTGGCTCGGACCATCTCTGGTCCCACGAGTGCTGACTCCCCAGGGTCTGTCCAGCACAACGGTGATCTGCAGGGTCTGTCGTACAACGCCTCGTATGGTGCCATCCCGATGGTGGAGTGGTAGCTGTTGTTGTACGCGAACTCCACCAAGGGTAGGTGGTCCTCCCAGCTGCGACCAAAGTCGAGAACACATGCACGGAGCATGTCCTTGAGTGTCTGTATGGTACTCTCCGTCTGACCATCCGTCTGAGGGTGGAAGGCTGTGCTCAGATGGAGCCGCGTCCCGAACGCCTCCTGCAACCCCTTCCAAAGCCGGGAAGTGAAACGAGCATCTCGATCGGAGACGATAGACGATGGCACACCGTGAAGCCGTACGATCTCCTGGACGTAAAGACGTCCCAAGCTCTCCACTGAGCCCTGCTCTCTGATGGGTAAGAAGTGTGCCGACTTGGTGAGTCGGTCGACAATCACCCAAATGGAGTCGTGACCTCTGGAAGTGCGTGGAAGTCCAGTCAAGAAGTCCATAGATATGCTATCCCACTTCCACTCCGGGACCTCCAAGGGCTGTACCAAGCCTGCTGGTACCTGATGCTCTGCCTTCACCTGCTGGCAGGTGAGGCATCGTGAAACGAACTCTGCCATAGCTTTCTTCATGCCCGGCTACCAGTGCTGTCGTCTGAGATCCTGGTACATCTTCGCCACTCCGGGATGTACCGCCAAGGGAGAAGTGTGAAACTCTCTCAGCACCTCCTCTCGAAAAGCGACTGGTACGAAGGTACGTTCTCTGAAAAGGATGTCGTGCTCTGCTCCAAGGGAGAAACCATCAGGCGCCTGACCTGAGGATATCAGTGCACGCCGGGTCTCACAGTCAGCGTCCCCACGCTGAGCCTCTCTGACCCGCTGTATAAGTGGAGGAGAGACTGTGAGAGACTGAAGAAAGGCTGCTCCGTCTCTATCCACGAAGGATATCTGTAAGGAGGCTAGCTGCTCCGTCGCCTCCTCAAGTAGCTGAATGCCCGTCCTCCTGCTAAGGGCATCGGCTACCACGTTCCCCTTCCCAGGAGTATAGACTATCTCAAAGTCATAGTCCTGGAGGAACTCAAGCCATCTCCGCTGTCTCAGGTTCAGGTCCTTTTGAGAGAAGATATACCTGAGACTCTGGTGGTCAGAAAAGACTGTGAAGCGCTCGCCCATCAGATAGTGCCGCCAAGTCTTCAGAGCGAAGACCACTGCTGCTAACTCCAGGTCATGATTGGCGTAGTTCTGCTCATGCGGCCTCAACTGACGTGATCCGTAGGCGATCACGGCCCGCTCCTGCATCAGGACGCACCCGAGTCTAGTCCCTGATGCATCGCAGTAAACTACATATCCAACTCCCTCCTCAGGCAACCTCAAGATAGGTGCGCTGGTCAATCTCTGTCTCAGCTCCTGGAAGCTCTGCTGACATCTGTCTGACCACACAAAGGGTTTTCCCTTCTTTGTCAAGGCTGAGAGTGGTGCTGCAACTCTGGAGAAGTCTGGCACAAATCTCCGATAGTATCCGGCTAGGCCCAAGAAGCTCCGCACCTCCGTCACGCTCCTGGGTGGCTCCCAAGCTAGCACTGCCTTGATCTTCACGGGATCCACTGCAACTCCCGCCTCAGAGATGACGTGCCCCAAGAAATGGACCTCACGTAACCAGAACTGGCATTTTGAGAGCTTTCCATAAATCAGGTGCTCTCAGAGTGTGTCTAGCACAACTCGCAGGTGGTAGGCATGCTCCTCCTCAGTCGTCGAGTAAACCAAAATGTCGTCAATGAAGACCACGACAAATCGGTCGAGGTATGGCTGGAAGATCCTGTTCATGAGGCTCATGAACACTGCTGGAGCATTGGTTACGCCGAACGGCATAACCAAGAACTCATAATGGCTATACCGACACCTGAATGCCGTCTTCTGCACGTCCTCGTCTCGAACTCTGAGCTGATGATAGCCTGACCGGAGGTCTATCTTCGAGAACCACCGCGCTCCCTTGAGCTGATCGAAGAGGTCATCAATCCGTGGCAGCGGATACTTGTTTCTCACTGTCACCTGGTTCAGGCGACGATAGTCGACACATAGTCGCAAGCTCCCGTCCGCCTTCTTGGCGAACAAAATCGGGGAAGCCCAGGATGAAACACTGGGTCGGATAAACCCCTTGCTCTGCAAGTCCTCCAACTGTACCAGCAGCTCTCGAAGCTCGGCGGGGGACATCCAATATGCTGGAGTAGATATCGGGGCTGTCCCGGGGTACAAGTCGATGTAAAAGTCTACCTCTCTACGAGGAGGTAGCCCTGGAACGTCGTCGGGAAAGACGTCCACGTACTGGTCCACCACTGCAGGAAAACCTGGACTCCGCACGTCCACTGCTCCTAGGATGAGGCTAGCCAACTGATGAGAGATGTGTTGCACTCTCCTCCGCGGAAGTCCATCCTGTGCTGCAAAGGTTCCCTTCTCGCCGGTGAAGGTAAACCTGCTCCCATCGGTGCGAACACATCGCACCTTGCGCCTAAAACAGTCGATCTGGGCATGAACCGTGGATAACCAATCCATGCCCAAGATGACGTCGTAAGGCCTCGACGCCACTACAAGGAGATCCCAGCCGAAGCTCTCGCCTCCTAGAGTAAGCTCACACTGCCGGCACCAGTGCGTAATCGTCGAGTCTACTCCCGTAGGAGTCTCTAGCCGTAAGGATCGAGCCAACGGCTCAGTCGGAATCTCCGAGCTCCGAAAAAGGGCAGAGGCTATGAATGAGTGACTCGCCCCTGTGTCTATAAGTACTGCAGAAAGGGTGGAATAGACAAAGATCGTACCTCGAATCATCTCTGGCATGTCGGGGTCGTAGGCCTCCACTGCCTGGAGCTGGGCCTGCCCCTGCCCGCCAGCTCCCTGTGGTCGAGGTGGCCCTCCTGGTGGTGGTGGGGGTAGAGCCTGGAAGCGTCGCCCACCACCCGCTGCTCGGCCAGCTCCTCTGCCTCGTCCGCCTCCTCCCAGCTGACCGCCACGGTCGACCCTCTGCCTCTGCCTGGGTGGCCCCTCCACCGTCTGCTGCTCCTCTGATCGGCGAGTCGGGCAGTCGCGAGCCATGTGACCCTGCCCGTCGCAGGAGTAGCACAGCCTGCCTCTCGGAAGGCTGGCACTCCGCTGTGTGCCCCGCACCGCTGAGCCGGTGTCCTGAGGCCGTCTGCGTGGGGGTCTGGTCTGCCTGGACCCGAGAGTCATCCGTCGGCTACCTGCTGCCGAAGACTCAGCTACCTGCCGCCCTGCGCTAGGTCTTGCTGCTGAAGAAGGCTCTGCCAGGAAGCTCTCGATCAGGAGGGCTCGCTCCAGCACTCCCGCCTGGGTCGGAATGCTGAGGGAGATCAGCGACGCCCGAATCTCCTGTCGCAATCCCTGCTCGAAGGTCTGGGCCCGGAAGAAGGGGTCCCGTACCATGTCGGTCGAGTAGCGAGATAGGTCAGTGAACCTCGCCGCGTACTGAGCGACCGTCATGCTGCCCTGGCGCAGCTGGAGAAGCTCCTTGATGCGCACCGCTCGGAGGGTGGCCGGGACGAACTCAGAGCGGAAGAGGCTCTCGAAGTCCGTCCAGAGCAAGGATGCCTCATCGTGAACCTGGAGCATCAAGCTCCACCATCGTCCTGCCGCCGCCTGCAGGAGGCTCGCCGCGAGAATCACCATGAGATCCGCTGGTGTCCTCACTAGCCTAAAGATCCGTACCACCGCCTCTAGCCAGTCCTCGGCGGCCTGGGGGTCCGCCTCACCGCAAAACCTGGGCGGTCGCTGGCTCTGAAACTCATGCAGTGCCCTAAGGCGACGTGCATCGTCAGCGTCTGGTACTGGTAGCATCGGTGGCTCGGCGGGTAAAGCTACCGCCGGTGCCACTGCTGGCAAAGGGCCATGCACCGAGGCCTCGTCGCTCGGTGGGCTGTCGTCGCGCCCTACACTCGGAACCCTAGCTGGCTGTCGTCGTGGGGCCATCCTGAAAAGGAGAACAAGAGCACCACAGTTAGAACAGTATACCTGGTGAGCTGGCACAAGTAATCACAAGGAAAACTTGAGACTTTCATGAAGCAGATCAGTATACCCGGTGAGCTGACACAAGTAATCACAAAGAAAACTTGAAACACACACGCAATCAATGTTTTCATGCATTAAGTCGGAAATCAGGAGTCAGGGTCCTGGTGTACGGATACATCGGCCGCCGCACCAACACTGGGCTCCCTGAACTGATAACCACACTCAATACACTAAACACTATTGCTTCATATAGAAAGAAAGGACGATCAGAGTCTGCGGTAGAACCGACCACCTCTGATACCAATTTGTCACGACCCGTCCTCGGGGCCCGTGTCGTGACTACCCCAAGCCCGCCTTCCATAGGCCAGGGGCTGGCGACTAGCACCAAGGCGTAAAATCCCGGTAAACAGGGAAGGCATTGCCTTTATAAGTAACAACCACCACAGAGTCAGCAAGCGGAAAGTAAAGTGCAGAAAAGTAAAGGGGGCCGGAATACAAGCCCAACTGAAAGTACAACTGAAAAGTAAAGAACAGCAACTGAAGAAAAGACGGCGGCCTCGTGTCATCCACTGGAAATCCCACCTGAAGGGTGGGTACAGATAGCCTTCAGGCTCCTCGGGTCCAACGTCCGCTCCGAGCACGTCCCGCCCAGTGGTCCACCTCCAGGTACCGTCCTGCTCCACGCCCCAACCGTGATCAGCGCTGTCCGTCGTCTGCAACCAACACAACAAGGTGCGGGCATAGCCCGTGCAGGGGTGAGTATAAGCTACTTAGTAAGGACCCCGAGACCCCCGAAGGTCTCCCGAAATCCACAAAGGATATAGCACAAAAGAAAGATGCAATCACGAAGTAACATCTGACTCAACTTAGGTATATGACCATACATATACCTAAGTCCCCACTTCTAGCTCTGCTCACGTGCTCTAGAACAACTCAATCCACAAAGGAAAGCAAGACTCAAATCCACAAGGAGAGTAAACAGTAAATCCACAAAGGATAGTTCAACACAATCCACAAAGGAGAGTAACATAAGATTCAGCTCAACCAGGTATACTTTTTCAGATGACGTCAAAGATGATCAATGATCCATCTAAGTCGTCGGACCCATGAAGGATCGATAGGTACTAACCCCCGCAAAAGACCCACACAGGATCGGGCTCACACAGAACCTGTAGGCAGTGGCTCACACAGAACCGGTAGGCAGTGGCTCACACAGAACCGGTAGTAGGACCCACACAGGATCGGGCACTGATCCACGTAGGATCGCTGAGTGCAGTAGTCGACGCAGTCCACTGAGGATCTCTGCACAGTCGTCGCCGCAGTCCACGGAGGATCTCTGCTCTGCCGTCGTCGCAGTCCACTGAGGATCTCTGCTCTGCCGTCGTCGCAGTCCACGGAGGATCTCTGCTCTGTCGTCGAAGTCACAGCCAGCGCTAGGGTTCCCGCACACAGTGAGCTCGTTTAGGAGGGTCCGCTCCACGAGCCGAGAGGCTGATACATCAACTGACACGTAGTCCGAATTTGATGTATCCAAAAGTTCCGTATCGACAACAGGATCTCAACGCAACAGACGGCGCGTCAATCGGACGCCCGGTCTGAGAGTTATTGGCATTTTCGTCCCAGGGGCCCGGTTGAGTTTTTAGGGTAAAACCAACCCAACTGTACTCCGCCTGTGTCCGATCCTCAGGCGGAGTATGCCAAAAGTTCCGTCTCACTTAGAGGAAACTAGCACAGCTGACGGTACATCGATCAGACGTCCGTAGCTCAAGTTATGAGCGTTTCCGCTCCGAGGGCCCGGTTGGTTTCGTGTACGAACCAACCCGGCCGAACCCAAAGTCTCCCGAAACCTTGAGTATAATATACCAAAACGACCGTATCGATCCAAGGATCGCGTAGCCGCTGACGTTTCGTCAATCGGAGGTCCCAGGCCGAAGATATGGGCGAAAGACCGAAGAAGGCCCGAAAACGGGGGTTCTGGGCCCGGGGCGACCCGGCCCGAACCCCCCCTTGGGTCGGCCGGGCCGGGTCGGCCCGAACCGGGGCAGCCCGACCCGGCCCGACCCGGCTAGGCCGGGTCCGGTCCGGCCTGGGCGCGGCCCGGCCGACCGGACCGGCCGGCTCGGCTTCGGCCGAGCGGCCGAAGAGGCGTCGTGGGTTTGACCCGCGGCTTTGGTGGAACGTGGCCCCGCGGGGGGGCCGCCTGTCACGCGGACGCGGCCGGGCCGCCGCGTCCCTCCCCAGTTCCGCGCGGCCGCGGAACCGGCCGCCGCCGCCGCGGCTGAAGCCGCGGCGGATCTCCTCCACGGCGGCGCGCCGGGCGCCGCCGCCTTCCGCGGGCCGCCGGAGTTGCTCCGGTGGCCCGTTTTGCCTCCCGTCTGCGCCGTTGCTCCTCCCGGGGGCCGATCTTCACTGCGGGATCAACGGATCGCCCTTGCCGCACGGTTCATCGTCGTCCGCCAAATCCGCACAACAAAAGATCGGTGGAGGGTTGCCGGGTCTTGTTCGTTAGACCCGCACCCTCCGCGTTAGTCATAAACTCAACGGAAGGAAAAGAAAAATAATCAACAACAATTTTAAATAAATTAAAATTGTTCGGAGATCAGGTTCTTTACTTTAAAAGAATAAACACGGGAAAGAATCATCAAGAAAATAAACCCCTACCTCGATGTCGCCGTCGGACGTGAGGTCGTCGCGGAATCGCTCGTCGCGGAAGGAGGGGGTCGACGCGTCGTCGCGGAAGAGACGTTCGTCGCACCGCGGGAAAAGCGTCGCGCCGACGATCTCCGGATCCAGAACAAATGGATTTAATTAATTAAATCCGTTGTTATTGAAATTAAAAAGGGGGAATTAACGATCCGATTCTCACCTTAGTTGCCGAACGAGGATAGGCCGCGGAAGAAGAGGCGTCGCCGAAGAACGTCGCGGGTAGAGCTCGTCGACGTCGCAGATCACGGTGTGCGTCGTCGAATTCCGGTCGCCGGCGTTCTTCGCGTTCTTCGCGTTCTTCGCGTTCTTCGCGTTCTTCGCGTTCTTCGCGGGGAGGGTGGAGGCTCAGAGGAATTGCACAATGAGAGGATCCTCCAAAATAGACAAGTTTGACTATTTTATTATTTTGCCAACAAACGCAAAACGCGTAAGTAACGACCCATTAAATTTGTTGAATTAATTCAACGAATGAAACAGCCCATTTAATTCATGAAATAAACCGCCCAATTAAATGGTCTGTTAAGAAATTAAAGAAAACGCGTCGGTTGACTTTTCAGTTACTTTGACGGGTTTTCGCGGGTGCGTTACTTAGCGAAAGAAACAGCGGGGCTCGTGCGGGCCCCATCGCACAAATATCCTAACAAAGGGGAAGGATATTTCCGGATAGCACCCTATCCGCTTTAACTCAGTTCAAGTGGCTTTCATGTGACTTCCAAGCGGCTTAAGTGAAATAAAATAAAGTTGTCGCACAAATTTATTTTATTTCTGACTTAAAGCCCCGAAATTTAAAAACCACGTCTTTGCAAACGCAACTCCGGAAGAGGCGTTTCTAAGCAAATACCGGCGCTGAGATTTCATCGGTGCCCTCAGAATTCGATTCCGGGCACCGGTTCAAAAGATAGAAAAACCCGCTCGTCCGTTCACTGAACGTACCCGAGCCAAGCTTCGGAAATTGATTCTGGGCACACTGGGCCTCGGAATCAGGTGCCGTCTGAAGCTGCGCTCTTGTAAAATTCCAAAGAAAATTAAGAAAAAAAATTTCCTTGAAATTTTCGGGTCTTTACAATTGAAATGGGATATTATTCCTTATAAAAGATTTCATCGGTGAATACAGTCATTATAAATCACGAAAAAACATTGATAGTACCCATCTACACCAAGGAAGCTCGGTATCTCAAAAAAGTTCTTTGGGGGTTGTCGGGAGATAATGGACTCTATCTATTTCAGAAAAACTAAAACACCTCTCTCAGAAATAACATGGCCATGTAAATGAGCCTCATGTATCCAAATGTCAAACTTTGACAATTTGGAAGACAACAGATGATCCCTCAAGATCCCAAACACTATCGCAAGGTGTTGATCATTCTCTACCCTTGTCCTCGAATACAAAAGTATATCATCTACAAATACCACCACAAAATAATCCATATATCATTTAAATATCTAATTTATCAATTTCATAAACATTGTTGGTGCATTATTTAGATGAAATGGAATATCCACTTACTTGTAATGGCCATATCTACTTCTAAAATTTGTTTCCAGAATATCATCCTTCCTCACCAGCAATTGATGATACCCTGACCTCAATTAAATCTTCGAGAACCAATGAGCTCCCCTCAACTAGTAAAACAAATCATCAATATTTGGAAGTGGATATCAGTTATTTATCATAACCACATTATGTATACGATAATCAACACATATCTACAAGGTTTCATCTTCCTTTTTAACAAACAAATTCGGTGAAGCCCATAGAGAAATGCAAGGCCAGATGAACCCTTTGTTTTCTAACTCTAAAAATTGCACATTTAATTCCTGAAATTCTGTTTTTTTTATTTTGTAAGATTGAAGTGATATAGGACTGGTCCCTCGGAGGAGATCAATCGTAAACTCCACTTCTGTCATAGGTGGAAACCCTAAGAATTATTCAAAACATACATCCATAAATTGATCCACAACCACTGTAAGAACACTCTACTCAACACCTTTCACCGGTTCCAATAACAAAGCCTCCAAAAAAAATGATATCGTACCAACCGATAGTACCAACAAGCTTGTTTCACCCTGCTTGTAACTCTTCTCCCCCTAAAGAGATTTCTAACTCCATCCTCTATCAAAAAACTAACAATTCGAGCATATAAATTGATGTGGTCCTTAAATTTCTTCAACCAATACATTCTCAGGATTATATCATAAGCATCCATGTCAATCACTGATAAATTCCACATCAATTCAATGTCATCCTAAACTATGAAACATTCTCTATAGAGGAAAGATCGACAATCTTTTTTTACATATAGGAGTTTTTAGTTTCAAAATAGAAGGTATCATTTCCACATGTAAACCCAACAAATGAACAATGTGAGATGATATTAAAAAGTTTGAATCACCTATATCGAATAAACTTTACATCAGTGTGGAATTTAAAATAATCAAACCTCTCATCGTGGATGGTCCTGACTGATCATCCACCACAGTATGTTAATCCCTAAACAACAGATTTCTTACCACATTTTTCTCTTTATTACCCTATTGAAGAGTCATGGTGTTCCTCAAATCACCATGACCAACATTACTCTACTGCTTAGGGGTATGTGGTTTCCCCCTTCTTGTCAAAGAATAAGATCCATGCAACCCCTGAGCTGTTTCACAGACACCTGACCACAAATCATTAGGACAATAATGCTGCAAATTCCCCATATTCTTACAATTATGACATGCTCTAGGTTTTTCCATACATTCTCTCCTAATTTGGCTCGTAGAACCAAAATGAAAACATCCTTGCTTACTCTGATGCTGCAAAGTATGATTCACTGATACTGCCATTGGATTCTGCGCCATACTACCACCCTATAAATAAGTGTACATGTTCATCTTGAATCCAGATATTGACTTCCAACTATTCCCCATGGTCAAAACCATAATTCTCCAACCTGTTCCCCCAAAATATCCCACTTAGCCACAAAATCTATAATCAACATTCCTATGTAATCATTTAAAAAACACTAATATATTGGAATGAATTTCCTAGTTCAACCTAGCTTCAAAAATCCATTCCATCAATGATTTACTACCCACCACCTTTGGTGAAAACCACACTATGTTCATAAACATACTTTAATATTTCATTATCATCAGGTTTCCTTACTTCAAAATGAAGAATTCTTATATACACTAGATTCTTAACGTATGAGGGTATAATTTTTTGTTATACAATTCCTCAAACCCCTCCCATGACACACCATGGGCTGTCCCAACATGGACCACCAGCTCCCACCCCTGAAGGGAAAGATCTTCCAACATGTATGTGGGTAGCTTTAATTTCAGCTCTGTCAGTGTTCCCAATAATTCAAATATGATATTTATTCTGTTCAGCCTTTCTTCAGCCCTTTCTGGCCTTAAATCACCACTAAAAATGGGTGTATTCTACCTTTCAAACTAGACCACATGATCTGAATGCTTTGGTTCATCCACTTTATTCCCACTTTTTGTATATGTTAAAGCTTTTAATATAATCTACACTGGCGGCTGGTTAACCTGGGGATCAGGTGCAACCACATTTTCTGTAGGATCCTCCGGTTGTTCTCTACGATGCCAACTCGGTTCCATTTCTATCGACACAAAAACAACCATAAGTCCCACTCCCTTAACAATAAAGGGTATACAATTTTAATGTTCAATTACATAACAACGATCACAAATATGATCTCCACAAGTTCAAATTTTCCATGTTTCATTATTCTAAAAAACCCACCATGTTTTGAAAATCAACCCATTTTCAAAAGACCACAAGTCTCAATGTTTCATATCCTTCCGTTTTGAAACCCGAATCAAAATTATCCAAAATACACACATTTATACCACACTATAAATCATTATAACCCAATTAAATATGAATCGTAGTGGGAATTCATTTCTACCTTTCATTCCATTCTCTTCTCATTGGCTTCACCCATGATAATGAGATATCCAATGCTTATAAGTATCTCCAAACACTTATATACCCAACTCCCTGGTAACTTGATGTTCATCATAAAAGGGTTAGATATATCCTTTTATACTATAAATTCCATGTTCTAACAATTATACTCCATGCTACCATCCTGAATCATGGAATAGATAAAGAACTAATGAAAACACCAAGACCAACAATCAACACCAAAGGAACTGTTCTCACTTATAATCCAAGGACCAAACAAACCGATACCACTTGTAAAATCCCTCTCCATATCATTGGTTTGAGAGGGAGGAGGAATACTACTTGGACTTATACAAAATTACAAAGGCACTAAAGGATAGAAATAAATGGTGAGGGCTTTGAGAATAAATTGGGGAACATTTTTCCGTTGAGATAAAACTGACCAACCAATCAATCCACTATTAGAAATCTACATGATGCAAGTCCACAAAAAAACCGAAATAATATATTACTGAAAGACAACCAATTGTTCCAAATCGTAATGTCTAAAACAACCAAAGACAAATCTGAGTACCAAGTGGAAGAGTACATAGAACTCTAGAATAACTAGTACACCATCCATAGCTGCACACCAAGCACCATAATCCATGCATCACAACATCACCAAAGCATCATGCTGAAACACTAGAAAAATGAGATGCTTTACTCTTATCAATGTCCCATAACAAAAAATCTTAAAAAGAACCAAAGATAAAATGTTGGGGTGAGTACAAATACTTAGTATCTTTTCCCCAAATGACTTCCGTACACACACCACTAGGATAAAACTGTTATCGCATTTATATAAAAAAGTATACATAAACGATGTAATAGTTCAATAATTACCAATAATCTAAACACACCCTTATTAATCCACCATACCCAAACCATGAAACCCAATAGAATTCAAAAAATTAATTCCATTATTCACTTAACCATTTCACATTATCACAACAATTCTATCTTTCAATGTAACACACAACAAGGAAACAAAAATGGTGGAGCTTCCATCCAACCCGTTCACCCATTTCCAACTAACGGTGTTTCCCAACCACTATCCATAATGGTGGTTCTTCCAACCACTATCCATCACCATTTATAGTGAGACATCCCACCCATATCTACACAACCAACATAATCCATAACACTTAATCAACCAACAATCACAAACCACCAAGGCCGCACAATAAGCACATAACCATTTCCAACACATGCCAATTAAAATAAATAAATCGATCATTTATTAAAAAAACCCTTTAACAAACATTCCATTAACAAAAACATTTCAATAAACCATATCTTTATTGAAAATAATATTTTAAAAAAATCATGAGAAACCAATAATGATTTTAAAATCACACAACAAATCCCTGTTTTGCAATAATAACCGACTTTCCCCAAAATCACCCAAATCATCACCAAATGGATTCCCAAAAATATTATCACATAATTATCACAATTAATTTCAAGAACATAAAATTAATTATAACCAAAACAACTATTTCTAACCAAGTGGAATAGAGAGAGAATCCACCTACCTTTAGGGTTCCGGTGAATTCGACCCATAAGCAACTCCACCCCAATCATAGAAAATGCACCAATAAAACAAATCTAGATATCCTTCACTATAATCCAAAATCCTTAAAATCAACACCCAAGGAACCAAAAACCATAGATATACACACCACAGGTGTAGATCCAGAAAACCAAGAGAGAGGGAAGAGTAGATCTAGAGAAAACCAAAGAAACTAAGCAAGGAGACTTACCGGAGAAGAATCGGCTCAACCACACCAAGAAAATCCTTCGATTTTCTTCCAAAATGAGTGGGAGAGTACCCCTAACCCTTGAGAAGATATAATACTTAGTGAGGTTCAAGTGGGAGTGAGTTTTGGTGTATTTAGTTAAATCCGGACTAATCCCATATATTTAAAAAACCCCTTTTTATGAGTGGGTCGTGTGAGGTTCCATTTCAATGAAACAGTAGGCACATGGTTACCTCACAGGATTTGACAAACCTTGCATTAACCATGCGACTAATTTTTCATTGAAATGGAATCTCGAATGTCCCACCCCATAGGGTTATGAAAACTATGCTCCAGCCATGCGTACCCCACTTCCCATACGGTTCATCTCGTATGGTTTCTCCAAACCATGCTCAAATTGTGAGACCTTAAAATAGTGTCCAATGTTTTAAAAAACCTTCCCAAACTCATCCAACCTCATCCCAAGAACTTTAAACACATAAATAGTCATAAACAATGGATACATACCTCAATTTGGGGGTCCTACATGTCTTTTCCTTCATGTTTGGACACCATCATATCAAATGGTGGTCCTTAAAAGGATTGTTTTAAATGTATATTCTTGATGATGGTTGTTTATGGTCTATTAGACTTATGATGAGGAGGGGATTATCTAGTATGATTTTGATAATCCTTTCAGAGAAGTGTTCTATAAAGCTATGAAATGGGCAGTGCGTATCCGAGAGCATCTGTAACATTATCAGAGCATTTAGATTGTGGCATAGTATTCATTGAGGTTCCCTAACCTATAAAGATACTCTATGGATATGGTTCAAGATCTGTCCTTTTGATATAAGACCTTTGAAAAAGTCCTATATAAGGATGTTATTGTAAGAGTTGTGTATAATTATATTCCTACTTCTATTGAGGTTCTTCATCATGAATTATTGGTATAGATATTTATTGTTGAGAAGACTATAATATTTGGTGATGTTTGTGGAAACAAATGATCTAAAACATTGGTATCTGGTAACTAAAAAAATATATAGGGATATAGGAATACAAGAAATTTCCATAGATGTTTTTAGGGTATAGTTCCAACTATTTAGTTCTCTCGTGATGGTTCCTGTCTACCTAGGGAGTAAAACTTATACTAATGTAATTTATGGCGACATCTAGAACATGATTTTCTAACACATCGTGCAGATGATAATGACATAATTAAGGACCATCTAATCAGATAAAACAGCAATATAATATAGGTCTCTATGGATTTATATTTTGAAGAGTACTAAAGAGTGTAAGATGAAGTGGTAAATAGTTTAATTGATTATGAACACCAACTCCGGGTGGCCCATTCTAGTTTTATAGAACATGATGGAAGGAATAAGGAATGTTATATGATGAGGAGGCATGTGATCTAGACGCTCTATTTATGATTATTGTTACAATATATTTAATCACTAATTTAGTTGTAGTAAATATAGATATAGGAGTGCACCACTTGTTTTTTACTCTCATCTGGTTTGATATTAGGAAATTTTTGTAGACCCCTTAAATAGAACATTTCAATAGGAGACTCTTACCAGTGGTGATTCAGTTTTCATACACTTATATAAAATGTGATTCCTATTCTTGTGGGGAATGGGATTAATTTTAGATCCCTTAATTGAATCACTGATGATATACTGTGTCTTTATAGTAATGTACTATTTATTTATTCCTTATTATTTTAGATAGAGGATGAAGTTTTTCCACAATAATGGGATGTGGTTTTCCGTTTTTAGATAAATGTAAATATAATAAGAGCAGTAATGGCTCATGTTTAGGAGGATAAAAAAAATTAATCATCATTAGTTAGTATTTCCTATGGTGGAGCAGATTTGATGAGCCTTTTGTTTCCTTTAGTGATTACAAAGTATGAATACATCATCCATTCAGACTTTCAAGGTCAGCCTCCCACTAAGGGATTGAATTATGCAGAGAAATTCACTAAGGAACGTCAATGATATATTCTCAACAATATTGGAAAGTACTAAAATTTATTGAGTGATGCAGCATCGGTTTGATTAATTTAAGAGGATGGTCATTTTCCAACCCGATGTGCCACCCTTGGAATCCCCTCTATTATTCTCTATGATAGAAGGGGAGAGATTCAATATGTTTTTGGATTACCATATCCTAAATGAGGTTATCATCAAGAATATTTATCCACTAAAAATATCTTAAAACCTCTTCGATCAATTTATAAGGAAGATATGGTTCTTATATCTATAACTCTGATCAGGATACCAACGTATCCGTGTTTGGGATGAGTATCTATCAAAAGCTACATTATAATGTTCATATATTGACTATGATTACATAGTTTTCCCATTTGGTATGATAAATTACCTATAATTTTTCATCAGACTCATGAACGTGATACTTAACCCCTTCTTGGATTTGTTTTTGGTAGTCTTCATCGATGAGAAACTAGTGCACTCAGCCTCCTACTAAGTACATGCAAGACAAATGAGGATGGTCCATGAAAAAATTTGAGTGGACCATAATTATAGGAATCCATTCAAGTATATGTTTATAATTCAATGGGTCCATTTTCTAGTACATGGAATCTAATAAGGTGTATTAATATTTGACCCTGATAATTTTTAGGTAATTCTAGAATTGGAACATCCCATGATTGTGGTTGATGAATAGATTTTCCATTGGTTGGGAGGTTGTTATTTAATAGTCATGATGTTTTATCTAGTATATCCAAACATTTTAATACTTTTATCTTAAATGTGAATCCATTCATGTGTATTGATAAGTTATAGCAGACATTTCAGCGGTTATGACAGAAGATGATGAGTGAACCAGTCTTGGTACTTCTAGAGGATGGCGTTGACTTCATAGTGTTCTACGACGCCTTTTTAAATATGCTAGGATTATTAATGATAGAGTGTAATTTGATTATTTCCAATGTTTAATACCATTTTTACCACATGAGATGAAATTTTTTACCCCTGATGTTGAGCTAGAATCAATATTATTATCCGTAAATATTTGTTGACACAATGTATTTGGGAAAAAATTCGTTTTCTACTCTAAGAAAAGATTCATATGAAAATATTATCAAAGAAGGATCTCAACTAGTGAAATATGATATAGAAATATTTCCACCAATATTATGATATTGATATATTCTACACTCCTAGATAGGAGAAACTAGAGTATGATACTCTTTGAAAAAGATATTGTTCATAGTATTTGAGAGAGGAGTCAATGTACTGGGCCTCATAAAATTTTTCATTATAGTTATAGAATGGTTCATCTCACCTCTAGTCGATGGTAGTTACCCACCCTCTTCAAAAATAATTTTGGGAGTCTCAACATAGATATATACACTATGATACCATGTATATTTAGATATCCATTATATGTACTTCTGAAGGACTTGTACTTGGTGGGGGATTTCATTTTTTTCAAAGGGTGTGTAATTGTACTTGTGATGTTGTGTGAGAATATTTTTGTGGAGTTTAGACATCCGCCATGGTGATACATCCCTATATGGAAAATTTGAACCATGTCCTTTGACTAAATTTATATTTCCTGGAATAATGAAGTGGGTAGTGTAGTATGTCTCTCAATGCCTCACTTATCAGTCAGCAAATACTGAGAACTAGGTTTAGGTGGTTCGGCACAACCCCATGCAGTACGTGAGAGGTAGTGTGATGTAATATCTATGTACATCATTATTGGGATTCCCACAATGTATAGTGGATATTATTCCATCTTGTTGACCATAGACTAACACAACATGTCGGCTCCCATCATTTTAATCCAAGAGTTGAGTTTAGTGGAGAACATGAGAATTCATTAGATAAAATAGATTGTGTGATTTCATGAATTTACCTAATGATAATTTTAGACCATGATTATATATTAATTTCATTATTTTGAAAAGTATTTTATAAGTACAATGGGACTCAATTGTGTTTGATATTATTATTCCACCCCTAGACTGATATCAAAACTGGTCAAACCATTTTTGTTTTGGAGTTCATATTATGGAATTTCATGTTGTACTTCAGCCGTATTTGGAGGATCACCTAACCTTGGTAGAGTTTTTGTACAGAAATATCTACTATTACACCATCATTAAGGAATAATTTTATGCCTTTTTTATTATACACTACATTTCTCAATTGTTTTGGACTGATCCCTGAGATTCAACACTCATGGGTCCAGAGTTGGTGTGAGAGGAGAAAGAGATGGTAGGGTTCTTTTCGGTTTGTATGAGGACATCCCAGGGTAGTTATAACTCTTATACACAATGATAAAGGAGGACTTGAGACTTCATGTTGTGAGACATGTGTTTCGGAAGGTATATCATCAACATGAATAATAGAGATTTGGTTTGGATTCCATGTTTACTATATGTTTCAACAGGACTTTATAGAAATTGTATAGTTTTTCTATGGATGAATACTGCTTGATTCTATTTCCGTAGTTAAACATGTTCATGATTTCATTCACATGTCATAGCTAAGTATATATATGGAATTATGATCACAGGTTATTGAATGGGGAAAGCTGAATGTCATGAATCGGGAATCCTTTGGAGTCTACCAATTAAAGACTGAGGATATATAGGATAATATATTCATTTTCCATGTGATTATATTAGTGCGTGTGAATTTCAAACATGAAAATCATTAGTAGATTACCACGGAGTAAGAGAACCATATGGGATCCCAGTACCCTAATCTTTTTTAGAGCCCTTGATTTTTTTAGAAGAATATCATGGATATGGGGAGAACACAATGGCATTATTTTTTCTTCTTTATTATTTGGAATAATTTATGTAATATTATTAGATCTAGGATAATAGTTAGTCTATGATTTTGGGGCTCATAGAGATTTAATATTTATATAATAATTTTATAAAATATATTATATAAAGAACACACATTTTTTTGAAATAATGAAAGAACACCTAAATGGAGACTAGGATTAGAAACTCTAGACAATAATAAATCAATATTTGGAGGTTTATCCTAGGATTGATTTTATCTTTTTCAATTTATGTTGCATCATTAATGAAATTTCATTGTAAAAATATTTATTTAATAAAAACATAAATTAATATAATGGTTATTTAATTTTTAGTACCTAACATCCTCTATATAATTACTATAACATAAATTACCAATGGTTAGTACTATAAACATTTGGATTCAAATATGAATATATAATTATAATTCTAGGATAATAAATTATAGAACATGGAGGGGAAATTAGTATGCTAATAAAAGAATGTGGATCTCACAAAAAACCATGGGGTGCATTCATTTATCATCAGTGATCGATCAAAACATGTAGTAAGGATTTTGTTTTTTGTTCATTAAATCCCTTTTTATTTATCCCATAATGTTCAGAAATTAATTCAACTAATGAACTAATTCCTAGTTCCATCATGTTTTTTGGGTGAAGATTTATATCAATAGAATTTAAGAGTAGATATTATTTAATATTTTTTAAATCATTCATCATTATAAGGATAATTGATTAAGTCCATCCTAAAAATGTGTCAGGGGTTTATCCTCCAATTGTGTATTGTGTATTTATTACCTTGTTATTTTCACATTCATCCTTTGAATTTTAATTGGACTGTGGTTTGATAGATACATGGAAATCGATAATTCTGAAAATAATATCTTATGCAAAGGATCATGTATGAGGTCGAAGGCCAGGTTCTAACGACCCAACCTTTTCATACATTACAATGAAATAATTTTAAACATAGAAAACATAATATTATTACACATATATTATCCAATAGATTAGTGTCTTGGGAAACCTAGGATCATATATAAAAATTACAACATTGAGCATTAACTTTTTTTTATTTCTTCTTCTCTAGCTTCTTATTGGCAATTGACCTCTCCTTAGTACATGTAGACACATGAGGATATGCATCATAATGGGTGATCTAAAATCCCAGTAAGAGGATATATAAGAACAATATATCATGGGGTGAGCATAATTATAAGGCCACGGCCTTAAACCATACTTAATATTGAATTAAATGAATAATTCAAATTGAGGATCTTTTTAGGTTTAGAGTTTTATAAAATTAGGACATAACTATTACATCTCAAAAGATTACTATGTAGAAACTTCAACTAAGTTTTGATAAAATAAAAACTCTTAAAAAAAATGTCTAGTTCCATGTTTTAGATAGCATGAATTTTCCTTGATACCATCCTTGACCCTATTCCACTTTAAGTCATGTGAAAAACATTTCAAAAACATAGGGTGAGCATAAAAAGCTCAGTAAGGGATACACTAAAAAGGAAATCAGTTAGTTTTTCAAAACCACCAGTAAACCATGAATACTTTATCAAAGTAATACTTTTCACCTTTATGAAGCAGAAAATACTCTTCATTGAATAAAAGATCATTACTTACCCTTTTCTAATCAAAAGATTACAATAAAACCCATATAAATAACACATAACATATAAAGGTAACTTGGGACATAAACATACATAAATGGAATAACCATACGGTTGACTTCCACACATACATAAATGGAATAGCCATACGGCCGACTTCTATAACCAATTCATTGGAGGTTATAACTTAAACACCCATCTTGGTATTCACGGCACCACCCATCATATGGTTTATCACGTAACCACCCATCAAATGTCCATGTACAATTACAAAATCATAAGACATAAAACATATATAATGGAAAGAAAATATTTCAACACTTTGATCACAATATATCACTTAAATATATTGACATAAAAAATACATTATAAAAACCATTTTCAATACCAAAATACATAAAAGAGTATATTGTATTTATTTCATTTTAAAAACATTATGGCTTGTTCCGAAATCCAAAGACCAAATAATACTCGTAGCGGCGGAAAAGGTCGTTGTCAACACGTACGTTAAAAGAAAAATTCCTTTTTGTCGTTTTGTAAAAAACTTCGTAGAGAAAGATTCCTTTGTTATAAAATTAAATTTCAAAGGAGTTTATACACCGTATAAAAGAAAGCCTTGTATTAGAAAAAAATATGCCTCAATGAAAGGATATTGAGACGAAGTCCCTTACCTCATGTCTAACGTGACTCGATTGCTCTTTAATATCCTGAATAATATACTAAAGTTAATTTCTACTTGCATAAAAACCTTTTTCCAGCATATTATTCCTTTTATCTCACTTAGTGACATGTTATAAACATTATGTAATCATTTATGTTAAAAAAATTTGTTTTGTCGATATTTGGTTCTTAAGTCGAAAGTGGACTTCTTACAATTACATGTTGTTTATGTGGTCAAAGGTTCATTATATCCCGAATGATATTCACGATTTGGATATCACCTATATCATATATATTCAGCATATACATGTATTTATAATAATACATAACATTTAGAGGTAAGAAATGAAATGCACCGTTCATGGAGACGGTAAGTCGTACGTACGCATGAATGCTACATTCATTTCTATTGCGTATTTAATGTTGTGAAATCATAATGATATAAGGGTATATTATAACTCCAGTATAACATCATATATAATAACATTAACTCCATCCTTTATACATCCCACATATGGCATTAACGAATCAAATCACTTTCAGGGGGCGGTAGTCCGCACTTCCAAAAATGAAATTATCGTGTTTACCCATAATGGAAACCATAAAGGTATACCACAAATGAAAAATACAGAAGAATAAGGAAAACATAAACATAATATATATCATATATAAATATAGTGACATCTTAATGTCCACCATTAAAGGTGTTAAAAGAATATTGAACAATCATCATTTCGTGAGGCAGAAATTCGCCAAC
Organism: Viscum album; assembly: GCA_963277665.1. Lineage (NCBI taxonomy): Eukaryota > Viridiplantae > Streptophyta > Magnoliopsida > Santalales > Viscaceae > Viscum > Viscum album. The sequence continues at coordinate 173,110,987 of OY728165.1, forward strand.
CACAGAAACAGTATGTTTTTTAAGCATTAGATGTATTTGTGTGTAAGTGTAGCTCGAATAATTCTTCTAAAAATATCCTAGTATATTAAAGACACTGTATTTGTTACAAAATAAATGAATAAAAAGATCATAGGGGGTTGGAGAAGAAAAATAAAACAAAAGAACACAAGTGAAGACATTACCTTAAAATCGGGTAATTCCCTTTGGTTTGAAGCAAAAGGGTTTCTTGAAGAGCTTCCTACCTAAGGTAAGACTTCTAGGATGAACAGAGGGATGTGGAGAGGTAAAATGTTCAGGTTTTGGCCGATCCAAAGGCTTCATACGTGTGGGTAAGTTGGTAGAGGTGGGGGCCTTTCATAAGAGGAGAGGAGGGGCACTCTTGGAAAGTTATAAAAGATTACTTTATTATAAAATGATTTTCAGATTTTAAAGGTCCCAAATTAATGTATTTCAAGGATAAGGTGATAAAAGTTCTAAATACACCCATAAAATATGTTTTTGACATGTGTAGGTCATATATTCAACATTATCATTTCATTTCATTTAAATTGTTAAATAATGAGGTAATCACTGCATCATCATGATGGTCATAAATAATTTAATTTATACCATTTCTAAAAATTATGAAAAAAAATATCATGATGTAGGAGATATTTTTATATTTATAAGGATAATTTATAGTCAAAAATATGACTTCTATAACCCCATTTAAAAATTATTTTAGTAAAACAACTCATGTTTGTGACATTTTTATTTTAACTTTAAATAAAAAGATATTAATGTCATTTTCCTACCAAAGTGGCTCCATGGGGTCCCCAAGTTGAGCCATGGATTTTCTTGGCCGGCCATGACACATCCAATAAGGTTAGGACATGTATGAAGGTCATTTCATATTATTAAAACATTATTTTTTCCTTAAACTACACTAATTACCTCTAATCGCGATTAAAAACATAAAAGTTACTATTCACCAAAAAATTATTTAAATCCCATTGAACCACATTTTACTTCTTAATGACAACCATTTATGTCGTATTTTTCAAATTCAAAACACAAAAGTGGTAAATTTTCATTTAATCAAAAAATCAGTTTATTAAGTACCACTTAGTGGTTTCACTATTCATCAAAATTTAATGTTTTTCAGAAAAATACCAAAATTTCACCCCAAGCTATATTTGATATTCCAAATTCAAAAATGATGTCTATTTTACACATTTCATATCATATATGTTACATTAATTAATTTAATAATTAATTCCCGTTGTCATGACAAATATCGTGTTTTTATGAAACAAAATGTATCAAAAGATTGACACTAGTTTAAGTCTGATTTCAAAGTGAAATTAATTTTAATGACCACTATTAGATTAAATGGTAAAAATATATTCTAATTTCACTTTAAAATGAATTAAAAATATAATCTAATCATATTAATAAATTAGATAAAAAATAAGTTTTGAATTGAAATACAACATTTTTTCACTATTCATTAAAAAATGATCTTTATCGGCAAAATACAAAAAAATTACACAAAGTAAATATTGATGTCCAGATTATAAAGAAGAGTTTTATTTAGTCCAAAATAATTTATAAGAGTGGCCAAAACTATATTTAATGAGGGTTCACCATCAAAAGGCGATAGTTTGACCTTTTATTGAATATTAGAGTATCTATGCCTAAAATTGAATTCTTTTTCTTATTTTAGGCCTTTATCTTTTATTGGATAAATGTAAAAACAATTAAAAAACATATATAATCATATTCTAGTTATTTATATTCATTCCCGCCAATACAACGGCTGCATGTTAACTACCATTTAAAATAATATTATTATATTACTAGTGTGCAACGTAAGATTTCAAAGAAACTCATTGTTGCGTATCGGGTATGCAATCGATCATAGAAACCCCTTTAAAGTAAAATTAATATTTAATTCATAATTATTAATACATATGAATTTTTTTTATTCTTTATTTTACTGGGATGTTACTTCCTTCCCCCTTTTGGGAATTGCTTCCTCGCAATTTTATTCACTTATAAAAATAAGTGGGGGTATTTATCCCTCATAGAATTTTCAGATTCCCACGTTGCCTCTTCAACCATATGGTTTTTCCATAAAACCTTTACCTGGTGAATTACCTTATTCTGCAACACTTGCTCTATATGGTTAAGAATCTGGACTGGTTGATCTTCATAAGAGAGATTCTCTTCTAACTGAACTACCTCTGGGCTCAACACATAATATGGATCTGGCATATACTTTCTCAACATCGAAACATGAACAACATTGTGTACCTGAGATAAACTCGGAGGTAATGCCACTCTGTAAGCAACTGATCCAACTTTTTCCAGAATTTCATATGGTCCAATGAACCGTGGACTCATCTTTCCTTTCTTACCAAATCGCATCACACTTTTCCATGGTGAAACTTTGAGAAAAACATGATCACCTACCTCGAAAGATAGATCTTTCCTCTGGTTGCCCGCATAACTCTTCTGCCTGCTATGAGATGTTCTCATGTGTTTCTAAATCATCTAAACTTTTTCTACCATCTCACCTATCAATCCTAGTCCCATCAGCTTCATTTCACCCACATCATCCCAAAAATCCGGAGTTCGACACTGCTTCCCATATAATGCCTCAAACGGAGCCATCCGTATACTGGAATGAAAACTGATATTATGTGAAAATTCAACCAAAGAAAGATGTTGGTCCCAACTTACCTGATAATCCATAGAGTAAACACGTAGCATATCCTCCAAGGTCTGAATTGTTCGTTCTAACTGCCCTTCTGATTGCCGATGAAAAGCTGTACTAAAATTTAATTCAGTACCCAACGACTTTTAAAGGCCTTTCCAAAAGTTAGAAGTAATCCTGGGATCATGATCAAATACAATAGAGAGGGGAACTCCATACAACCTGACTATCTCTTTAAGATACAACCGAGCAAGTTGATCTAGAGACAAAGTATCCCGAATAGGATGGAAATGAGAAGATTTAGTCAATCGATCAACAATAACCCAGATTGCATTATTACCTCTAGATGTCTTCAGTAATCCCACAACAAGGTCCATGTATATATTTTCTCATTTCCACTCAGGCACTAGTAATGGTTGAAGCATCCCTTTCAGTAACTGCCGCTCTGCATTAAACTGCTGACAAGTCAAACACATCACAGTAAAATCAGCAATATCTCTTTTCATTCCATCCCACAACTAATACTCCCATAGATCTCTGTACATATTAGTACTACCATGATGAACTGAAAACATGGAACTATGAGCCTCACATAACAACTCATTTTTCAACTGTGAATCACCAGGCACACATAATCTTTTCCAAGTCCTCAAAACACAATCATTATCAATGTTGAATTCAGGCAACTTACCCTTCTGAACTAGCTGTACCTTTTTCTACAACTCATTGACTTCCCTCCGTGCTTGCTTAATTCTGTCTAATAGGGATGATCTCACATATACCTCAAACAAAACAGAAGAACTTCTTGCACCAAAAACTTCTATTACAAAGTTCATCAAATCAAAAAACCAAAGGATCTCGTTCCAAACGTAGCATGGTTAATGAAGCATTACATTTTCGACTCAAAGTATCAGCCACTTAATTTGCTTTTTCCAGATGGTAATGAATTGTACAATCATAATCCTTGATTAATTCTAACCATATCCTCTGTCTCATGTTCAATTCATTTTGATTGAATATATACTTTAAACATATGTGATAAGTATATATTTCACACTTTACTCCATACAAATGATGCCTCCAAATTTTTAGAGCAAAAACAACATCAGCTAATTCCAAGTCGTGTTTAGGGTAATTCACCTAATGAGTTATCAACTGACGTAAAGCATATGCAATTACCTGATCGTTATTCATAAGGACACAACCGATTCCTTTCAATGAAGCATCACTATAGATAACAAACTCACCATTCCTGGAAGGAAGTGCCAAAACTGGAGCATTCACCAATATTCTTTTCAACTCTTGAAAACAATCATCAAATTCTTTTGTCCATATAAACTTAACACCCTTCCGAGTTAGCTTAGTTATTGGACTAGATAACTGTGAAAAATTTCAACAAACCTTCGGTAGTAAACTGCCAAACCAAGAAAACTACAGATCTCGAATACATTTGTGGGTCTTGGCCATTCTTCAAAAACTTTTGTTTTAGCAGGATCAACAATTATTCAATTTTTTGAAACAATTTGACCATGGAAAGAAATTTGTTGTAACCAAAACTCACACATGCTGAATTTTTCATACAGTTTCTTTTCATTTAAGGTTTGCAAGATAACCCTTAAATGACTTTCATTCTCCTATTTTCTTTTAGAAAACACCAAAATATCATCGATGAAAACAACCACAAACATATCCAAGAACTCAAAGAATATTCTATTCATATGTTCCATTAATACAGAAGGTTCATTTGTTAACCCAAAAGGCATAACTACAAATTCATAATGTCCATATCTAGTACGGAACGCAGTCTTTGGAACATCTACTTCTTTTACTTTCAACTGATGGTACCCCGACCTCAAGTCAATATTTGAAAAATACTGAGCTCCTTGGAGATGATCAATAAAATCATCGATATGAGGCAAAGGATACTTGTTCATAACAATAATGTTATTCAAGGCTCTATAATCAATGTAATGTCTCATTGAACCATCTTTCTTTTTAACAAACAAGACAAGAGCACCCCATGGTGATCTTCCATTTCGAATGAATCCTTTATCTAATACCTCCTGTAATTGTTTCTTTAACTCTAAATGTTTAACTTGATCCATTCGATAAGGGGTTTTTTAAATTGGCTTAGAATCAGGAACTAAGTCAACAGTAAATTCAACTTCTCTATCATGAATAATACCAGGAAACTCATCAAGAAAAAACATCAAGATACTCATTTACCACTGGCACATCATTAATCTGAACAGTTCCTTTATTTTCAACAATATGTGAAAGATAACATTCATTTCCATATTTTAATAGTTTCTCAACTTCTTAATATGTTATCAAAAGCAAGGGTTCATTATTGTACACAAATTGAAAATCTTTTTGAAAAGAAACCATTTTAGCTCTACAGTCAATCTTAGCATGATAAACAGAAACCCAATCGATTCCCAATATAATATCAAACTTCACCAGAGGCAAAACAATAAGTTTTGTATGTAGATTCTTTCCGCACACAATGATAGGAAGGTTCGTATAATTTCTTTTTGTCTCAACGTTTCCTCCGGGTGTTTTTACCATATGTTTAGGATTCATATCTTGAGATGGAATTTCCAATTTACTAGAAAAATTCTCAGAAATGAATGAATGTGTAGACCCTGAAACAAAAAACACATTGGCATAATCCGAACAAACAAACAGTGTACCTAATACTAATTCATTTGATGGACCAACATCTTCTGAATTAGTTGAAAAGTATTTCACCACCCCTTTCTACATGTAGTCCGGCTGCTTTCCACCAGTTGAGTTCTTTGTTAGACACTCATTTGCATAATGACCCATTTCATTACACATAAAACATCTTACCACTTGCTTTTCATTGCCTTCTTGATCATCTTCCTTATAGTTACGAGTAATATGACCAGACATACCACACCGAAAGCACATTCTAGACTTGGATAAACATTCCCCAGGATGCATTTTACCACACTTCTCACAGGATGGATATTTGGTTTTCTTACCTTCTTGCTTCTTTGATGAATTCTTCCCCTTTGCCTGCCAACAGGACCTCTTTCTGTTGTTTGTCAAAGAACACCTGATCATCAGAAAACTACATTTCTACCTTCCCCACATATGAATCAAGTTTTTCATAACTTTTCAACTCACAAGATGCTAAATCCCTTTGATACTTTGGATTTAACCCTGAGTTAAAATAGTTTATTTTAATATCAAGATCTCGTATGAAGTTTGGAGCATACCTTGCCAGTTGAGTGAAAATTGCTTCAAAAGCAGCCACTGAGTCATCCTCCTGCCTCAATTCTAGGAACTGCTTTTCCATCCTAAGATGAACCACCTTAGGAAAATATTTCTCAAGAAACATACCTTTGAATTCGTCCCAGTGAAGATCATAAATCTCATCACTATCCATGGTATTTTCATCATCGACCACCACTGATCTGCTTCACCTTCAAAATGGTAAACATCAAGACTAACCTTTTGATGTTTTGAACACCCCATGACATCAAAAATCTTCTCCAGTGCTTTAATCCAACCTTCAGCTAGCACATGGTCAGATGATCCTCTGAATGATGGGGGATGTTGCCTCATGAAATGTTCCACCACTGACATGTCCCTATGTGGTTGATCTGGCTGATCTCATGCATGGATACCACCACCATTTATAGCCTGAGTCAACTATGCCATCACTACAACAAATTGTTGAGTCCTAATTCTGACCATCTCAGGTTGCTGATTTCGAAGTTTGTCTTCCTCCTGATGTCTTCCCAACATAGCTTCATTGTTTACTCAGCAGAAAACCATTCTAAACACAGAAATATTATAGGTGAAGCAACATGGTAATCTTTAAATGCTATTTCATTTCAATCATACTGTAAATTAATTTATAATTTAACAATTCTCTAACTCCTAAAGTTGTCTAAACTGACCTCTGATACCAACTATAAGGCATCGGCCTTAAACCTTACTTAATATTGAATTAAATGAATAATTCACATTGAGGATATTTTCAGGTTTAGATTTTTTGAGAATTAGGACATAACTATTACATCTCAAAAGATTACGAAGTAGACACTTCTACTATGTTTCCATAAAATAAAAACTCTAAAAAAGAAACATTTCTAGTTCCATGTTTTATCTGGAATTACTTTTCCTTGATCCCTTCCTTGACCCTATTCTACATTAATTCATGTGAAAAACATTTCAAAAACATGGTGTGAGCATAAAAAGCTCAGTAAGGGATACACAAAGAAGGAAATCTGTTAGTTTTTCAAAACCACCAGTAAACCATGAATACTTTATAAAAGTAATACTTTTCACCTTTATGAAGCAGACAATACTCTTCATTGAATAATATATCATTAATTACCCTTTTGTAATCAAAAGATTACCATAAAACCCATATAAATAACACATAATATATAAAGGTAACTTGGGACATAAACATACTTAAATGAAATAACCATATGGTCGACTTCCACACATACTTAAATGGAATAGTCATATGGCCGACTTCCATACCCAATGGATTGGTGGTTATAACGTAACCACCCGTCAAATGTCCAAGTACCATTATAAAATCATAAGACATAAATCAAATATAATGGAAAGAAAACATTTCCACACTTTTATCACAATATATCACATAAATATATTGACATAACAAATCCATTATAAAAACCATTTTCAATACCAAAATACATAAAAGATTATATGGTATTTATTTCATTTTAAAAACATTACGGCTTGTTCAGGAAGCCAAGGACAAAATAATACTCACGGTGGTGGAAAAGGTCGTTGTCACTATGTACGTTAAAAGAAACATTCCTTTTTTTGATTTTGTAAAACGCTTCGTAGAAAAAGATTACTTTTGTATAATATTAAATTTCAAATGGTTTTATACACCGTATCAAAGAAATCCTTGTATTAGAACAAAATATACCTCAATTAAAGGAGATTGAGATGAAGTCCCATACCTCATGTCAGACGTGACTTGATTTCTCTTTAATCTCCTGAATAATAAACTAAAGTTAATTTATACTTTATTAATAACCTTTTTCAAGCTTATTATTCCTTTTATCTCACTTATTTCCATGTTATAAGCATTATTTAATCATTTACGTTAAAAAAGATTGTTTGGTCGATATTTGGTTCTTAAGTCGAAAGTGGATTTCTTACAATTTCACGTTTTTTATGTGGTCAAAGGTTCATTATATCCAGATTGATATTCAAGATTTTGATATCATATATATCATTTATAGCCAGCATATATGTGTATTTATAATAGTACATAACATTTAGAGGTAAAAAATGAAATGCACTATTCGTGGAGACGATAAACCGTACGTACGCATGGAGGCTACTTTCATTTCTATTTCGTATTTAATGGAGTGAAATCATAATGATATAAGGGTATATTATAATTCCAGTTTAACATCATATATAATAACATTAACTCCATCCTTTATACGTCCCACATATGGAATTAACGAATCAAATCACTTTGAGGGGGCGGTAGTCCGCACTTCCTAAAATTAAATTATCATGTTTACCCATAATGGTAACCATAAAGGTATACCACAAATGAAAAATAAAGAAGAATAATGAAAACGAAAACATAATATATATCATATATAAATATAGTGACATCTTAATGGCCACCATTAAACGTGTTAAAAGAAAATTGAACAATCATCGTTTCGTGAGGCCGAAATTCGCCAACCACAGAAATAGTATGTTCTTTAACCATTAGATGTAGATGTGTTTAAGTTTAGATTGAATCCATCTTATAACAACATCCTAGTATATTTAAGATACTGGATTTGTTACAATAGAAATGAATAAAAGTGTTTATGGGGTTGGAGAAGCAAAATAAAACAAATTAACACAAGTGAAGACATTACCTTAAAATCTGGTAACTCTCTTTGGTTTGAACCAAAAGGGTTTCTTGAAGAGCTTCCTACCTAAGGTAAGGCTTATAGGATTAGGAGAAGTATGTGGAGAGATTAAATGAGCAGGGTTTGGACGAGCCAAAGGCTTGAGAGGTGTTGGTATGGTGGTAGAGGTGGGGGCCTTTTATAAGAGGAGAGGAGGGAAACTCTTGGAATGTTATAAAAGTTTACTTTATTATAAAATTAATTTCAGATTTTAAAGGTCCCACATTGATGTTTTTCGAGGTTAAGGTGATAAGATTTATAAATACACCAATACAAGATGATTTTGACATGTGTAGGTCTTAGATTTTACAATATCGTTTCATTTTATTTAAATCGTTAAATAATGAGGTAATCACTACATCATCATTATGTCATTTATAATTTAATTTATTTAATGTCTAAAATTTATAAAAAATACTTTCATGATGTAGGAAATCTTATTTTCTTTCTAATTATTATTTATAGTCAAAAATATGACTTGTATAGCCCCATTTAAAAATTGTATTAGTAAAACAACTCATGTTTGTGTCATTTTTATTTTAACATTATATAAAAAGATATAAATGTCATTTTCGTACCAAAGTGGCTCCATTGGGTCCCCATGTTTACCCATGAATTTTTTTGGTCGGAAATAACACATCCAATAAGGGTAGGACATGTGTCAAGGTCATTTCATATTATTAAAACATCATTTTTTCCTTAAACTACACTAATTACCTCTAATCACGATTAAAAACATAAAAGTTACTATTCACCCAAAAAATCTTTTAATCTCATTGAACCACATTTTACTTCTTAATGACAACCATGTATGACGGATTTTTTAAATTCAAAACACAGAAGTGGTAAAGTTTCATTTAAATGAAAAATTAGTTTTTCAAGTACAACTTAGTGGTTTCACTATTCATAAAAAATTAATGTTTTTCAGAAAAATACCAAAACATCACCATAAGCTATACTTGATATTAAAAATTCAAAAATGATTTCTATTTTACTAAATTCAAATCATATAAGTTACATTAATTAATTTAATAATTAATTCCCGCTGTCATGACAAATAGCATTTTTTTATGAAACAAAATGTATCAAAAGATTGACACTAGTTTATGTCTGATTTCAATGTGAAATTATTTCCAACGACCACTATTGGATTAAATGGTAAAAATATATTTTAATTTCACTTTAAAAAAATTCAAATTATAATCTAATAATATAAATAAGTTATATTAAAGAGAGTTTTTGATTTAAAATACAACAATCGTTCACTATTCATTAAAAAATGATCTTTATCAGAAAAATACCAAAAATTTACACAAAGTAAATTTTGATGTCCCAATTATAAAGAAGAGTTTTATTTGGTCCAAAATAATGTATAAGAGTGACAAAAACTATATTTAATGAGGGTTCTCCATCAAAAGTCGATATTTCAACCATTTAGTGAATATTAGAGTATTTATGCCTGAAATTGAATTCTTTTTCTAATTTTAAGCATTTATTTTTTTATTGGATAAATGTAAAATAATTTAAAAAACATATATAATCATATTATAGTTATTTATATTCATTCCCTCCAATACAACGACTGCGTGTTAACTACCATTTAAAATATTATTATTATATTACTAGTGTGCAACGTAAGATTTCAAAGAAACTCTTTGTTGCGTATCGGGTACGCTATCAAACATAGAAACCCCTTTAAAGTAAAATTAATATTTAATTCGTAAATTTTAATACATATGAAAATATTTTATTCTTTATTTTCCTGGGATGTTACACTAATCATAACATAGGCAATGAATTCTGAACATGAGAGGAAGTATAAATAAAAGACCTGAAATGGGGCAATGCATAAAAATGAAACATCATGCCTTAGTGGTTAACTACCCCACATATTCGTGAGCAAAGCTAGAATATTTTTTCACGCATAATTTCACATTAAATCACGAGATTCATCACTTTACCTAATTCATTGGAGTGCTGTATAATTCTGGGTATACCCGTCACATTCAAACATTTATATTGCTCTATATAATTCTGGGCGCACCCGTCACATCATAACATTATCATTATCATGAATTACAAATAGAACATATATCAAAAATTAACATAACTAACCCATTAAATGGAATAGGTTTCATATGAGAAGAACATATTCATAAACTTTGGGCTCCCATAAGAAAGATGGAATAACAAGCATGTTACAAGAACCGTCGTCCTTGAGTGAGAAGTAAAAGGTGAGTTCTTAAAAGAATTCTTTTGGAAAACTTTTTATTTGAAATAAAAACCAATGGTAAACATTTATATAAAATAAAATGAAATTAAGTGATGAAAAACATATTTTTAAGGAGTAACCATATCAAAAATTGAGTGAATGAGGGAGAACCCGAAAGATGAAATTGGGTTCGAGAATTTCTCCTTACCTTATATCTGAACACTTCCTTCACTTTAAGTTCCTATATTACCACATTATATTCATTAATTAAAAAATACATAACCTTGTGTTCATGAATATAGTACATTATTTTTTCATTATGTTATATTTTGTTCCTTTGGATGAGTTATATAGTTTAAAAACATTGTTCGGGAATGTTTGTTTTTAGGGTATTTCTTGAGCAGTTCACTTGTATTCATAAATTGAAAGTTCATGTAGAAAATGGATAAAAATACAGAACTGATATTTCATGTTATTAAAGATATTACATAATATTAAATTATCTTATAATTAAATATATTATATACCATGTGGATGAATCATTTGGTAAAAATTAAATGATGATTGCTTGGGTTAATTTAGGTGGTTTTTCGACCACAACGAACTTGACTTGTTTAATCATTTAGTAATATGTACATAAGTTAGTTCCAGAACATCAAATCGAAAATAAAACATATAACATATTCTGGTCCAACCAAAAAAATGGTTTCATTACCAGACTTGAAGGTAGAAATGTTAAAAGAAAACATGTCGTTCTTGAAGGTGATTTTTAACACCTCACGAACAATGTTTTCTTTTATAACATAAAAGGAAGAGGAGAAGAGGTTTAGATGATATAATATCACATTATTATAATAAAATCATATTTTATGTATAATATAGGAGTTACCATACCATTTTTATGAAGATATGTGGGTATAGATTAAGAAAAAAACATGAATTTGAAAGGGAATTAAAGGAAAAGAGTGAGAGAAATTAGCTCTTGAATCCTCCTCTTGACATCCTCCTAATGGGGCCTAGGCTTGGTCTTTTGATGAGACCAGAAGATATTGGACATGGGGTAGGGTCTAGGTAAAATTATTTGGTAGAGTTTAGAAAATTATTCAATCTTGAGAGGTGTGAGGAAATGAGGGTGTGAAGGGTGCTATTTATATTGGAGGGGAGAGGTGTTTTCTCAATATAAAATTCATTAGTTTATTATTTCCCCACAAGACCAAGAATAGTGAGTCTTCAATGACCAGGAATAGTACATATGGTAGGTGAGTTCTATATTTGAGTGATTACATCACTTGTTATGTCATTAATAGTGGGTTTAAATTATAATTTATTTATACGGTAAATTAATGTATTTTACTATTCACCAAAAATTCATGTTTTCCAGATTAATCCCAAAAATTCACCCCAACCATTTTTCGACGTGTATAATCTGAAAATTAATTCAATTTTTCAAAATAATTTTCTAAATATGATTAATTTATTATTTAATTAAAATCATAATTTAATTGTAAAATACTGTTTTTTAAAATTAAAAATGATTTTATAATGCTTTCAAAATTCACGTAGGCTATTATAAAATTAACTAAAAACTATAAGACATATATTTGTTAATTTATGAAAAGATTTAATTAAATTACATTTTATTTTAAATTAATTAATTAATTACAATTATTTATTTATAACTTAAAAATACTAAAAAGTTTAATATGGTCAACATGTCACTTTTTAAGATGCCTAAATTTTATTTAATTTTTCATGGGAAATGTGGCCCTTATTTTAGATGATTTACTATTAATAAGGGTCATAAAACTATTCATAAGGTTACGTTACTATTCACCAAAAATTATGATTTTCTTATTGGACCCCAAAAATCATCTTGAACACAATCCTGTATGTTGGATTTTTAAAATTCCAAACACTGAAGTGAAAAAATAAGTTTAAAGGTCACTTAGCACATAGTAGTTCATTATGTTGTGTTTTCATGTGATTTAATGACATATTTACCAGAAAGGAATTTCCATTAAAATACTTTGGTTTGTTACACTGGTTGTGGTATATGGAGATAGTGGATGATTTTTTTCATATCCAGAGATGCAAGGTTGTATGTTTGGTTTTTATAGAGAGATGGTGCAATGGTGGATGATTCCTTATAGTGGATGTGGCCAAAATATGAAGATTTAATATTAGCCAAATCTGATTAGAATTCCATAGTGTTTTTTACTATAAATATGGTGGTGGTGACAGATCAAGCATAAGAGGCATGATGAAACAACGAGTTCATGAAAATACTAAACTAAATATCATGTATTCTAAATAACACTATTTTGTGGGGCCCTTACTATTGTTACTAGGATTTTGGTGGAAATAAATTATATCACACCATATGGGACCAAACCTAAATCTTCTAAGCCCATTATATTAACTCAGTGTCTCTCCTAGGGTACATATGAATAAGAATGTCTAGGCATTAAGAAACATCAATAGTACATTGGAATGACATTGTAAGTAGACACAACCAGTGTACTCAAAAGAGATTTGTTACATGGGCCCAAACAATGTACATATGAACCACCAGAGTTCATGATAATTGTAGAGGCCCGAAGCCTGACGTACATGAACATTACATTACATAACAAAAACACACACTAAAGGATCGTAATAGTTTAGTGTCTTTGGAAACTCGGAACATAATCTTCTAATCGTGGTGAAAGTTCTTCAATATCTCCCATAAAGGTCATCCCTTTTTTTACCTAAAACCTTTCTTTATATCCTGGGGAAAAGAAAACATAAAAGGGTGAGCTCAAATGCTCAGTAAGGGTAAACAAAGGAAATATCAATCACATAATTTTCATAAGAACATAACATTTTTGGAAATCTTAACCTGTAAAAGAGAGCATAATTTCATAACATGGGATAAATCATAGTAGTGAAAATGAAACCATAACTTAAAACATTACTCATTGTGGCATACACACATAATCATAGAGAGTCATTTCTTGTTAGTCAAGACTCATTGCCAAGACTATCTTAGTGGACAAAGTCCCTTTCTGAATCGAGTAATCCTCGTTTCAGTCCTGTTTCACTGAACCGATATAACCAACCATTCCAGCCATGTCTATCTCATGAGATATGAAATCTTTACCCAATGCATTGGAGGGAGATATAGGTCCCACCCATCTCTTAATGAATCCTTTCTTATGTGTGCCACAAAATCATAAATCATACATCATTGCATAACCCATGTAATAAAAATGGGATTCTTAAACAACATGACATCATAAAACCATTCATATAAGATAAAGGAATTCATAAACATAATTCCATCACAACATAGTCAAATCAATGTAAAAATATGGATAGAAACAGAACCCTTTATTATCTTAGATGGAAAATAATTTTGATAAAACACTTGAAATGAATTCTTGAGGAAAATATCCTTTCTTCTTCAAAATCAATTTGTTTTCACAAAACATCATACAATTTTAAAAGAAAGAGATTTTATTAAAAATAGACATGAAATATTTTGGAGGAAGGTTCATGAAAATAAGGCTTTATAAAACCGTAAAAAATCCGTTCGTGCCGTATAAGTTAAAAAAAACATTCTTTGTACTTTTGTCGAAAAAGTCAAAATGTACCTCGTACGAAAAAGCGACAAAATATTCCTTTCATATTCTTTACTAAAAACTCACCTAAGGGTAAAATTGGATTTAAACTATTGTAAGTGGATGGAAACAATATTACATATTGAGGGAACATGGATGTGGATGATAACATACACCCCAGTAAATACTTACGAATAAACAATCTCGGATAAAAATGAGATTGTGATATTTCCCTTACCTTAGGTCCGACTTGCTTTGTAAGTGTCCGAACCTCCTGTATAATGATTTAAATCATGTTATTGACTTATTACAGAATCATATTCATTTGTTATGATATCATATATGGTTCACTTATGACATTATATTACCCGTTCTTTTGTAAATTCCATGTTAAAGAAGCGTTTTGGGTAAAATCGTTTCATTTATCGTAGGTGTTTTGACTTGTTGTTCTTGACATCATTATTACTTATATCATGATTTACTTACTTCCAGAATATAAAATATGATTTATATATCATATATATTCAGTATATATATATATATAATAGTTAGATAAATAAAATGAAAAACACCGTTCATGGAGACGGTAGTCCGTACGTACGCATGAACGCTGTTTTTCTTTCCTTATTGTCTTGAAATGGAAGTAAGTAGATGACATAAATATGTATATATATACATAAATCCAGTAGCTTTATAATGTCATATATTTCATTATTATTTCTTATATATACATTATAATCATTCTTAAATGGTTAACATGGAGAATGAATCTCATCGCGTCGTGGAGACGGTAGTCCGTACGTACGCACGAGCGATGATATCGTTCCCATGGTCGTGGAATTGTGTTTAAGTGTATGTATACTATTTCAGTATCAATATCACTTTATAATAATCATATATAGTTACTCATTACACCTTTATACCCATCCTATTAAGGTGGTGGCGGAAAATAGATTACAACACGGCGTGGAGACGGTATTCCGTACGTACGCACGCGCGGTGATTTCCTTTTTCCGTAGGATGGTTAGAAGGTTAATTAGAGTTGTTTCATATTTATAATAACATATCAGTATATAAGAAATACTGATGTTATTACTTTATCATGAAACAACTAAAGAAGAATATGTTGAAGAAGAAATAAATTGAAAAAGATCGGTAATGGATATTACCTCTTCTTTGAAGTGCTTCTTTGAGTCCTCCTTTTAGGGAACTAAAATTGGTCTTTTAAGAAGACCAGGACCTCTAGGATGATACTAGGGAAGTGGAGAGGAGAAAATGGAAGGGATTGGCCGAGCTTGAGTGCTCAAATTGGTGTGAGGAGGAGGGGGAGGAGGTGTCCTTTTATAGGGGAGGAGAGGGGCACCTTAGGAATATCTCAAAATATTATTTTATATTAAAGTCAAAATCGGTTTATAATGGTTCCAAAGGGTCTTATTTCGAAGTTAAGGTGGGGAGGGGTCGAAATCCTCTCATCCAATAGAATTTAGACAAGTTTAGGTTCCTATGTTAACCTTATCATTTAGATTTAACATTAAGTTAAATAATTTAACTTTTACCCTGTCTTTTTGTTTTCTTTCACTATATGGTTAATACACTTACTATAACATGCCAAACGAACCCCAAATTGTTTATTATTAATATATATATCCTTATATAAGTCATTTGGCCGAACCTTAGATTTTTAGGAATAAAATAACAATTAATAATATAATATTTGATTTAAAAACTATTTTGTGTCAATTTTGACACTATTTGATATATGACTTTTCTGAAAGTCATAACAGAATTAAATGTTCGAACCAAGTTGATTAAATCAACATTAATATATCATATTAACCTAAAAAATTAGTTTAATTCATAAAAAGTCTCAAATTACATTTATTTTGGTGTTTATAACATCAATTATATCAATATTTCATTAATAAGATAATTACTGCATCATCATTGTGTCATAAATAAATTAAATTATTTGATGTCTAAAAATTACAAATAAAATACCATCATGTAGGAAATCTTTTTAGCTTTTTAATGAATATTTATAGTCCAATTTATCTTATGTATAACCCCTCATTAAAAATGATTTACTTATTAAACTTTGATTTTAACTATTTTAACCTTTCTTTAAATAAATTAATAATAAATGTCCTAATCTAATCCAAGTGGGCCTAAATGGTCATATTTTATTCCTAAGTTTGTTTTTGGTCGAATTACACTTGTCCAATAGAATTAGGACATGTGTTAGGGTAATATTAATATCATATTTACCCTTAGTTACCCTATTTACTATTAACCGCGGTAAAAAAAAGTAAAAAGTTACTATTCACCAAAAATTATTTTCATCTCATTGAACCATATTTTAGTCCTTGATATTAACCGTGTCTCTCGGATTTTCGAAATTCCATTCACAGAAGCGGCAAAATTAAGTTTTATGAAAAATTCAATTTTTTTAACTACCACTTAGTAGTTTCACTATTCATCAAAAATTGATGTTTTTCAGAACAATGCCAAAATTTCATCTTTAGCTATATTTCATATTCCGAATTCAAAAATGAAATCTATTTTACCAAATTCATAACATAGAAGTTGCATTAATTAATTTTATAATTAAATCCCGCTGTTAAAACAAATAGCGTGTTTTTAAGAAACAATATCTATCAAAAGATTGACACTTGTTTATGTCTAGTTTAAATGTGAAACTACATCCAATGACCAACATTGTATTAAATTGTAAAAATATATTCTAAATATACTTTAAAACCACTCAAATTAATGATTTATCACTATTAATTATTTCGATTAAAAAAGTTGTTTTTAATTATAATTTTGTAATTTTCACTATTCATCAGAATATGAAAGTTATCCGAAAAGTACCAAAATTTCACCTTAGGCTAAATTCGATATTCCGAATCCAAAAATAAAGTTCATTTTGAAAAATAAGATTTACTGGATTTCAAAAAGTGGTTATTACTATTCATAACGGCTAGTTTTAATAATATTTTTATAGCATATCGTTGTTTAGTGAAACTCGGTATTGCGTACTACACACGCTATCGAGGAAGGTTACGATTGCGTGCAATGCAAGGCAAGTCAAGGATGCGTGTTGTGCAAGCTCCTTTTGGTGTAGCGTACAACACAAGACATTAATAAAATTAAAAAGAATATTTTTCATAAAATCTCGGGCTGTTACATTCTACCCCCCTTAAAATGAATTTCGCCCTCGAAATTCGTCGGGGTTATAAATGGTTTACTATTTGAAAGTTTCTTTAATAGAAACCCACATCGTAAAAGGGAATACCAAAACTTGGCTTTAAAAACTAAAGTATGAAACGTAACGGTTACCCAAATAAACTAATCATTGGGTTTCCACATAGGTGAAAATATGGATATGGAAGAGAAATCTAACCATCATGTTCTGATGGAGAGTGGTAGAGAACATGGCTATGGAAAAGCTAGCAATCACAAAGCCATAAATTTGTGATGATCTAGGGTACCATCTGATTCATCGGGTATAAGATCACTAGGACAACATTTTTGGTTTTCAAGATCATTTCACTAAAGTTGATGAATTAAAAGAAATACTTACATGATTTTGTTACAATCTCACTGTTGTTCGTGAATTGAACAATTTCCACTTCATATCATAAAGAAATGAAGTTGAATTTGTTATTCGTGAAGCATTAGCAGATCATGTGATAGAACGACGGGTCATTCCATCTATCTCAGACAAAAGGCTAGCAAAAATTATATACATAAGTCGGTCTATAGTGAGATTAATCATATATGGTTCCTAAAATGGACTCATACTTCATATATCATACTGCTTTATATAATAAAACTAGTTTCTACTAAACAGGGACTTCCTGTAGGCCAGTGGTAGGCGATAAAGGCCAGTCGCACTTCGGTTGTGGGTTCGATTCCTACAGCCTTGTCCGAAGCGATGGGCTGTCGCCCGTCCTGCAGGTTGTCCTTTTTCCAAAACTATATTACTCTAACATCCTATCAATAATATCGAAAAAAACAAACAATACTAACTTATGTCAAACATAATCCATTCCAATCTTTAGGCTTATCTATAATACTGCAGTCTACTCTCATAACATAGTGAAAATGATTACCAGAGATTTAACACCATCGTCGATCCCCATATATCATAAGATATGTTTTGATGGTCACATTCCAAACATTCAAAGTCCTTAATCATGTATTCTCTTGAATACCTTAGTGAAAACATGAATGCAGTTAAAAGTTAACACTTTCCTCATACCAAAATCCTCAGAATTCTATATACTCAAACCATGATATTACTTAGTCCTTATATCAATCATGAGCTCATGAATACTGTTAAACATTTCATTTTCTCGTCTTCATTATGCGCATATCATCTTATTTCCAAAAAAAATATCTCAATCACTTTGAATACCACATCAATAAATATTTCAATACTCAATGATACAACATTATTTTGGAATCCCATTACATAAACGCTTAATCATTCCACCACATCGTTATCATATTCAACATCGCCAATAGTGATCGCATGTGACTTCCCTTTGTCCTTTGCCTTCAGTGGTTTCTCATGTTGATCATCACTAACCCTTGGATTAGGGCAATTATTAGCATAATGCCCCATTTCCTTGCACTTGAAGCATTGAAGTGTTGGCGGTGCGTTCTCTGTAGTGTTTGCTTTATTCACATCATTAGAAACCCTTTTTCCATTACTTCGACACTCAGCTGCTCGATGACCTTCTTTTCCACACTTAAAACATTTTCTAGCCCCTTTAAGACAATCTCCACCATGCTTCTTTCCACACTTTGTGCATAAGGAAACATTCATCTTCTTTTCACCATTATTCTGAGATTTCTCCTTGAACTCCATCTTTCGTTTCTTGTCAAAACCATGAGATGGATATGTAACACCAACTTCCATTTCTACCTTGATAGCACAACGCACAATTTCTTCATAGCTACTGAAGTCTCTTATAGCTAATGCCCTTCGAAGACTTGGTTTTAAGCCACTCAAAAATCGATCAACTTTACTTTCAGGTTGGATGATAATACCAGAAGCGTACCTTGCAAGTCTTGTAAAATTTGCTTCATAGTTACCAACAGATTCATCATCCCTTTGCTTCAGTTCAAGAAACTCTTTCTCCATCTTTGTTCGAAGAATACGGGGGAAGTACTTATTGAAAAATAAGTTCTTGAACTCGTCCCATTCCATGGACTCAATTTCATCTCTTGGCCTCGTATTCTTGATAAGATTCCACCATTGATCAGCTTCACCTTCCAAACGATATACTGCTAAAATGACTTTATCATGTTCAGAACATTGAAGAACTGAAAATATCTTTTCAGTGGTGCTGATCCATTGTTCAGCAACAAGTGGATCGGAAGTCCCACTGAAAGAAGGTGGACGTTGCCTCATGAAGGACTCAATAGAATATTGTTCCCTTCTCTGCTCATTTGGATGTCCAGAATGATTCATAGCTTGTGTAAGTATAGCAATAAGATTTTGCACTCCATCTCCCATAACATTTGTTTGTTCAGGAGGGCAATCATTGCATTGTCCATTGCATTGATCAACACGGTTCCTTCGGGTTCCAGCCATTGTCTAAAACCCAAAAAGAATAGCGTGAGAGGCAAAAATCATGCTAGGGAAAACAACATAATAATGGGGGAGTACCTTGAACATCTAACATCTTAGGTTTAATTCTATGATCGTTAGCGTAGTTCTAGTACTATAACCTATACGTATACTTAACCTTAGGGACATCCCTAGACATACCTTAGAAATATCTCTAGGGATCTCACTAAAGTTTTCGCATCCTAGTTTCCAAAGGTTGACTAAACCTTTCCTCTGATACCAACTGTAGAGGCCCAAAGCCTGACGTACATGAACATTACATTACATAACAAAAACACACACTAAAGGATCGTAATAGTTTAGTGTCTTTGGAAACTCGGAACGTAATCTTCTAATCGTGGTGAAAGTTCTTCAATATCTCCCATAAAGGTCATCCCTTTTTTTACCTAAAACCTTTCTTTATATCCTGGGGAAAAGAAAACATAAAAGGGTGAGCTCAAATGCTCAGTAAGGGTAAACAAAGGAAATATCAATCACATAATTTTCATAAGAACATAACATTTTTGGAAATCTTAACCTGCAAAAGAGAGCATAATTTCATAACATGGGATAAATCATAGTAGTGAAAATGAAACCATAACTTAAAACATTACTCATTGTGGCATACACACATAATCATAGAGAATCATTTCTTGTTAGTCAAGACTCATTGCCAAGACTATCTTAGTGGACAAAGTCCCTTTCTGAATTGAGTAATCCTCGTTTCAGTCCAGTTTCACTGAACCGGTATAACCTACCATTCCAGCCATGTCTATCTCATGAGATATGAAATCTTTACCCAATGAATTGGAGGGAGATATAGGTCCCACCCATCTCTTAATGAATCCTTTCTTATGTGTGCCACAAAATCATAAATCATACATCATTGCATAACCCATGTAATAAAAATGGGATTCTTAAACAACATGACATCATAAAACCATTCATATAAGATAAAGGAATTCATAAACATAATTCCATCACAACATAGTCAAATCAATGTAAAAATATGGATAGAAACAGAACCCTTTATTATCTTAGATGGAAAATAATTTTGATAAAACACTTGAAATGAATTCTTGAGGAAAATATCCTTTCTTCTTCAAAATCAATTTGTTTTCACAAAACATCATACAATTTTAAAAGAAAGAGATTTTATTAAAAATAGACATGAAATATTTTGGAGGAAGGTTCATGAAAATAAGGCTTTATAAAACCGTAAAAAATCCGTTCGTTCCGTATAAGTTAAAAAAAACATTCTTTGTACTTTTGTCGAAAAAGTCAAAATGTACCTCGTACGAAAAAGCGACAAAATATTCCTTTCATATTCTTTACTAAAAACTCACCTAAGGGTAAAATTGGATTTAAACTATTGTAAGTGGATGGAAACAATATTACATATTGAGGGAACATGGATGTGGATGATAACATACACCCCAGTAAATACTTACGAATAAACAATCTCGGATAAAAATGAGATTGTGATATTTCCCTTACCTTAGGTCCGACTTGCTTTGTAAGTGTCCGAACCTCCTGTATAATGATTTAAATCATGTTATTGACTTATTACAGAATCATATTCATTTGTTATGATATCATATATGGTTCACTTATGACATTATATTACCCTTTCTTTTGTAAATTCCATGTTAAAGAAGCGTTTTGGGTAAAATCGTTTCATTTATCGTAGGTGTTTTGACTTGTTGTTCTTGACATCATTATTACTTATATCATGATTTACTTACTTCCAGAATATAAAATATGATTTATATATCATATATATTCAGTATATATATATATATAATAGGTAGATAAATAAAATGAAAAACACCGTTCATGGAGACGGTAGTCCGTACGTACGCATGAACGCTGTTTTTCTTTCCTTATTGTCTTGAAATGGAAGTAAGTAGATGACATAAATATGTATATATATATACATAAATCCAGTAGCTTTATAATGTCATATATTTCATTATTATTTCTTATATATACATTATAATCATTCTTAAATGGTTAACATGGAGAATGAATCTCATCGCGTCGTGGAGACGGTAGTCCGTACGTACGCACGAGCGATGATATCGTTCCCATGGTCGTGGAATTGTGTTTAAGTGTATGTATACTATTTCAGTATCAATATCACTTTATAATAATCATATATAGTTACTCATTACACCTTTATACCCAACCTACTAAGGTGGTGGCGGAAAATAGATTACACCACGGCGTGGAGACGGTATTCCGTACGTACGCACGCGCGGTGATTTCCTTTTTCCGTAGGATGGTTAGAAGGTTAATTAGAGTTGTTTCATATTTATAATAACATATCAGTATATAAGAAATACTGATGTTATTACTTTATTATGAAACAACTAAAGAAGAATATGTTGAAGAAGAAAGAAATTGAAAAAGATCGGTAATGGATATTACCTCTTCTTTGAAGTGCTTCTTTGAGTCCTCCTTTTAGGGAACTAAAATTGGTCTTTTAAGAAGACCAGGACCTCTAGGATGATACTAGGGAAGTGGAGAGGAGAAAATGGCAGGGGTTGGCCGAGCTTGAGTGCTCAAATTGGTGTGAGGAGGAGGGGGAGGAGGTGTCCTTTTATAGGGGAGGAGAGGGGCACCTTAGGAATATCTCAAAATATTATTTTATATTAAAGTCAAAATCAGTTTATAATGGTTCCAAAGGGTCTTATTTCGAAGTTAAGGTGGGGAGGGGTCGAAATCCTCTCATCCAATAGAATTTAGACAAGTTTAGGTTCCTATGTTAACCTTATCATTTAGATTTAACATTAAGTTAAATAATTTAACTTTTACCATGTCTTTTTGTTTTCTTTCACTATATGGTTAATACACTTACTATAACATGCCAAACGAACCCCAAATTGTTTATTATTAATATATATATCCTTATCTAAGTCATTTGGCCGAACCTTAGATTTTTAGGAATAAAATAACAATTAATAATATAATATTTGATTTAAAAACTATTTTGTGTCAATTTTGACACTATTTGATATATGACTTTTGTGAAAGTCATAAAAGAATTAAATGTTCGAACCAAGTTGATTAAATCAAAATTAATATATCATATTAACCTAAAAAAATTAGTTTAATTCATAAAAAGTCTCAAATTACATTTATTTTGGTGTTTATAACATCAATTATATCAATATTTCATTAATAAGATAATTACTGCATCATCATTGTGTCATAAATAAATTAAATTATTTGATGTCTAAAAATTACAAATAAAATACCATCATGTAGGAAATCTTTTTAGCTTTTTAATGAATATTTATAGTCGAATTTATCTTATGTATAACCCCTCATTAAAAATGATTTACTTATTAAACTTTGATTTTAACTATTTTAACCTTTCTTTAAATAAATTAATAATAAATGTCCTAATCTAATCCAAGTGGGCCTAAATGGTCATATTTTATTCCTAAGTTTGTTTTTGGTCGAATTACACTTGTCCAATAGAATTAGGACATGTGTTAGGGTAATATTAATATCATATTTACCCTTAGTTACCCTATTTACTATTAACCGCGGTAAAAAAAAGTAAAAAGTTACTATTCACCAAAAATTATTTTCATCTCATTGAACCACATTTTAGTCCTTGATATTAACCGTGTCTCTCGGATTTTCGAAATTCCATTCACAGAAGCGGCAAAATTAAGTTTTATGAAAAATTCAATTTTTTTAACTACCACTTAGTAGTTTCACTATTCATC
This sequence comes from Viscum album, assembly GCA_963277665.1. Taxonomy (NCBI): domain Eukaryota; kingdom Viridiplantae; phylum Streptophyta; class Magnoliopsida; order Santalales; family Viscaceae; genus Viscum; species Viscum album. The sequence continues at coordinate 173,134,795 of OY728165.1, forward strand.
AAAAATTGATGTTTTTCAGAACAATGCCAAAATTTCATCCTTAGCTATATTTCATATTCCGAATTCAAAAATGAAATCTATTTTACCAAATTCATAACATAGAAGTTGCATTAATTAATTTTATAATTAAATCCCGCTGTTAAAACAAATAGCGTGTTTTTAAGAAACAATATCTATCAAAAGATTGACACTTGTTTATGTCTAGTTTAAATGTGAAACTAAATCCAATGACCAACATTGTATTAAATTGTAAAAATATATTCTAAATATACTTTAAAACCACTCAAATTAATGATTTATCAGTATTAATTATTTCGATTAAAAAAGTTGTTTTTAATTATAATTTTGTAATTTTCACTATTCATCAGAATATGAAAGTTATCCGAAAAGTACCAAAATTTCACCTTAGGCTAAATTCGATATTCCGAATCCAAAAATAAAGTACATTTTGAAAAATAAGATTTACTGGATTTCAAAAAGTGGTTATTACTATTCATAACGGCTAGTTTTAATAATATTTTTATAGCATATCGTTGTTTAGTGAAACTCGGTATTGCGTACTACACACGCTATCGAGGAAGGTTACGATTGCGTGCAATGCAAGGCAAGTCAAGGATGCGTGTTGTGCAAGCTCCTTTTGGTGTAGCGTACAACACAAGACATTAATAAAATTAAAAAGAATATTTTTCATAAAATCTCGGGCTGTTACATTCTACCCCCCTTAAAATGAATTTCGCCCTCGAAATTCGTCGGGGTTATAAATGGTTTACTATTTGAAAGTTTCTTTAATAGAAACCCACATCGTAAAAGGGAATACCAAAACTTGGCTTTAAAAACTAAAGTATGAAACGTAACGGTTACCCAAATAAACTAATCATTGGGTTTCCACATAGGTGAAAATATGGATATGGAAGAGAAATCTAACCATCATGTTCTGATGGAGAGTGGTAGAGAACATGGCTATGGAAAAGCTAGCAATCACAAAGCCATAAATTTGTGATGATCTAGGGTACCATCTGATTCATCGGGTATAAGATCACTAGGACAACATTTTTGGTTTTCAAGATCATTTCACTAAAGTTGATGAATTAAAAGAAATACTTACATGATTTTGTTACAATCTCACTGTTGTTCGTGAATTGAACAATTTCCACTTCATATCATAAAGAAATGAAGTTGAATTTGTTATTCGTGAAGCATTAGCAGATCATGTGATAGAACGACGGGTCATTCCATCTATCTCAGACAAAAGGCTAGCAAAAATTATATACATAAGTCGGTCTATAGTGAGATTAATCATATATGGTTCCTAAAATGGACTCATACTTCATATATCATACTGCTTTATATAATAAAACTAGTTTCTACTAAACAGGGACTTCCTGTAGGCCAGTGGTAGGCGATAAAGGCCAGTCGCACTTCGGTTGTGGGTTCGATTCCTACAGCCTTGTCCGAAGCGATGGGCTGTCGCCCGTCCTGCAGGTTGTCCTTTTTCCAAAACTATATTACTCTAACATCCTATCAATAATATTGAAAAAAACAAACAATACTAACTTATGTCAAACATAATCCATTCCAATCTTTAGGCTTATCTATAATACTGCAGTCTACTCTCATAACATAGTGAAAATGATTACCAGAGATTTAACACCATCGTCGATCCCCATATATCATAAGATATGTTTTGATGGTCACATTCCAAACATTCAAAGTCCTTAATCATGTATTCTCTTGAATACCTTAGTGAAAACATGAATGCAGTTAAAAGTTAACACTTTCCTCATACCAAAATCCTCAGAATTCTATATACTCAAACCATGATATTACTTAGTCCTTATATCAATCATGAGCTCATGAATACTGTTAAACATTTCATTTTCTCGTCTTCATTATGCGCATATCATCTTATTTCCAAAAAAAATATCTCAATCACTTTGAATACCACATCAATAAATATTTCAATACTCAATGATACAACATTATTTTGGAATCCCATTACATAAACGCTTAATCATTCCACCACATCGTTATCATATTCAACATCGCCAATAGTGATCGCATGTGACTTCCCTTTGTCCTTTGCCTTCAGTGGTTTCTCATGTTGATCATCACTAACCCTTGGATTAGGGCAATTATTAGCATAATGCCCCATTTCCTTGCACTTGAAGCATTGAAGTGCTGGCGGTGCGTTCTCTGTAGTGTTTGCTTTATTCACATCATTAGAAACCCTTTTTCCATTACTTCGACACTCAGCTGCTCGATGACCTTCTTTTCCACACTTAAAACATTTTCTAGCCCCTTTAAGACAATCTCCACCATGCTTCTTTCCACACTTTGTGCATAAGGAAACATTCATCTTCTTTTCACCATTATTCTGAGATTTCTCCTTGAACTCCATCTTTCGTTTCTTGTCAAAACCATGAGATGGATATGTAACACCAACTTCCATTTCTACCTTGATAGCACAACGCACAATTTCTTCATAGCTACTGAAGTCTCTTATAGCTAATGCCCTTCGAAGACTTGGTTTTAAGCCACTGAAAAATCGATCAACTTTACTTTCAGGTTGGATGATAATACCAGAAGCGTACCTTGCAAGTCTTGTAAAATTTGCTTCATAGTTACCAACAGATTCATCATCCCTTTGCTTCAGTTCAAGAAACTCTTTCTCCATCTTTGTTCGAAGAATACGGGGGAAGTACTTATTGAAAAATAAGTTCTTGAACTCGTCCCATTCCATGGACTCAATTTCATCTCTTGGCCTCGTATTCTTGATAAGATTCCACCATTGATCAGCTTCACCTTCCAAACGATATACTACTAAAATGACTTTATCATGTTCAGAACATTGAAGAACTGAAAATATTTTTTCAGTGGTGCTGATCCATTGTTCAGCAACAAGTGGATCGGAAGTCCCACTGAAAGAAGGTGGACGTTGCCTCATGAAGGACTCAATAGAATATTGTTCCCTTCTCTGCTCATTTGGATGTCCAGAATGATTCATAGCTTGTGTAAGTATAGCAATAAGATTTTGCACTCCATCTCCCATAACATTTGTTTGTTCAGGAGGGCAATCATTGCATTGTCCATTGCATTGATCAACACGGTTCCTTCGGGTTCCAGCCATTGTCTAAAACCCAAAAAGAATAGCGTGAGAGGCAAAAATCATGCTAGGGAAAACAACATAATAATTGGGGAGTACCTTGAACATCTAACATCTTAGGTTTAATTCTATGATCGTTAGCGTAGTTCTAGTACTATAACCTATACGTATACTTAACCTTAGGGACATCCCTAGACATACCTTAGAAATATCTCTAGGGATCTCACTAAAGTTTTCGCATCCTAGTTTCCAAAGGTTGACTAAACCTTTCCTCTGATACCAACTGTAGAGGCCCGAAGCCTGACGTACATGAACATTACATTACATAACAAAAACACACACTAAAGGATCGTAATAGTTTAGTGTCTTTGGAAACTCGGAACGTAATCTTCTAATCGTGGTGAAAGTTCTTCAATATCTCCCATAAAGGTCATCCCTTTTTTTACCTAAAACCTTTCTTTATATCCTGCGGAAAAGAAAACATAAAAGGGTGAGCTCAAATGCTCAGTAAGGGTGAACAAAGGAAATATCAATCACATAATTTTCATAAGAACATAACATTTTTGGAAATCTTAACCTGCAAAAGAGAGCATAATTTCATAACATGGGATAAATCATAGTAGTGAAAATGAAACCATAACTTAAAACATTACTCATTGTGGCATACACACATAATCATAGAGAATCATTTCTTGTTAGTCAAGACTCATTGCCAAGACTATCTTAGTGGACAAAGTCCCTTTCTGAATCGAGTAATCCTCGTTTCAGTCCTGTTTCACTGAACCGGTATAACCTACCATTCCAGCCATTCCTATCTCATGAGATATGAAATCTTTACCCAATGCATTGGAGGGAGATATAGGTCCCACCCATCTCTTAATGAATCCTTTCTTATGTGTGCCACAAAATCATAAATCATACATCATTGCATAACCCATGTAATAAAAATGGGATTCTTAAACAACATGACATCATAAAACCATTCATATAAGATAAAGGAATTCATAAACATAATTCCATCACAACATAGTCAAATCAATGTAAAAATATGGATAGAAACAGAACCCTTTATTATCTTAGATGGAAAATAATTTTGATAAAACACTTGAAATGAATTCTTGAGGAAAATATCCTTTCTTCTTCAAAATCAATTTGTTTTCACAAAACATCATACAATTTTAAAAGAAAGAGATTTTATTAAAAATAGACATGAAATATTTTGGAGGAAGGTTCATGAAAATAAGGCTTTATAAAACCGTAAAAAATCCGTTCGTGCCGTATAAGTTAAAAAAAAACATTCTTTGTACTTTTGTCGAAAAAGTCAAAATGTACCTCGTACGAAAAAGCGACAAAATATTCCTTTCATATTCTTTACTAAAAACTCACCTAAGGGTAAAATTGGATTTAAACTATTGTAAGTGGATGGAAACAATATTACATATTGAGGGAACATGGATGTGGATGATAACATACACCCCAGTAAATACTTACGAATAAACAATCTCGGATAAAAATGAGATTGTGATATTTCCCTTACCTTAGGTCCGACTTGCTTTGTAAGTGTCCGAACCTCCTGTATAATGATTTAAATCATGTTATTGACTTATTACAGAATCATATTCATTTGTTATGATATCATATATGGTTCACTTATGACATTATATTACCCGTTCTTTTGTAAATTCCATGTTAAAGAAGCGTTTTGGGTAAAATCGTTTCATTTATCGTAGGTGTTTTGACTTGTTGTTCTTGACATAATTATTACTTATATCATGATTTACTTACTTCCAGAATATAAAATATGATTTATAGATCATATATATTCAGTATATATATATATATAATAGGTAGATAAATAAAATGAAAAACACCGTTCATGGAGACGGTAGTCCGTACGTACGCATGAACGCTGTTTTTCTTTCCTTATTGTCTTGAAATGGAAGTAAGTAGATGACATAAATATGTATATATATACATAAATCCAGTAGCTTTATAATGTCATATATTTCATTATTATTTCTTATATATACATTATAATCATTCTTAAATGGTTAACATGGAGAATGAATCTCATCGCGTCGTGGAGACGGTAGTCCGTACGTACGCACGAGCGATGATATCGTTCCCATGGTCGTGGAATTGTGTTTAAGTGTATGTATACTATTTCAGTATCAATATCACTTTATAATAATCATATATAGTTACTCATTACACCTTTATACCCATCCTATTAAGGTGGTGGCGGAAAATAGATTACACCACGGCGTGGAGACGGTATTCCGTACGTACGCACGCGCGGTGATTTCCTTTTTCCGTAGGATGGTTAGAAGGTTAATTAGAGTTGTTTCATATTTATAATAACATATCAGTATATAAGAAATACTGATGTTATTACTTTATCATGAAACAACTAAAGAAGAATATGTTGAAGAAGAAATAAATTGAAAAAGATCGGTAATGGATATTACCTCTTCTTTGAAGTGCTTCTTTGAGTCCTCCTTTTAGGGAACTAAAATTGGTCTTTTAAGAAGACCAGGACCTCTAGGATGATACTAGGGAAGTGGAGAGGAGAAAATGGCAGGGATTGGCCGAGCTTGAGTGCTCAAATTGGTGTGAGGAGGAGGGGGAGGAGGTGTCCTTTTATAGGGGAGGAGAGGGGCACCTTAGGAATATCTCAAAATATTATTTTATATTAAAGTCAAAATCGGTTTATAATGGTTCCAAAGGGTCTTATTTCGAAGTTAAGGTGGGGAGGGGTCGAAATCCTCTCATCCAATAGAATTTAGACAAGTTTAGGTTCCTATGTTAACCTTATCATTTAGATTTAACATTAAGTTAAATAATTTAACTTTTACCCTGTCTTTTTGTTTTCTTTCACTATATGGTTAATACACTTACTATAACATGCCAAACGAACCCCAAATTGTTTATTATTAATATATATATCCTTATCTAAGTCATTTGGCCGAACCTTAGATTTTTAGGAATAAAATAACAATTAATAATATAATATTTGATTTAAAAACTATTTTGTGTCAATTTTGACACTATTTGATATATGACTTTTCTGAAAGTCATAACAGAATTAAATGTTCGAACCAAGTTGATTAAATCAACATTAATATATCATATTAACCTAAGAAAATTAGTTTAATTCATAAAAAGTCTCAAATTACATTTATTTTGGTGTTTATAACATCAATTATATCAATATTTCATTAATAAGATAATTACTGCATCATCATTGTGTCATAAATAAATTAAATTATTTGATGTCTAAAAATTACAAATAAAATACCATCATGTAGGAAATCTTTTTAGCTTTTTAATGAATATTTATAGTCGAATTTATCTTATGTATAACCCCTCATTAAAAATGATTTACTTATTAAACTTTGATTTTAACTATTTTAACCTTTCTTTAAATAAATTAATAATAAATGTCCTAATCTAATCCAAGTGGGCCTAAATGGTCATATTTTATTCCTAAGTTTGTTTTTGGTCGAATTACACTTGTCCAATAGAATTAGGACATGTGTTAGGGTAATATTAATATCATATTTACCCTTAGTTACCCTATTTACTATTAACCGCGGTAAAAAAATGTAAAAAGTTACTATTCACCAAAAATTATTTTCATCTCATTGAACCATATTTTAGTCCTTGATATTAACCGTGTCTCTCGGATTTTCGAAATTCCATTCACAGAAGCGGCAAAATTAAGTTTTATGAAAAATTCAATTTTTTTAACTACCACTTAGTAGTTTCACTATTCATCAAAAATTGATGTTTTTCAGAACAATGCCAAAATTTCATCTTTAGCTATATTTCATATTCCGAATTCAAAAATGAAATCTATTTTACCAAATTCATAACATAGAAGTTGCATTAATTAATTTTATAATTAAATCCCGCTGTTAAAACAAATAGCGTGTTTTTAAGAAACAATATCTATCAAAAGATTGACACTTGTTTATGTCTAGTTTAAATGTGAAACTACATCCAATGACCAACATTGTATTAAATTGTAAAAATATATTCTAAATATACTTTAAAACCACTCAAATTAATGATTTATCACTATTAATTATTTCGATTAAAAAAGTTGTTTTTAATTATAATTTTGTAATTTTCACTATTCATCAGAATATGAAAGTTATCCGAAAAGTACCAAAATTTCACCTTAGGCTAAATTCGATATTCCGAATCCAAAAATAAAGTTCATTTTGAAAAATAAGATTTACTGGATTTCAAAAAGTGGTTATTACTATTCATAACGGCTAGTTTTAATAATATTTTTATAGCATATCGTTGTTTAGTGAAACTCGGTATTGCGTACTACACACGCTATCGAGGAAGGTTACGATTGCGTGCAATGCAAGGCAAGTCAAGGATGCGTGTTGTGCAAGCTCCTTTTGGTGTAGCGTACAACACAAGACATTAATAAAATTAAAAAGAATATTTTTCATAAAATCTCGGGCTGTTACATTCTACCCCCCTTAAAATGAATTTCGCCCTCGAAATTCGTCGGGGTTATAAATGGTTTACTATTTGAAAGTTTCTTTAATAGAAACCCACATCGTAAAAGGGAATACCAAAACTTGGCTTTAAAAACTAAAGTATGAAACGTAACGGTTACCCAAATAAACTAATCATTGGGTTTCCACATAGGTGAAAATATGGATATGGAAGAGAAATCTAACCATCATGTTCTGATGGAGAGTGGTAGAGAACATGGCTATGGAAAAGCTAGCAATCACAAAGCCATAAATTTGTGATGATCTAGGGTACCATCTGATTCATCGGGTATAAGATCACTAGGACAACATTTTTGGTTTTCAAGATCATTTCACTAAAGTTGATGAATTAAAAGAAATACTTACATGATTTTGTTACAATCTCACTGTTGTTCGTGAATTGAACAATTTCCACTTCATATCATAAAGAAATGAAGTTGAATTTGTTATTCGTGAAGCATTAGCAGATCATGTGATAGAACGACGGGTCATTCCATCTATCTCAGACAAAAGGCTAGCAAAAATTATATACATAAGTCGGTCTATAGTGAGATTAATCATATATGGTTCCTAAAATGGACTCATACTTCATATATCATACTGCTTTATATAATAAAACTAGTTTCTACTAAACAGGGACTTCCTGTAGGCCAGTGGTAGGCGATAAAGGCCAGTCGCACTTCGGTTGTGGGTTCGATTCCTACAGCCTTGTCTGAAGCGATGGGCTGTCGCCCGTCCTGCAGGTTGTCCTTTTTCCAAAACTATATTACTCTAACATCCTATCAATAATATCGAAAAAAACAAACAATACTAACTTATGTCAAACATAATCCATTCCAATCTTTAGGCTTATCTATAATACTGCAGTCTACTCTCATAACATAGTGAAAATGATTACCAGAGATTTAACACCATCGTCGATCCCCATATATCATAAGATATGTTTTGATGGTCACATTCCAAACATTCAAAGTCCTTAATCATGTATTCTCTTGAATACCTTAGTGAAAACATGAATGCAGTTAAAAGTTAACACTTTCCTCATACCAAAATCCTCAGAATTCTATATACTCAAACCATGATATTACTTAGTCCTTATATCAATCATGAGCTCATGAATACTGTTAAACATTTCATTTTCTCGTCTTCATTATGCGCATATCATCTTATTTCCAAAAAAAATATCTCAATCACTTTGAATACCACATCAATAAATATTTCAATACTCAATGATACAACATTATTTTGGAATCCCATTACATAAACGCTTAATCATTCCACCACATCGTTATCATATTCAACATCGCCAATAGTGATCGCATGTGACTTCCCTTTGTCCTTTGCCTTCAGTGGTTTCTCATGTTGATCATCACTAACCCTTGGATTAGGGCAATTATTAGCATAATGCCCCATTTCCTTGCACTTGAAGCATTGAAGTGTTGGCGGTGCGTTCTCTGTAGTGTTTGCTTTATTCACATCATTAGAAACCCTTTTTCCATTACTTCGACACTCAGCTGCTCGATGACCTTCTTTTCCACACTTAAAACATTTTCTAGCCCCTTTAAGACAATCTCCACCATGCTTCTTTCCACACTTTGTGCATAAGGAAACATTCATCTTCTTTTCACCATTATTCTGAGATTTCTCCTTGAACTCCATCTTTCGTTTCTTGTCAAAACCATGAGATGGATATGTAACACCAACTTCCATTTCTACCTTGATAGCACAACGCACAATTTCTTCATAGCTACTGAAGTCTCTTATAGCTAATGCCCTTCGAAGACTTGGTTTTAAGCCACTGAAAAATCGATCAACTTTACTTTCAGGTTGGATGATAATACCAGAAGCGTACCTTGCAAGTCTTGTAAAATTTGCTTCATAGTTACCAACAGATTCATCATCCCTTTGCTTCAGTTCAAGAAACTCTTTCTCCATCTTTTTTCGAAGAATACGGGGGAAGTACTTATTGAAAAATATGTTCTTGAACTCGTCCCATTCCATGGACTCAATTTCATCTCTTGGCCTCGTATTCTTGATAAGATTCCACCATTGATCAGCTTCACCTTCCAAACGATATACTGCTAAAATGACTTTATCATGTTCAGAACATTGAAGAACTGAAAATATCTTTTCAGTGGTGCTGATCCATTGTTCAGCAACAAGTGGATCGGAAGTCCCACTGAAAGAAGGTGGACGTTGCCTCATGAAGGACTCAATAGAATATTGTTCCCTTCTCTGCTCATTTGGATGTCCAGAATGATTCATAGCTTGTGTAAGTATAGCAATAATATTTTGCACTCCATCTCCCATAACATTTGTTTGTTCAGGAGGGCAATCATTGCATTGTCCATTGCATTGATCAACACGGTTCCTTCGGGTTCCAGCCATTGTCTAAAACCCAAAAAGAATAGCGTGAGAGGCAAAAATCATGCTAGGGAAAACAACATAATAATGGGGGAGTACCTTGAACATCTAACATCTTAGGTTTAATTCTATGATCGTTAGCGTAGTTCTAGTACTATAACCTATACGTATACTTAACCTTAGGGACATCCCTAGACATACCTTAGAAATATCTCTAGGGATCTCACTAAAGTTTTTCGCATCCTAGTTTCCAAAGGTTGACTAAAACTTTCCTCTGATACCAACTGTAGAGGCCCAAAGCCTGACGTACATGAACATTACATTACATAACAAAAACACACACTAAAGGATCGTAATAGTTTAGTGTCTTTGGAAACTCGGAACGTAATCTTCTAATCGTGGTGAAAGTTCTTCAATATCTCCCATAAAGGTCATCCCTTTTTTTTACCTAAAACCTTTCTTTATATCCTGGGGAAAAGAAAACATAAAAGGGTGAGCTCAAATGCTCAGTAAGGGTAAACAAAGGAAATATCAATCACATAATTTTCATAAGAACATAACATTTTTGGAAATCTTAACCTGCAAAAGAGAGCATAATTTCATAACATGGGATAAATCATAGTAGTGAAAATGAAACCATAACTTAAAACATTACTCATTGTGGCATACACACATAATCATAGAGAATCATTTCTTGTTAGTCAAGACTCATTGCCAAGACTATCTTAGTGGACAAAGTCCCTTTCTGAATCGAGTAATCCTCGTTTCAGTCCTGTTTCACTGAACCGGTATAACCTACCATTCCAGCCATGTCTATCTCATGAGATATGAAATCTTTACCCAATGCATTGGAGGGAGATATAGGTCCCACCCATCTCTTAATGAATCCTTTCTTATGTGTGCCACAAAATCATAAATCATACATCATTGCATAACCCATGTAATAAAAATGGGATTCTTAAACAACATGACATCATAAAACCATTCATATAAGATAAAGGAATTCATAAACATAATTCCATCACAACATAGTCAAATCAATGTAAAAATATGGATAGAAACAGAACCCTTTATTATCTTAGATGGAAAATAATTTTGATAAAACACTTGAAATGAATTCTTGAGGAAAATATCCTTTCTTCTTCAAAATCAATTTGTTTTCACAAAACATCATACAATTTTAAAAGAAAGAGATTTTATTAAAAATAGACATGAAATATTTTGGAGGAAGGTTCATGAAAATAAGGCTTTATAAAACCGTAAAAAATCCGTTCGTGCCGTATAAGTTAAAAAAAACATTCTTTGTACTTTTGTCGAAAAAGTCAAAATGTACCTCGTACGAAAAAGAGACAAAATATTCCTTTCATATTCTTTACTAAAAACTCACCTAAGGGTAAAATTGGATTTAAACTATTGTAAGTGGATGGAAACAATATTACATATTGAGGGAACATGGATGTGGATGATAACATACACCCCAGTAAATACTTACGAATAAACAATCTCGGATAAAAATGAGATTGTGATATTTCCCTTACCTTAGGTCCGACTTGCTTTGTAAGTGTCCGAACCTCCTGTATAATGATTTAAATCATGTTATTGACTTATTACAGAATCATATTCATTTGTTATGATATCATATATGGTTCACTTATGACATTATATTACCCGTTCTTTTGTAAATTCCATGTTAAAGAAGCGTTTTGGGTAAAATCGTTTCATTTATCGTAGGTGTTTTGACTTGTTGTTCTTGACATCATTATTACTTATATCATGATTTACTTACTTCCAGAATATAAAATATGATTTATATATCATATATATTCAGTATATATATATATAATAGGTAGATAAATAAAATGAAAAACACCGTTCATGGAGACGGTAGTCCGTACGTACGCATGAACGCTGTTTTTCTTTCCTTATTGTCTTGAAATGGAAGTAAGTAGATGACATAAATATGTATATATATATACATAAATCCAGTAGCTTTATAATGTCATATATTTCATTATTATTTCTTATATATACATTATAATCATTCTTAAATGGTTAACATGGAGAATGAATCTCATCGCGTCGTGGAGACGGTAGTCCGTACGTACGCACGAGCGATGATATCGTTCCCATGGTCGTGGAATTGTGTTTAAGTGTATGTATACTATTTCAGTATCAATATCACTTTATAATAATCATATATAGTTACTCATTACACCTTTATACCCATCCTATTAAGGTGGTGGCGGAAAATAGATTACACCACGGCGTGGAGACGGTATTCCGTAAGTACGCACGCGCGGTGATTTCCTTTTTCCGTAGGATGGTTAGAAGGTTAATTAGAGTTGTTTCATATTTATAATAACATATCAGTATATAAGAAATACTGATGTTATTACTTTATCATGAAACAACTAAAGAAGAATATGTTGAAGAAGAAAGAAATTGAAAAAGATCGGTAATGGATATTACCTCTTCTTTGAAGTGCTTCTTTGAGTCCTCCTTTTAGGGAACTAAAATTGGTCTTTTAAGAAGACCAGGACCTCTAGGATGATACTAGGGAAGTGGAGAGGAGAAAATGGCAGGGGTTGGCCGAGCTTGAGTGCTCAAATTGGTGTGAGGAGGAGGGGGAGGAGGTGTCCTTTTATAGGGGAGGAGAGGGGCACCTTAGGAATATCTCAAAATATTATTTTATATTAAAGTCAAAATCGGTTTATAATGGTTCCAAAGGGTCTTATTTCGAAGTTAAGGTGGGTAGGGGTCGAAATCCTCTCATCCAATAGAATTTAGACAAGTTTAGGTTCCTATGTTAACCTTATCATTTAGATTTAACATTAAGTTAAATAATTTAACTTTTACCATGTCTTTTTGTTTTCTTTCACTATATGGTTAATACACTTACTATAACATGCCAAACGAACCCCAAATTGTTTATTATTAATATATATATCCTTATCTAAGTCATTTGGCCGAACCTTAGATTTTTAGGAATAAAATAACAATTAATAATATAATATTTGATTTAAAAACTATTTTGTGTCAATTTTGACACTATTTGATATATGACTTTTGTGAAAGTCATAACAGAATTAAATGTTCCAACCAAGTTGATTAAATCAACATTAATATATCATATTAACCTAAAAAAATTAGTTTAATTCATAAAAAGTCTCAAATTACATTTATTTTGGTGTTTATAACATCAATTATATCAATATTTCATTAATAAGATAATTACTGCATCATCATTGTGTCATAAATAAATTAAATTATTTGATGTCTAAAAATTACAAATAAAATACCATCATGTAGTAAATCTTTTTAGCTTTTTAATGAATATTTATAGTCGAATTTATCTTATGTATAACCCCTCATTAAAAATGATTTACTTATTAAACTTTGATTTTAACTATTTTAACCTTTCTTTAAATAAATTAATAATAAATGTCCTAATCTAATCCAAGTGGGCCTAAATGGTCATATTTTATTCCTAAGTTTGTTTTTGGTCGAATTACACTTGTCCAATAGAATTAGGACATGTGTTAGGGTAATATTAATATCATATTTACCCTTAGTTAGCCTATTTACTATTAACCACGGTAAAAAAAAGTAAAAAGTTACTATTCACCAAAAATTATTTTCATCTCATTGAACCACATTTTAGTCCTTGATATTAACCGTGTCTCTCGGATTTTCGAAATTCCATTCACAGAAGCGGCAAAATTATGTTTTATGAAAAATTCAATTTTTTTAACTACCACTTAGTAGTTTCACTATTCATCAAAAATTGATGTTTTTCAGAACAATGCCAAAATTTCATCCTTAGCTATATTTCATATTCCGAATTCAAAAATGAAATCTATTTTACCAAATTCATAACATAGAAGTTTCATTAATTAATTTTATAATTAAATCCCGCTGTTAAAACAAATAGCGTGTTTTTAAGAAACAATATCTATCAAAAGATTGACACTTGTTTATGTCTAGTTTAAATGTGAAACTACATCCAATGACCAACATTGTATTAAATTGTAAAAATATATTCTAAATATACTTTAAAACCACTCAAATTAATGATTTATCACTATTAATTATTTCGATTAAAAAAGTTGTTTTTAATTATAATTTTGTAATTTTCACTATTCATCAGAATATGAAAGTTATCCGAAAAGTACCAAAATTTCACCTTAGGCTAAATTCGATATTCCGAATCCAAAAATAAAGTTCATTTTGAAAAATAAGATTTACTGGATTTCAAAAAGTGGTTATTACTATTCATAACGGCTAGTTTTAATAATATTTTTATAGCATATCGTTGTTTAGTGAAACTCGGTATTGCGTACTACACACGCTATCGAGGAAGGTTACGATTGCGTGCAATGCAAGGCAAGTCAAGGATGCGTGTTGTGCAAGCTCCTTTTGGTGTAGCGTACAACACAAGACATTAATAAAATTAAAAAGAATATTTTTCATAAAATCTCGGGCTGTTACAATAATGAATATTGAACATGATAATAAACACCATATGTTTTGGAAATTTTAGGGAACATAGTGTACTCCCAGTGCATGCAATGTATGTTTCACGTGGATTGTTAATGCCTTTATCCTCTTTTATAAAGAAAATTTTATCTAGGGTGTGATCCCATGGTCTATTACTATGAGTGTATGGTAAATAGACTCATCAATAGAAAATTATGTGATACCCTCTATGAGATTAAAATCTAATATTGATTTAGAAATCCCATTTTTGTTGCCAATGTAGATTATTATAGAATTTATCACTCGTCCCTAGGTGGTGTTTGAGGAATCATAATAAATAACACATATTATAATAAGATCATCTACATAGAATATTATTCCATGTATGGTATTATAAACCACATAGTCCATGGGTTATATCACTTATATATTCCTCAAGATTATCTAAGATTCTTTAATTACATCTTTATGGAAATACTCGAGAAGTATAACTACTCAGAAAACCACCATCATTGATATCATTTTAATTCTGTTAGTTCTCCAAGATGAGTGTTACTTTGAAAATTTGAACATACTCTAAGTAATGTAGTATGGTTGGGAACATACTTTTATATGTATTTTCTATCTTGAGTATATTATGGTGTTATTATTATGTCTCATATTATGATTGGTATACCTTGTGATAACGTGATGAACAATCTCATGATGGTTTATGTTTGGTGATTTGGGGTGTTCTATTTGATATATTTATACTCAAACATACATGTGATCTTTCCTTCATGTCTTCAATAAATTATATGAAATACTATTTATTGTAGTCCTATACAATCCATGAGTAGGTGGGGAAAAGTGATCTGGACATATTATGCTTAATAGTTAATGTTTCATCAAATGGAATACCCCTCATAATTAGAATGTTTGATTCCATTATAGTTTTAGTGGTCATGTATTTATACCATTATGATTTTATTGGTATGGTTCATACTCTGATTTTGTATGTAGATGTATACATGATTTTCCATATAAGTTATACTTGACCATACAACATTGTATAGGATTTGGAGATGAGTTCATGTGTATATGTACCTTAGGTTGTGACCTCATTTTTTTGTCTGATATTCATAATCAATGATGGAAACCATCACCTGAACTATTTGATGTGATCTTGGTGTGAAACACATGGATTATATCTTACCATGTGCATTGTAGTTGGTTGGGTCATGATAGCACATTTCATTTTCATTGCGTTAGGGAAGAATTCCGTGATGGAGATTTCATTGATTTAATTTCATGCCATCCCTCATGTATACAAATTTGACATATAAAATTCAACCATCATCCAAAAACATACAAAATTATACATGTCATAACATTCACTTTTTATCCTTTGGGCCTCCACTAGGTTTAAGACCCTCTCAAGGATTCATATATAGTCCCTTATATCATGGGGACCTAAAGTGACTTGAATAAATGAGTGATGATAGAGAAGGAACTCATGGGAATAGTATAACATCATCATACCTGCCATTCGTGATTGTACACATTCAATATTAACAAATAGAATTATTCCATACTATATTTGTTCTGATTATTGAGTTTCTAGAATGACCAGGGGATCATGATAACATACAACCTCTATAAAAACAGGTGGTGCTACATAAAGTAGTTGATTTCTACAATATGTAATTTCCTAAAATTTATAACAACCCATAGGTAATGAAAACATATAATATAAGGACATTGAGAAAAAAATATATAAATGACGTTGTGAAACAAGGTTAATCCTAAGAGGATTTTGAAGAAATAACAACATAACCATACATGCATTATCTGTGGCCCATGAAAAGCCTCCTGTACGTACATGATATTCATAAAAATGTCTTTAAACTCAAGAATTTTATAATTCAGATAATATAATATAATAAAAGAAATAATGTAATATAAGAACAAATCATAATATTGATATGTATTAAATTATTTGGGATTTATCTAATTTAGGAGATGGTCAAATGGTATGTGATTTATATGTTCCTAAAAAAGAATTACAATTACACAAAAAAATCCCCTAAATTAGTTTTTATACATTACATGTACAACCCACTATAAATAAAAATCTATTTAATATCTAACAACATGAAAATATATTACCAAATTATAGTAATTCAAAGCTCCCACATAATGTGCACTCCTGGAACTAAGATAATTCCACTACCTGAGTCACAACTAACCTATTTATGGTCTACAATATACCAACTCAAGGTATGGAAATAATAGATTTTATTTAATATGTCACTCTAATAAATTTTCATTTCCCCACAACATAAATAATGGGTGTTTGGATAGAATATCACATCACATAATTCATTCCCCTTGAATGTAAGATGGTTTCGACTAGTATTGAGGGCCATGTGTAATATCATTTGGAGACTATGACATCATTAGTAGGTAAGAATTAGAGTATATAATGGAATCGATAATAATATAATAATAAAATTGTGAATAAATAAATAAATGATATTAGGTATCATTATAAAAAACAATTTCATACCCATGATAGATAAGTATGAAATGTATATTACATACAAAATGATATGAAATGATCCCCATATGTTGAGTATCATGTATGATTAATGGAGAAAAACAAAAGAAATAGTTGACAACTAGCTTGAAGTCCATCCCACAACTCATGAATCCTCTAACAATACATTTTGAACCATCTACTATTGATACATTTTATTTCATTATATATCTAGACATGAAATCTACATGAATAATGAAATGATCATGTGGGGTGTGAGAACGATACCTAATAGCATACCACCAATGGTACTTATCATAAGCACATATGATATACTGTGTATTCTGGGGAAAAACTATGCACATATAAGCATCAAGCATATCACAGATGGGATAGTTTGAAAACATGTCTGACCAATAAACTTTAATGGATATACAATATGCATATTGATCAATCATCAGAGGCATCCACCTAGTGGGATAGTATATATAGCTCAACCTTCATGGAAAACTATAGAAGATAGAGGAATGATGAATTAAAAATATAAAGATACTAAATGCCAAATCAAACATCACACCATATCATCAAAAGATTCATATCTATAATAATCCAAATGAAAGTGACAACTTGAATATGTCCATGAGTCCATTCATACACACCTCATGTGATCATAAATTAAGAATATGATCCCCAGATACACATTTATGGATTGTAATAATGCTATGAAACCATATTACTATTATCACGCGATAAAGACCACCATCATTAGGTGAAACTATGTTCAATGGAAATGTCCGGTGTTAAAATCCAATAAAAATTCTGAATCGTTGAACCATTCCAAATACATTATGAATATATTTATGGGATAGTTATTTAAGGGATCCCAAAACCAAAGGATAATATATATTCATTATATCTTTTGAAGCTACAATACTGACATTGTTCTATGTAAAAACAATATACCAATTCCAATTCCTTGAATCAAGGTGATGGTTATATCAATGATCAACAATCATCATTAAATACCATGGAATAGCCTATAGACACAATAAATAAATTGAATATATAGTTTCTTTTATCATGTTAATGTTAATTAAACTGATATAAAATGAGTAAGAACTTATCATATTGGAGGGACAAGATGAAATTGAGGTTCGACAATCAAACAAAGAAATGGGAATTAAGAAGGAGATCCCAAAATTTTCATTAAAAATTTAATAAGTTGTAGGGGGTTGAGATATTTCTGATAGAATTAGAAAATTTTGGTTGGATAATGTTTCTTTGAAAAACACCAAAAAAATCTAACCTTTATGGGCCTCAAATGATTCCATTATCTAGACAATAGATACTGGGAAGAACCAATTCTTCCCTAGAACCCCTCCACCAGGTTGGTTTTTTCTATGAAGAACATCATCTATCCTAGGAACTTAAATGGTTAGTGGGTTGGAATATTTATATCTTGAAATGATTGAACACATCCATTGGCTTGGACCCTTCTAAGTTCTAGCCTCCCAATATCATCTTGTTTACCATAAATAACATTAAAACATAATAAAATTCAATGTCAAAATTAAAATTATGAATAATATAAAATAGGGGTTTCACAGTTTAAATATTTTTAAAAAATATCATTGATATTAAATAAAAAAAAACTACAAATTTTATATATGGTAATTTTATGTTTCATAAGTGATAATACATGATATTAGAAAATCGATAACCAAAGCCCCTTAAATAAATTGATTAATAATTTTTTTCAATTTCAATAAAAATAATGATGTGTAAAAGGGTTGATTATATTATATTACAATTTATGTATTAATTTTAATGAATTTTAATTTTATCTAATTTTTATAAATGGAATATAAAGTAATTATTTGTTATAATTGATAGAAAATTATTTATTAGATGTTGGTATAAAATAGAAAATAAAGAATATATAGAAAAAATTATACCTTGAAAATATAAACAATTGAAAAAAATATTATTTTACTTGAAAAGCATGAATACGTGAGGATTGGTAAAAATCCTTATTTTTCAATGATTTAAATCAATAAATGAATTATTTTTATAATGAAAATAAATAATGAGAGAAGTATTGGTGGACTTAATCAATTAATTGTTTTATTTTATAGAAATTCATTGGTGTTATAGTAATGTGATGTTTTAATTTTTTGGGAGTGTGTAAAATTATATTTGATATTAAATATGTAATAAATTTCACTTGATGTGAGAAATAATATAGAATTTTTTTTATAATATCATTCAATGAGTTTGTGGTACTTGTCTATAAAACCTTCACTATATTAATTTAATATCTATTATATATATACTTTATTTAATGTATTTATTACCCAAATATTTTTTCCATCTAAGATTTACTAAATTATTTCAAAAATACATTTTCAATTAATATCACTCATTTATATATTTTCATAATGGTATGAAATCATACTAGTGGTCATGATTATGGTATTCTTAATTAATAGCCAATTTTTTTGCATTCATATTCATTTTATTTTAATCACATCATTTAATACCATAATTCCTCATTTTGAATGGAATTATTTATATAAAACTTTTTTTTTCAATATGATACATTCTTTCCATTAACAATATTAAACTATCAGATCCATTATTTTTGTGTGATATGACCAATGAAATAATATTCATTAGAAACTATCCCATAGTTCACCATACTTGATGTCAAAGAATCATCCAATCATATATTTTCTCACCCAAGAAAATGTATAACCCTAAAAACATCTATATTAAAAAAAAATTAAATAATCATTATTATAAATTGAAATTGAAAATGTTCATGTTATAAGATTCTAAAAATGTATTTAAAAACAATAAACTTTTATATCTCTGATTTATATAAATTATATTACTAACTCTAGGTACTCACATAACAATTATAAAATAATAAGTCAATATGGTATTAGTTTTGGGTGTATCTAAATCTATAAAAAATAAATTACTATATGTTATTTAGAATAACATAAACAAAAAATTCCTACAATTATTCATTTCGCTTAGAATTATCATCAATTTATCACATCATTCTATATTATATGACAATATTATGAATTAACATGAAATGAAGTATGTGAAACATACACTTATTAAGAACTGCAACCAACTGTAACAAGACAATATCATCAATAAATAAAATCCATCATAATCTATCAACGTTGAAATATTCATACTAATGTAAAAAATCATATGAAAAATCTATTGTATACAAGGGTATAAAATAGATAGTTATTATTAACCCATTATTTCATTCCTTAAATATTTTCACACCAACAATATAGTATATTGAGAATAGATCATTATTCAAATGAATATTAAAATTTAGTACTGATATAAACATAACCCAGAGTGAGGTCCAAAAACTATAGATTTATGAATCATTGAGTCAACCAAAGAATATTATCTCACAATGTTATTTTTTTTGGGAACATTTCACTTAATAGATCATTAGTTGGTAGGATTCACCCCCACTAATATAAACACAATTTATTTTAGAAAACCCTACATCAAGCCATAAACAAAAAATTACATTCAAGATTAATTTCTAAACAAATTAAAACCATAATATTATCATGAATTTAGGAATAATTAGATCATATATCGACTCTTCTTTAACTCACCTAAAATAACCCAAATCATGGGGTAAATTCTAATGAATTATGTAACAATACATTATAAATATATAATAAATAATCTTATAGTAAAGCCTAAATGATATATGACCAACTATATCCACAATAGTCACATAAATTTTTGAAATAAATTGTACTTTAACCATATTTATTATAATAAAATAAATCAAAACATCACATTATATGATGTAGTACAAGAATTTATACATTTTAGTGAATATGTAAAACATCAATAATATGGTTCACACCATCAATACACAATTATTTAAGAGGAGTTTCATCAATAACATAATAAAATTTATATCTTCTATGACACCCTCTTATCCATGAACTCAAAAAACTAATTAATAATATTCATAACCCCTCCATTAAATAGAAATCATGGGTGAATTAAAAAATGGATAAATTAATATAATAAGTAAATTTTTATTTTATTTTTCAAACCTAACATCCTATATGTTATATACATTATATAAAATACCTAGGGTTATCTGTATAACCTTATGGATTATTACAGGACTGTGATAGGATAATTCCTTGATGATCAATGAAAAACAATTATTTACCAATTGATATGATAATAAAATATTGTGGGTCTCACTAATGAAAATAATGTAGAGCCATTCATATTAATTTATCAATACAATCATGAGGAAGGAAAATTATTCTTAAATTTATAAATCCCCATTTGTTTATTCTATTATGAATGTGGTTCAATTCCACTAAAAATATGTATCATGGTTCAAGCATGTTTTGCGAGTGTGGATTTATCTTCCTTGGATTTTAGAGTTTATAAAATTTGATATGATTATATTAATTCATCATTATAAATGGAATTTTTTGAGGGTGTACTGAATAAATACAGAGGACCAACCTCTTGTTTTGTTTTGTTTATTTCTTTCCTGGTTCTATTCAAATTGATCACTGGTATTTTTTTGTCAAGCATTTTAGTAATACTAATTAATAAATAATTGAAACCCCATTTTTTGTGTATTTGATGGATACGACTTGTTCAGTTTTGAGATCAATGATATGGTTTTGGTGTGTGGTGACATTGGATGGTTAGGATTGGATTGGGAGTTTCATGTTATTCGGTTTTTTGTTCCTTTGAGATGTTGAGATGGTGGGTGATTTGTGTTTGTCAATGTGTTTATAATCTATCCATCATCAATGATTAATGTTAGGTCAACCCCAATCTTGATTCCAAATCATGTTTCATGGATGATTCAGTGATAATGATGTGGATGAGAGACATATAATAACGAGATGTTTCATGAAAAATCATGAATACATGGCATGTAGTCTCATGAACACATGTTAAATGTGGAAGTAAATATGGAAGATAAGGTTTTGTATAAAATAAATTATTACACATAGTGCAGGTCTTCCACAATATGTGTTACTTATGGCTGAAAACATAGGTTCTACCCCTAGGGTACTAAAGCACTAAAATGATCAGGTTTACATGCATGTCCATAGTACACTAGAATAGTAGTGTATTCAGACATAGCTAATGTACTCATACATGTCCATGTACATGGTCATGGACAGTATATACAAGAACCTTCAGAGTAAATGTGAACAGATGGTAAAACAATGATAGACATAAGCATGTTTATAAATTTAGGGACACATCATATACTCACCGTACATGCAATGTACATTTTTTAGGAAATGTTTAGGACCTCATCATATTTAGTTAGAACCAATATAACTATATTTTATTCCTTTTTTCCCTACAATTGATGGTATAGTAATAAATATTTTCTTGATCATGGGATTTGATCCCCTCAGAAATATTATTCCCTTATAGAGTTTCAAAAATCCCTCTATGTAGTTAGGGTGGGATCCTCTATCATTGATTCTTTTTCCAATGGTGGGGTAGATGAATTTTTATTGACAACATAAACTAGAATATGATCCCAAAAATAACACATCATACCATATAGGGTCTTGTATACCTTAGAGGCCATTATTATGATCTTCTATCTATGGATTAATATATTTTATGGTCAATATAGTACTTAATCATGGAAAAATTTGATGAAAATGAATTATCCAATGAGTTCTATCAATGTTATTAGAATTTATGAATGGGTTCTCCCAGATGAGAATTTTTTGGAAGCATCAAGCAGGGTCTTAGATTGGATGTATGGTTGTTACATTATATTTATACATAGTAAATACCATTGGTATATAATTCAGTTATTATTATATTATATCATATCTAAATTTATATATGTTATAATGAAGAGATGAAAATTCTCATTATGTCTTATGTTTGGTGATTTTCAGGTTTCAGACTAGGAATTGTTATACTCCATAACACATAAGATATTCCCATATCTGTCATATCTTATACAGATAAATCATTTTTATGGATTATTAGATGGACATGGAGATGGAGGATAATTTTGATCTAGAAAAAATGTGGCTTTTATTTTTTGTTTCATTTTTATTTAATCCCCATACTTTTTAGTAGGTAGGACTATTTTATAGATTTATATGGATTTCATTTGGAACTATATGATTTAATGTATTTTTATTATACTTTTATGTGTTATATATAAATTTTTTGGGGTCTTGTTATCGATTATTTTTAATATCTCAACATTGCATGGGAATTTGTAGATGTGTTCATTTATATAGGTATCATAGGATAAGGCCACCAATATTTATATGATATGCCTACTCAGCACTGGTCAATATCCCATAGCCTATTTGAGGTGGTCTTGGGGTGGCACACACAAGTTATCATTGGAAATATTGTCCCAATGGGTTGGTTTATGGTAATGTTGTATCAGATGGAGGATTGACTAATCACCTAAGTATTATAATATCTTGATGTGATGTTGGTTTTGGAACTAATCTAATAGTTTTAATGTTTTTAATTTTTTCCTCTTCATATAGTGAATCTGATGTTACTGTGGTGTCTAACCAATCGATACACTAGGACTCTAAAAACCTACTTTTAGACTCAATACATGTAATAGTATCTTATAATAAAACCATCAGTGCATGCAATTAATAGGATTGGGTTCTAGTTTCCATTTCCAACATGGTTCATATCTCTATATATAATCTTGATCGTGGAAAGTGATGAATTTTTTAGGATACAACAATGATGTTTTCAAGATAGGACACAATAGAGAGATCTCGATGATGATCCTTATAATGATGAAAATGCATTACATGGTATTATTCTTGATGTGGAACATAGAATTTTTTTACTGATTCAAACACCTCCCAATGATTAGATAAATGCATTGGTAGTTCTGGTTGAGGATCTTCATGGGATGAGAAAACTCAATGATTTTCAAAAGATTCCACCCCTCATGTTTTTGGATGATCCAAAATCCTAGGTAGCTGAGGATTGGCCTAAGGTAGTAACTTGGCTTTCCATTCATGTTCAGACACCATCATATCAAATTGTGGTCCTTGAAAGGGATGTTTTAAAATGTATCTTCAAGATGGTGATTTTTCATGGTGGATCAAACTTATGTTTATCTAGGGATTTTCTAGTATGAGTTTGAGAATCTATTTAGAGAAGAGTTCTACAAATCTATGAAATTCGAAGTGTGTATCCAAGTGCATCTGTGAAATTATCATAGATTTGATATTATGGAAAAGTATACATTGTGGTTCCATAACCAATAAAGATACTTTATGGATATGGCTCATGATATGTTCTTTTGAGTGTAGACCTTTAACTAGGGCCTATATAGAGATATTAATGTATTATTTATATCTATTTGTATTCCTACTTATAGGTATATAGGAATATAGAACAATTATATAGAAGGATTTAGGGTATAGATACTACAATTTAGTGTTCCGTTGAGGGTTATTTTCATCCTAGGAAGTAAAAGTTATAATCATGTGATTGATGGGGAAATCTACCACACGATTTTATAACACATAGTGAATAAGATAATGAAACAATTAATGCACCATCTCATAAGATACAATATCTATATAATTGTGGTCTCTAGGGATGACAAAAGATATTAAGATGAGGTGGTTAATAGTTTTATTGTTTAGGACCACAAACTCTTGGAGGTCCATGGTAGTCTCAGAGAACGTGTTGGAAGGAACAAGGAATGTTATAACATGTGGAGGCCTATAATCTAGAGGCTCTATTTATGATTAGATTTTCAATATATGTCATATCTAATTTAGTTGTTGTATATATTGACATAGGAGAGGACCACTAGTTTTTTCTTCTTATCTAATTTGATATTATGAAATTTTGGTAGAGCCCATCAATTGAACCTTTCTATTAGATAATCCTACCAGCATGGATTCATCGATAATACACTTCTACAAAATGTGATACATAGTTTTTGGAGGAGATAGATTCATTTCAGATCACATTACATCATCAATGATTCTATGTGATATCTTTTTAGTCATGTACTATTTATCCATTATTCATTTTTTTAGACGGAGTATGCAGATCTTCCACACTAATGGGATGAGTTTTTCCTTTTCTTAATGAATATTAAATATATAAAGAGTGATAAGGGATCATGTCTTGGATAATACAACCAATTAATCATCATTATTTAGTATTTCCTATAGTGGAGAGGTTATGATGAGCCTTTTCTTTCATTCAGTGATGATGGAGAATGAGGGAATCATCCATTTAGAAATTCAAGGTATAAATCCCCATTGAGGGATTGATTTATGAATATAAATTCACTGAGTTACTACACTGATATGTTTTCCACTATATCATAATTCACTGAAATTCATTGAGTGATGAATCATCAGTTTGAGTTATTTTAGAGGAACTTTGTTTTCAGAGCTATTGTGTCACCCTGGGAATCCCCTATATTATTCTACATGATGTAAG
This sequence comes from Viscum album, assembly GCA_963277665.1. Taxonomy (NCBI): domain Eukaryota; kingdom Viridiplantae; phylum Streptophyta; class Magnoliopsida; order Santalales; family Viscaceae; genus Viscum; species Viscum album. The sequence continues at coordinate 173,160,299 of OY728165.1, forward strand.
AGGGGTGATTCAAGATGTTTTTGGATTACCATATCCCAAATAAGGTTATCATCAAGAATATATTTCCACTAACAATGTATGAATACATCTTTGATCAATTTATAGAGAAGATATGGTTCTTAAAGATTGAACTATGATCGGGATATCACTGGCTCTATGTTTGGGATGAGTATCAACAAAAATCAATATTATAATATTCATACGATCAATATGGGTATTGTAATGAACCCGGTAGGCCTAAATCCCAAAAAACTCGGCCACGCCCAAGCCCATCCCTCCGGCAGATAGCAGACCCCCACCCATAGGAAGATAAAAGGCCCCCACCTCAGACTGTCCTATATAACACGTGGAAGGAACTATCCCCTACCTGATGATGATTTAAATCACCTCCCCCGCAACTTGAACCAATGAACATAGGCTTAACAGCCAAGAGGGAAGTATTATGAGTACCACTGATTATGTAACGAACCCGGTAGGCCTAAATCCCAACGAAATCAGCCTCACCTGAGCCCAGCCCTGTGTCAGATAGCAGACCCCCACCAACATGCATATAATAGGACCCCACCTCAGACTGTACCATATAAAATTGGGTAGGAACTGTCACCAGCCTGATGAGGATTTAAATAGCCTCCCACACAACTGGAACCCATGACCAAATGCTTAACAGAAAACTGGGAAGCATTACAAGTACCACTAATTATGTAACAAACTTGGTAAGCCTAAATCCCAACCAACTCATCCACGCCTGAGGCTAGCCCTCTTGAAGATAACAGACCACCACCTCCAGGAAGATAACAGGCCCCACCTCAGACTATCCCAGATAACATGTGGGGGGAACTATCCCCTGTCTGAAATTGATTTAAATCACCTCCAACGCAACTCAAACCTATCACCATAGGCTTAACAGCCAACCAGAAAGTGTTACGAGTACCATTGAGCCATTGGCATAGTGGTACTCGTAACGATTCCCGGTTAGATTTTAAGCATGTGGTCAGGGGTTCGAGTTTCAGGGGAGGTAATTTAAATCCTCATTTGGCAGGGGACAGTTCCTGCCACATATTATCTAGGAGAGTCTGTGGTGGGGGCCTGTTATCTGCCTACAGGTGGGGGTCTGCTAGCTGCTAGAGGGATGGGCTCGAGTGTGGCCTAGTTCGGTGGGAATTGGGCCTACCAGGTTTGTTACATTATTATCAAGTTTAATCTAGTGGAGGGGAGTTTTTTAGTCAGGCTCTATACCATGTTGTAGCACAGGGATGATTCCAGCATATTATTTTTTAAATGATTGTATATTTGATAATACTCCTCAAGGAGATATTTTTCATGGCCATGAAGAATAGATTCTTACTCAGGAACCTCCATTAGAATCTGTTGATGTTGAATATTCATGGGGGTGATGACGTAGACCGCTTCATACTGAACGTGCGGCCTCACCTATACCATAGGAAGAGGACACACCTCTAGTATTCTAGCCTCATCCAATTATAGATGTGCACAAGTTGGCGTGAGATCCAATTATATTTTCAGGATATCCACAGTTTACCCTAGTTATATCTAATCTAATAATGTATTAGAGGTCATTTACCTTTACTCTAACATTTGTGGCCGGTCCTTCATAGGTCTTATGGTACCCCTTACATATGATGTTAGGACCATCCACTTATGAAGTGGGGGAATGATCAGGTGAAAATGATGACATCTAGATTCCATACCCTCCCAATCAGTCATAGGAAAAGCATTATACATATGAGGTTCAAGATCATGAGGATGATCCTAATCTTACTCATCATACTTCACCCCAACACAGAGGTTGGAGATCTCGATATGGGTGTCTAATTTGAACAACAAATTGTAAAACATGACATCTTCATAGAAAGTGGTTAAACTCATTTATTTATATGTTTCATGTTGACATAATTTCTTTGAAAAAACAATGCATTATATTCAATATAGAGTTTTTTTTCTATTAAATTGATGAATTTATTTTTATTATCAACCACTTTTACATTTTTCTCTACTTTTTCTGTTTTAATTTATATTTTACTTATATTTTAACTTTTATAATATTTCATAGTCGACTACTTAAAACATAGGAAAATTTATTAAAAGTTATGTAGGTATCTTTAAAATAATTTAAAATACAAACTATAAAAGAAATCTAAATAAATAATAAAACATAACCTAAATATATAGAAAAAAATTAACATAGAAGGAATTCTATAAATATAACAAAAAAATTTATTTGTCAGGAAATAAACATTATTGATTAAAAACAGAATATTTACACATTAAAAAATAAATTCAAATACAATATATTATAATTAAAATCTATATAAAATTTAAAACCCTGGATAAACATATAAAAATTAGTTGAAAATGAAAGGAATGTAAAAAAACATTAATATAAATGTAATCATTAAAAACAAAAATATATTTTGCCAATAAACATACTTTTCATTAATAATTTTTTTGAATTTATTTTTATTTCTAATTTTTTTATATGTTAAATCTCATTTGGATTGAATTTATTTTATAGACATTCACAGTGACCAACATGACACATTATTATGTTTCAAGTAGGTGGTTCTAGGAGCATATAAATAAATAAATTTAAATAAAATATAAATGAAATTTCATAAACTGAATCGTTCTATAAAACATAATTGAAAATAAAAAAAATCATAAATATAATAAATAAAACCTATTTTACATGTCACAAATCTTATTTCTTAAAAAACTAACATTTTTTATTTCAAATATTAATGGACATAATTCTTATTAAATGTTGTATTATTAATTACATTAATATGAAGTATTATTAATTGTAAAATTATAAATAAATTTTATTAGTTAAATTATTAATAAATATTAATTATAGAAATTAGTATTTACAATAATTATAATAATAAGTGTTAATATTGATTTAATTAATATAATTAATAATGTAACTTATAATATAATTAAAAATATATTTTTAAAATAAATATTAATTATATTGGTCATATAAAAATGGTGTTATTAAAAAATTATTCATATATGTATCTAAACATTAGAAAATAATGATTATAAATATCTATATATATTTAATATAAATACATATATATTATTAACTTTTTAATTTTTTTTATTAATTTGGGAAAAGGGGGCATCGACCTTACTGTTGTTGGACTAAAACCCAATCGTGACAACAATGATGCTGCCTTTATTTACTAGTTTTAAAATTATTTTAAACCTATAAATTTTTTAATAAATATTGTATGAAATGTGTAAAAATATCTTTCCCAAACCATTGTACTGAATAAAAAACCCTAATAGTGTTCAGATTTCTCTTCAGTGGAGATTGATAAAGGATGGATTTCGGATCATGATGCTTTATTCTATATAAATAAGACGGAATTGTACATTAGTTATAATGATAGTTTTTTGGATTTTAATTTTAGCAATAAATACTTATTTTACAATATATTTTTTTAAAATTTATCTGAATATTTATTTAAAATAGTTTTTCTGGATTTTATTTCACTTTTCTATTATCTAATCCCTCAACCCCTAATAATGAAAATATAGATAATTAAAGTTCACCACAGAAAGTTGATAATATATTTAGACATAATATTTTTGTGAAATAGTTAATGATATTTTAGAAATTCTATTTTTCATATAATAGAATTATGCCACAAATAGTATTAACCTACATTATTTTTTTGTTGATTTTGCTTATCCATCAAAAATTGTTAAAAAATCAAAAAAAATTAAAATAAATTAAAAATGTGTAAATTATTAATTATAAAAAATAATTTATAATAAAATTAATAAATATTTAATACATAATATGATTACCAAAAAAACATAATGATGTCATTGGGGGGAGGATGGTCGACAACATTTCTAAATTGTATCGTCACACTTCTAAAACTCTCACATTCTCTTCTTATACTTATTTTTATCAATTTAATATAATCATATCCATGCATAAACTATATTTCTTTTATCAATCTTCTCTTTATTTATTCATTCCACTATTTCGGTTCGTGCTACCTTTTAAATTGAAGGATTTGGGTTTCCTTCCAAAACTAATAAAAAGAAAGGGATTACTTCTATATTGTGGTATAAATTATGGTTACTGGAAGACATATATTTCAAACATTATTAGATCAATTGGTTATCTCATATGGAGGATATTCATGCACATTTATACTCCTAATACTAAAAAATAAGAAAAATGGACACCATATGATATATCTAATTTTGAATTTAATGGTATTGAAATGAATTCCTTGCATTTTTTTATAATAGGTTTAGATAAAAATGAATATAATTGAATTTATTTAAGAAAAAAGGCTCAAGAAATATTAGAACTCTTAGAAGTAACACATAAAGGAACAAAAAAATAAAATAAATTAAAATATATATGATTAGACAATACTTTGGTAGTTTTCTATGCATAAAATAAAATCATTTACTAAAATGCTTACACAATTTACATAATTTTTTAATGGTGAAAATTCTCTCAGTGATACTATTTCTAGAGAGACATTATCTAAGAACATCCTTTGGGTCTTTCTACGAAATTGGATTATAACATCCTTTTACTGCTTTCAGGTAATACATTTGTCACTTATCTTTTGACCCCCATTTATTTTTGTGTAATTGGTATTTTTCTTGTGTTTTGGGTATATTATTTAGTTTTATAGGTGGGATATTTTATTCAGTGTGTATTGTTATGATATGGACCACCAATGTACGATGAGATGTTTTTTGAGTCTATCAATTCGGGCAGCGCGGTGGTGTGGATGGACGGTTACAATGTGGATATTTTTGGTACTTCAACCATTTTTGGGGTACCTGTGGTATGGTTCTTAAGATACATCATACCCTAACTTTGAGTGAAGTGGATATATTTTATATCTACAAAATGTTTTCATGAATCCGTTTGACTAGTAGGGGAAATGATGTGTTCTGGTATAGTTGTGTCATAGTCTAGGATATTTTATCCCTTCATCTATGTGGGAATTTGGGGCTATAGAATGGTTTTTATTCTTATCGAAATAAAATCCCAAGACCCCATTCTATATTCCAATATCATCCCTCTCAAATTTCATTAGACTTTATAGATTTTGAAGGCTCCCAAGTGGATTTTTGGCTCTTCCAAACTCCATTATTCTTAGATCGAAGCATTGGTGGATATGTTTGATCCCTCTATGGTATGTGAATTCTCTCTCATTTGGAATCCTGTTTTTTATTATATCTCCTTATTTAATGGTTTAAAATCCCCATTATGTTGATGGATTGAAACCTATATCTTATGGTAAATGTTTAAAGTGATTCCTTATTGATTTTTTGCCTTCAACTCTCCATTGGCATTTCTATTTCAGGGTCTTGACTAATTGATCTTGTGATTAAAGATATGTGGTTACATAAGGCTTTACCCTTCCATTAATCCCATAAATTTTTTAATATAATTGAAATAAATTTTTATTTGGTTAATAAAACCTTGATTTTATATGATTTTATGTTTCATTTTAAAGGGGCATGGAAATTTTGAAAACCAAAAAATATATGGCATTGAAATTTTTGGGTAGATTTTTAGAAAAAAATATGGTTCTAAATAATAAAATTATTTGATGAAATGTATTATTGTTGATTTTTGAGAGAAAATTTATTTTAATGAAAAATGATTTTAAATAAATGAATCTCATGAAAACACATGTTTTGATATTGAAATTGAAAAGGCATGATGAATATGAAATTGGGAAATTTAAAATTTATTAATTAATTGATTTAAAATGATTGATTTTTTCATGATTGATTTATTTAATCACATGTGATACTAAGTATATAGGGTGTTTCTTGGAAAATAATTCTATCAAAATTACTCTCACTAAATGATTTGATGATGATAACTCCACATAAACCCAATTTAGCATGATTATACCCAATGGTATATTGACTAATCAGTCCTCTTTTTCTTAACCTAGGGACGTGTTCACACATATGTGATCCATGATTTATGATTGAGTAGTAAAAATATTATGAGATCTTGGAAATAACAGAACACGGGGAATATTTCCATTGTTCTTGGTTTTGACTTTATTATGCATTACATTGTTTTAATAACATATTTATTCATGACAGTTGTTTTATATAAATGTTTTACGTATGTATATTTATGAAAGTTTTGATATGTATTACATTTTTTAGAATCTATGTTTTTGATTGAAAATATGTACTAGTCATTAAATTCTATGTTTTATTTAAATTGAAATCATAAATGTTTTATTGTTGTGGGATTTCTTATGGAACACATGGTGAGACCATACTGGTCTTTTTAGCTGATATCCAACTTTTTTCATTTAGGGGTTTATAAATTTTATTACTCTGGGTCTAGGGAAAGGGAAAGTGACACTTAGAGGTGGTAACTATTCTTAATATGTGGGAAAATAGAGTTATGTTGGTGACCTATGTAAGTATGGTCAACTTGTTTCATAGGGGTTGTGATACATTGTATTGATTGTTGTTTTTGTTTTCCTTTGGTTTATATTTACCATGGTATGTTTAAATATCCACTTGAGGTACATTACTCCATGAGTAATGCTTTTCATACCAACTAGTTTCTATTGCATCTTTTAATTTTTTATCATGGTTGTGAAAAAATTGTTCCCTTCTGTTTTTGATATGATGTCAGGTGATAGTCGCTAACCCGTGGGTTTCGGAAATTCCGTTCAAGGAATTTCAGGGCTATCTTAGGCATCAGTTTACCAAGGTATTTATGGTAATTCATGAAAAAAATGTATCAAATATAGGTTTAAATTCTTTCTATAATATCGATTTGTATACTCGGATGTCCTAGAAGATATGATATTGTAATTTTTGACCTTATGAGGAAGTTGCGGGTGATTTTCTTCCCAAATATCATCATAGAGAGCCTTAAGACCCCAAGGGATTTTGTGAAAAGTTTCCTTGAGGAATAAATTAATCTTATTACATTATTTTGTCATCTTTTGATATGAGTGATGTAGAGACCCGAAGCTTAACGTACATGGGCATTACATTACTTTTTCGAAATACTTTGTAGATAACAAAAACACACACACAAGGACCGTAATAGTTTAGTGTCTTTGGAAACTTGGAATATAATCTTCTAATCATGGTGAAAGATCTTCAACATCTCCAATAAAGATCATCCCGTTTTTTTACCTAAAACCATTCTATATTTCCTGGGGAAAAGAAAACATAAATGGGTGAGCTCAAATGCTCAGTAAGGGTAAACAAAAGAAATTTCAATCACATCATATTCATAAGAACATAACATTTTTGAAATCATAACCTGCAAAAGAGATCATAATATCATAACATGGGATAAATCATATTAGTGAAATGTAATCCCAATAATCATAACATAAAACATGAAACTTTGTGGCATACACACATAATCATAGAGAATAATTTCTTTTTAGTCAGGACTCATTGCCAAGACTATCTTAGTGGAAAAAGCCCATTGTTGAACCGAGTTCACACCTAGTTTCAGTCCTATTTCACTGAACTGGTTTAACCTTCCATTCCAGCCATGTCTATCTCATGAGATATAAAATCTTTACCCAATGCATTGGAAGGAGATATAGGTCCCACTCATCTCATAATGATACCATTTTTTTGTGTGCCACAAAATCATAAACCATACATTATAGCATAACCCATGTAATAAAAATGGGATTCTTAAACATCGTGACATAATAAAACAATACATATAAGATAAAGGAATTCATAAAAATAATTCCATCAAAACATAATCAAATCGATGTAATAATAGGGAAAAAAAGGAACCCTTTATTGTCTTAGATGGAAAATAATTTTGATAAGACACTTGAACTGCATTCTTGAGGAAAATATCCTTTCTACTTCAAAAACAATTTTCCTTTCTTAACATGTCATAGAATTCTAAACAAAAAGAAGTTGATTAAAAATAAACTTGAATACTTGTAAGGGAAGATTCTTGGAAATAATCTTTTAAAAATCCTTTCATGCCGTATATGTTAAAATAACATTCTTCTCTTACTTTTGTCGGAAAAGTCAAAAAGTACCTCGTACGGAAAACGACAAAAGATTCCTTTCGTATATTTTACTAAAAACTCACCAAAGGGTAAAATTGGATATAAACTATTGTAGAAGGATATAAATATTACATATTGGGGAATCATGGATGTGGATGTTAAAATACACCCCAGTAAATTCCAAAGTATAACCAATCTCAGATAAAAATGAGATTGTGATATTTCCCTTACCTTAGGCCCGATTTGCTTCGTAAGTGTCCGAACCTCCTGTATAATGATTTAAATAATGTTATTGACTTATTCCAGAATCATAATTATTTTTATGATATCATATATGGTCATATTCTTAACTTCTTATTAGTAATATTTCATTACTACTTGTTTATTCAGGTGTTTATTACTTTTTGTTCTTATGCGTATTTTGTCGAATAAATTCTTATACTTCTTTTTAGGTTATCGATAAATCATTTCCAGAATGGTATTAGTCTAATATATATCATATTTATTCACTCAATTCATTTATATAATCATTATGCAATTAAGATCATGTAGAACGAGTCGCATCACATCGTGGAGACGGTATTCCGTACGTACGCACGAGCGATGATATCGTTCCCATGATCGTGGAATTGTATTGGAGTGTATGTATACTATTTTCGAATCAATATAACTTTATAATAGTAATATATAGTCATTATTTACACAATTATACACATCCATGTACGGTGTTGGTGGAAAATAGATTACACCATGGCGTGGAGACGGTATTCTGTACGTACGCACGCGCGGTGATTTCATTTTCCGTAGGATGGATAGATGGTGAATAGGGTTATTTCAAACTTATAATAACATATCAGTATATTAGTGATGCTGATGTTATTACATCATAATGAAAAAAATAAATTAGAAGAAGTGGAAGAAGAAATAAAGTTGAAAGAATTCGTAATCGGACATTACCTCTTCTTTGAATCGCCTCTTTGAGATCTCTTTTTAGGGCACTAAAATTGGCCTTTGAAGAAGACTAGGACCCCTAGGATGTCTCTAGGGAAGTGGAGAGGAGAAATTGGCAGGGGTTGGCCGAGATTTAGTGTGGAGAAGAGGGGGAGGAGGTTCCCTTTTATAAGGGAGGAGAGGGGATCCTTTGGAAAAACTAAAAATATTATATTATTATAAAGTCAAATTTGGTTTTAAATATCTCCAAATTGAGTTATTTAGAAGATAAGGTGGGGAGAGGTCGAAATCCTCTCATCCAGTTGAATTTGGACATGTTTAGTTTACTATTTCAACCATATCATTTAGTTTTAACTTTAAGTTAGATAATTTTACTTTTACCATGTCTTTTTGTGTTCTTACTCTATAAGGTTAATAAACTTACTATAACAAGACAAACGAACCCCAAGTTGTTTATTATTAATATATATAACCTTATCTAAGTCATTTGGTCGAACCATATATCTTTAGGAATAAAATAACCATTAATAATATAATATTTTTATTAAAAACTATTTTATGTCAATTTTTACAATATTTAGTAATTGATTTTTTGTAAAAAACATAACAGAATGATTAGTTCAAAAAAAGTTTATTAAATCAATACTCACATGTCATATTAACCTAGAAAATTTGTGGAATTCATAAAAAGTCTCAAATTACATTTATTATGGTATTTATAACATCAATTATGTCAATATTTAATTAAAAAGATAATTACTGCATCATCATTGTGTCATAAATAAATTAACTTATTTAAAGTCTAAAAATTACAAATAAAATATAATTATGCGGGAAATATTTTTATCTTTCTAATGAAAATTTATAGTCGAATTTATCTTATGTATAACCCTATATTAAAAATGATTTTCTTATTAAACATTGATTTTAACTATTTTAACCCTTCTTTAAATAAATTAATAAAAAATGTCATAATCTAATCCAAGTGGGCCTAAATGGTCATATTTTATTTCTAACGTTGTTTTTGGTCAAATTACACTTATCGAATAGAATTAGGACATGTTTTAGGGTTATAATAATATCATTTGTACCCTTAATTACCCTATTTACTTTTAACCGTGGTAAAAAAAAGTAAAAAGTTACAATTCACCAAAAATTATTTTCATTTCATTGAACAACATTTTACATACTGACATCAACTGTGTCTCTAGGATTTTTTGAATTCCACTCACAGAAGTGGTAAAATTATGTTTTATAAAAAATTCATTCATTTTTTTAACTACCACTTAGTGGTTTCACTATTCATCAAAAAATGAAAGTTTCCAGAAATATACCAAAAATTAGGCCTAAGCTATATTTGATATTATGAACTCAAAAATGATGTCTATTTTACCAAATTCAAAAAATATCAGTTTCATTATTTAATTTAAAAATTAATTCCCGTCGTCTAAACAAATAACGTGTTCTTAAGAGATAATAACTATCAAAATATTGACACTTGTTTATGTCTGGTTTAAATGTGATATTACATCCAATGACCAACATTGTATTAAATTTTAAAAATATATTCTAAATATAGTTTTAAGCCACTCAAATTAATAATTTATCACTATTAATTATTTCGATTAAAAAGGTTGTTTTTAAATAAAATTTAGTAATTTTCACTATTCATCAGAAAATGAAAGTTATCCGAAAAGTACCAAAATTTTACCCTATGCTAATTTCGATATTCTGAATCCAAAAATGAAGTCCATTTTGAAAAATAATATTTACAAAATTTCAAAAAGTCATTATTACTATTCATAACTGCTAGTTTTAATAATATTTAAATAGCATATCGTTGTTTAGTGAAACTCGGTATTGCGTACTACACGCGCTATCGAGGAAGGTCGTGATTGCGTGTAATGAAAGGCAAGTCAAAGATGCGTGTAGTGAAAGCAGCTTTTGGTGTAGCGTACGACACAAGACATTAATTAAATTAAAAAGAATATTTTTCATAAAATCTTGGGGTGTTACATTCTACCCCCCTTAAAATGAATTTCACCCTCGAAATTCATCGGGGTTATAAATGGTATAATACTTGAAAGTTTCATTAATAGAAACCCACATCGTAAAAAGGAATACCAAAACCAATATTTAAAAACAAAAGTATGAAACGTAACGGTTTCCCAAATAAACTAATCACTGGGTTTCCACATAGGGGAAAATATGAATATGGAAGAGAAATCTAACCATCATGTTCTGATGGAGAGTGGTAGAGAACATGGCTATGGAAAAAGCCAGTAATCATAAAGCTGTAAATTTGTTACGATCTAAGGTACCATCTGATTCAACAGATATATGAGCAATAGGACAACATTTTTTTTCAAAATCATTTCCCTAAAGTTGATGAAATTGGAATTAGAAGAAATACTTCCATGATTTTGGTATAGTCTCAGTGTTGGTCGTTCATTGGACAATGTTTACTTCATCTCCTAATGAAATGAAGTTGAATTTGTCATTCATGATGTGTTAGCAGATCATGTGATAGAATGATGGGTCCTTCCATCTATCTCAAACAAAAGGTTAGAAAAGTTATCAAAAAAATACATAAGTTCATCTATAGTGAGATATATGGTTTCTAAAATGGACTTATACTTCATATATCATACTGCTTAATATAATAAAACTAGTTTCTACTAAACACGGACTTCCTGTAGGCCAGTGGTACGCGATAAAGGCCAGTCACACTTTGATTTTGAGTTTGATTCCCATAGCCTTGTCCGACACGATGGGCTATCCCCTGTCCTGCAGGTTGTCCTTTTTCTAAAACTACATCCCATAAATAATATCAAAAAAAGATATATCCTTATACAATACTAACTTATGTCCAACATAATTATTTCCAATCTTTAGGCTTATCTAAAATACTTTGGTCCAAGCTCATAGTATAAAGAAAATGATTACTTGAAATTACATCAACCAAGCATGTGAATACCATCATTTATCCCCCATATATCATAAGATATATCTTGTTGGTCAAATTACAAACATGTGAATATCTTAATCATGTATTCTCTTGAAGAATGAATACCCATTGAACCTTAGTGAAAACATGAATGCAGTCAAAATTTAACTCTTTCCACATACCAAAATCCAAAAATTCTATATACTCAAACCATGATATAACCTTCGCCTTATATCAGTCATGAGCTCATGAATACAGTCAAACATTTCATTTTCTCGTTTTCCTTTCATTATGCGCATATCATCTTTTTTTCCGAAAATTTCTCAATCACATTCCATGGTTACTGGTACCATTGAAAAGCACAATAGACCAATACATAAATATTCCAATATTCCATGATACAATATACAACATTATTTAGGAATCCCATTACATAAACACTTAATCATTCCACCACATTGTTGTCATATTCAACATCGCCAATAGTGATCGCATGTGACATCCCTTTGCCCTTTTCCTTAAGTGGTTGCTCATGTCGATCATCACTAACCCTTGGATTAGGGCATTTATTATCATAATTCCACATTTCCTTTCACTTGAAGCATTGAAGTGTTGGTGGTGCGTTCTCTGCAGTCTTTTTTTTATTCACATCATTAGAAACCACTTTTCCATTACTTCGACACTCGGCTACTCGACGACCTTATTTTCCACACTTAAAACATTTTCTAGTCCCTTTAAGACAATCTCCACCATGATTTTTTCCACACATTGAGCATAAGGAAACATTCATCTTCTTTTCACCATTATTCTGAGATTTCTCCTTGAACTCCATCGTTCGTTTCTTGTCAAAACTATGAGATGTATAAGTAACACCAACTTCCATTTATACCTTGATAGCACAATGCACAATTTCTTCATAGCTACTGAAGTCTCTCATAGCTAATACCCTTTGATGATTTGGTTTTAAGCCACTAAAGAATCGATCAACTTTACTTTCAGGTTGGATGATAAAGCCAGATGCATACCTTCTAAACCTTTTAAAATTCACTTCGTATATACCAACAGATTCATTATCCTTTTTCTTTAGTTCAAGAATCTCCTTCTCCATCATTGTTCGAAGAATACGAGGGATGTACTTATTGCAAAATATGTTCTTGAACTCATCCCATTCAATGGAGTCAATTTCATCTCTTGGCCTCATATTCTTGATAAGATTCAACCATTGATCAGCTTCACCTTCCAGACGATATACTACTAAGATGACTTTATCATGTTCAGAACATTGTAGAACTGAAAATATCTTTTCAGTAGTACTGATACATTGTTCAGCAACAAATGTATCAGAAGACCCACTGAAAGAAGGTGGACGTTGCCTCATGAAGAACTCAATAGAATATTGTTTCCTTCTTTTCTCATTTGGAAGTCCAGAATGATTCATAGCTTTTGTAAGTATAGCAATAAGATCTTGCACTCCATATCCCATAACATTTGTTTTTTCAGGAGGACAATCATTGCATTGTCCATTACATTGATCAACATGGTTCCTTCGGGCTCCAGCCATCATCTAAAACCCAAAAAGAATAGTGTGAGAGGCAAAAATCATGCTAGGAAAAACAATATAATAAAGGGGGAGTAACTTTAATATCTAACATCTTGGGTTACCATAATTCCAGTACTATAACCTATACTTATACTTAACCTTAGGGACATCCCTAGTCATACCTTAGAAATATCTATAGGGATCTCACTAATGTTCTCGCATCCTAGTTTCCAAAGGTTGACTAAACCGTTCCTCTGATACCAATTGTAGAGACCCGAAGCTTAACGTACATGGACATTACATTACTTTTTCCGAATACTTAGTACATAACAAAAACACACACAGAAGGACCGTAATAGATTAGTGTTTTTGGAAACTTGGAATATAATCTTCTAATCGTGGTTAAAGATCTTCAACATCTCCCATAAAGATCTTCCCTTTTTTACCTAAAACCTTTCTTTATTTCCTGGGGAATAGAAAACATAAATGGGTGAGCTCAAATGCTCAGTAAGGGTAAACAAAAGAATTATCAATCACATCATATTTATTAGAACAGAACATTTTAAAAATCTTAACCTGCAAAAGAGATCATAATATCATAACATGGGATAAATCATAGTAGTGAAATGTAATCCCAATAATAATAACATAAAACATGAAACTTTGTGGCATACACACATAATCATATAGAATAATTTCATATTAGTCACGACTCATTGCCTTGACTATATTAGTGGACAAAGTCCATTGCTGAACCGAGTTCACTCCTCGTTTCAGTCCTGTTTCACTGAACCGGTTTAACCTGCCATTCTAGCCATGTCTATCTAATGAGATATAAAATCTTTACCCAATGCATTGGAGGGAGATATAGGTCCCACCCATCTCATAATGATACCATTCTTATTTGTGCCACAAAATCATAAACCATACATCATAGCATAACCCATGTAATAAAAATTTGTTTCTTAAACATCGTGACATCATAAAACAATTCATATAAGATAAAGGAATTCATAAAAATAATTCCATCACAACATAATCAAATCAATTTAATAATAGGGATAAAAAAAAGAACCCTTTATTATCTTAGATGGAAAATAATTTGGATAAAACACTTGAACTTCATTCTTGAGGAAAATATCCTTTCTACTTCAAAAACAATTTTCCTTTATTAACATGTTATAGAATTATAAACTAAAAGAAGTCGATTAAAAATAAACATGAAAACTTGTAAGGGAAGCTTCTTGGAAATAATTTTTTAAAAATCCATTCATGCCGTAAATGTATAAAAAAAATTCTTCTCGTACTTTTTTAGGAAGAGTCAAAAAGTACCTCGTACGGAAATGAAAAAAGATTCCTTTCGTATCTTTTACTAAAAACTCACCAAAGAGAAAAACTGGATATAAACTATTGTAGAAGGATATAAATATTACATATTGGTGAAACATGGATGTGGATGATAAAATACACCCCAGTAAATTCCAATGTATAAACAATCTCGGATAAAAATGATATTGGGATATTTCCCTTACCATAGGTCCGATTTGCTTCGTAATTGTCCGAACCTCATGTATATTGATTTAAATAATGTTATTCACTTATTCCAGAATCATACATATTTTTATGATATCATATATGGTCATATTCTTAACTTCTTATTAGTTATATTTCATTACTACTTGTTTATTCGGGTATTTATTACTTTTTGTTCTTATGCGTGTTTTGTCGAATAAATTCCTATACTTATTTTTAGGATATAGATACCTCATTTCCATAATAGTATTAGTGTAATATATATCATATTTATTCACTCAATTCATTTATATAATCATTATTCAATGAAGATCATGTATAACGAGTCGCATCACTTCGTGGAGACGGTATTCCGTACGTACGCATGAGCGATGATATCATTTCCATAATTGTGGAATTGTATTGGAGTGTATGTATACTATATCATAATCAATATAACTTTATAATAGTCATATATAGTCATTATTTACACCATTATACCCATCCAAGTAAGGTGGTGGTGGAAAATAGATAACACCACGGCGTGGAGATGGTATTCTGTACGTACGCATGCACGGTGATTTCGTTTTCCGTAGGATGGATAGATGGTGAAATAGGGTTGTTTCATACTTATAATAACATATCAGTATATGAGTGATACTGATGTTGTTACTTCATAATGAAACAACTAAAGAAGAAGAAGTGGAAGAAGAAATAAAGTTGAATGAATTGGTAATCGGACGTTACCTCTTCTCTGAAGCGCCTCTTTGAGATCTCCTTTTAGGGCACTAAAATTGGTCTTTGAAGAAGACCAGGACCTCTAGGATGTCTCTAGAAAAGTGGAGAGGAGAAATTGGCAGTGTTTGGCCGAGCTTGAAGGCTCAATGTGGTGTGAGGAAGAGGGGGAGGAGTTGCCCTTTTATAACGGAGGAGAGGGGCTCCTTTGGAAAAACTAAAAATATTATTTTATTATAAAGACAAATTCGGTTTTAAATAGATCCAAATTGAGTTATTTCGAATCGAAGGTGGGGATGGGTAGAAATAATCTCATGCAATAGAATTTGGACAAGATTAGTTAACTATTTCAACCTTATCATTTAGTTATAACTTTAAGTTTGATAATTTTACTTTTACCGTGTCTTTTTGTGTTGTTACACTATAAGGTTAATAAACATAATATAACAAGCCAAACGAACCCCAAGTTGTTTATTATTAATATATATAACCTTAGATAAGTCATTTGGCCTAACCTTAGATTTTTAGGAATAAAATAACAATTAATAATATAATGTTTGTTTTAAAAACTATTTTATGTCAATTTTGACACTATTTAGTAATTGATTTTTGTGAAAATAATAACAGAATGATTAGTTCGAAAAAAGTTAATTAAATCAATAATAACATGTCATATTAACCTATAAAATTAGTTTAATTAATAAAAATTCTCAAATTACATTTATTTTGGTATTTATAACATCGATTATGTCAATATTTAATTAATAAGATAATTACTGCATCATCTTTGTGTCATAAATAAATTAACTTATTTAAAGTCTAAAAATTACAAATAAAATATCATTATGTATGAAATCTGTTGATATTTCTAGTGAATATTTATAGTCGAATTTATCTTATGCATAACCCTATAGTAAAAATGATTTTCTTATTAAACATTGATTTTAACTATTTTAACCCTTCTTTAAATAAATTAATAATAAATGTCCTAATCAAATCCCAGTGGGCCTAAATGGTCATATTTTATTCCTAAGGTTGTTTTTGGTCAAATTAAACATATCCAATAGAATTAGAACATGTGTTAAAATAATAATAATAATATGATTTTGACCCTTAATTACTCTATTTACTTTTAACCGTGGTACAAAAAGTAAAAAGTTACTATTCACCAAAAATTATTTTAATCTCATTGAACCACATTTTACTTACTGACATCAACTGTGTCTGTCGGATTTTTGAAATTTCACTCACAGAAGCAGTAAAATTACATTTTATGAAAAATTCATTCATTTTTTTAACTACCACTTAGTGGTTTCACTATTCCTCAAAAAATGAAAGTTTCCAGAAAAATACCAGAAATTTGGCCTATGATATATTTGTTATTATGAACTCAAAAATGATGTCTATTTTACCAAATTCAAAACATATCAGTTGCATTAATTAATTTAAAAACTAATTCTCGTCATCTAAACAAATAGCGTGTTTTTAAGAGATAATAACTATCAAAAGATTGTCACTTGTTTATGTCTGGTTTAAATGTAAAATTATATCCAATGACCAACATTGTATTAAATTGTAAAAATATATTCTAAATATAATTTAAAACCACTCAAATTAATAAGTTATCACTACTAATTATTTCTATAAAAAAGATTGTTTTTAATTAAAATTTAGTAATTTTCAGTATTCATCAGAAAATGAAAGATATCCGAAAACTATAAAAATTTCACCCTATGATAATTTCAATATTCGTAATCCAAAAATGAAGTCCATTTTGAAAATTAATATTTACAAAATTTCAAAAGGTGGTTATTACTATTCATAATGGCTAGTTTTAATATCATTTAAATAGCATATCGTTGTTTTGTGAAACTCGGTATTGCGTACTACATGCGCTATCGAGGAAGGTCGTGATTGCGTGTAATGAAAGGCATGTCAAGTATGAGTGTTGTGAAATGTCCTTTTGGTGTAGCGTACAACACAAAACGTTAATGAAATTAAAAAGAATATTTTTCATAAAATCTCAGGGTGTTACAAGTGTTCTAGAATCCAATAATTTAGTATTCGATTTTTATGGAATTGATATCCATATATCCCATTATTGGTTTGATGGTCTGTGTATCCTTACTAATGTTTCAATGTTTACTACTGATGTTGTGTAGAATCATTCCTCTAAGAATATGTTTGAATAATTCATGGTAGGAAGCTTCTGGTAAACTATAGCAAGATAATACTTTAGTTGATCATAATCTTGTGAATATTGTGTTGCAAGCTATCCAAGATCATGGATGGGCATCTTAACCTATACTTGTTCAAGAACCAATAGTGGAACCTAGAAGGGATGAAGTTAGAGATCATGATCAAAATTTTATTTGGAAGAAACATCCATATTTAAAAGTCCCATATTATCTTCAATAGGTTTGTGATTGGATAAAAAAAATAGATTTTTTAGTTCTTGGAAATTCTTGATTTAATAAAGGTTAAGGTTTCTACCTTTAATCATGAAGGTCCTAGAAAGAGATAGTGGGGTTCAATAGTTATAGTAAAGAAGCATGAATTCTTGGATTGAAAATAATTTATAGATCCTTTATGTATAATTTATATATATAATTGATGGTGTTGGAGAAGTATATGGAGTTTCTAAGCCTATATAAGGGTGATATGATCGTGACTTGGTATATGAACCATCTTGATAAACCTATTGAATTTTCTCTTAACGTAGTGAAAAATGAGAACTTGAATGATCAAAAAATTTGGATGGGTCTTAGATCTAACATATTATCATGGGTTTTCATTCTAAATATCACTTCATATAATGGCATACATGATAGACTGTTGAGGGCTGAGCTTGACCTGGATGGTAAGTTGTGGTTTTTGGGAGTTCCTCTTATAACAAATGATAGTTTTCATTGTTCCTTTAAAGGAAAAAAGTAAGCACGATAATTATCATAATGGTTATCAATAGTAGAATTAATCTAGACCTCCTTTAGTGTTTCTAATGGGCCCTCTAACTTTATTCCAATGTGGCATTATTGGTAATTTGAAATTAGTTTTTACTGAGGAACCAATGATCTATATTTATTATGGTCATTCAGTATACCTTTATAAGTTCTATCTTATCTATTCTTCCCCACACTATGGAAGAAGATTATTATATGCTAAGAGTGCTATGGGGAAATCAAATTCTTCAAGAACTAATGGGTTTTAGCCCCATGAATTTTGAATGAGGATTCTCCATGTAGTGGAAGAGTCTCTAGAGGAATCTGATGTGAGTCCAGTGATAGTGAGAGGTACCATCACTATAGCTTCGTATTTAGTGAATAAATTATTTGATATAGGTTCTTCTCAATCATTTTTATTGAATCGTGCTGTGAATTTTATAAATCATTCAACGGAGAGTTTTTATTATGTGATAGATATTGTTATGCCCCAAAATATTTCGATAGAGTGGGGTCATTGAAGTACCTCTTGTGTTTTCTCTCTATCAGATATTGAGCTCACCTAGAGCTTTTTTGGTTTTGAACATGAAACCTATTGAAATAATTCACAGTATACTCTTATTTTTCTGAAATAGGAAAAAAATAAAATTATAGTTTATATGAAATTAATTTTCCTTCCTCAAAAGAAAACCCTATTTTCACAACTTGATGAAGGTATCTCCAGAAGAATAAAATTAGTTAAAAATAATTTTTTGGATTTTTATTTTATGATAAAATATTTTTATTTTGATTCATTTATATTTAAATTTACATAATTTTTTATTAATGATTTTTTTACTCATAGGTACCCACCCCTTATTTTACTCTACCTCCATTTTTTCATAAAATAAAATGATTTTATTCTTCAAATTTTATAACTAATTTTTTTTATCTTGACACCTAATATTTTCAATTTTTATTATTATTTTCAAATTTTTAGTATATAATTTTCACTGATATTTAATCAATTTATGTTTATCATATTTTATTACTATTAGGTTATTTTTTATTTCGATTTCAGTTAACCATTAGGTTAACAATCCAATTGTTCTCTTTTAGCTCCAAGTCTAAAATGTTTGCCAATAGATTCAAAAAAAAATGATTTATCATTAAAGTTATTAAATATTTTATTTATCAATATTTTACTTTTAGAATAAATGTTGTAGAACAATATTCAATGACAAACAAATATTATAAATTCCAACTCCTAGAATGATAAAACCCAATTGAAAATCCAAACATAAATTCATTAATAAATCTTTAATGTATTCAATTTGTGTTTGGTTGGGGATAAACAACCAAGGGGATTAATACATAGAACATCCTCCCTACCTTGTTTTTTTGGATCAATCACTTATGAACAATGTTTCGACATCCATTTCATCGGAAAGATGTAGTTACATTATCTATTATAACGATACTCATGATACTATGATCCCAAATCCAAGATCTTGTGAACATCTATTGGTTCACCCACCACCAAAGTTCTTACTCCACCCTTTCATTACCTCTAGGGTTATGCAGTTGACCATAGTAAATTTCCATAGATTATAATATGTAGGGGAGAAATGTTCATTTCATAATTTTTCAAAAATTAAATTAATTAATTCTCCTATGAAAACACTTTATCCAAGCACCTGACGAAATCATTACATATGTTTCCCTGAAGGGTAAAACTCACATTCCAAATGTAATGATGGTTCCATATTTCCCATCTAGAATACCATTTAGATGATATTCCATTTTTTCAAAAATATATTGGAATGTGATATAATATATTGATTTTTTTTAATATCACAAAGCTGAGGATCTCTAGGCCGTATAATTTTTTGGAGACTCTGAACCATACTCTGAAAATTTTCCTTGGAATAATTCAATGTGCTTCCTAGAAATTTATGAGTCTTTTAATTCTCTCTACCTTGAAGTATTCTCATCTCAAAATGTGAAAAAACTTACTCATTCATGTGAAGATATTGAACTCGCATCTCGATATCCCACTCTGTGAGCTCTCCTAGAGGTTCTTGGGCACCACAAAATGATAAATCTACCCTCAAGGTCCAAATCATCCTGGTTGATATCATACAATGGGTTGTGAACATATCTCTTTCTTTACAACACATAGAGAAACCCCAATCACCTGTTATAACTATGATCATAGGTTCAAATAATATGACACCTCAGTAACCTTTCCTTGTAACTAGAAAAAGTGCATATAAACGTTGGATAAATCCTTTCACCCCATCCATAAATCTGTAAACCAATATTTGGTGAGATATCATGGAACACATGATTTCCTCATTGAACACAAAATTACACTATTATCTACCCACAAAGGGGTCATTCATCCTCCCTATAATCATGAAGTGAAGGTAACATCAAGGTATGAATTGATAATCATGGAATCACCATAAAGCTGATCTACCTCCATCATAGAAAATCATACCAGACATTAATATAATCTTTTCTCTATGATGGTTAGGAAGTGGGATTACATTGTGAGTTGTTATATAATCACTTAGATAATGTTTTGATATATCTCTAATCATGTAAGGACCGTAATAGTTTAGTGTCTTTGGAAACTTGGAATATAATCTTCTAATCATGGTGAAAGATCTTCAACATCTCCAATAAAGATCATCCCGTTTTTTTACCTAAAACCATTCTATATTTCCTGGGGAAAAGAAAACATAAATGGGTGAGCTCAAATGCTCAGTAAGGGTAAACAAAAGAAATTTCAATCACATCATATTCATAAGAACATAACATTTTTGAAATCATAACCTGCAAAAGAGATCATAATATCATAACATGGGATAAATCATATTAGTGAAATGTAATCCCAATAATCATAACATAAAACATGAAACTTTGTGGCATACACACATAATCATAGAGAATCATTTCTTTTTAGTCAGGACTCATTGCCAAGACTATCTTAGTGGAAAAAGCCCATTGTTGAACCGAGTTCACACCTAGTTTCAGTCCTATTTCACTGAACTGGTTTAACCTTCCATTCCAGCCATGTCTATCTCATGAGATATAAAATCTTTACCCAATGCATTGGATGGAGATATAGGTCCCACTCATCTCATAATGATACCATTTTTTTGTGTGCCACAAAATCATAAACCATACATTATAGCATAACCCATGTAATAAAAATGGGATTCTTAAACATCGTGACATAATAAAACAATACATATAAGATAAAGGAATTCATAAAAATAATTCCATCAAAACATAATCAAATCGATGTAATAATAGGGAAAAAAAGGAACCCTTTATTGTCTTAGATGGAAAATAATTTTGATAAGACACTTGAACTGCATTCTTGAGGAAAATATCCTTTCTACTTCAAAAACAATTTTCCTTTCTTAACATGTCATAGAATTCTAAACTAAAAGAAGTTGATTAAAAATAAACTTGAATACTTGTAAGGGAAGATTCTTGGAAATAATCTTTTAAAAATCCTTTCATGCCGTATATGTTAAAATAACATTCTTCTCTTACTTTTGTCGGAAAAGTCAAAAAGTACCTCGTACGGAAAACGACAAAAGATTCCTTTCGTATATTTTACTAAAAACTCACAAAAGGGTAAAATTGGATATAAACTATTGTAGAAGGATATAAATATTACATATTGGGGAATCATGGATGTGGATGTTAAAATACACCCCAGTAAATTCCAAAGTATAACCAATCTCAGATAAAAATGAGATTGTGATATTTCCCTTACCTTAGGCCCGATTTGCTTCGTAAGTGTCCGAACCTCCTGTATAATGATTTAAATAATGTTATTGACTTATTCCAGAATCATAATTATTTTTATGATATCATATATGGTCATATTCTTAACTTCTTATTAGTAATATTTCATTACTACTTGTTTATTCAGGTGTTTATTACTTTTTGTTCTTATGCGTATTTTGTCGAATAAATTCTTATACTTCTTTTTAGGTTATCGATAAATCATTTCCAGAATGGTATTAGTATAATATATATCATATTTATTCACTCAATTCATTTATATAATCATTATGCAATTAAGATCATGTAGAACGAGTCGCATCACATCGTGGAGACGGTATTCCGTACGTACGCACGAGCGATGATATCATTCCCATGATCGTGGAATTGTATTGGAGTGTATGTATACTATTTTCGAATCAATATAACTTTATAATAGTAATATATAGTCATTATTTACACAATTATACACATCCATGTACGGTGTTGGTGGAAAATAGATTACACCATGGCGTGGAGACGGTATTCTGTACGTACGCACGCGCGGTGATTTCATTTTCCGTAGGATGGATAGATGGTGAATAGGGTTATTTCAAACTTATAATAACATATCAGTATATTAGTGATGCTGATGTTATTACATCATAATGAAAAAAATAAATTAGAAGAAGTGGAAGAAGAAATAAAGTTGAAAGAATTCGTAATCGGACATTACCTCTTCTTTGAATCGCCTCTTTGAGATCTCTTTTTAGGGCACTAAAATTGGCCTTTGAAGAAGACCAGGACCCCTAGGATGTCTCTAGGGAAGTGGAGAGGAGAAATTGGCAGGGGTTGGCCGAGATTTAGTGTGGAGAAGAGGGGGAGGAGGTTCCCTTTTATAAGGGAGGAGAGGGGATCCTTTAGAAAAACTAAAAATATTATATTATTATAAAGTCAAATTTGGTTTTAAATAGCTCCAAATTGAGTTATTTAGAAGATAAGGTGGGGAGAGGTCGAAATCCTCTCATCCAGTTGAATTTGGACATGTTTAGTTTACTATTTCAACCATATCATTTAGTTTTAACTTTAAGTTAGATAATTTTACTTTTACCATGTCTTTTTGTGTTCTTACTCTATAAGGTTAATAAACTTACTATAACAAGACAAACAAACCCCAAGTTGTTTATTATTAATATATATAACCTTATCTAAGTCATTTGGTCGAACCATAGATCTTTAGGAATAAAATAACCATTAATAATATAATATTTTTATTAAAAACTATTTTATGTCAATTTTTACAATATTTAGTAATTGATTTTTTGTAAAAAACATAACAGAATGATTAGTTCAAAAAAAGTTTATTAAATCAATACTCACATGTCATATTAACCTAGAAAATTTGTGGAATTCATAAAAAGTCTCAAATTACATTTATTATGGTATTTATAACATCAATTATGTCAATATTTAATTAAAAAGATAATTACTGCATCATCATTGTGTCATAAATAAATTAACTTATTTAAAGTCTAAAAATTACAAATAAAATATAATTATGTAGGAAATATTTTTATCTTTCTAATGAAAATTTATAGTCGAATTTATCTTATGTATAACCCTATATTAAAAATGATTTTCTTATTAAACATTGATTTTAACTATTTTAACCCTTCTTTAAATAAATTAATAAAAAATGTCATAATCTAATCCAAGTGGGCCTAAATGGTCATATTTTATTTCTAACGTTGTTTTTGGTCAAATTACACTTATCGAATAGAATTAGGACATGTTTTAGGGTTATAATAATATCATTTGTACCCTTAATTACCCTATTTACTTTTAACCGTGGTAAAAAAAAGTAAAAAGTTACAATTCACCAAAAATTATTTTCATTTCATTGATCAACATTTTACATACTGACATCAACTGTGTCTCTAGCATTTTTTGAATTCCACTCACAGAAGTGGTGAAATTATGTTTTATAAAAAATTCATTCATTTTTTTAACTACCACTTAGTGGTTTCACTATTCATCAAAAAATGAAAGTTTCCAGAAATATACCAAAAATTAGGCCTAAGCTATATTTGATATTATGAACTCAAAAATGATGTCTATTTTACCAAATTCAAAAAATATCAGTTTCATTATTTAATTTAAAAATTAATTCCCGTCGTCTAAACAAATAACGTGTTCTTAAGAGATAATAACTATCAAAATATTGACACTTGTTTATGTCTGGTTTAAATGTGATATTACATCCAATGACCAACATTGTATTAAATTTTAGAAATATATTCTAAATATAGTTTTAAGCCACTCAAATTAATAATTTATCACTATTAATTATTTCGATTAAAAAGGTTGTTTTTAAATAAAATTTAGTAATTTTCACTATTCATCAGAAAATGAAAGTTATCCGAAAAGTACCAAAATTTTACCCTATGCTAATTTCGATATTCTGAATCCAAAAATGAAGTCCATTTTGAAAAATAATATTTACAAAATTTCAAAAAGTCATTATTACTATTCATAACTGCTAGTTTTAATAATATTTAAATAGCATATCGTTGTTTAGTGAAACTCGGTATTGCGTACTACACGCGCTATCGAGGAAGGTCGTGATTGCGTGTAATGAAAGGCAAGTCAAAGATGCGTGTAGTGAAAGCAGCTTTTGGTGTAGCGTACGACACAAGACATTAATTAAATTAAAAAGAATATTTTTCATAAAATCTTGGGGTGTTACATTCTACCCCCCTTAAAATGAATTTCACCCTCGAAATTCATCGGGGTTATAAATGGTATAATACTTGAAAGTTTCATTAATAGAAACCCACATCGTAAAAAGGAATACCAAAACCAATATTTAAAAACAAAAGTATGAAACGTAACGTTTTCCCAAATAAACTAATCACTGGGTTTCCACATAGGGGAAAATATGAATATGGAAGAGAAATCTAACCATCATGTTCTGATGGAGAGTGGTAGAGAACATGGCTATGGAAAAAGCCAGTAATCATAAAGCTGTAAATTTGTTACGATCTAAGGTACCATCTGATTCAACAGATATATGAGCAATAGGACAACATTTTTTTTCAAAATCATTTCCCTAAAGTTGATGAAATTGGAATTAGAAGAAATACTTCCGTGATTTTGGTATAGTCTCAGTGTTGGTCGTTCATTGGACAATGTTTACTTCATCTCCTAATGAAATGAAGTTGAATTTGTCATTCATGATGTGTTAGCAGATCATGTGATAGAATGATGGGTCCTTCCATCTATCTCAAACAAAAGGTTAGAAAAGTTATCAAAAAAATACATAAGTTCATCTATAGTGAGATATATGGTTTCTAAAATGGACTTATACTTCATATATCATACTGCTTAATATAATAAAACTAGTTTCTACTAAACACGGACTTCCTGTAGGCCAGTGGTACGTGATAAAGGCCAGTCACACTTTGATTTTGAGTTTGATTCCCATAGCCTTGTCCGACACGATGGGCTATCCCCTATCCTGCAGGTTGTCCTTTTTCTAAAACTACATCCCATAAATAATATCAAAAAAAGATATATCCTTATACAATACTAACTTATGTCCAACATAATCATTTCCAATCTTTAGGCTTATCTAAAATACTTTGGTCCAAGCTCATAGTATAAAGAAAATGATTACTTGAAATTACATCAACCAAGCATGTGAATACCATCATTTATCCCCCATATATCATAAGATATATCTTGTTGGTCAAATTACAAACATGTGAATATCTTAATCATGTATTCTCTTGAAGAATGAATACCCATTGAACCTTAGTGAAAACATGAATGCAGTCAAAATTTAACTCTTTCCACATACCAAAATCCAAAAATTCTATATACTCAAACCATGATATAACCTTCGCCTTATATCAGTCATGAGCTCATGAATACAGTCAAACATTTCATTTTCTCGTTTTCCTTTCATTATGCGCATATCATCTTTTTTTCCAAAAATTTCTCAATCACATTCCATGGTTACTGGTACCATTGAAAAGCACAATAGACCAATACATAAATATTCCAATATTCCATGATACAATATACAACATTATTTAGGAATCCCATTACATAAACACTTAATCATTCCACCACATTGTTGTCATATTCAACATCGCCAATAGTGATCGCATGTGACATCCCTTTGTCCTTTTCCTTAAGTGGTTGCTCATGTCGATCATCACTAACCCTTGGATTAGGGCATTTATTATCATAATTCCACATTTCCTTTCACTTGAAGCATTGAAGTGTTGGTGGTGCGTTCTCTGCAGTCTTTTTTTTATTCACATCATTAGAAACCACTTTTCCATTACTTCGACACTCGGCTACTCGACGACTTTATTTTCCACACTTAAAACATTTTCTAGTCCCTTTAAGACAATCTCCACCATGATTTTTTCCACACATTGAGCATAAGGAAACATTCATCTTCTTTTCACCATTATTCTGAGATTTCTCCTTGAACTCCATCGTTCGTTTCTTGTCAAAACTATGAGATGTATAAGTAACACCAACTTCCATTTATACCTTGATAGCACAATGCACAATTTCTTCATAGCTACTGAAGTCTCTCATAGCTAATACCCTTTGATGATTTGGTTTTAATCCACTGAAGAATCGATCAACTTTACTTTCAGGTTGGATGATAAAGCCAGATGCATACCTTCTAAACCTTTTAAAATTCACTTCGTATATACCAACAGATTCATTATCCTTTTTCTTTAGTTCAAGAATCTCCTTCTCCATCATTGTTCGAAGAATACGAGGGATGTACTTATTGCAAAATATGTTCTTGAACTCATCCCATTCAATGGAGTCAATTTCATCTCTTGGCCTCATATTCTTGATAAGATTCAACCATTGATCAGCTTCACCTTCCAGACGATATACTGCTAAGATGACTTTATCATGTTCAGAACATTGTAGAACTGAAAATATCTTTTCAGTAGTACTGATACATTGTTCAGCAACAAATGTATCAGAAGACCCACTGAAAGAAGGTGGACGTTGCCTCATGAAGAACTCAATAGAATATTGTTTCCTTCTTTTCTCATTTGGAAGTCCAGAATGATTCATAGCTTTTGTAAGTATAGCAATAAGATCTTGCACTCCATATCCCATAACATTTGTTTTTTCAGGAGGACAATCATTGCATTGTCCATTACATTGATCAACATGGTTCCTTCGGGCTCCAGCCATCATCTAAAACCCAAAAAGAATAGTGTGAGAGGCAAAAATCATGCTAGGGAAAACAATATAATAAAGGGGGAGTAACTTTAATATCTAACATCTTGGGTTACCATAATTCCATTACTATAACCTATACTTATACTTAACCTTAGGGACATCCCTAGTCATACCTTAGAAATATCTATAGGGATCTCACTAATGTTCTCGCATCCTAGTTTCCAAAGGTTGACTAAACCGTTCCTCTGATACCAATTGTAGAGACCCGAAGCTTAACGTACATGGACATTACATTACTTTTTCCGAATACTTAGTACATAACAAAAACACACACAGAAGGACCGTAATAGATTAGTGTTTTTGGAATCTTGGAATATAATCTTCTAATCGTGGTTAAAGATCTTCAACATCTCCCATAAAGATCTTCCCTTTTTTACCTAAAACCTTTCTTTATTTCCTGGGGAATAGAAAACATAAATGGGTGAGCTCAAATGCTCAGTAAGGGTAAACAAAAGAATTATCAATCACATCATATTTATTAGAACAGAACATTTTAAAAATCATAACCTGCAAAAGAGATCATAATATCATAACATGGGATAAATCATAGTAGTGAAATGTAATCCCAATAATAATAACATAAAACATGAAACTTTGTGGCATACACACATAATCATATAGAATAATTTCATATTAGTCACGACTCATTGCCTTGACTATATTAGTGGACAAAGTCCATTGCTGAACCGAGTTCACTCCTCGTTTCAGTCCTGTTTCACTGAACCGGTTTAACCTGCCATTCTAGCCATGTCTATCTCATGAGATATAAAATCTTTACCCAATGCATTGGAGGGAGATATAGGTCCCACCCATCTCATAATGATACCATTCTTATTTGTGCCACAAAATCATAAACCATACATCATAGCATAACCCATGTAATAAAAATTTGTTTCTTAAACATCGTGACATCATAAAACAATTCATATAAGATAAAGGAATTCATAAAAATAATTCCATCACAACATAATCAAATCAATTTAATAATAGGGATAAAAAAAAGAACCCTTTATTATCTTAGATGGAAAATAATTTGGATAAAACACTTGAACTTCATTCTTGAGGAAAATATCCTTTCTACTTCAAAAACAATTTTCCTTTATTAACATGTTATAGAATTATAAACTAAAAGAAGTCGATTAAAAATAAACATGAAAACTTGTAAGGGAAGCTTCTTGGAAATAATTTTTTAAAAATCCATTCATGCCGTAAATGTATAAAAAAAATTCTTCTCGTACTTTTTTCGGAAGAGTCAAAAAGTACCTCGTACGGAAATGAAAAAAGATTCCTTTCGTATCTTTTACTAAAAACTCACCAAAGAGAAAAACTGGATATAAACTATTGTAGAAGGATATAAATATTACATATTGGTGAAACATGGATGTGGATGATAAAATACACCCCAGTAAATTCCAATGTATAAACAATCTCGGATAAAAATGATATTGGGATATTTCCCTTACCATAGGTCCGATTTGCTTCGTAATTTTCCGAACCTCATGTATATTGATTTAAATAATGTTATTCACTTATTCCAGAATCATACATATTTTTATGATATCATATATGGTCATATTTTTAACTTCTTATTAGTTATATTTCATTACTACTTGTTTATTCGGGTATTTATTACTTTTTGTTCTTATGCGTGTTTTGTCGAATAAATTCCTATACTTATTTTTAGGATATAGATACCTCATTTCCATAATATTATTAGTGTAATATATATCATATTTATTCACTCAATTCATTTATATAATCATTATTCAATGAAGATCATGTAGAACGAGTCGCATCACTTCGTGGAGACGGTATTCCGTACGTACGCATGAGCGATGATATCATTTCCATAATTGTGGAATTGTATTGGAGTGTATGTATACTATATCATAATCAATATAACTTTATAATAGTCATATATAGTCATTATTTACACCATTATACCCATCCAAGTAAGGTGGTGGTGGAAAATAGATAACACCACGGCGTGGAGATGGTATTCTGTACGTACGCATGCACGGTGATTTCGTTTTCCGTAGGATGGATAGATGGTGAAATAGGGTTGTTTCATACTTATAATAACATATCAGTATATGAGTGATACTGATGTTGTTACTTCATAATGAAACAACTAAAGAAGAAGAAGTGGAAGAAGAAATAAAGTTGAATGAATTGGTAATCGGACGTTACCTCTTCTCTGAAGCGCCTCTTTGAGATCTCCTTTTAGGGCACTAAAATTGGTCTTTGAAGAAGACCAGGACCTCTAGGATGTCTCTAGAAAAGTGGAGAGGAGAAATTGGCAGTGTTTGGCCGAGCTTGAAGGCTCAATGTGGTGTGAGGAAGAGGGGGAGGAGTTGCCCTTTTATAACGGAGGAGAGGGGCTCCTTTGGAAAAACTAAAAATATTATTTTATTATAAAGACAAATTCGGTTTTAAATAGATCCAAATTGAGTTATTTCGAATCGAAGGTGGGGATGGGTAGAAATAATCTCATGCAATAGAATTTGGACAAGATTAGTTAACTATTTCAACCTTATCATTTAGTTATAACTTTAAGTTTGATAATTTTACTTTTACCGTGTCTTTTTGTGTTGTTACACTATAAGGTTAATAAACATAATATAACAAGCCAAACGAACCCCAAGTTGTTTATTATTAATATATATAACCTTAGATAAGTCATTTGGCCTAACCTTAGATTTTTAGGAATAAAATAACAATTAATAATATAATGTTTGTTTTAAAAACTATTTTATGTCAATTTTGACACTATTTAGTAATTGATTTTTGTGAAAATAATAACAGAATGATTAGTTCGAAAAAAGTTAATTAAATCAATAATAACATGTCATATTAACCTATAAAATTAGTTTAATTAATAAAAATTCTCAAATTACATTTATTTTGGTATTTATAACATCGATTATGTCAATATTTAATTAATAAGATAATTACTGCATCATCTTTGTGTCATAAATAAATTAACTTATTTAAAGTCTAAAAATTACAAATAAAATATCATTATGTATGAAATCTGTTGATATTTCTAGTGAATATTTATAGTCGAATTTATCTTATGCATAACCCTATAGTAAAAATGATTTTCTTATTAAACATTGATTTTAACTATTTTAACCCTTCTTTAAATAAATTAATAATAAATGTCCTAATCAAATCCCAGTGGGCCTAAATGGTCATATTTTATTCCTAAGGTTGTTTTTGGTCAAATTAAACATATCCAATAGAATTAGAACATGTGTTAAAATAATAATAATAATATGATTTTGACCCTTAATTACTCTATTTACTTTTAACCGTGGTACAAAAAGTAAAAAGTTACTATTCACCAAAAATTATTTTAATCTCATTGAACCACATTTTACTTACTGACATCAACTGTGTCTGTCGGATTTTTGAAATTTCACTCACAGAAGCAGTAAAATTACATTTTATGAAAAATTCATTCATTTTTTTAACTACCACTTAGTGGTTTCACTATTCCTCAAAAAATGAAAGTTTCCAGAAAAATACCAGAAATTTGGCCTATGATATATTTGTTATTATGAACTCAAAAATGATGTCTATTTTACCAAATTCAAAACATATCAGTTGCATTAATTAATTTAAAAACTAATTCTCGTCATCTAAACAAATAGCGTGTTTTTAAGAGATAATAACTATCAAAAGATTGTCACTTGTTTATGTCTGGTTTAAATGTAAAATTATATCCAATGACCAACATTGTATTAAATTGTAAAAATATATTCTAAATATAATTTAAAACCACTCAAATTAATAAGTTATCACTACTAATTATTTCTATAAAAAAGATTGTTTTTAATTAAAATTTAGTAATTTTCAGTATTCATCAGAAAATGAAAGATATCCGAAAACTATAAAAATTTCACCCTATGATAATTTCAATATTCGTAATCCAAAAATGAAGTCCATTTTGAAAATTAATATTTACAAAATTTCAAAAGGTGGTTATTACTATTCATAATGGCTAGTTTTAATAACATTTAAATAGCATATCGTTGTTTTGTGAAACTCGGTATTGCGTACTACATGCGCTATCGAGGAAGGTCGTGATTGCGTGTAATGAAAGGCATGTCAAGTATGAGTGTTGTGAAATGTCCTTTTGGTGTAGCGTACAACACAAAACGTTAATGAAATTAAAAAGAATATTTTTCATAAAATCTCAGGGTGTTACAAGTGTTCTAGAATCCAATAATTTAGTATTCGATTTTTATGGAATTGATATCCATATATCCCATTATTGGTTTGATGGTCTGTGTATCCTTACTAATGTTTCAATGTTTACTACTGATGTTGTGTAGAATCATTCCTCTAAGAATATGTTTGAATAATTCATGGTAGGAAGCTTCTGGTAAACTATAGCAAGATAATACTTTAGTTGATCATAATCTTGTGAATATTGTGTTGCAAGCTATCCAAGATCATGGATGGGCATCTTAACCTATACTTGTTCAAGAACCAATAGTGGAACCTAGAAGGGATGAAGTTAGAGATCATGATCAAAATTTTATTTGGAAGAAACATCCATATTTAAAAGTCCCATATTATCTTCAATAGGTTTGTGATTGGATAAAAAAAATAGATTTTTTAGTTCTTGGAAATTCTTGATTTAATAAAGGTTAAGGTTTCTACCTTTAATCATGAAGGTCCTAGAAAGAGATAGTGGGGTTCGATAGTTATAGTAAAGAAGCATGAATTCTTGGATTGAAAATAATTTATAGATCCTTTATGTATAATTTATATATATAATTGATGGTGTTGGAGAAGTATATGGAGTTTCTAAGCCTATATAAGGGTGATATGATCGTGACTTGGTATATGAACCATCTTGATAAACCTATTGAATTTTCTCTTAACGTAGTGAAAAATGAGAACTTGAACGATCAAAAAATTTGGATGGGTCTTAGATCTAACATATTATCATGGGTTTTCATTCTAAATATCACTTCATATAATGGCATACATGATAGACTGTTGAGGGCTGAGCTTGACCTGGATGGAAAGTTGTGGTTTTTGGGAGTTCCTCTTATAACAAGTGATAGTTTTCATTGTTCCTTTAAAGGAAAAAAGTAAGCACGATAATTATCATAATGGTTATCAATAGTAGAATTAATCTAGACCTCCTTTAGTGTTTCTAATGGGCCCTCTAACTTTATTCCAATGTGGCATTATTGGTAATTTGAAATTAGTTTGTACTGAGGAACCAATGATCTATATTTATTATGGTCATTCAGTATACCTTTATAAGTTCTATCTTATCTATTCTTCCCCACACTATGGAAGAAGATTATTATATGCTAAGAGTGCTATGGGGAAATCAAATTCTTCAAGAACTAATGGGTTTTAGCCCCATGAATTTTGAATGAGGATTCTCCATGTAGTGGAAGAGTCTCTAGAGGAATCTGATGTGAGTCCAGTGATAGTGAGAGGTACCATCACTATAGCTTCGTATTTGGTGAATAAATTATTTGATATAGGTTCTTCTCAATCATTTTTATTGAATCGTGCTGTGAATTTTATAAATCATTCAACGGAGAGTTTTTATTATGTGATAGATATTGTTATGCCCCAAAATATTTCGATAGAGTGGGGTCATTGAAGTACCTCTTGTGTTTTCTCTCTATCAGATATTGAGCTCACCTAGAGCTTTTTTGGTTTTGAACATGAAACCTATTGAAATAATTCACAGTATACTCTTATGTTTCTGAAATAGGAAAAAAATAAAATTATAGTTTATATGAAATTAATTTTCCTTCCTCAAAAGAAAACCCTATTTTCACAACTTGATGAAGGTATCTCCAGAAGAATAAAATTAGTTAAAAATAATTTTTTGGATTTTTATTTTATGATAAAATATTTTTATTTTGATTCATTTATATTTAAATTTACATAATTTTTTATTAATGATTTTTTTACTCATAGGTACCCACCCCTTATTTTACTCTACTTCCATTTTTTCATAAAATAAAATGATTTTATTCTTCAAATTTTATAACTAATTTTTTTTATCTTGACACCTAATATTTTCAATTTTTATTATTATTTTCAAATTTTTAGTATATAATTTTCACTGATATTTATTCAATTTATGTTTATCATATTTTATTACTATTAGGTTATTTTTTATTTCGATTTCAGTTAACCATTAGGTTAACAATCCAATTGTTCTCTTTTAGCTCCAAGTCTAAAATGTTTGCCAATAGATTCAAAAAAATGATTTATCATTAAAGTTATTAAATATTTTATTTATCAATATTTTACTTTTAGAATAAATGTTGTAGAACAATATTCAATGACAAACAAATATTATAAATTCCAACTCCTAGAATGATAAAACCCAATTGAAAATCCAAACATAAATTCATTAATAAATCTTTAATGTATTCAATTTGTGTTTGGTTGGGGATAATCAACCAAGGGGATTAATACATAGAACATCCTCCCTACCTTGTTTTTTTGGATCAATCACTTATGAACAATGTTTCGACATCCATTTCATCGGAAAGATGTAGTTACATTATCTATTATAACGATACTCATGATACTATGATCCCAAATCCAAGATCTTGTGAACATCTATTGGTTCACCCACCACCAAAGTTCTTACTCCACCCTTTCATTACCTCTAGGGTTATGCAGTTGACCATAGTAAATTTCCATAGATTATAATATGTAGGGGAGAAATGTTCATTTCATAATTTTTCAAAAATTAAATTAATTAATTCTCCTATGAAAACACTTTATCCAAGCACCTGACGAAATCATTACATATGTTTCCCTCAATGGTAAAACTCACATTCCAAATGTAATGATGGTTCCATATTTCCCATCTAGAATACCATTTAGATGATATTCCATTTTTTCAAAAATATATTGGAATGTGATATAATATATTGAATTTTTTTAATATCACAAAGCTGAGGATCTCTAGGTCGTATAATTTTTTGGAGACTCTGAACCATACTCTGAAAATTTTCCTTGGAATAATTCGATGTGCTTCCTAGAAATTTATGAGTCTTTTAATTCTCTCTACCTTGAAGTATTCTCATCTCAAAATGTGAAAAAACTTACTCATTCATGTGAAGATATTGAACTCGCATCTCGATATCCCACTCTGTGAGCTCTCCTAGAGGTTCTTGGGCACCACAAAATGATAAATCTACCCTCAAGGTCCAAATCATCCTGGTTGATATCATACAATGGGTTGTGAACATATCTCTTTCTTTACAACACATAGAGAAACCCCAATCACCTGTTATAACTATGATCATAGGTTCAAATAATATGACACCTCAGTAACCTTTCCTTGTAACTAGAAAAAGTGCATATAAACGTTGGATAAATCCTTTCACCCCATCCATAAATCTGTAAACCAATATTTGGTGAGATATCATGGAACACATGATTTCCTCATTGAACACAAAATTACACTATTATCTACCCACAAAGGGGTCATTCATCCTCCCTATAATCATGAAGTGAAGGTAACATCAAGGTATGAATTGATAATCATGGAATCACCATAAAGCTGATCTACCTCCATCATAGAAAATCATACCAGACATTAATATAATCTTTTCTCTATGATGGTTAGGAAGTGGGATTACATTGTGAGTTGTTATATAATCACATAGATAATGTTTTGATATATCTCTAATCATGTAATCCCTAACAAAAAAAACCACAAAGTTAACATCCTATTAAAACATACATATGGGTACCTCAGTCTTCACCAACTAATAGGTGAGACAATAAGATTTCAACGTTGAAACACACTACAACATTATTTTTCACACAACCCATTTCAAAAGGATCCTAGTATATCCCCACATATCATAGATATATAGTAAATGACATGCCTAAAACCCCCTCATCACTTCCTAATCTATAACGAATCATCATTTCACAAAGGTATGGATCATTTTTTTCATTTTGAACCTTTATTTTAATGATGGTAAATGTGTTATACAGCATAAGGAAGGTCCTATGAGAAGCCAAGAATTTTTCATAACCTGTAGTTCTGGAAATTGGGGAAAATAATTGGTCCTCATAGTTAGAGGAAATAGTGTTTCCCAGACTGCATAGGTAGATCTAACTTTTCGGGGTGAAAATTGGTGCAGTAGGAGCTTTATGGTTTTTTTGAGACTGTGTGACACGAGGTGCACGACCATGTGAGGAAATTCATTTTTTTTACAATGGTATTTTTTATGGTTTGTGCGTGGTTTGGTAATAAATGTTCCTTTACCATGCGAGGTAAATCATCAATCAGTGACTTGCACACAAATTGGTAAAACCATGCACCTTAACTGTGCTCCTTTATATTTTGATCTGAAACTACATTTTTCCTTGACTTAAACTTATATCACTGTTTCTTTTTTTTCCTTATCTCATTCCATCATGAAGTGCCTATTCTCCCTCCCATTGATTTCAAATATTACTCAGCCTAAGCATTGATCTCAATCTTCCATCTGGTGTCTCATTCAAGATCCATCAAATGTAGTGTACTTCTTAAGGAATTATCTTCCTTCCGCTTAACTTATATAATGATTTTTCTTTGGATCCATAATTCCCTTTATGTGCATGATTTTTCCCTATTTTTAAGGTGTTGTACCATTTCATAGATTTCTACTAACATACAATGAATTTATGGTTGATATAAAGCGAGGATTCATTTATGGCCTTGAGGTAGCAGTTCTTGTAATTTTTCCCATATGTTTTGATGCTTCTTATCTATTCTATTGTTATTCACGTAGGATTTTTTTGGGATCCCACTTTAAATTTAGTTATTCATGTTAAATTGATACTTTCACATTGATACTTGTGTATTGAACCATATTTCATAGAATAGAGGATGTAGATCTTAGTTATGGACACCCCATGGGTGTTCTAAGTGATGTTTCCCTTTTGTATAATTGAATTTAATCCATGGGAAGCCTATTTGGATTCTTCCTTATAAATTTAATTGAATTTCCGTTATGATGTAATTGTTTAAATAGAACCAATGCTCCTCTTAGGTAGTTTTTCCCTCATATAATTTCAATTTCTCATGAAATTAATTTCCATCTATGATCATGCCATCCCTTATATTACACTTAGATCCTTATGAATTTAATTTCTTTATTATGAAAAAATTAATATATTGAATTAAATGCGATCACATTTACATGATGGATTTCATTTTGTAAATGTATTAAAATTGATAAAACAGAATGGTATACATATAATGGTTACCTATATTCAAATGAACTAATTGGATATATATGATGGATCATATATTATGTTTTAAATTCCTTTAAATTAATTGAATGCTTTAAATGGATTATTAAAGTGATTTAAGGGTGGGAATGCCACACCAACTATTGCATTCCTTATCAATTTCTCTAGCTGAATAATTATGCCTAATTTATGTGTATGGTCTTCATGAACGACTTACATGAGAGATGATGCCTCATGCCTATTATGTAAATATGATACACATTGATATAGTCTCTAATATGATGGTATGTGTTTGTTTGAGAATGGAGAAATCATGATCCCTTACCTCGTGTGTTATGTATGACATCTCGCACTACTAATAATAACTGGATATTGGTATTGTGGATCCATGTTCCACATTTAGAGTGTTTACATGATGAAAAACTCACCAAATTGAGTGATGGGTTTGACGTCTCCCACTCATTATGACATGGGTGATTTTATCCTACTTCATGAGAATATAGGCTCATTTAGACTGGTTATAGATGTCTGAGTTATGCCCTGGTCCATCCAACAACTAGTATTTCAATTATGTAGCCACTTATGACTGAACGTAATTGGTTCATATAGGTGGATGAAATATATAATTATAATGTATATATAAATATTGTATTACTATATATATAGTGACTGTTCAAAAATTCCTCCCAATAATGATTCGAAGCTGGTTGAGCCACTACGTATCCTTTAGTATCATGTTCAAGTTGGTGATTTAATTCCTTATCTTTTTAAATTAATAAGTATTTTCATCAAATGTTTTAGCTATTATAACTACGTGTATTATTCATATACACCATTGGTGGTGTCCTAATGATATTTTTATCTCACTACCTACTCAGGATGCCTTTGGAACTCGAGAATATAATTTGACTGTATGTATCTGTAAGGTCAACGGCCCTACTACAGGTTGTTAGTGTGTATTAATTTTAAATAGACCTTAATAATAGAGGATTGAAAATTTATTCAAGATGTTTTTCTATCAATTTAGGTAATTTTATAGTTTTTTATATGCATTTTCCCCTTTTCCATTTGTTATTGGAATACCTTTCATACATGTATCATAGAATTCCATTATGGTTTTTTATATTATTTTCAGTTGTTGATCATTTAGGATTCCCAATTTTATTATTTATTCAATCTGGTTATTATATATGATTCCACAAATTATGCCAATTTATTATTATTTACTTTGTACCACTATAAAATGAGGGTATAGTCTTCCCACGGTACCACCATTACACCCTTGATCATAGTCGGTAGCCTCTTGTGTATGGGTAGGTGCACTTGAGGCCATGTGACTAACGTGCTCGTGGAACGGTTTGAGTGGAACATAGTCCTCGATGATACAATTTTTTACCAGAGCCTAATCTTCCTTTGTCTTAATGTTTGGGTATTATACTGGTGAATAGGAGTTAATGAAATATGGAATGAACCATGTGCCTAGACGTAGCTAACCTATGTTCATGGGATACCCAAATTACTTAGGATGGGTAATTACATTTATCGATTATTATTTCTTCATGTGATACAACTTCACCATTGGGTGATGATGTTTATTTATGGTGTTATTATTATTGGTGTGATTGAAGTGATATGTCCTTTCTTAGGCTCAATGAAATGAATGAAATATATTACGTGCATCATAATAGTCACAATAGGATAATATACCATGCATTCTTCCATGCCATGTATAATTTCAGCTTGCATTTTCTAGTAGCATATTGTTTTTTCCTTGAATATGTATTGAATTGTTGTAGGGTCCTGAAAAATCTGCAAAGGAGAATGAGAATCCCCTTTAATACAAGGGAGATTCTACCCAATTTCCCCCCAAAGAATTAGGGAAATGTGTGCAGAATACTCAAAGTATGGAACAATACGAACTGGTTCTAGAACCAATCTAATGATAATGGTATGTGACTAGTTCAACGAACCACCCCCCTCCATGGACCGCTGTCATTTGCAGAACAGAGGCGGAGATCCTCTACAGGTGCGATGTAGGACAGGCGCCAAGCCGGTCCACCGTCACGAACTGCCCCAGCCGTGGTCCGTGTCGACCGGCCCAGGCCACATCTACTGTCATTCGTAGAATGGAGGCGGAACCTTGTGCTGCAGTGAAGCACTCCCCAAGCTAGTTTGGTTTGTGAGGGAGGTGCGTTCAATGCCCCCCTGCGAGTTGCGGATTGACCAAGTCATCCGTAAACCGGGATTCCGATCATGGGCCTTTGAAAAAGGTGCCACATGACCACAGATACATCTCTTTTCCCACTCTATAAAAGGAGATCGAGGGGGAAGAAAGGACAGGGAAATTGGAGATCGATCAGATTAGGATGGAAGGATTTAGAATAATGGAACTTAGGATTTCACAAATAGCGAAGTTCCAGTTCACAAACCAGAACATGTATGAATATGGAAGAGAATTAATAAGGAAATGAAAACACATAACACCTTGGTGAACCGCGAATGTAAAATAACAACGAAAAGAAGACCGCAAACCATGTCCCCTCCGCGGATGCACTCCCAGCGAACCAGGGAGTTTATGCCCCTTTTCCGATCTATCACACCACGTAGCACCCTCCTATGCTGGATAATCCCTGACCGGTGAATTCATGACTGGCGTCACCCTCGGCCACTACTACTCGCATGGAGCCCTCAGTGTACTAACCGGGTACGCGGGCCAAACCCGAAGCTGCAAACCACCGTGGTTAGTAGGATGCCCACCAGTCTGCGGACCACCCTGGTTCGTGGATGGCTTCTCCAGCAGCGTATCACCTCCCTACGTGAAGGGAACCACCACTCATGCACCTGTGTGGACCGCCGGATCCTTCGGAGTTCCTATTCCCCAAACTAGATAAAAATTTTCCAATCCGACCTGATCCTCTGCAACCCCCTCATTGGCCCATTCATCAGCCCCGAGACGAGGCCTTCACCAGAGCCACCAGACCCGTGTGATGTAACCTTCAGGTGAATCAGTGCGCCGTTTTGAGTTCACATACCCACTAAAAGGGAGGGAGAAGGTGTTTCTATGGACCTTGAGCGGATTTCTAAAGCATTCATAGGTTCACATTCCCCTGGTAATGCGGAGTCCGTGCCCGGGAGTCCCATTTCTGCCCCTCCACTTGTTAGGAATGGGGCACTTCTCCCCTCCCCGGGGCGTGGCAGACTACCCATCAGAAGGAAGCACCCATGCACCTCCGTACTTCCCCATGGCCAAGGCCAAGAAGGGCTTAGTTGGGAAGGGTGTTGCTCCGTTCTTATTTAGGGCCAAGTCCCTCTCCCGTTGTTCTTTGTCTTCATGGGAATCCATCTCATAGTAAGCCCCGACATTTTGGGTTGTTCCATGCGTAATCCCCACTCCACTTCCCATGGACGCACCTTTCACGACGTGATTGTCTGGTCCCTACTGCCTCGTGTTTCTCACATTGAGCATGACTCACATGGACATAGAGTAAGCATCGACCATGACATCCTCTCCTAGGCCTCCTCAGAGTGTATGCCCCAATCCATTACCCTGGGCCTCCTCAGAGTGTAATCCCCAATCCATGACCCCGGGCATCCTCAGAGCGTAAGGCCCATGCCAATCCGAACTACGTGGACTTTGATTCCCCACCACAGGGATACATAGGAAGCCTCCAAGAGGTTCAAGCCCGATAACCATCATACCCCTGGGTCCACATTCACGTCGGTTCTCCGACACTCCTATTTTAACTATGTGGACTTTGATCCCTATCTCCTAGGCAGGGTATGTAGGAAGTCTCCCCGACGTTCAAACCCAACAACAGGTCGATTCGACTATCTTCACATTGGTTAACTACACCAACCCTAGGCAACCTGGCGTGTAATCCCCATACCAAACTGAACTACATCGATTCTGATTCCTCTCATTAGGATACGTAGGATGCTCGTATCACGAGTTCGATCAAAATGCCCAAGTCGTTATCTATCCCCCCTGGAAAACAATAAACTCTAGAGTGCCTAGTTATGAGGCTTTAAATTAGTGACGTCTCAGTGATTCCAGACTCCTCAGGGTCATTAATCCAATGAGGGATGTTAAACCTTAGGCATAAATGATTCTAAACCCATGCGTCCAGCTGACCATTTCCAACCAAGAGTAATCCATGGATGCTATGCTTGGGTATAAACCAAAGATTCGCGAACATATGAATACGTAAATCTATAAGAGAGTCCGAGAACAGGCAATAATTCCCCCCAAAAGGGTGTGATGGGCCCGACATCCCATCCTCTCGACCAATGTGAGTTTTTAAGCATCGCTAGTCAAACAACCCAGCGAATGCCTGCCTTTGGAAAGTAGGTCCACATATTGCTGGATATGGAATCATTGGTGTTTCGAGGAGAAAACGGTGCACCGGATATGAGTGATTAAGCAGAACCCAATCTTCTCTAATAAACTGTCAGGTAGCACACATTTCTCCCCCATGACCCCGTCATGCGCCTCGAGACAAAAAATTGTGAACCTGAATTGAATCTCTAACCAAGAATGACGGATTTATCCTAATCTCACTATGTGCCCCCTTATACTCAAAATGAGGTCAAAGAAACATCATTAATTATGCATGGGATTATGAGATGCTGCTTTGACGGGTTTTCTGTTTGCATTTGTTAAAATGTTTTAATAGGTACCACACAAAACTCCCTTCGATCCAATGGAATCATAAAGGAACTCACAGGTGCGTGATTCCAACAACGCAATGACCAGAATTCCTCACCAACGGAGGACCTTGTCACCAACTCAGCATCTTCAATGATGGGTCTCGGATGCGTTAATCCGAGAGTACCATGTGAACGGTACTCTCCCGACGGTGGAGGCAGCCATGCATGCCCTCCAATCTTCTAGGACTCGCCGGTCGCCTACCCAGTAGCGGCCATGAAGGTAGATCTAGATGGCCCATGTTTCCATCTCAAACCGCTTCGGGATTCTATCCCTGGAACGGGATTACACGTACCTCCCTTATCTTAGGGAGGTGGATGAGGTCGATGTTGAGGACTTCATCCCCTCTGAACGGGGGTTCCTCTCTAAGGCCCCCGCCAGAAGATGTCGTCATGGTCACGCCGTGACTCAAAATCCTCACGATAAGGAGGATGTCACCCCGAGGATCCAGGACCATGCTCCCTGACCTCCGGCCCCTCGGACTGCCCGACAAGGGCGGCAAACATACAACAAGGGACTGTTCGTCACCATTGTCCCTGAGGAGGATCTCTGTTGCGCAGTCATGGAGACATATCACGAACTAGAAAATACACATGTTCTCCCCTCCAAAGCCAACCATCCAGATATGGAAGCATCATACGAGTAGGTGTGCATCCCCACCATGCTCCATCAAGCCCGTCACTCACATAAGTTGGCACCTA
Source organism: Viscum album (assembly GCA_963277665.1). NCBI lineage: Eukaryota > Viridiplantae > Streptophyta > Magnoliopsida > Santalales > Viscaceae > Viscum > Viscum album. The sequence continues at coordinate 173,202,683 of OY728165.1, forward strand.
CCTGGTAGGCACCTATCCCTGCCCAGGGTCGTGAAGCCCACCAACCCGACGTGGTGGCGAGCCAGTGCCTGTAGGGCCAGCTCCTAGTAGACTCTGATGACGCCTACCATCCTGGAATGGGGGAGATCAACAAATACCGCCCTCCAGATGTGGTGGAAGTTAATAGGCAGGCACGTCTCCCTACCAAAAAAGGCCATCGACTTGATACGTTGGGAAACCAACTTATTCAAGGCCAGCACCCTGCGGATGCATGTAATGTCCGCCACCCCGATGTGGCGGAAAATGGAAAGATAAACCAGAATATCCTGGCCCAGGGGCATATTTTTTCACCTTACCCGACACAGGAGAATTGTCAGTACCTACTGACCATCAGAGGACCGGAGAGGGATATTCCTACTCTGATACTGGAATGGCCCTTCATACCTGTTCCAGCCAAAGATTTCTCTCTGCATATCCAGGAAATGGGGGAGGAGCAGGTATTGATCCCAGATCATATCTTGCAGACTTTCCAGAATGTAATTTCATCAGTGGCAACAGCAAGGAATCCGGCCCATGAGCCCATCTCCCCAATTGAGGCGACTCATCTAAGAGACAAGATAGCCGCCTTGAAGCAGATATACATCCATTTTTCACCCAGGAGGGTCTCCAACCATATTTTGTGACACAAGGGAAACCAGATCGAGCAGTTTCACTCGTTCTAACTGGGGGACACCCGTCCATCATAGTGGATGCTCCAGTGTAGGAATTTATCCCTGTTAAAAGTCAAGATGTTCGTCGGTGTATCATGACAACATCGCGGTACACAATTAGACTGGGACCCAAAGGTGAAGTCCATTGTCAATAGTAGATGGTCCCAGGTGCCCGCAAGAAAGCACCCCAAATGCGCTGAAGGCAGCCGAAAAATAAATATTGGGTTCATGACTCTGCTCTGCAGGAACTGGGATTCCTGATGCTGCTAATCACAAATCGAAGTCTCAGAAACCTTCTCAATCATTTCCATATTATGGGAGTGGCAGTAGCAGTTGCGAAGGTCCTCCCTACAATATCACTATGAGCAGCTCTAAAGGCCCTCCCTAGAGCACCTGCGGGGGCCTCCCCCATGGGCATATAATGATCATTCAAGAGACCTCCACTTTTGATGTGAGTCATGGAAACCCTCCACGTGACCAGAATATTGAGCATCAAGAAGGTACATCACTTGTTGCCGTCCACCTTGAAGGTCCTCCCCGGGGTATACACTACAAGCACTCTCCATGTAGTAGGACCATAGATTATGATAGTAGTCCACGCTATCATAGTTTCAACTGCGGAGGCCCTCCCCACAGTTACATCTCATCACGACTTGAAGGCCCTCCCCATGTTGTAGCCTTCCCTAAAGGTCCTCCCCAGGGGTTACGTTGCAACAACACTCTATGCAGTCGGGCATCAGATCACAGTGGTAGTCCTTGCCACCCTATTAACAGAGTTCCTCCCCGTAGAGACGTCAAGCAATGAGAAGGCCCTCCACTCATTGCGGTACATTCTGAAGGCCCTCCCCAGGGTGTACCCCACAGATATTCTCCTTGCGAAAATAGTAATGGTAGTCCTCTCCATTGCGGTCGCCATTGCGAAGGTCCTCCCTGCAGTGGCCCCAAGCAACAAGAAGGTCCTCCCCTTGTCACAGAGTATCTTGAAGGTCCTCCCCAGGATACACATCGAACGTCAACCCATGATTGTCATCATCACCATGATGGCATTTGTTGAGAAGGCCCTCCCCGTAACAACGCTACGCAACCAGAAGGTCCTCCCCTTGTTGCGACATGTCGTGGAGGTCCTCCACAGGGTATGCACCGCAAAATTCCTCTATATAGTGAGGAGTCAAGAAGTAATGGTAGTTCTCTCCATTACGGCCACCATTGTGACGGTCCTCACCGCAATGACATATCATATCGATAGGATGGTCCCCCCCCCTACCGAATCAAGCACAGAAAAGCCCTCGTATGCTGAGGCACTCAGAAGGACTGGATCAAGCATGTCAGATTCCCAACTAGTCAACAGCGGCACCCTTCTTCAATCAGGAGATGTTTTGGGGCCACGTTCATCTTCTGAACCTCCTCATAATCGCCCACATGATAATTTTATACCTACCGGTCCCACTGACACTGACCACACTATTAGTGAGAATCTCAGTTGGGCCGACCAGGTAGAGGAATCGCTAGTAGAGGAGTATTCCGACATGTTGCACATGAGGAAAAGACTGGCTAGGGATGATGTACCAGTAATGTTTTGGCCCATGACCACCTCGTAATTCGACATACCTAGAATGTTGTCGGAAAAATGCATGCAAGAAATCCACTAAAATATATGGAAAACCCTCCACCGGTTGAAATCAGGCCTCCTGCCCTATGACATGTATGTAGACCACACCATGACAATAGGAAACCTCCTTCATCACATCGACCTAGATGCTCTTCCTTCAGCGTAGCAACAACGACCAAAGAGGCATAAATGAAACATGGAGATAGCCTGTCTCCATGCGGTGCACCAGCTGCACCGCCTCATTGGTGATGCCCTGACGGGATTCCATATCAGAGGATGGGGAGATCATAGAGCTCTAAATTTCACTCCACTCCCCACCCAGAAGAACCTCTTCAGCATGGTGTCTTGCAACATCATCACATCAAGACAGAAATCGAGTGGGTTCCCTAATCAGGAGAGACAACACACCCAATAGAGACAGGCCTTGAGTAAGTCCCAGAAGTGTAAGACCAATGGGACCAATCCATCCAAGAACTCATGAATCATGCCACTGAGAGCATACAACAGGCCTCTTGCCTAAGAGAGGTCAATCAGTGGTCATTGCCTGCCTCCCCAAATGGGTCAATTCATAGAAGAACTCAGCACCAAACCTAGTTCACCCTCAAATGGGGGCATGAAAGATTAGGCAGGTAGCGATAGCAACAGCCACTACAACAATCCAGGGGCAATCCCAGCCTACAGAACTGGGGGCATTTTTAAAAACAAATTCCCCCATAAGACCAATAGAAACAGGAAGAGACTCAGTGTCCAAATAACGGAGCCAACCCCAACCCTCAGGGATGGGGCATTTTACTACCACAACAACAACCTCCCCCATGAGAATCAGTATTCTATCATCTAGGGAGGATTGTCAGAAGAGGAGGTTCATAACCTATCCCATTGTTTGAATCATCATTCCCTTCAAGAGGGAGGTGTACCGTATGGTCGCATCAATGAACTCTCTGTGTCACCCTTCGTCAAGGAGCCTGAAATAAATCCTGGGATAGAAGAGGGAAGACTAGTAAAAGACACTGGAGATCCTATTCTTATTTGGAAGATGACATCTTCTCTACCCCGAGATATGCATCATTCAATGCCATAGAGGTTAACCCCATGGGTAACACTGATGATGATGCAAATCCAGATGGATCGGGAGACGATGGTTCCGGTCAGGTTGTGACTCACAATGAACCACTAGGTGTTCACACCCGGAACTAGAGTTCCACTACAAATATGGCCGCCCCTTCAGTTAACCTTCCTCTGCTAACCCTCCGAGCTTCCAATAAGGATGAGAACAAAGGACTGGTTTCCCTTAACCCACCCACCTCTCTCAATAGAAAATAGCTACATACGCTCGAAGAGAGGTTCGCTCCACAGGAAGAGTAAATGAATGAATTGAGGTGGCTTAACGCCGAGCTACTCCCGAGGAACCGTCTTATTGAAAGAGCATACCAAGAGGAGCCACATCATGTACTCCCAGTAAGTGCACCTCAAAGACCAAGGTTTTCCCCTGCAAACGAAGCACGGTCAGGGCTTCTGCCCAATGAGGCATCCGGCCCGTCCAACTACCTAAATGTGGACCCGGATGAATACCAAGACTTCCCTCTACTCAGTAAGTAACCGAAGCAAGTACGTCTGAAAACTCTGAAGGTGTCACAAACAGCACATGCACCCCTGGTGCCAACCTAGCTGGATCCTCAAGAAATTCTTTGGGATACAACTGCCTTGGACCGAGCTTAACAGGATGTAAACCAGGGTCTCACCAACACCATCGAGGCACTGACAGCTCGATTGGAAGCAATGGAAAGTCGACGCGCTCTGATACAGTTAGAGTGGAAGCCCTACTCGGATTGGGTCAGCAACACACCACCTCCACCCAATTTTGGGATCCCTATATTCCCTATCTTCAATGGATCAGGTGATCCGGAACAGAATTTGATGCAATATGTGTCTTATTGTGACCCTATGATTGGAACTCTAGAACACCAAGAAGGAGTGGAAATAATATGCTTCGTATGGACCTTGTAAGGATCTGTCTTCGCCTGGTATACGAGCCTGCCATCCTAGTCAATAAAAAGTTGGGAAGTCCTTCGGTAGCAGTTCCTATTCCACATCAGCTCAACGTTGCCTAAAACAAGGGTCATTGACCTCATGAACTGCAAGTAGAGGGAGAATGATAGGGTCTCAGATTTCTTCGCTAGATGGAAATGTTTGACCTACTCACTGAATAGGCCAATGCCTCAAGACGAGTTTCTTTCCATATGCATCGATAATCTTAGAGATGAGATGCAAACACCGCTCATACTAGTGGAGTGCACCACTGGCTTCTGCCATCTCTCTGCCATTGCCTAGGGAATTGAGGACTCCCTGTAGAGGACAAACTTTAAGTCCCGAATAGCCTCTCAAGATCCCACAAAGAGAGTAGTTAGAGCTGAAGCATCCTCTGTCATGATAAAGCCAACCCCTGTGCCGGCTCCACCACTCAGGCCTCCACCAAATCGTCATGGGTCCCCTGTATATCATCAGCCACCTCCGCCTAAGAAGGAAAATCAGAGGGGATCGAAGCGGAACCAGTTTGAGGAAAAAAGACACAAAGTATTCTCATTTTGAAAGGACCGTGTCCACAGCTACTTCATCACCGCCATGAATTGCAACTTTCTCCACCTCCTAAAGCCAGGAGAACCCAAAGAAGCCAGCTGAAATGATAGAAAAGATTAGTGTCCCTACCATCAAACGTTGGGGCACAATATTCGGGAATGATTTGTATTCAATGACCTCCTACAAAGGATGGTAGACTCTAAGAAGGTTTAGCTGGGACCACCCCCAGCACATGTGACATATATTTCCACCACCGACTCCAAAAAATGGGAGGGGTGGCAGGAATTAACCAGTAATAAGGGGATAAAATTTGATAACTGGATGACTCAGAAGACTATCAATTGAGCCCATGCCATACTCCGAGCTCAACTACAGCAGCTAGTGTTGCCACCAACAGCCCCTGATGCCGCACAACCGACAATATCACCCTCACAACCCTCCACGTGTCGGTCATCCAGGCGTAATTGAGAAGGTAGGAAACAAGCACAAGAGGAGTAGTCCACAACGAGGCCGAAGTTAGCCCCGACACTGTTGGATTTTATGCCCCCAAACATGGCGCCATGGGCACCGACCCACCAAATGGCACCATCATGGACAACCAACCGGTTTGACTTGTCAGAGGATGAGGAGCCAATTTTTGGTTCCATCAACATCATCCATCTTATGGAATCATTCCCTGATGAAGGGTATGGTTATGAACCCGAGTTCCCGACACAAAGGGCTAGGAGGTGGAATCGCAGAGGTAGGGGATATTAGGGGAGGTGTAGTCGAGGCTGAAATCAACCCTACGGTTGGACCTTGGCCCAAACCGTCAATATCGCGGAATCCCATGGGAGAGCCCTTCAACAGACTCGAGAGAAGAAAGAATATCTCTTCACCTCCACAAGCGGTCACTCTGCCATCGTCAATCTGCAGTACCCATCAGAGGAGGAACAAGTGTCTAGCCACCTAGTGTGGACAAACAGACAGGCCAGGAAAAATCCCCAAAACATGGGGACACTGTTGAAATCTAACCCCAAGGTTGGTCCCTCCTAGTCTCATATTCCAACTCCTAAGCTTCCCACTAAGACTCCCCAACCAATAGAGAAGCATCGGCTGCTGGAACAGAAATTTGACTTCCATAAGCAGATGGCGTCGGTACCAGCCAAACAATCGATCCTGGATGCCCTAAGATTGTCAGTAGACCTCAGGGAGGCAATTATAGAAACATTTCTCAGACCCCAGCAGTTTCAAGCTGTGGTAGCTGTGACCGAGATTTATTATATGGATACTGGCTAAGCTGAATGCGATGCGGTGATTTCCTTCACCGACCAGGATGAAGATGCCATCATGCGAGGACACATCAAACCACTATATGTGTCTGGAACACTAAATGATGTTGAGTTCCGCAAAGCCTTTATTGAGAATGGCTCTAGAGTTAACCTCCTTCCCCTTTGGACACTCCGTATGTTGGGCTAAAACGAAAATGACCTAGTACCCTCTGCCACAACTATGTTAAGTTACAACAAGAGTTAGCAGAAGCCAATGGGACAAATTAAGCTAAAGACCCATTTTGGCGACCTCCTGGGCTATTCATAATTCCTGGTGGTTCAACAGAACACTACATTCAATGCCCTACTGGGAACGTCGTGGCTCCATAAGCACATGGCCATTCCTTCATCCTACCACCAGTCTATTAAGTACTACGTAAATGGGAAAAGTGGGACATTGCATGCCGACAAGGCCCCTTTTGATCTCTCCAAGTCACACTACATTGATACTAGGTTTTATGATAAGAAGAAGAAGAAGCCTTTGGTCGATGGTGTCGACTGGATCCCTTCTCCAAATGGTCAAGAAATGGTTCCAGACGACCCCCTCAGACAGCTTGGCAGAGACCACACACTTCCCATCAACCATATTAAGAGTAGGGGTTCATGTTTGGACACACACTTAGTTGTCCTCATGACATCAGCCATAACAGTTGATCATGAAAATGCAGTAACGTCTTCCAACCCTCTATCTGAGGGTGTTTAATTGAGTGAGGATTCCCACAATGCCTCGCCTCTGGACACTCAAGAACCCATGATGGGAGCTCTCCCCTCGCCGGATCAAGAAGATGGGGATTTGGGGGAAGAAGAGGAGGAAAATCATAAAAATGAACCTCCTGCATTTGAGGAAGGTATCTCCACCACAGTGGACAAACTCATGGAAATAAACCTGGGTACCAAGGAAGTCTCGAGGCCCACTCTTGTTAGTACAGCCATGTCCTCCGAGGAGCACGTGGTATATACCTCTTTCATGAAGCAACACTGGGATGTTTTTGCCTAGAATTACACAAAAATGTTGTGACTCAATCCCGAAGTGGCGACGCATAACCTAAGTCTTCCAGAAGACCACCGAGGCTATAGACATGAAGCCAGAAGGACACACCCCTCAAATATTCCAAAATTGAGGCTGAAGTCGATAAGCTCATTAAAGAAGGCTTAATTCGGGAGGTCCAGTACCCCATATGGTTGGCCAACATTGTCCTCATCAAGAAAAAGAATAGAAAAATCATTGTCTGCATTGATTTTAGAGATCTCAGTTAGCATTGCCCGAAAGATGGTTTCCCAGTCCCAATCACCGAGTTATTTATCGATGCAACGACCGGGTATGAGGATCTATCCTTCATGGATGTATATCCTAGGTATAATCAAATCAGAATGGCCTGAGAAGACGAAGAATCCACTGCCTTCAAGGCCCCTCAGAGAATATTTTGTTACAGGGTTATGCCCTATGGTCTCAAGAACGTTGGCGCCACATATCAGCGTGCCATGCATCGTATCTTTAAACCATTCCTAGGGAGATTAGTTTAATTCTACATGGATGAATTGGTGGTTAAGTCTAGGAAGTGCTCAGATCACCTGTCAGAACTTGAGACCATCTTCAGCATTCTTCGACGGCATATCCTGTAGATGAATCCCATGAAATGCGCATTCGGGGATACCTTAGGGAAATTCCTTTGCATCGTTGTACGCCATTGTGGCATCGAAGTCAACCCTAAAAATACAAAGTCTATCATCGGCCTGCCACCCCCCATAAATCTCACCGAGTTGAGAGCATTCCAAGGGCACCTGGCCTACATCAGGCGATTCATATCCAACCTGGCAGACAAATATTTTCCCTTTACCTGGTTAATGAAGAAGGGAGTCACGTACCAATAGACAGATGACTTCCATGATGCGTTCGACATCCTATAGAAGTATCTCTTAATACCACCAGTGCTCATTCCCCCGGTTGAAGGAAGACCTCTCATCCTATACATGACGTCCCTAGAGCGGTCGCTGGGAGCCTTCCTCGCACAAAAAAATGATGCTGATAGTGAAAATAGTCTCTATTACCTCAGCCGAACCATGATTGATGCTGAGACTCGATACTCAATCATCGAGAAGAGTTGTTTAGCCTTGGTCTTCGCAGTTCAAAAATTGCGACATTATCTACAGCATCATGAAGTCCATTTGGTCTCGCGGACTAACCTGCTCAATTACATCGTTAGCCGCCCAATGCTGACAAGGTTCCTATCCCGATGGGCAGACATACTGCAACAGTATGACATCCGGTTTGTGCCTCAGAAGGCCATAAAAGGCTAGGTATTACCAGATTTTCTGGAAGAGCAACCTTCAATAAGAACCACCACACTGGATGTTGAGCTACCAGATGAAGACATCTTCTAGGTTCAAGAGGAGTTCCCAGCATGGGAAATTTACTTCGACGGTGCCTCTTGAAGACCAACTGGGAAGAGGATGGAAGATCCCAAACCTAGGAAGGTGGGTTTGGGTATAATAATCATGTCCCCATAAAAGGGATTCTTGCCATATTCCTTCCTCCTGTCAGAATGATGTACGAACAATGAAACAGAGTATCAAGCCCTCATTGCAGGCGTGCTGCTCGCACTCTAAGAAAAATTACCTCACCTTAAGGTAAAAGGTGACTCAGAAATAGTGATCAAGAATGTCAATGGTGACTATGCTATTAAAAAAGAGGATTTTATTCCACTGTTTAACCATGTCCAAGGGTTAATGCATGAATTATCCACAGAACCAACATTGACCTATATTCCACAGTCTCAGAATTCCAAGGTCGACGCATTAGCTAATGCAGCCACAGCCCTAGCCAACCCACACCGGGATGAAACAATTATCAGTATTTCTCATCATCGAATGGTCTCACCATTTGTTCAAGCTTTGACGGAGGAAATCAACGAAGTCAATCCTGTCCCGGAACCATATGCTTCTCCCACCGGCTGGATGACCCCCATTGCAAACTACCTTCAACGGGGATAACTTCCACCAGACAGGGCTAAAAGAGAGAAAATACGGAGAAGGGCAATCAACATTGTCCTATATGGTGGTGCGGGTCAACAAGAGGTCCTCTACAAATTAAGCCCCGATGGAATCCTCCTCAAATGCATTGATGGAGAAGAAATTGCTACCGTCATGACTGTGGTACATTCCAGAGTATGTGGGGCACATCAACTGGGGTCCATGCTTTCCCATCAAGTTCGAAGAATTGGGTACTATTGGCCCATAGTGGCACGCGATTGCAAGTTATTTACTGCAAAATTCCACTCATGCCAAATTCATGCCAACTTCATACACCAACCCCCAAAGTTACTTCATCGGGACAAGTACTCCAAGCCATTTGTTGTCTGGGGAATGGACATCGTGGGACTATATCCTCCTACCACAGCCAAACAGCTGAAGTATATCCTCAAGACAACCGACATATTTTCTAAATGGGTAGAAGCTATACCCCTTAAGGAGGTCAGGGTAAGAAGCATTGTCAGGTTTGTGAAAACCAATATCATCACCAGATTTGGTGTCCCTCATTAAATACTGATGGATAACAGCACAAACTTCTACTGTGCTGAATTGGAGAAACTATACCATTAATACGGTATCAAGGCTAACCACTCATCCCACTACCATGCAGTGTCCAACGGACAGATAGAGGCATTCAACAAGACCCTGTCCAACATTCTCCAGAAAATGGTGGACAAAGACAAAAATTCATGGCTGGATAAACTCCTCCATGCATTGTGGGCTTACCTAACCACAATATGCACTACTACTCGGGCCACTATGTACCCATTAGTATACAGAACAGAAGCGGTTCTGCCCATTGAGCTCTAATTTCCCTCGCTCCGTGTTTCCATTTGTGATCAGTTATCCAACGATGAGCAATCAAAAAAGTGGATAGGTGAATTGGAACAACTAGATGAGAAGTAGTTGCACACTTTGCACCATCTAGAAGTATACCAGAACCAGATTGCGTGAGCCTTCAATAGAAAGGTTCGTCTTCGATCATTCTTGGAAAGAGAATTGGTATTGGTCCTTCGGACCCCAATGATACCCAGAATGAAACCTCCAAAGCTGGATCCCAGGTGGGAGGGACCATATGTTATACACAAGGTCTACTCCAACGGAGCATATTCCCTGATCTCCATGGACGGGCAATTCACCGCCACTCCCACAAATGCGAGATTCTTGAAGAAGTATTTTTCAGAGATAACTAAAAGCAACTATCATCCGAGCTGCATGACGTTAAACTGCTAAGCACCCAGCGGTCCAAACTCTATGACCATAAACTAAGAGTATTTCAGCCGCACTGGAATAACTAAAAGTAGTTTTCATTGGAGCTATAGTACGTTAAACTGCCAAGCACCCAGTGGTCCAAACTCTATGACTGTAAACAAATAGTATTTCATCCTCACCAACATAAAAAAAAGCAGTTATCATCCGTGCTCTGGGGCATTAATCTTCCAAGCACCCAACGATCCAAACTATATGACCTTCAAATAAGAGTATTTAGTCCCCTCCGGCATAAATAAAAGTAGTTATCGTCTGAGCTGCAGGACGTTAAACTACAAAGCACCCAACGATAAAAACTCTCTGATCGTAAACTAAGAGTACTTCATCCTCACCACACGACGTTAAACTGCACGGATTTCAGAGAACTACGTATGGCTTGATTCCTGCCCTCACAGGATATGTAGCGACGCCAGGGTTCCCATCCTAGCCCAGTCACACAAAAGTAAAAGTTAAAAATGCCCCTTTCCCCCGTCTATGGACCAGACCTGCATGAGTTGTACTCCAAATAGAACTACGCGAGGCTTGACTCCTTCCCTCACAGGATACACAGCGACGTCGCGATCCCCTATCCTGGCCCAACAACTCTCAAATGGGAAAAAATTAAAAAAATGTCCCCTTCCCCTGTGTACGGACCAGCCCTGCATGGGGTGTACTTCTTTCAATGAACTACATACAGCTTCATTCCTGCTTTCATAGGAAACTTAGTGACACCGGGGTTCCCCATCCTGGCCCAGCCATCCCCAAATAAAAGTTAAAAATTCCCTCTCCCCTTATGTACAGACAAGCCCTGCATGAGGTGTATCATCCTTACCACATGACGTTAAACTAAACGGATAAAGAATGAAAAAATGCCCATTTTCCCCCTGTGTATGAACTAGACCTGCACAGGGTGTATTGTCATTTAGAGAACAACATGAGGCTTGATTCCTACCCTCGCAGGATACGTAGTGATGCCAGACTTCCACACCCCGGCCCAGCCACCTCAAATAAAGCCAAAAATACCCCTTCCCTTATACGGACAAGACCCAGATGGGGTGTATTCCCCAAAATAACTATGTGAGGCTTGATTCCTCCCCTCGCGAGATATGTAGTTATGCCATGGTTCCCCATCCTGGACCAACCATTAAAAAAATGCTCTCTCCCCCCGTGTATTTACCAAAACTGTATGGGATGTATTCTTTGTCCTCACCACATGATATTAAACTACACGGACTTCAAAGAACTACGTGAGGGTTGATTCCTACCCTCGCGGGATACGTAGTGATGGTAGGGTTCCCCATCCTGGCTTAGCCGTCCCCAAATGAAAGTCAAAAATTCCCTTTTCCCCCATGTACGGACTAACCCTACGCAGTGTGTACCTCCTTCGAGGAACTACGCGTGGCTTGATTCTTTCCCTCACAGGATGCATAGTGACATCAGGGCTTCCCATTATGGCCCAACCATTCCCGAATGGTGATTTAAAAAAAATTCCATCTTCCCCCGTGTACGGACCAGATCTGCACGGGGTGTATTTTTCATCCTCACCATACGACGTTAAAACTGCACGGACTTCATCATGACCTACCCAAGATATATGGTGAAATGAGATGTAAATACTCTTTGGGAATTTGGATCCATCCCCTCCATACATCAGACTCCACAACCCGGATAATTATGGATCTTCATAACCATTCATGACCATTGGATGTTGAAAGTTATCGACCCGTGCACACTGTTGCATGTCTCTGAATACCATACCCTCAGAGGCTCTACATATTGATAGCCTCTGACCCATCTACCAAAGGCAAGATTTCCTTAGGCGATACTCTTCCTAGCTCCGTACGCTTACCGGCCTCGGAGCCCCCATATCATATATCCCGATCCAGAAATTAATGGTGTAGTGGTTTACAAGTTCGTCCCCCTTTTCAAATCCAAACGTCGCTAGGGTATCCCTACCCGGTTAGCCTATGTATCCACCCGTGGCTCACATGAAGACCTGCATCTATGAACATCAGACTCAACAAACAATTGCAGTAAAGATGTTTCTTGTATTCTTGAACCCCATTATCCCTGCATGTTGAACTCTGTACTGTGATCAATCTAGTATTTTCATAATCATTCATGGCCAACGGAAGTGTAAATTCATCGACCCGTAGACACCTTTTCTTGACTATGCATACCATTCCCTCAGTTTCTCTGCATATTGATAGCCCCTATCCTGTCTACCAAAGGCAAGTTTTCCTCGGGCGATACTCTACCTAGCTTCGTACGTTTACCGGCCTCAGAGCCCCCACACCATATATCCTGATCTAGGAAACCTCAGAGTTATAGTTTACAACCTTCATCCCACACCCCGTTCAGAGTATATCAGAGCATGGTAACTTAGTAATCCTTCAAGTGGCTGCAGCAATAGTCAACCCACTGGTCTGAGATCTATGAACACTAAACTAGGATTACTTCATCCTTAAAGTAGGGCGTTAAACTACATGGAGTGAAGGTACACCCACTCACGCATGATAAATCAGCGCAGGGAGCTCTCATCGCTTTAACAACCAGGGCCGATTATACCCGACATGTCCAGATATTTTCTTACCAAATGACAGACTTAATGGCTCGGACAATCGCAGATCCTCATAACTATTCACAGCCATCAGAAGTGGAATTTTATTGACCTGTGGACAGCTTTGCATGACTATGCATACCATTCCTTCAGTGGCTCTTCATATTGATAGCCCCTGTCCTGTCTACCAAAGGCAATATTTCCTCAGGAGGTACTCTTCCTAGCTCTGTACACTTACCAGCCTCAGAGCCCCCATATCATTTCACCTGATCCAAGAAGCCCCGGAACCACGATTTACACCAATCAACCCCTCTCTACATATTAGGCATGCCGAGATGATTAATACCAGTTACATTCTAACCAAGAGTGGCCTTTGAATCAATGTCTTTACCAAATGAGATTAAATTGGATGGAACATCTTGGCTGCTTGGCATAAAGCTGCAAAGACCAAGCATTAAACATCCAGGGAAATGTTTCCAACTACAATCATTTTCACAGGTTTAAAAATTCCCCATGTCCCCACTGCATGATGTTAAAACTACAAAGCATCGGTAAAAATCCCCCCCCCCCGTCCTCGCTACATGACGTTAAACTGCATAGAATCCTTTAATAATGCTTCTAGTCTTTACCGCATGACTTTAAACATCACAGAAGTTTTCTTTACTGCATGATGTTAAACAGCATGGTCAAACATGTCATGGGTTCAGTAAGGAACAAATGCTTTTATCTATCCCTCAGTTCATAGGCCAGACCTACACAAATCACCATCTCACACCAGCATGAGAAGGGATGACTTCACCCATCATTGGGAAATTTAGCCTAGATGTTTCTCCCGTATCCAGGAACCCACTCCTCATAAACCATACTCTGTACTCAAAAAAATCCGAACACTCATAAACCACCCCTAGTGGTCCCGAATATGAAACATCCTTGAAGTTTCCCGTCTATCAAGAGAATGAAATCATTGACCTAAGGACAACTTTTCATGACTATGCATACCCTGCCCCCAGAGGCTCTGCATATTGATCTCCCCTGGCTCGTCTACCAAAGGCAAGATTTCCATAGGCAATGCTTCACACCATACGCCTCCTGCCCCTAAGCCCCCATGTCCATCCCGGGATTCGGAAACCCTCTGAGATACAGTTTACCAGCCTCATTGATGACCCTGCCTAAATATGGTGGAACGTCTCTGATGAGATTACCAAGAACCAGGGGAATCCATTCCATTATAAATAATTTCCCAGCATCATGACTTTAAACTATGAAAAGCTCCTTCCATCCTTTACGCTAGATAAATGCATAGTAAAATGACTTTGCTTCCACACTCCTAATTAATACAGATGTTGTCAAACCCTTTCAGATGACACACACCATTTTCGAGACACCCCTATTGTTTTTCATGATTCTCCAAGACACCTGTGGTGTTTTCCATAATCCGGACTTCCAGGAAGTCCTTAGGCCATCAGAAATTGAATGTCATTGACTTAAGGACACCTTTGCATGACTATGCATACCATTCCCTTAGAATCTTTGCATATTAATATACCCTGCCCATTTACCAAAGGCAAGATTTCCTTAGGTGATTCTCTTCCTACCCCTACATGTCGATACAACTCCAATGCCTTGAGACCTGCCCTGCATGTCGCTCGAATCTAAACATGCCCCCCACATGCATCTGAAGGATATCGAGACATCTTTTAATCAGCCAAACCTCATTGGGGCCCCCGCCCCACTATACCTGGTCAAATTTGTTCAACCTAAAACATCAGTAGTGGTAGTCTTGTCAGCGTGACTTTTAAACTGCTCACAAAAATAGGCGTAAAGTCTATTAGGCCAAAAACTCGAAAAGGGAGAACTAATAAAAAGTTGATCCATACCCACTAGGTCCACACCAAATGGGCCGAGGAAAAATTAGTGTATTAAAAGAAAATTCAAAACGTTTGTGGCGTTTTTCCACAAAACCCCGTAAATATTCAAACTATGCCTGCTGGATCCCATGATCCAGGCAAATGTTAGAGTTTGTTTCTATTTTCCTGAATTATGATTAATTCTGATTCAGTGAGCTGTTATTTATGAAAAAATTGTTCTAGTAACAATCATATTTTATAGAAAGGATAGATTGAAAAATATTTTATTCCATTTGAAAAAAAGGGAGGACATCCACAAGCTGGGACCTCTCTATCACAATAACAAAAAAAAGGTGGGTTTGGAAAACAGAGTGTACAAGAACGGCTCTGATCATCACAAAGGAGCATGGCTCGCTCTCTCCATCAGATTGTAAACTGTGAGATGGAGGTTGTTGCATGTCTACTCCAGCATGGCCCTCTCCCCGGCCTCAACCTTGGCTACCGAACGACTGTGCCCCACTATTGTTTGGAGATCGTTGATTCCTTTCCTGGTGGATTCAAGTTTACCAGTCAGAGCCAACAACTGATCCCTCAGCATCGCTGCCCGTACTTCACATTCATGCAACTTAGTAGATAGGGTGGTCGCCTGATCTAGAGAGATCACCTCCTATGTTATAAATTTATGGATATTTATCATGGATTCCTCAAAGCCTCGAGTTTGATAATGAAAGGCAGTGAAGTGAGAAAGTTTGCTTTCATTGGTGTAAACTTCCTCACTGGTCGTGACAACCTGGCAAACGAGAAAATGAAACTGCCTGTAATCAAAGCCACTTGACCCAAAACCCAGGAAGAGTTATCGGAGAGCGTTAGTTTTAGTTTCCATCTTATCCATAGAAGTTTCAGTGAAAATCTTGCAAATCCAGGGCCAGGACCACCTGCGCACTGCTCGGTGGTCCGCCATGACACAATGATTTTGGTTTCCTTGCTAGATAGCACGGGAATGAAGTATGGCATTGCAATAAGCACAGACTTGTGCACACTAAAAGATGGTTCCAAAGCTAGATGGTATGAAGATTCTAACCCTGGTTTGGGCTTGGGAATCAGGTTGCTATGTCCGATATTGGCTGACAAAACTTTAGGCATTGTCTCGCTGGGACCCAAAGCCACAGGGTCATCCTCATCCACATCCGATAGCATGGGGTCCGTCTGAACTTCAGCTGCAGATGGGCTTGGAGAGGAAAATACCCTGAGTCTCATTGACCGATGATCCATCAGTCAGTCCTCCCTCAGAGCCGATGAGGAAGGTGCATTAGGCACATCATCTGTAATGACTCTTGATTTGGGAACCTGCTAGACAGCCTTCCCCAGGATCCCATCAGGATAATGTTTTTCCCACATTCTTGCGTACTCCAATGATAGGCTGGCAGCCGCTCCTATGCGTGGCAAGGGAATACTTGTGTCATATCCCTCCCACCTCAGCGTCAACCACCATTTATGGAGAGTGGCTGGGTGCAATCCTCGATCCTGAGGAGGGGGAAGGGAAACTTGGAGTTGCATACACCCAAACTGGTGGGAAAAATTATTGGGGGAATACAACTCGCACAGAGAAACCCTCTATATCTGCATGGATAGAAACCCATCCCATAGTGAAATCATGTAAAAATGCTCATCCAGGCTCCCCCTGTGGTTGTCATCCATGACGCTATAAGGGGTGGGGTAGGGAGCGAAATCAAACTGATAGAAGTCACTCAGAAGCTTGGTGACTTCATCATAACTGAGGGACTTCAGGCGAACCCCAGCTATATCGAGCAAGGTAGGCCGAAAGGTATGAAGTGGGATTAGTGTGTTATGACAATACTCATAACAGTAGAAATTATTCACTAACCTGCCATATAAGAATTGAAATGGCGCACTCAGATGGTTGGGTGGACCTCCCTCCTGTATGTGGCTCAGTAGTTCGTAAATACAAACTAAAGTGGGCATGTCCAAATTCATCAGGCGGCCCTCTGCCAACTCAATTTTCATCATCAAGGTGCAAGCCCTAATACCTGGGATGATATCCCAAGAAGGGAATAGCCACCCGCTCAAAATCATAGCAAAAATACCTTCCAACCCGAGCATAGGCGACGCACCGAGGTGCACCTCGTAACCCCATGAAAGGTAGTCGCCCACCTCTAGAACCGCCCAGTAGGAACCTAGGATAGTTCATGATTGTTGAGAAGGATGAGTCTTTGGGTGCTTGATCATCGGCTCAGGACTAGTGGCATTCAAAAATAATCCTATTTAGGTGCTATAATTAATAAAATAGCGGGCACGTAAGGCTTGGCCCAGTGACCGCTCCGCCATTACCAGCAGATCCCTCGCCAATGAAGGCACTTGTTCGACGTCATCCCATGCATCAGGAGTGTGAAGAAGCTCATCATACATCTCACCAATTATTTTAAGCCCTCCCAATAGGTAGATGTACCATAAAATAATGACAACATTTCCATGGGAAAGGTGGAAAGTATTATTTCTTGAACACCAGCGACTGAGCAGGTCAGGCAGCATCAGGGATGGTGGGTAAACAAAAAACCGGGAAGCCCACACTGTAGAGTACAGATTGACTACTTCTAGTGACTCGAGATATTCCGAGAAATGATGGTGGACATAGAAGTCCTAGGCCCAGTCATTCAAGAAAAGACCACCAGACCGAAGGTCCCTCTTAGGAATCCACCATGCATCAGGGTCCACTCGAGCAACGTTGATTATGGAGGGGTAACTCTTGAGGACAACTTATTGAGAGAAGACTTGTGTGTACTGATCGCTTTAGGTCAAGACAGAGCCTCTCAAAATGAAAGAGTATTTCAGATTAGGATCAGAGATTATCTCCCACAATTGGGAAAGGTTCGCCTGAATGCACTTCGGCGATACTTCTAGGAAAGGTAAGGGAAGACCTGAGAAGGTAGGGTGGATAGGAATGTCATCTTGATGATCGAAGCCATAAAGTGGAAGTATATTTTATAGTGGATAACCATGTAGCTCAAGATAGAGACAGTCCTTCAAGACACCATCGTCGGTAATGATGTACTGACTAGGGTCCTCTTTGATGCTCTCCGCTCTGCGAATCATAGCTAGATGTCTCCCAAAAACAATTGTGAGAGGTTTGGCAGTAGGCCTAGGTGCATGGCGAGGGGGAAACTTGTTTTCTTACTACATTATAAAAAACCAACCAAATGGTTAGTCCATAATAATAAAATATAGACAAAAATACCAAGCATATGGAAAAAGAGTTAAGAATCCTTTGACGAGGTCTGCAAACAGGCATCAAAATGTTGTTCGTGATGACTGCATACTGTGAACCAACACTACGCTGAAGTGGTCTATGTTACTCTGGCTCACAGAGCGTTGGCCAAAAAACCGTGAACCAGGTTGCCCCGCGGAATCTTTATCCCGGATTTAAATAATTAGGTTCAGAAGACTAATGAAATTTTCAATGTCAGGAAGGTTTCAGACTGCGGACCATCAAAACCATGGAGCGAGTTCCTACAAGGCTCATCGTGCCTTACTTTTTAATTAGTTCAAAATCTTGATTCTCTATTTGGATATAGGTTCGCGGGTGAAGGAGACTGAAAATGAGGAATGGTTTGCGGAAGTAGTAGCTGGTTTGCAGAGGAGGCACTTCGCGAAGGAATGAGCACGCAGAGAAAAAAAGTGAGAGAGCTCTGGTTTCGCGAAGAATCTGATAAAAGGCAAAGTATGGGGCCCCCGTATTTATAGTGGCGGTCCCTTACCAGGTCCACTCACCTACCGCAAACCATCCAAGTTTAAGGACCACTCTACATCAGAATGGCCTCCTCTTCGTTCCATTCGGACCCCATTCTGATGGGTGAAATTTGTAGGGTCCTGAAAAATACACAAAAGAGAATGAGAATAGTCTTTAATACAAGGGAGATTCTACCCAATTTCCCCCCCTCCAATAATTGGGGAAAAGTTTCTAGAATACTCAAATAATGGCATAAGCTGAACCCATCCATGAACCTGTCCAATGATAACGGTACGCAGCTAGTTCCACGAATGACCCCCCTCCACGAACCGTTGTCGTTCGCGGAACGGAGGTGAAGATCCTCCGTGGGCGCGAAGCAGGATGGGCACCAAGCCGATCCACTATCACGAACCGCCCTAGTCGCGGACCTCGACGACCGGCCCATGCCGCATCCGCTGTCGTTCGTGGAATGGAGGAGGAACCATGTGCGGTTGTGAAGCACTCCCTAAGCTGGTTTGGTTCACGAGGGAGGTACATTCAATGCCTCCCGCGAGTTGCGAATTGACCAAGTCATCTATAAACTAGGTTTCTGATCATGGGCCTCTACAAAAGGTGCCACATGACCACAGATACATCTCTTTCCCCACTATATAAATGGAGTTTGAGGGGGAAGAAAGGAAAGGGAAATTGGAGATCGATCATATTCGAGTGGAAGGATTTCAAAGGAAGGATCTTTGGATTTAACAAACACCAAAGCTCTAGTTCGCGAACCAGAATAGGTATGAAGTTGGATGATTATTAATAAGGAACCAAAAATGCATAACAACATTGTGAACCACGAACATAAAATAACAAATAAAAGAATATTGTGAACCATGGCCCCTCTGCGGATGCACTCCCCACGAACCAGGGAGTTTGTCGACCATTTTCGATCTGTCGCACTGCGTAGCACCCTCCTATGCGAGCGTATCCCCAACTGACAAACTCCTGATCAGCGTCGCCCTCGGCCGCCGCTGATCGCATGGACCCCTCCACGTACCAACCTAGTACACGGGCTGAACCCGAAGCCGCGAACCACCCTAGTTCAGAGGATGCCCACCAGTCTGTGGACCACCCTTGTTCATGGAAAGAATCTCCAGCCACATAGCACCTCCCTACATGAAGGGTGCCACCACTCTTGCTCCTGTGTGGCCCACAAAATCCTTCGGAGTTCCCATTCCTCGAGCCAGATAAAATCCTTCCAATCCAGCATGATCCTCTGCAACCCCCTCATTGGCCCATTCATCGGCCCCAAGTCGAGGCCTCCACCAATGGCACCGAACCCGTGTGATGTAACCTTCAGGTGCATCAGCGCACTATTTTGAGTTCACGTACCCATGGTAAGTGAGGGAGAAAGGGTTTATCCCGCCCTTGAGTGGATTTTCGAAGTATTCTAGGGATCACATTCCCACGGTAATGCGGAGTCCTAGCTCGGGTGTCCCCTTTCTGCCCCACCACTTGTTATGACTGGGGCACTTCTCCCCTCCCCGGGGCATAGAGGAATACTCATCAGAAGGAAGCCCTCATGAAACTCCTTACTTCCCCACAGCCATGGCCATGAAAGGGTGTAGTGGGGAAGGGTGATGCTCTATTCTTCTTCGGGGCCAAGTCCCTCTCTCGCTGCGCTTTGTCACCATGGGAGTCCATCTCGGAGTAAGCCCTGAAATTTTTGGCAGCTCCATGCGTAGGCCCCAATCCACTTCCCAAAGACTCAACTTTCACGACATGATCGTCTGGTCACTACTGCCTCTTGTTTCTCACAATGAGCATGACTCACGTGGGCTTAAAGTAAGCATTGACCATGACATCCTCTGCGGGGCCTCCTCAGAGTGTAATTCCCAATCCATTACCCTAGGCCTCCTCCAAGTGTAAGACCCAATCCATGAACCTAGGATACATCAGAGAATAAGACCCATGCCAATCCAAACTACATGTACTTTGATTCCCCACCATAGGGATAAGTAGGATGCCTCTAAGTGGTTCAAGACCAATCACCATTGGAACCACTGGGTCCACATTCACGTCGGTTGTCTGACACTCCCATTCGAACTATGTGGGCTTTGATCCCGGTCTCCTAGTCAGGGTACATAGGATGCCTCCTCGAGGTTCATGCCCAACAATCGATTGATCCGACTATCTTCAAGTCAGTTCACCACACCAACCCTGGGCAGCCTAAACTATAAGCCCCATACAAAACCAAACTACATCGATTCTGATTCCTCTCAATAGGATATGTAGGATGTCCATATCACAAGTTCGATCCAAATTCCCAAGTCATTATCTATCCCCCCTAGATGACAATAAACTCCAGAGTTCCTGGTTGCGAGGCTTTAAACTAGTTTCATCTCAGTGAGTCCAGACTCCTCGGGGTCATTAATCCAATGGGGAATGGTAAACCTCGGGCATAAATGATTCTAAACCCCAACATCCAACTGACCATTTCCAACCAAGAGTAATATGTGGATGCTATGCTTGGGTATAAACCAATGATTCGAGAACATGTGAATACATCTTAAATCTATAAGAGAGTCCTAAAACAGGTAATAATTCCCCCCAAAAGGCTGTGATGATCCAGACTTCCCATCCTCTTGACCAATGTGAGTTCTTAAGCATTGCTGGTCAAACCACCCAGTGAATGCTTGCCTTTGGAAAGCAGGTCCACGTATTGCTGGATATAGAACCGTTGGGTTTTTTGAGGAAAAAAAAGTTCCCCTGATATGAGTGATTAAGCAGAACCCAATCTTCTCTAATGAACCATCAGGTAGCACACGTTTCTCCCCCACGACCCCGTCGGGCGCCACGAGGAAATTGTGCTAACACTTCTTACGATGATTGGAAAACATAATTGATACATAAAGTGAATGCCTTAACTGAGAATATTTTTCCTGAATAGGATAAACAATAAACCTTAAGAAATAAATTATGGAGTGTTGATCCATGGATCATTGGTAGTATGCATTAGAATGTGATATGGTGTGGGTCAAGTGGATTCCATGTTTTGGTTCTTAATGAGTATGGGCCCTTATGGACTAAAAAATGGTAAACCATATGATTCAAACATTTTAAGAGATTCAAATACTTGAATAAGCATTAATTTACAACGAAAATGAATTTTAAATTAACAAAACCCATATTATATATATAATACATAGTGACTTAGACCCAACCCTTACCATAGTTGTTGGTATTAGGATATCTATTTCCTTATTATGAACTTTATAGTTTTCTTCTATTTCATAGACCAGGCTTTTGAATCAGGATGAGAGGCGTGATAATTTATATAAGAAGGATTCATACCTATCCTAGTTTACAATCTAAAATATTCTCAATTTATTAAATTTATTTTCCGGAATGTGTTTGGAATTTTAGTATGATGTTTCCATAATGTCTTTTGGTCGCATGCCCGGAAGGTGGTGATGCCCATACTCCGGAGTTGGTAGGCCCTGAGTTGCCAGTAATTACTCATGTAGTTCCACATATGGAACAACTTACTATACATAATATACGAAATTATTCCCAGTTCCAAGAGGGTATCTTATATATGATGTAGAATATCAAATGTGTTTTTCATCCTTCCTTGAGAATGGAAGATTTGACTCAGGATTTGCAAAAACCACATCCACCCACTTTTTCTAGGGATGGTGAACCACATGTTGCTGAGTCTTTTTTGTAAACAATATTATAAATATTTTGACATAATGAGACTCCTCCAGAGTGGAGGGTAAATATATCTATGTATATGCTATGGGATTTCTCCAAGTGGTAGTGGGATGAAATCACCCAGGTAGATCAGTATATAGATATAGTATGGGGAGACTTTGAGAAAATATTATATGACAATTTTTTTCCTTGGACACTAAGGGATGACAGAGCTAGAGAATTTATAAACCTACAGTAGGGAATTATGATAATTATAAATGCTCTACTCATTTCACATAGTCGTATCAATTCTCTCCTACTCCAGCGGGTGATGATATCACGACCTCTTGGAATTCGAGGATGGGCTGGTATATGCAATCCTGTTACAGGTCAATGAATTTAGGTTGACAACTATTTCTGAAATAATAAACCATGACCTTATTATAGTGGAAAATTTGAGGGTGGGTGATAGTGCAAGTCAGGGTGGTTGGGCACCTAGAGCAACCAGCAATTCTTCTTCTGGGTAAAAGAGATGCTTTGTGGCTACTCATGGAGGTAGCAGCAGTTAGACCCCACATACACAAAAATTATTGATCTGTCACTAGTGCAGGATGATGGGGAATACAAAACTGCAGTACATATGTGATCCTATGGAATGTTGAGGTTTTGAAAGGATGGGACATATTCAGTGCTTCAATAAGACTTTTCTAATATTGCTAAGAGAGTGGGGATCTACTCATACTCCATGATCTAGAGTAGGTCCAGTTTGATCAAGATAGTTATGAAGCTGGAATACCACTAGCCACTAACGTAGAGGTGGCGGTTGATGGATAGGTAGTTAGAATCATGATTTTCAGTTCCAGCAAAGTGATCATGATCAAGGTAGTTGTGTAGTTACTTAGTACTATGGTACAGGCCAGTTAGATGTAGTCCAGCCTATAATGGAGGAGCAGAGCATCAGACCTTCTACTTTACAAGGTTCTATTCTAGTGGACTCTAATTTAGTGCATACTTTATTTGAAATAGGAACATCTCGATCATTTATATTTTAGGAAATAATGGAGAGTTTTGGTCTCAAAATTATGAACCTATTTGGATTTATGAT
This sequence comes from Viscum album, assembly GCA_963277665.1. NCBI lineage: Eukaryota > Viridiplantae > Streptophyta > Magnoliopsida > Santalales > Viscaceae > Viscum > Viscum album. Next base: position 173,226,081 of record OY728165.1, read on the forward strand.
TCTTGATGCCTTGATAGGAATCTGATCCAAGGGAGTTCGACATTTTAAGGATTTTCCCCTTGATATAGGAGGATATCCTTTCATGTGGAATATTTTCATCCGCTACATGATGTTATTTGACATAATCATCAGGATAAACTATTTAGTTCAATATCATGCCCATATTTAGTTATATCATCATATGGTGATTTTTAAATCACTATATAGCACTAATCATGTGCATAAGGGAGAATGGGATGTCAGTGCTATTAGAGATGGACAAGAGCAGTAGAGGCTGAGAAATGTGATAGTGAAGATCACCAGTCTTTTACTTAGTGACTATGGAATACAACCCACTACCCTTCCTCTTATAGTAGAGTGTTTCAGGGACATATTTCTTGACTTCTTCTCTAGTCTACCTCTATTATTATAGGAATATTTTACTATTAAGGTTGTTATAGTAGTATCACAAGTGACTTTTCCTCCTTAGAGGATGTAACCTAAGGATTTTCTAGAACTTAATAAATAGTTGTAGGATTGGAGGCGAAAAAATTTATATTCCCTAGCACTTCTCCATGGGATTTACTAGTAAATTTCTCCATGAATACATATGGTACCCTCATTCATTGGGTGCATTACCATCATTTGAATCAACTCGCAATAAAGAATCATTACCCACTTCCTAGAATAGACTACCTATTTGATCACCTACAAGGATCAACAGTGTTTTCAAAGATATATCTGAGGTCATTCTATCATTAGGTGTGTTTCATTTCTTTATACATACCTTGCATAGATTTCAGCAAAATGTATGGTCTTTACGAGTACCTGGTTATGCCATTTGGAATCACGAACGCACCGGTAGTCTTCATGGATCTTATGAATTGTGTATTCCACCCGTATCTAGATTCATTTTTTATATTCATTATTGATGATATATTAGCGTATTCATGCTACATACATGACCATTACAATCAACATGATATATTGTAGAATACACATGGAGGGAATCATCTTCATTCTATGCACAGTAAATTCCACATTTGGATCAAAAAAATCCACATCATTGTTCAAATTATCTTAGATTCAGAAGTTTTAATAGACCCAGAGAAAATGAGGGCTACAGTTTCCTGGGAGAAACCCACGAACTTATTTCACGTTTGGAGTTTCAAGGGGCTAGTAAATTATTACCAATGCTTCATCTTGGATTTCTTATGCCTTGCAGCACCACTTATGGGCTTGAAAATTATTGGTGTGAAATTCGTATAGTCAGAAGCTTGTGAACCAACCTTTTAAGAGTTTAAGGTTCATATGACTTCAGAACTGATAATAATTCTACCAGATCTAGGGAGTAACTACACTCTATACTATGATGCATTGAGTATCGATCTTGAAGTTATTCTGATGTAGTATGAGCATGTCATTGTGTACTATTCTCGTTAGTTGATACAGAAGGAGTAGAATTACCCGACGCATGACTTTGAGTTAGCTATTGTAGTTCACACTCAATGATTTTGGAGACACTATCTACTTGGAGAGAATTTTTTGGTATTCATATATCAAAAAATCCTCATGTACATATTTTTTTAGTGAAATCTAAATCTCAGACAACGCAGGTGGGTTGAGTACTTACATTCATTTCTTTTCGGTCTATCAAACACTCCTAGTAAAGTAAATGCATTGGCTAATGCTATAATCCATAAGACTCTTACTCAGGTAGTTCATGAGTCTAGGGGAGAATTGTGGCTTGTGGAATTATTCTTAGAGATTCACATTGAGGTTAATGAAGATCATGATTAAACCATCATCTCTAACTTAGTAGTGACTACTAGTCTACTAGAATAGGATAGAATGGAGAAGTTATTTGATCCTAAAATAATGATCATAAGAGAAATCATTTGAGATGATGTTACATATTCACGTTAGACTATGACTAGAGAAGATACATTACTATTCCATGGATATGTATGGGTCATAGAAGACATCTGAGAGGGTCTGATGCAGTATTTCTGTGCCTTTTTATAGGTGTTTCACCCATGTGTCACCATGATGTATCTGGATCAATGAAGCCTGTACTGGTGGTCAGGTAAGAAACATGAGATTTTTGGATTCATCATCCAGTGTTCCACCTGTCAACTAGGGAAGGTGGAACATAAATGATCAGAAAGGGATTTTACATATTTTGTCTATTCTTGATTGATAATTTTATTATGTTTTAATGGAATTTGTGACTGGTTTACCCAAATCACCTCATGGAAACGACACCATGTGTGTTGTCGTTGATCGTTTAGAGAAGTTCACACACTTTCTACTTATGTGAGTGTTCTTCTTGGTAGATGATCTGGGAACGTTTTCTGTCATGGATGTTTTATTTATTCATGGATATCCTTGTTCTATCATTTCTGATAGAGATTCTCACTTTACATCATGGTTCTGTTATGGGTTATAGAAGGCCTTGGCTACATAGGTCCTTCTGAGTATGGAATATCACTCATAGACTGATGGATAGACATAATATATGATTCAAGTTCTAGAGGACATTTTCTATGCATGTGTTCATGAATTTGGGGGTTCCTAGTTGAAACACATTCCCCTTGTTATGTTCTTTTATAATAACATCCTTCAGGATACCATAGAGATGGAACCGTATGATGTTTTATATAGAATTTCTTACTACTCCTCATTATGCTATCTAGAGGTAATGGAGGAATCTATGCTTACACCATGTCTTACATAGGACACTACAGAGTTGGTCTAGAAAATCATAAAGTGAATGATGGTAGCTCTATCTACATAGTATTTATATGCCAACAAACATTGGTGACCTCTTGTGTTCGAGGTTATAGACCAGGTTTTTTTGTGAGTCTCACTGAGGTGGGGCCATAGACATATTCATAATTATGGTAATATCTCACTATGTTTTGTTGGACCCATTGAGGTTGTGAAACAGATCAGACCATTGGATTAATGGTTGGTACATATTCATAGATACTCATCTATTCATAACGTCATTCATGTGTCTCAACTTCTCTAATACTATACAGACCCTTCACATGAATTTTATCCTAATGAGCTTGATATGGATGTGGATGCTTCATTCATGGAGTACTCATTTCATAAGTTGGATAAAATTGTGAATACACTCTGAGGTTGGTCAGTTCCTTTGGTATGAGTTCTATGGAATCATGGTCGTGTATAGGACGAGACCTGGGATTTGGACGCTGATATACAATATTAGTGGCTATAAATCATTGTTTATGATACATTATTACCCTCATAAGTCCAAATCTGGGACACGTTTCTTTAACGAGGGATGATTTTATGACCTTTATTTACACAAAGGTACATATAATTAGTTTTTAAATTTGAAATATTGGTTTAATCATGTTAAATGTGTACTACTGCCAAAGGAATGTACTAAGAGCATCTACGGATTGTTTGGTGCCCGAATTTTTTAAAATTAGAAAAAATAACTAGGCTGCACGATTAGAGTAAATGGGGACACCAATGAAACATAGTTATATCTAACCGTTTGAGGTGAAATAGAGGTGCTGCAAAAACCACATCATTTTTCTATAACCATGAATATCTAGGATCATGGTTGTACAAGGAAGTGTAGGTTTTTGATAGTGGGATATCAAACGGTTTTCAAATTATTTTTTAAATTTTGAACCTTAAAAATGAGAGGTAAATCCTAAAGAAATGACTTGCGCATGGTTTGGTAAAATCATGCACCCTTATATGGTGCCACTGTATCATGAGGGTATAGACTCGCCACTATTGTACCACATTTACACCCTCGGTTCTATTTTATTTCCTTTATCATATGAGGAGGTGCACTTGAGACCATGTGACCCAAAGGCTTGAGGCATTATTTGAGTATCCCCTTGGTCAGGACGTTACACTTTCAGAGAAAAAATGGTTTCATCATCCATCCTCAAATAAGGATGACGTGCTCCCCACCATCAGAATATCAATCATGAACATATCCAACAAATATCTAGTAATAGAATACATAACAATCTCTATTACCATATTGTAAATACATGACATGCTAAAGAAGTGTAGGGGTAACAACTATCGATTAGAGTTGAACTGCACTAACACCTTGCTTGACAACGGCATATGGAAAATATCACTATGGGAATTTTCCATTATCGCCACACAATCAGGTGGCCCTCAAGCTCAAAATTCCTCAACCTTTTCTAGATCCACTATCACTCCCTTGTATTAGAAGACTCATCCCATGAAGTGGACCTCAAAATCAAAAACTAGAACTTCCACAGCTTCCCATAAAGGTAGAACTCTTAGAGCATGTTTCGAACTATCTCCAAGTGTGTCATGTGCTCCACCTATAACACCTAGTACACAATATTATAATTAAATATAATTACCATGAACTAATCCAATATATTCTTAATGATATTTTTCATAAGTATAACAACACGATTGGGGTGTTCAACACATTAAAAGGTATCACCATAAACACAAGGTAACCATAGAAACATTGGAAAGTCACCTCTAGTATATCCTCCTCTCAAAACCAGTGTTGGGGATAACCCATCGTGATATTCCACACTAAGAGCCACTTTACCCACAACCACATGTAGAAGAATTAATCGATTCATAGGGGTGGATAATACTCAATGACACTCACCTAGTTTAGGTGATTTCAATACACACTTAACCTTAAGCTCTCATCCAACTCTAGGAGAACAAAAATTGGCTTCATAGAGGAACATAGTGGTTCTAAAAAAATTCCATTCTCTATAGATCATCTAACCACACATTTAGATCTCACATCTGTATGCGTTCAACCTATATTCTCACACATATATCAGTCCATAATTTGTAAAAGTCAATGAAGAAGAAAACTTTCAATGGGGTGGTATGTCACATCCTTATGGGAGACATCCTCATGATCCTCAAATATCATAGAAAACAATAAGCTCATGTAATCTTCTTCTAAATGGTCTATACTAGCCAAATGATAAAAATTAGGTTGTATCCCCTTTCACATGTGCTCATATTTCTCTATCTAGAATTCCATTTCACTAAACAAGGATGATTCCAACCCACTAACTCGGCTACACTACAACCCCCTGGTAACTATCAACTGAGAATGGATGGATTGAAACTAGTCTATAATAAAGTAACCATCATAGGGACTTACTAATTATATAAAGGTGTTCCCAATGAGGATCTCTATCCTCTCAGAGATTGGTCACACTATCAATAGAAGTGTGTGACCACTGATTACTCTCTACAAGAGCCTCCAAATGTAGTGGTTGAGAAAAAAAGATCTACTGGAATTAGTTGGCCTCAAAGAAGGTATTTATTCTGGGGAAAGTGTTGAGAATATATACCCCATATATATTTTTATAAAATATTACATAGGTCGTCCCTTGAAATGAACTTGGATCCTCAAAATCACAATCCCATGATATCTAAAACTATCCTTCCCCTTGTTATCCTACTCTCCCGAACCAGGGCTCCCTCTGACAAATTGTAACTCCAAAATGACTTTAAACATACAATTTATTGTATCTCATATTACACACCTCAACACTAATTCATTTGGGTGGTATTAACTCACCCACACAATTTTAAATCGCATCACAAGAACATATCTTAGTGGGGGAAGTGTTATTCTTCCATGAATTTTTGAAGTTATATCAAACATAACCAACACAGGGCTCTACTGGCTCCCTGCATCACCTTGGAGAATTATCACAATCAGTACCTCAATAAATTAGGGTCTTAAATAAGAGGGAAACTCACACCATAGGCTCACGTCAGTCCTTTACCACCCAACAAGGATGTATGAACCACCATGGAACCTGGGAGATCTCTTCTCTGAATCTCGTGAAATGTGCAAAGCACGGGTGTCTCAAATTTCAGTAATATCAAAATCAATAGCTTCTCCATGGATAGAATTAGTTTTTATTGAAAACATTTGATCATCCAGGGTCTAATGAAGTCATAGAAACATGACACTAACCTCAATATTAACCTCTACTACCTGAGAGTTTGGATTTCCACAAAACATGAGCGGTCTTTACAGTTAAACATCGTGTAACACGCTAATATAGATTTAACCATTATCTTGTACTACAAGATCTAATGAATAATAAAAATGTGGATTTTACTTCACCTGGACCACTAGATTTGGGTCCACGTGCTACCCCTCAGGTGGAAGTACTAGTATATTTTCATTTAGAAGGGACACGTCTTGAATATATCCATATATTGATGCCTCAACACTAAACTGGTAATAATCATGACATATTCGTAGAAAAACATGATGGATTTTATTGTAGAGGATTCTTAAAATTTATCAAAATATATGATGGTTAAACAGAAAATATGGGGTTCTAACTCAAGAAGGATGTGGAATTCAAATGATTAAATCCTCTATAACAAATATACAATTTTTTCCCTACACTCGATATCATGGTATAGCTAGGAGGAAAAAAGGTTGTTAGAGTCATGGTGAATGGTTTCATTGGATGCCACACTAACATTGGGTTCCTTAGCCTAAGATCCATAGTCAAGATCCTCTGAAACCACTACGATAAGTTCCCAAACCAATCCTCACAACAATATTAAAACTCCAAACATAAAATTTGGGAAATACCACCTTTAAAACCACCATATCAGAACTAGACCCACTGAGGCCCACCTAGATGGTGGTTATGTGAGTGAGAAACACAAAGATCATATCTAATTGGCCAAGGGATAGAGACAATAATAAGATAATAATAATAATGGAAGGTTATGACTTACACTAAAGTACCAATATTTATACACACAATCAACTACATGAAATAGGGAAGAGGTATAATATAGTACTGAACATCAATAGTGTAAACAATGCATACAATAACATATACGAAACATATATCAGAGTAAAAAATTTTAATAAAAATGATTTAAAGTATAAAAATAAATTCCCAACCATAAATGTATGGGGGATAAATAGACAACAAATTTAAAGAGCACAGTAGGGGAGTGCTTGGCTCTGGATCCCATAGTCCAACCATCGAACATGATCAGTGCCACATTGTAATTCTAGACACCACTGATACCAATTCCACTATTTTCATTAAAAATAAATATTTTTGTAGAATAAGACCAAAAAATGTGTGAAAATTAAATTAAAGGGTTATTATATAAATACCCAGTAAAAAAACCCCAAATCACTAAACACAAATCATAAAAAGAGAGAGTAGTCAACACATCACCACCAAGGAATGTCAGTTGTAATATGAGACCACATCCATAGTCATTATATCCCATGTATACTAAAAAAGAATCCCAAATGGAGAGAGAATGGGGATGTCCATCTCTACTGCCTAGCTAAGAACAATGAATCATCCTTCAACTTTAAAGGTCCAGCAACAATATATCACACCATGCATAATCTGACAAGGATCTGAGTGGAGGGGAGCACTCCACAAAACTACACCCCATAACCAAGGGGGGACTAACTACCATGGTGGAACCACATAACTAAAAAAAGATACATATTGGAGGTCCCATTCCTCACTACTATGTTTCATAGTTGAGGGGGAACTATGTCTTATCCATGCACCATGTGTAACATCACAAGAATCAGTGTGGAGGGTCCATACCTCACCACTATGCTCTATGGATAAGGGGGTACTATCTCTAGTTGAGGACCCAATACTCATTATAGATCGAATATGGGATTTCCACTTAGTAGATAGTGGACCCATGCCCGATTTAATATAGGGGTTTCCCACTCTACATGTATAGAGAGTATGTGGGACCCACTCCCTGTTGTGATAAGGGGGTTTTAAACCCTGATAACACTCTGATGATCACACCTAAAAACTCTTAATAATGAAGCATCTCTTAGAGATTAATATTTATAGTTTCAACTCATGTTGTATATTAGATATCAAAACAAAGCCCATCATTTTGTTGTACGTAGAAAAATACCAAGAATGGGCTACTCGCATGACCAAATCTAAACCTCACAAAATCTCATCAGACACATAAGAGTCTCTTCAGTTTAACTATAAGATAAAAAAATAAAGAAATATATCACTAAAAATGGATATGAAAGGAAAAATGATCATTCCATTGTGATCTTCAAGGAAAAATACTTATGATAGGCTATTTATTTTCCCGAAATGGACACCTGGTGGAAAAAAATCATTTCGTAATAACACATATGAATGTAACTTCATAGGATCTATCCACTAGTCATAATTAAATACATAAAGTTTTTCATGAATCATCCACTTGAATACCATGATCATGACGTCTCAAAAGGATATTTAATCCAAAAAATCTCATGATGGGTTTACATAGATATTTAGATTCTATGATAATAAAAATGTTGTTTTTTTGTTCATATTATTATTATTATTATTAATGAATAATGTTATCTCTCCCACTCCCTAATCATCTTAAATACATGTGCAAAGGTGGATATTTGTTTCACTCTCATACAGAGAGGGGATGCGTTCACATCTACCATCACCGCATCTTGGGATAGGGGTAACTACCACAATTTTAATAGTGTAGGGGGATGTGGTTCACCATTTATCATCATTGTAGGGGAGAGGAATGGGGTCACATCAGCCATCGAAATAAACCCCCGCAGCCACTTCATGTTGTAGGCTGCCACCGTTATATCATGGTTTAACCATTTTGGTGGAATGATTTTGGCCTCTCAACCCACTCATGATTTTGTCTAGATGTGTCATTATTTGAACACAAAAAATGATGAATTCTAAACACTCAAGTCCTTCTTAGATCCATATTCGATATCCCATCACATTGCATAGATCCTCAGTCATTATCTCCATCCCAAAGCCATGCCTTCGGCATCGATCTGTCGCACCATGTAATAGTTTTTCAATGATCAATTATCATGTATTTGTTGAATCACCTTCCAAAAGAAATACTAGATGGTACTGGGTGCGTAATGAAGGGAGAAATTCACAAGAAACAATAAGAGGAATGAATCATGACCATTGTTCAATTTGGCCTCAATGTATTTCAATTAAAATAATATATGATAAAAAATAATCAATAATCAATAATTATTATCAATTCAAACTCATAGGATGATAATAACCAAGTGAAAATCCATACAATGACATGTGAATTAATATAGTAAGGATTTAATTTGGGTTCAATTAGGGATAATCCAAAAAGGGGATACATCCATAAAATAACCTCCCTACCACATTTTTTTGGATTAATCATTGATGGAAAACATTTTTGTATCCATTACATTAGTGATATTTAGGATCTCATTAGATGGTGTTGATCATCATGGTACTCCAATCATTGATCCATGATCCTTCAAACATCCCCTGGCGCACCAACCACTAGAGTGCTTCCTCAATCCCATCATTCCCTATAGGTTTATGTAGTTAACCCTATGGAATTTTTGTATTATATATTATATAGAGTATGAATTATGGTTTCAAGATTTAATGACAATTAAATTAATTGATTCATTTACTTCATTTAATCCTCCCATGATAACAATTTATCCATGTTCCTGATTCTAACCTAACTTAATTCATTCCCAAGGTAAAACGCGCATTCTGAATTTAATTTTGGTCTCATACATCCCATATGGAACACCATTTATGAGATATTCAATTATTTCCAAAAAAATGTGCAAATGTGATATAATATGTTAAATATTATTAATATCACCACACTAAGGCTCTTTAGGACCTGAAATTCCACACCAAATTTTCATATTACTCTAAAAATATTTCTAGGATTAATCCAATGTGTTAAAAAAAAATTAGAGTCACTAATACTAATACACCATTTATAATAAAAAGAAACCAACTCTTTAAACGTAAAAATTACTTGTTTCACATTGTTCTGATTTTGGAAAGATCAATGGAATCATGATGATGCGTGGGAAATTTTTTGAAACATAGATTAACAAAACTCATTATAGGACCCATTTCAAGGAATAAATATCTTTTCAACTGAACTAAAATTTTTTCATTCTATATATTTTAGGAAAATATACAATCCACATAAAACCATGCACATTAATTAGTGTAGATTGAATGTTTTACATATGATTTGTCCCCTAGTCATGTTATTAGAACATGATTCATTCTTACTATTGTGAATAGTGTTTTCCTATTTTGTGATTTATTAGATTAAATTTCTTTATTTGGTTTGTGGAATGAATAAATATTGTGTTTTTTTGTGATTAATGTATGATTATAATTCTATGTGGTGTATAAATTAAATATATTCATTTTATTACATTAATCATCAAATGTAACATTGAATTTTATATTGAGAGTCTATACATATAAGTTTTTTTGTAATCATCCCTTCTGTTTAAAGATTTATTTATTTGAAATATATATAATAGTTGGCATATTTATTGATTTTCATTTATATCATAATGATAATTATGAAATTTTTATGTCATTATAAATTATTAGTGTTCCATGTTCATGAATAAGAAATTAATGTAGTATTTGAAATTAATTACTTCATGCATTATTTGAAAGTTATTTTCTTTGTTAATACATTGATATTATTTTCTTTTTTAATTGTTAAATATTAGTTTTAAATACCATATTAATTAAATTTATCGCATTAATTTTTATTTATTGTTGACCATTGTTATGTGTCATAATTTTCATCAACAATAAAATAAATTACTTTTTGGAATATGGATATTTAATTTGGAAGAAATGTTAGACTTGTCACTAGGTTGTGCATGAACTACGTATATGTAATTGATTCTATTAAATAATTGATAGTATATAGAAGTACTTATATGTATTATATATTTTTTTCATTGAGTTTTATAAAATGGAACATAATTGCAGTTCTCATTTCACTTATGTGGCCTTAGATTTAAATGTATGCATGGGATCTTAAGGGTGAAATAGATATGTTTTGGTTCTAGAGTTTTACTAGTAGCTGTTCCTTTGGCAACAGTCTATTAGTTTGTGGGAAACTTTTTTGAGATTCATATTAAATGAGGCTCTTATATCCCAGGAATATACTTTTACAACCATTCGATCATTAAATAATTGAATATGTAGGCTTGAGTACAATAACCAATGGATATTTTGGTGATTAAAGCATTCCCAATTTCTATATTTTTTACCTTCTACTACGAGTTTTTATAATTATCTTATTCCACATAGTCTTGTGGAAATTATTATATTTTTGTGTAAGGTAATATGAGGATTAAATAAATTGTAGTTAAATTTTATCAATGATTCTGAAAACATTCATACTTTTTTAATTTTATTCTTTTTTCTTACAACCATTTAAGAAACCCATATAAAATACATATTGTTATATATTGTTTTCATTTTGTGTTATGTTATTTAATTATTTGGCCATAATGAGTATTATATTATTAAATATTTTATTTTAAATTGTTTATTATTATAAATTTATCAAGATTATTAGTATTATATTCCTGTTCTATTTTGTAATTTTGTGTAATTAAATTCTTCATGTAGTTTTTTCTTAAAATTGATTTGGGGTTTCACCCCTAATATAAATCTTTTTATGTAATTTTATTCCATGATAATAATATATGATTAGGACTCTGAAGGAAAACTACTGATACATGTAACTTCATACATGTGGGAAGTCAATGTCTTGACTGGATTTTTAATGATTCCGATAACTTTCTCACTCACTGAATTTTATTCTGGTTTCTTGTAGAAATTGTTTCAAAACCATATAAAATACGTATTCATATTTATTGTTTTCATTTTTTTCCATTGATTATTTTTTTCATAATTTTCCAAAAATTTTTGATGTAAATAATGTTAAATTGTTATTATTTGAACATTTGAAGAAATTATAGTTTTATATTATTGTTCAATTATTGAATTTATTTCTGTGAACATGTTCTATTTTTTAATATTGTGTAATTAAATTACTCATGTATTCTTGTATATAATGTGATTTTTTGTTTCAACCCTCTCATATTATCCATATGATATAATCTTTTCCCTTATAGTTTATCAAGGATTTAGTGCTCAGAAGGAAAACAACACAGACATGTTGGGGTAGGCATATGTGTATTCAATGGGAATTGCTTTTCTATCACCCTGATCATTGGTTAAGGTGATATTATTTGGATTACGATCACCTTATTTACTATGAATAATCCGACATTGATTACTAGGATTTTTCAAAACTAGGTATATTACACTAATAATACAAGGTGAATGTGGGGATATTATACATGGGACATTTCAATTGATTCCACCTTTTTTATTTAATCACCTTGAATAATTTCAAATGATATTACACATTTAATCTTTTTATGAAACCTATAAATGATTTTTTATTAAATTTGGGATGAAAATGGATGATATAATCTATTAGTGAACTTTAGTGAGATGATTCATTGTAGTTTATTTCTATAATAAAGAGAATTACATTTCTACTCCATATCTTTTTCGTTATTATTTCTAATATTAGACCCCTCTTGGTTTACGGTAAAGTTGGGAATATTATGAATGCGTAAATGATGTTGAATTTACACCACAATTTTTTTATTATAAAGTGAATTTCTATTTCTTATGTTTTCAAGCAGCTTAGTGTTTGACAACACATGATAAAAATTTCTTATAGCACTTTCCAGTTATTTAAAAACAATAAATTTATTAATTACTTGGGTATTGGTGTGTTATAAGATTTTAAATCGATGAATTATTTATGTTCATGTAATTTTATATAATTAAAGTAATTACCATTTAATAGGTAAACCATACCATTTATTTCTATTAAATCAATTTTTTCCACTCTCTAGGGTTCCGGTAGAGATGTATTATTTATTACCATACTTACTATTTTCCTTACCCGTTTGGTTATGAATTGTTAGTTTCCAAATATCCACGTATACTCTACTCTATTTATTTGAAGTGTGGCACTAAAAAATAAAAATGAAAAAACTTGGGCCAATCATGGCACATTTTATTTATTCACTTCATTTTTTTATAGTATGTTTGAGATTGGCGTGTTTGATAATTATTGTATATGTAAAGATATAGAGAACCACATACAAACACATTCAATCAAGTGAGAAGGTAGAATCTTTTAAATAGTATAATATTATTTCTTGTACAAATAATACTCAAATCATCAGGAAATTCATTTTTTATATCATTTACTTATATCGTTCCTTTGAGAGGCAAGTAAAACATTGTCAAGGACATTAAATGCCACTTTTTTCATTTAAGTATGTAAAAGTACAATTCAATGTAAAAATATGTGTTATTTTAATTTATCATTATCTCTCTTTTATAGGTAGTAATTTTATCTCAAGGTCATTTATTCTGTGTATATTGGACTTGGATTGGTAAGATCTCAAATTTACTTTCCTATCAGAAATAAATATCTTTATATAAAATAATGGATAATAATTTGTCTATATAATTTGAAATGATAGTTTTTCTATGAAACGTGGTATAAATTTTGTCTAATTTTATAAAAAAAAATAAATACCTAGAATAAAATTTTCTAGTAATTTTTTAATGAATTAATTTCACATACATAATTCATTAGCTAAACTATGAAATTAGGAAAGACACTCTCATATTACCATTCATATATGACTTATTTATCTGTTTACAACAATCCAATTGACTTGATAAACTCTGTGTGAGGCCCTTATTCATGCAGGTCTACCAAATACTGGATTCCCTACCATGTATTCCATTAAGAGATCAAAACATATGCTTTATTGTGGATTTCATCAACTCAATTCAAGTAAACCACACCATGTTGCTGCTGGTTGATTTTTTCTAAACTCAAAGGTGTAACATTTTTTTGATTCACATTTTTCTTTTTCAACGTTGACTTGTCTTAGGGTATGGGATGGGAGACTCTAGTTTTTTGTCTTGGTTGGTTCCTATAAAATTCATGGTTGGAAATGCATGATTTATATTTTTTCCATTGTTCATTTATTTTCTATTACAAGTTAATGGATATTTTTATATAGATAATGATTAAAAAATATGGTCATATTTAATTTGGATTATTCAAATTAACTTTTTAATTATTATACAATAATTATATTAGATATATTTCATCTAATTAAATTAATAGATATAATATAATATTTCTCCAATGGATATTATAATACGAACCGATGTTTTTATATATAAAAATACATTACAAAAAGTATAATTGTTATTATTTCATAAAATGAATAATAAATTGATATGGTTAAATATATTATAAAAAATAATAATTTGTTGGTAATAATATTATCAATAGAAAAATATGTTGGTGAACATTTTGACCATGACATATATTATCTATATGTAGTATTATAATTTAAATAGAATTTTTTTATTTAACCTAGTAAAATTTTGTGAATGGGGTTTCACAAAACATTTAGTTAAAATGACATATCTATTGGTAAAACTATATTCTACTAGAAAATTAACATTTACCGATAGATATACCCCTTCTAGAAGAATTGCAATATTTTGAAGTGGTCATGACATGCACACTTTGATGTAAAGACATAAACCATGATTACATATGATCTCATCGAAGTTGGGTACATTGGTTGTGCCAAGAATTATATGTTATTATTGAATAAGTCAAGGAAGGACATGTCCCTCCTATCTTTACAGATATTAATCTCAGCACATTGATTGGAATGCAATTTTCAAAATAAATTCCATGGCCATTATGATGTAGAAAAGTTCATTCTAGATAATCCATGAATAATTTGTCTTGAATAAAGGTTGATGATGTAGGTTCCGGGCACAATGGAAGCTCGTGGGTTATGGGACCATGCTTAATTTTTCCGTTAACGATGATCAATCCAAGATCCATCACGATAATAAAACACCAGATATTCAGAATAGAATAAAAAATTAAAGAAATAATGGATTCTTATATAGGATCATCATATGTTGATTATAATTAATTTAAATAAAATACAAGAATTACCTTAATGGAATTCTATCTCCATTGATGTTTCTGTTCATCATCAGATGTGATCTATCATAGCATCTTAAAATCCAATTGAATGATTCCTCTAGCAGTGATCCACATGTTCTCCACATATCTCTGGACGTCACCAAAGGTATCTTTGGGTGATAGTATAGAAGAGCCTTGTCTTGCGATGTCTGCCTTCGATCACCTTGAGAGCTTCTTGCAAAGCGCACTCCTTGATTCGGTGGTGGAGGATCTCTCTCGTACCTTGAGAGCATTCTTGTAAGAATATAATTCTCTATTAGCTTGAGATATTTCTCTTTATCCATTGTGAACAACCTCAAAAATGGGTAGTCTAATGAGAATTATATAATTGGGATTTTAATTAAATAAAATAATAAAATGAATTAATTACCTAAAATAATTTATTCATTTCATTTAATTCATAGTATGACCACATGTCTAATAATAAAAGTTGACTATTATTTTTACTTGACATGCACCCAGTGAATTACACCTCATATTATTTAATAAAATAAATAATATTATTTCTCAAAAATCCTTAGAAAAATTACACTATGTGTATATTAATATACATGGAGTGTACTTTTGTTTTTTCATTTTCATTATTTCATCTGCCACGCTTATTAGACCTTGAATAATGTATATTTATTTCTCAAATATATCACTTCATTACTCACTAATAAATATATTATTTCACCCAAAATATATTTTCTCTAATAACTAGTGTAAAAATGAATGACATTAGAAATCCATGAATAATTATTAAACCACAATCAGGAATAATCTTTATTCAACTCGTTAAATTAATATTTAACTGAGATACATGGAAATAGTTAGTGTGTGACCCTCTAGGCCTCCTTCTCAGTGGCATTAGGCAGAGTCTACCTAATGTCCAAGGATAGTGTCTAGAAACATTCCAAGGCAACCATAAAGAAATAAGTTAACTCTAAAATGACGTGTCACCTCCATGAATGCTTGCCGTGTAATGTAATCCCTTTTTCTCTATATCTTAAATTAAGCGGGTTGCATGCTGGTGCCATCAACCCATGTGATCGATTATTCTTTCCTTAATTTCCCTAAATTGAACTTTCCCATTCCATAGCATTGAAATGGATTTATTTAGGATATATCAGTTTCATCAAAGGGCCTGAGATGTTTACTTTTGTTATGGAACAGAAGGGATAAATCCTTTCTCACATTATCTATTAATGCAGTATTACACGTGACACACCCAACATATCCTACATCACTGCGAATAGTGTGTCATAATAGTTTTCATGAATACAAATAATTGTGTGAGTATTAATACCCATTAATAATAATCTTAAATTCTAATGGCCAATACACACATCTGTAGATAGGAATACCCAATGATGCTATAAAATGTGGTTTTCCGACTGGCAGGTCTCGTTATCATAATATACTCCTTGACATTGCCAAGGGAACACACCATGAGAAGGTGCCTAAAATTTAAAGAGTCCTATCCCCTAATGTCCTGTATTAATTGTGTCCCTCAAATAACATCATCCATTCATAGAACATATATTCATGAACAATGTTATGGCACTTCTGGGTTCTCATCAAAGCAGGGATTCTCTATGACCTTTTAGTGAAACTACTATCCTTAGGACATTATTAGATACAATTTCATGCAAAAGAACAATCAAGATGTGATATGGTATTTATTAATGAATAAAGTTAAAGTAGTTTGTTTTAGGTCACCAACTCCAACAGACTCCCACTTTGACTAGTGACAACTGCTAACAACATTTAAACCGCTAGCTCTCATATGATATTCATGTTTCTACTGCCTGAATAGCCCGAAGGACTTTTTTTATTTTATTATAGATAATCCCCCTTTTACGGGTTGAAGGGGAACCCGTACATGACCCTTACGCCCAAGGCACAAGGCCTGACATGACCTAGAATACATGACCCGAAGGCCCAAAGGCATACCATGCCTATGCATGACCCATAGGTCTAGCCCACTAGAACTCTCCCTCCCCATCATCTGCATCATTGATCACCTTTATCTCTACACCATGAATTCTTGATTGGATATAATTTTCCCATACAAAGATGCATGGTGCCTGGTCCTTATGGATGTTTCCATACCCTCTCATTCATTCAATCCGGTAAGCTCTGCTTCTAGTGACTACTATTGTTGCTCTGATCCTCTTCTAGGGCCTGCTCTGTGAGAAATGGGCTACTTCATGGTCTTTTGTGGCCTGAAGGCCCTGTGTCCCGAAGGAATTTGATGATACAAAGGCACTTGAGACCTATAGTCCCAAACTGGTGGCTCGAAGGCCCAAATCAAGTGAATAGTTTCGGCTAATACAGTACCGAACAGTACCCGCTACAGTTCTGAACAATACTTGATACAGTATTATCACAATACAATGTGATATGATCTTTACTATTTGGCACCACATCAAGCTCCTAGATAATGTTATGAATCCATATGGCTTCCTTGGCTACATCATAAGCCACTATATATTCGGACTCCACTGTAGAATCGGTTAAAACTGGTTTCTTTGGACTCTTCTAGCTCACAAATCATCAATTGAGATAGAAAAATAATCTAGAGTGTGACTTCAGATGACTCTTATCTGTCCAAAAACCATCATCATCATACCCTCTGATGAAAATCTCCCCATCTCCTCCATACACATGAAACATATCCTTAATTATTCTCTGATACTTAAGTATAGTCTTAACAACAGTCCAATGTTGTTCTCCTGGCTCTTCTTGATATATTCATACCATGATTAATACATAGGAATAATTAAGCCTATTACATGACATGGAATACATGATGGATTCTATATATGAATCGTATGGGATCTTAATCATTCTATATTAATCTTATTGTGTTTGAGGATAGATTTTCTTCGAAAAATGTAGTCCATGGGACACTTGAACCAATCCCCTATTGTATTTTTCCATAATAAATCTATTTAATATCTGGTAAATGCATATACCCTAAATTATCCCAAGAAGCCTCTTGGATCTATCATGAATGATTTTGATCCCTAGAATGTAGGCTACTTTACCCAAGTCCTTTATAGAGTAAAACTTGTTCAACCAATCCTTAACTGACTGTAAGACCGGTACATTGTTTCCAATGAGCAATATGTTGTTAACATATACTACTAGGAAAACGACCACATTCCCATTATACTGCTTATAAACACATGGATCACATTCATTCACAATGAAACCAAATTCCTTTATGGCTTCATCAAATTGAATTTTCCATGACTTTGATGCTTTATTTAATCCAAAAATGGATTTCTTCAACTTGAAAACCCATTTGGCTTCACTTGGTGTCGCAAACCCTTATGGTTGAATCATATAGACATCTTACTGAAGGTTCTCGTTAAGGAATATTGTTCTAACATCCATCTTCTAAATCTCATAGACATGGTAAGCGGCTATGGAATGTATGATTCATATGGATTTAAACATGGAAACTGACGAGAAGGTTTCATCATAGTCAATTCCTTGAAGCTATCTGAATCCTTTAGCCAATATCCTTGCTTTATAGGTGATAACTTGACCTTTAATGTCCAACATTCTATTGAATAGCCATTTCCATTCAATAGGCTTTACATCAATTGGCTCATCAACTAGAAATCATAATTGGTTCTGATACATGTAATCCATCTCAGAATTCATAGCTTCTAGCCATCTTGCAGCTTCTGAGCTTTCTAATGCTTCCTTGTATGAGAGAGGTTCATCATTTTCAAACAATAATGATTCCCCATACTCGATGACAGTAACGACCTGAACATTTGAATAACATTTGTTTCTTGAATTTTTGTATTATTTAATTTTATACACAACAAAACTATGTCCTTTAATTAATGAATTGGGTATAATTAAATAAGACCACTAGGTTTAGACTATTGTATGATCGTTGGTCAATATAACAATTGGAAACAAAACTCTTAACGTAATGATTATTGTGTATAAATACTTGTAACCATGGTTAATATAGAAATAAGATTTGATGGCCTCATCCAGTAGACTCAGACCATACGAATCCCATCCATTGGATCTTGCGAAGGAGGTAGCATCACTGGGATTTTCTCTGGACTAAGCCCCTGCTGAACATCGACATGTGAAGCTTGAACAGAATCGTCTATGGGATAAGTTAAAGCTGATAGAAATCACCACTTGGGAAATTTTGTCTGAACCGCTCCAATAATATATCACCATAGCACACCTTACACTTAGGTCCTATGCAGGTGTTATAAGGGGCTATGTATCAAGTCCTTTGATACTTTTTGTAATCCCTTCATATAAATAAAATTGTTATTTTATCATTCATGTTTTTGGAATAGATTTCCTTAATAATGTATATTTTTAATTACAAAAAATTTGAAAAATTGATTTTAGAAGAAAATATTGTACTTTTCAATGATTTCCCATAAAAATAGAATTATTATCGTAAAATAAACTTCATTTTTGAATTTCAAATGTCATAATTAACCTATGCTGAATTTTTAGAATCTTTTTAATAAGTTTCAATTTGATGAATAGTGTTGTATGAATATTGTTTTCTTTTATGAATAGAATTTTATTAATAGTGCTTTTTTAAGAATAGTATAAAATCTTTTTATTATTAAATAACTTTTTCTATGAAATTATTTTCAAAAATCAGACATACATGGTTGTAATCAGGGTGAGAAATGTAGTTCAATATGATAAAAATAATTTTAGGTGAATAGTAAATTATGAATAGTAATATTAACTGTATGAATAGTAATGTGACATGTGGAATAGTTACCTCACTTAATAAATTATTAAAATAATTTAGACATCTTTTTTGGTAATGTGATATTATAGCATTAGTAAATAACTGTTTTGGAAATTATTAGTTAAGTATTAGTATTTATAGGGTAAATAGTTTTTTAATTATAAATTAAATATCGCATAATTAGAAAATTATTTTCATAAAATAGAGTTCATTTTTGAATTCAGATCATTGATATTAGCTTATGGTAAATTTATGGTATTTTTATAAATTGTTTTGTTTTTTAGTGAATAGTAAAAATACAGTTTTGAGTTTTAGTGTGATTAATGACATCATAAATGATGTAATCATGATGTAATAATTCTGGTCAACTTTCTAATAGTATGATATGTTATGAAGTGTCCCAATTGTCCAATAATATGGGCCAGTACCATGGTCAAGCACATGGTTTTTCAAATACCACCAATGAGGTGTCCTTTGGAAATTAATAAATTATTCCCTCACTTTTGCAATACATACCAACCCATTCCTTCATTAATTTCATTCAAAATTCATCCTCAGCTAAGCTCTGGCCTTTTTTCCTCCCAAGGAGTCCTAGCAAGGTTCCCTTAATCCCCCCAAGATCCTAACCATCAATATTTCTATGTTACTCCTCAAGGTAAGGGAACCTTTCAACCTCCACTTTTAAGTCATGACTTTCTTTATATTATGTCTCCTAGTTGCCATTTTTATGTGGGGGTTTGTTCCTATATATACCTACTACTGTCCATTTCATATTCAATTGATGATATACCCCTTCCATTCTCAGTAACTTATTTTTCCTAATTTTATGTGACGTCGTTAGGCTGTTGAATGTTTTGTAAAAGAAATCACATCTTCTCCTTTATTTCAAGTTTTATTTTCATGTGGTATGTCATTAAAATATTCATAAAATATTATTATTTCTTTTTATTCTGTAACCATACATTATTATGAGTTATTTATGAGTTTTTTACCCTTATCCCCTATATTTTCAATATTTTCTAAAACTGTGTTGTATTGTCGTTATGCTGCAGAATTTTTGTCACAAAATCTCTCCCTTTTTCTCAATATATTATCCTATATTATTTTTGTGAATACCAAAACTTATTTAATTTCTACGGGTATTCATCAAGACATAAAATTTATATATTTTATTCTTTAATTTACAAACATATAACCCTCACACCCTTTCCATGGGTTATAAATGACATAACGATCAAGTTTTTAAGCACTTTTAAAACATCACAATTTTGAATCAAAACCAATTATTTTATAATTTTTGGGTTATTTATTAAATTTTTTATTATGATATATGTGGATCACATGAAAATAAGGACATATTAAGGGTTTTCCCTGATAGATCTCTAATTAATTGGGTATATAATTTAATCTCTAGAGACAAAAAGTTTCAAGATACTGTGGTGAATAACCTTGGTAATTTTTAGACACCAAGGGGATGGACCTTGGTGATATGTTCCTGAATGTATAAATTAAATTTTTTAGCCACATATTCATGTTATGATAAAAGTTCTTTTAGTTATTATATGCCTCTACTTACATTTCTCACATCATTATGTTTTTCATCATGTTCTTATTGATATCGCTCAAGATCAGGTGTAAACTATTTCACTTGCTTTCCTTACTGGGTCTTATGCTCACTCTTTTCTTTGATGTATGAATCCAGGTTATGAGATAAAATAATTTTACTTAGTATAAACCTTTTATGAAACCTTACAAGTGAATTAGAAGAATTTTTAATGTTTTCAGGTTTTATGTTCCTGATTTCCAAGACACTAGACTTTAAAGATCCCTTGTTTGTAAAATGTAATGAAAAGTTATGAAATAAAAATTCGAGATGACATAGTTGGTATCAAATGATAGTTTAGTTATTTATATAAATTTGGCTATGAAAAATTTAGGAACAACCCTATATATATGATTATATATGGGAGAACTTACTAGTATTTTGGTGAAATATTATATAAGTTGTTTCCAAACAAATAAATCATTGTCTGGATATGAGCAAGTGGATGTGGCTCTAGCACAGATGTACCTAGGAGTGAAAACTCCAACAAGGAGTTTTGGGTTTGACATAGGTTATCCTGGTACATGACAACGAGCCTTGCCGCACTCCTGGTTTGACACTCCTAGTGGATATGTTTGGTTAATCATAAGCTTTTTTTGAATCATTATGAAGGATCTATAGAGAAATGTAATTATTTAAGCATGAAGTTTTAAGACATAAAATCCTTTATAATTAAAATATTCATAAATGAAATAAGCTTCTCACTAAGGTTTTATTATTTTCGAAATTGGTGGGAAATATGAGGAACTGTGAAAATGGTGACTATAATGGACCATGCGCTGACGACCCTCCGATGGAAGCCGGAATGTGAAAATTCATGAGAATTATGAACCAATGGACTCCAGTTATGGGAAATAACTCAAATCAAGTAGAGAGACCGATCTAACTGCAAAGAGAACAACATTATGGTGACTCTTGTATGCATCAAAGACCACAAATCTTTAGCGGATATACCGAACCATTGATTTCTGAATAGTGGATCAGCTCTATCGAGAATATATTATCAGTGCCCCGTTGTTTGGAACAAGAGAACGTCACCCTGGCTGTTTACCGCTTAGAGGGAGAAGCTAATTAGTCATGGGAACTAATTAAAAACATGAGTCCGAGAGTAGAGGTTGAATCTATGGAGTGGGAAGATTTCAGAGAGATCTTTTTCAGTAAGTATTTCCCTCGACCGATGAGAACAAAAAATAGGGAAGGACTTTCTCAAGCTGAAGCAGAAGGATAATGAATCTGTTAGAGTCTATGAGATAAACTTCACCAGACTTTCCCATTACACCTAAAGCATTGTCATGTATCCTAATGGGAAGGTTGATATATTCTTTGGTGGACTGAGACCTCATCTGCAGAAGAATCAAGCCAACCGAGACTATAACAGCTATCAGGAGATCGTGTGGAGTGTGATGAAAGATGAACTGGAGTTTGGTGAGATTTAATAGTCTCATAAATCCAATTACAAGAAGAGATCAATGGATACAAGCATAGGGAGGACCTTAGATCAGGGAAGAGGATTCAATCAAGTGCAACGGCGTACATGTAATAAATATGGGAAGAAGCATTCGGGGAACTGCCTGCTCGGGAGTGGGAAGTGCTAAAAGTGTGGAAGAGATGGCCATATCACCTGGAATTGTCGTAGTGAGGTGAAGCCTAAACTCACAATCTCTAATGAAAATGTAAATATGGTGAAGGCCCTACCCGATGTCCAATTCTATAAGTGTGGATAACTTAGGTACTTTTCCAAGCACTGTCCAAATCCAAGGGTAGTGGAGGGGAACCACCATCAGCCTCAGCAAAGGCCTAGGGAGTAAGGTCATGATTTTTCAATCACTACGGCTGATGTTGAAGCACCAATGATGTGGTGTAAGGTACTCTTATTTTTCTCTCTAAACTATCATGTACTTTGTTTCATTCTAGTTTTATGCATTTCTTTATTACCTCCAATTTTGCAATGAATTTAGAATCAACCCCCGATTTTCTAAAAGTATGGTTATCAACCAAGACTCCTGGTGGGATTATCCATGCATCATCAATGTTTAGAAACTCTAGTATTTACTTTATTGAGAAAAATTTTATCGCAAATATAATAGTCATTCCCATGCTATAATTTGACAGTATACAAGGGATGGATTGGCTCTCAAAGTATAATGCTAAGATCAAATGAAGAAGCAATAAAATCTCAGTAGTATTGAATGGAAAACATATGGTTATCTTTAAAGGATATATATCTCAAGCTGATATTTGTAAATAAAAACATCCTATATATTTCATTATGGAGTTGATCAGTGAGGAAGAAGAAAGAAATAAGAGAATAAGGATAGAAAATGTCTCCATCATCTAGGAATACATTGACATATTTCTTGAAGAGATACCTGGACCTCCCCTAGAAAGATAAGTACATTTAACCATTGAACTCTTACCTGGATCTAATTCGATATCAAATACCCCGTATATGATCGAAAATGTGGATTTGGAGGAATTAAAGAAACAACTCCAAGATCTTTTAGAGATTTGGTTTATCTGTCCAAGTGTGTCTACTTGGGGAGCACCTATTCACTTTGTGAAGAAGAAGGATGGATCAATGCAGCTATGCATTGATTATAGAGGACTGAATGGGATCCTGGTGAAAAAAATACCCAATTACAAGAATTGATGACTTATTCGACCAACTTACTGAGGCACAATTCTTCTCTATGATTGATCTTTGATCACGTTATCATCAATTGAGGGTGAAGAAACAATATATTCCAAAAATAGCCTTCGGATCAGGATATGGGAATTATGAGTTTGTTGTTATGCCCTTCGGACTGACTAATGCACCTGCTATTTTTATGAAATTGATGAATAAGGTCTTTAAAGAAAACCTTGATAACTTTGTTGTAATTTTTTGTTGATTATATTCTGATATATTATAAAATTCGCGAGGAGCATGAGGATCATCTAAGTGTTATTTTTAAAACTCTGCATAAGGAGAGGATTTTTGTTATGTTCAGAGAATTTAAATTTTGGTTACAATAATATGATTTCATGGGGCACATTATTACCAATGAAGGAATCACAGTTGACCCTAAAAAGACAAAATTTGTAGAGGAGTGGCCTCAGCCTACAACAATAATTGTGATTCATAATTTCCATGGATTAATGTGATATTATATGAGGTTTGTGAAAAACTTTTCATGACTTTGTAATCCATTAACAACATTAACTAGAAAATGGGTCAAGTTCATCTGGAAAAATGAGTGCGAGGAATGTTTCTAAGAGCGGAAGAAGAGATTGGTTACTGCACCCATGTTAACTCTTCCCTCAAGTAGAGAAGGATTCATTATTTTTAGTGATTAATATCTAAAATGAATTGGGTGGGTTCTCATGAAAAATGACAAATTCATTGCTTATGCATCTCAAAAGTTGAAGACTCGTGATCAGAAATATCCTACGCATGATCTGGAGCTGGTTGTGGTCGTTTTTACTCAGAAGATATGGTGTCACTATTTTTATGTGGAGAAATGTAATATATACACAGAGCATCAATGTTTTAAGTATATTTTCACACAAAATGAATTGAGCATGAGACAAAGAAGATGGTTAGAACTTCTTAAAGACTATGATTGTTCAATTCATCATCATCCCGGAAGAGAAAACAAAGTTGTTGATGCATTAAGTAGGAAAGACCCAATTGTTCTTTATATGTTGAGGATTCAAAAATATCCTTTGATGAATGACCTAGTAAATATATACATGGGAATTATAAGGGAAGGGACATCATCAACCCTAACCAAAATGATTTCTCAACCATCATTACTAGAAAATATCAAGAAATATTATAAAGAAGATCCGTCATTGTAGAAGAAGTTTGAGGATGTGAAGGATGGAAATTTTATTGAGTTCTATATTGATCAAGAAGGTGTACTAATATTTAATACTACAGTATGTGTTCCATCTATTCTGGAAACAAAGAAGGATCTAATGGATGATTTTCATACCTGTACTTTCTCTATACATCTTGGAAGAATGAAAATGTATAGGGACCTTCATGGTCATTATTGGTGGTATAATATGAAAAGGGAGATTGCTGACTACACTTCAAGGTGCCTGGTATGACAGAAAGTGAAGGTAATGTGAAAAATTCCGAAAGGGTCATTGCAACCACTACCCATACCAGCATGGAAGTGGGACAATATAACAATATACTTTGTCACAGATCTACCAAGAACATCTAATGGAAACAATGTGATATGGGTTATTGTGGACCATCTCACAAAGACTTCCCATTTAATCTTCATTAAGGAATATTTCTCTCTAGGTCAACTTTATAGGATTAATGTGAAGGAAGTGGTAAGGATACATGGAGTTCCACTTTCTATCATATCTGATCATGATGCAAGGGTCACATCAAAATTATGGAAAAGTCTTAAACATGCTCTGAGTATTGAATTGAATATTAGTATGTCCTATTACCCCCATACTGATGGAAAATATAAAATAACTACTAAAACACTCGAGGACATGTTGAGAACAAGCTCAATGGAATTTAAAGGTGCATGGGATCAACATCTCCATTTAGTTGAGTTCTCTTACAATAACAGATTCCACTAGTGCATTCAAATAGCATCCGATGAAGCTCTATATAGGAAGTGATGTATAACTCCTACTTGTTGGGATGAAGCTGGTGAGATAAAGATTCTTGAGTTTGATCTTCAGCAAGAGATGATAGAAAAGTTTCATACCATCCAGCAACACATTAATGCTGCTCAGAGTCAGAAAAAGAGCTATGTCGACAACCGTAGAAGGGACTTGGATTTTAATGTTGGTGACAATTTCTTTCTTAAAATTTCACCTTGGAAGAGATTCATGAGGTTTGGGAAGAAAAATAATCTCATCCATAGGTAAAATGTCCCCTATGAAATCCTTGATCATATAGGAGCAGTGGCCTATCTACTTGCACTTCCTTCAAATCTAGCACAGGTTCATGATGTCTTCCATGTATCCCTCTTTAGGAAGTACATACTTGACCATACACATGTACTAAATCCAAAGGTGGTACACATATGAAATGACCTCTCTTATGAGGAGCAGCTGGTTGAGATCTTGGATCATAGAGGTATGGTTCTCTGCAACAAGACTACCCACCTTGTTAATGTGTTGTGGAGGTACACAAATATGAAGAAGCCACGTGGGAACCGGAAGAATATATGAAGCAAAAGTACCCACACCTTTTCTCTTCTGAGGGTATGAGTTGAAATTGTGGGGATGAAATAAATTAAGGGGGAATAATGTAACAACCTGAACATTTGAATAGTATTTGTTTCTTGAATTTGTGTATTATTTTATTTTATACTCAACAAAATTATGTCCTTTAATTAATGAAGTGCATATAATTAAATAAGATAACTGGTTTTTGACTGTTCTATGATTGTTGGTCAATATGTCCATTAGAAACTAAACTCTTAACATTATGATTATTGTGTATAAATACATGTGACCATGGTTAATATAGAAAAAATATTTTATGTCCTCATCCAGTAGACTTAAACCGTACAAATCCCATCTATCGATGCTTGGGAAGGAGGTAGCATCATTGGGCTTTGCTCTGTACCAAGCCCAAGTCGAGCATCAATATGTGAAGCATGAATGAAATAATCTATGGGATAAGTACAAGCTAATAGAAATCACCACTTAGGAAATGTTGTCCAAACCACCCCAAGATTCTGTCACTATAGCACACCATACACATAGGTTCTATGCAGGTGTTATAAGGGGCTATTTATCAAGGCCTTAGATACTTTTTGTAATCCCTTGGTATAAATAAAATTGTTATTTCATCATTCCTATTCTTGGAATAGATTTTCTTAATAATGTATATGTATAATTGAGACAAATTTCATAAATTGATTTAAGAAATAAAAATTGTACTTTTCAAATATTTCTCATACAAATAGAATTCTTATGGTAAAATAAAATTCAATTTTGAAAATCAATTGTCAAAATAAACCTAGGATGAATTTTTAGAACTTTTTTAACAAGTTACAATTTGATGAATAGTGTCTATTAATTGTGTTTTTTATGATTAGTGTTTGATGAATAGTAATTTTTATGAATTGAATAAAAACACTTTCTTATTAAATAACTTTTTCTGAGAAATTATTTTCAAAAATCGAACATACATGGTTGTAATCAGGGTCAAAAATGTAGTTCAATAAGATCAAAATAATTTTTGGCCAACAGTAAATTATGAATATTAGTATTACCATTATGAATAGTAATGTGACCTATGGAATAATAAACTTAATTAATAAATTATAAAAATAATTTAGACATCTTGTTTATTAGTGAGATATTATAGCATTAGTAAATATCTATTTCAGAAATTATTAGTTAAGTATTAGTATTTTTTGGTTAAATAGTTTTTTTACTTATAAATTAAATATTACATAATTAGAAAATTATTTTTAAAAAATGCAATTCATTTTTGAACTCAGAGCATCTATATTAGGTTATAGTGAATTTATGAGAATTTTTTAAAATGTTTTTCTTTTCAGTGAATAGTAAAAATACAGTTTTGAGTTTAAGTGTGATTAATGACATCATAAATGATGTAATCATGATGTAATAATTCTGGTAGAGTTTTAATTAGTAATATATGATATGAGGAGTTCCAATTGGACAATACCATGAGAAAATACCATGGTAATGCTCGTGGTTTTGCAAATACCATCGATGAGGTGTCCCTTGGAAATTAATACATTATTCCCTCACTTTTGATATATATACCAACTCATTCCTTCATTAATATAATCCCAAATTCCTCTTAAATGAATATATGGTAATTTTAACTACCAATGAGTCCTCCAATATTACCCTCAATCCCCCCAAGTTTCCAACCGTCATGATTTTGAAGTTACTCTTCAAGATAAGGGAACCTTTCTCGATCCTCTTTTAAGTCATGACTTCCTTTATGTTATGTCTCCTAGTTTCCATTTTTTATGTCAGGTTTTTTTCTAATATATACCTAATACTGTCCATTTTATGTTCAATTGATGCGATACCCTTTCCACTCTCGTCAAATTATTTTTCTGAATTTTAAGCGACGCCATTAGGCTGTTGAATTTTTTGTAAAAGAAATCACATCGTATCCTTTCTTTCATGTTTCCTTTTCATGTGGTATGTCATTAAAATATCTATACCATATTATTATTTATTTTTATTTTGTACCCATATTTTATTATTAGTTATTTATTAGTGGTTTTCCCTTGTCCCATCTCTTTTCAATATTTTCTAAAACCATGTTGTATTGTCGTTATGCTGCAGAATTTTTGTCTCAAAATCCCTCTCTTTTTATCAAGAAATTATTTTATTTTATTTTTGTGAATAACCAAACCTATTTCATTTATAGTTGTATTCAACTTGGCATAAAATTGATATATTTTATTCTGTAATTTACATACATATAACCCACACTCCCTTTACATGGGTTATTAATGACATAATGATCAAGTTTTTAAGCACTTTTAAAACGTCGTGATTTTGAATGAAACCCAATTCTTTTATTCTATTTGAGTTTTTTATGAAATTTTTGATTATAATATATGTGGCTCACATGAAAATAAATACATATTAATGGTGTCTTCTGATAGAGTTCCAATGCATTGGGTAATGAATTTAATCTCTAGAGATGCAAGTTTCATGATACCTTCGTGAATAACCATGGTAATTTTTATGACACCTTGGGGATGGACATTGGTTATATGTTGATGAATGTTAAATGAAATGTTTTATACACATATGAAAGTTTTTTTAAAATTTATTTTCATTATAACATACCTCTACTTCCATTGCTCGTGTCTTTATGTTTTTCATCTAGTTCTTATTAATATTTCTCAAGATCACATGTAAACTATTTTCCATGATTTCATTACTAGGACTTCTGTTCACCCATTTCTTTGATGTATTTCTCTGGGTTATAAGATGCAGTAAATTTACAGAGGATGAACTTTTGATTAATCCTTAAAAGTGGATTAGAATAAATTTTTATTTTTTCATTTATTATGTTCCTGATTTCCATGACACTTGACCTTAAAGATCCTTTGTTTGTAAAATGTAATGAAATGTTATGAAATAGAAAGTTGGGATGCCATAGTGACTAGGAAACCAAATCTCACTAGTTCCATTACCTCTTTTTTGGTCCTACATAGTACTTCTATTTTTGGAACCTCTTCCATGGGGACCTGGGGAACTTTTTCTTATACCAATTCTTGTGTATCTTTAGCATTAACTTTATTGAAGTCAATCTTGCACCCACTATCCTTTTTGAGGATGTGATACCTCTCACGAAAGATGGATTTTCTGGATATAGCCACTTTCTTTTATAAAGGACTATATAGGTAATAGCCTTTTGTTTCCTTGGGATATCCTATAAAGATACACCTCATGCCCTGAGGCGCTAGTTTGTTGGCTGAGAATGTAACGCCCCGACCCTAGTTACCCAGAGTCAGTGCAATATTTTAATACATTGATATGATTACAAGGAATCAAGTCTCTAAGGACCGATCAGTTTAGCAGTCTTGGAAGATATACTACATACATGAATGTTACATTACACTTCATAACATACAAAACAACATAAATAATTCTTTATGAATTCCATTATTCCCTTGTCTTAACCCTGCATATCAATCACAATATACTTCTTGGAATCCTGGGAAAAATAAAACATAGAAAGGGGTGAGCTCAAACGCTCCGTAAGGGTATGCAATACAATGGAAACTTTCATAAATAAGCATAAACATTTAAGGCAATGTATAACTAAAACAAAAGCCTTTTAAACTTAAAATTAAACATATAATGGATAAAATCATATGAAATAATTCCATTTACTTATTCACATGGATATTATATTAATCAAATAATCACATGCAATATCAATAACCACTTTCATAATGATGGAATACATAATACCAGACTACCATAAATAGATAGCCAAGGCCTCATGCCAAGAATACAAATAATATTTTTTCAAGGCCTTGTGCCAAGGCACTAGTTTGTCTCATGAGACCTAACGATGCATCGAGGACCTATAGCGGGCTCCACCCATCACTTATTAAGTCCAATGCATTCCAGATATGAATAGGTTCAAACATAACATAAACATTCGTATTAAAACTAACATATGAAATGTCAATAATTTCTCCATAAACCATGAATTGTATAAAAATAACACATCCACAGTCAAACATATCACAAAACCTTAAATGTAGGTCTTTTATAATAAATCAACTTCATATGAGCATAAAATCCATCAAAGGATGTTGACATAGATGAAAATTACGAGTAAAACTTTTGAAGAGAAATATTGTTTTTGAAAAATCATTTACAAGTAACACATTTATAATGGAAGTAATTTAATAGAGATTTTTGAATCAAAGTTTCCCATACCACATTGAAACTTTTGAAAAGAATTATCATTTCAAAGCAGTAATGTCCATATAAATAAATCCATAAAATCATTTTGAAAACATGGACATTAATTAAAAATATTTAGAAAGATAAATCATTAAAACATTTGAAATTCTGATCATGATAAAGAGTACCTTTCAAAATCCTTAAAATCTCTATTTTGAAATCATTTTTATGAATAATGGACATGGATGATAAAAATGTCCCCGTAAATACTTACACCTAAACAATCTCAGATAATAATGAGATTGATGAATTAACCCTTACCAATTTGGTAACTTACGAAACATACAACCCATGAAAGATGTATCATACAATTAATACATACATACAGATAAATTAAATTGTATTACAAAAATAATACAATTATGGATAGTACATACACCACACAAAAGGTAATAGTGGTAATATGGCATGAATCTCGCAGGAATAAGGAGTGAGATGAAAACCCCTTACCATGTACTTTTCTGTTATTTGTGGTAGGTTAAACTCCTGTATAATTGTGAAATAATTGTTATTAAATTATAAAAGAATCATATAGATTAATATGATATCATATATGATCTTTTAACATTTCTTTGTTAATAATATCTTAGTATTATCGTCGTTTCGGGTGTTAACTTACTCATTTTCTTTTATATGTTTTGTTACGAAAGTCGTGGTTATCTTGGATAGGTTGTATCTTATTCATATAAAGAATGATATCAAGTCATTAAACATTATTTTTAAATCATCAAATGATAATTATTCTTCAATGGATACGATGGAGAATGAATCTCATCGCGTTCGTGGAGACGGTAGTCCGTACGTACGCATGAGCGACAATATCATTCTTTTGATATTAAAATAATATATAATCAGATGTTATATCATATATACAGAATAATTATCATGTAATATTTATTATTTAAATGAATTACACATCACTATTATACCCATCCAAATAATAATGTTTTGAATAACAATTACACCATGACGTGGAGACGGTAAGCCGTACGTACGCACGTATGGTGGCATGTCATTAAAATGATATATAGAATACTGAAATATGGTGGAACCATGTTTATAATAACATAAAAGTATATATAATATACTGGAGTAATTATTTTATAATGGTAATTAAAAAGAAAGAAGAAGTGGAAGAAGAAAGGAACTTGAAAAATGGGTGGTGAAATCATTACCTCTTCTTCGGGTTCTTCCTTTTGATTTGATCAAAAAGGCTCCTTAGGTTGGATTTCTGATTAAATGAATGCAATTAGGGTGAATTGACAGAAGTTTAGAGAGTATTTGGGAAGGTTTTGGCCGAACCAAAAGGCTTTGAATGTGTGAATTAGTGAGAAGGGGGAGTGCCCTTTTATAATAGGGGTGAGGGGCACCTTTGGAAAAGCAAGAAATATTATTTTATAATAAATTCATATTCGGTTCATAATGGATCCAAAGTGGATTATTTAAAGTTCAAGGTGGGGATGGGTCGAAGGCCACTCAACCAATATAATTAAGACAGGTTTGGGTCACAATATTAAACTTATATTTAATTATTAACTCTTAGTTAATTAGTTTCACTTTTACAATGTCTCTTTGTATTTTTATATTATATGGTTAATAAACATACTATATACATCCAAGAGACTACCAAGTGGTCCATTAATGATAAACCTATCACGATATATGTCTCTTAGACGAACCTTATATTTTTTAGATTTTAATATCAATTAATAATATAATATTTTTTTTAAAACTCTTTTATGTCAATTTTGACACTATTCAATAATTGATTTTTGAAAACTCATAACAGAATGATTACTTAGAAAAAAGTTAATTAAGTCAATCCTTACATTCCATATTAACCATTAAAATTATTGGTATTTATAAAAAGTCTAAAATTAATTTTATTTGGGTATTTATAATATCAATTATTCTAATTTTTCACTATTATGGTAATTACTGCATCACCATTCTGTCATAAATAAATTAAACTATATAATGTCTAAAAATTATAAATAAAATACCATAATGTAAGAAATATTTTTATATTTCCAATTTATATTTATAGTGGAAAATCCAACATACATAACCTTATGTAAAAATTGTTTTTCTAAAAGATATATGCTTGTGTAATTTTTGAATTCATTTTAACTTAATTAAAATAAAGTGTCTCTATCACTTACAAGTGGCTCCATGGGGTCCCAAAAACGACCCAAAGATGACCATGGTCAGACATGTATCAACCAATATTGTTAGGACATGTTTTATGGTAATTTTGAATTATTATAATATTATTTTTAACGTTTATTTACAGGATTTACCCTTTAACTATGGTAAATAAAATATTTACCGAAGTAATTATTAAAAATGTATAAAAATAAATGTTACCTATTTACACAATTTTAACATCCTGATTCAAAATGTAGAATCCATTTTCCGAACTTCATAACACAGAAGTGGAAGAAATTAATTTAAAATTAATTCATGTTGTTAAAACAAAAAGCGTGTTTTTAAGAGATAATAACTATCAAAAGATTGACATTGGCTTATGTCCGGTTTAATTGTGAAATTTTTTCCAATGACCAAAATTGTATTAAATGGTAAAAATATATTCTAAATATACATTAAACCCACCCAAATTTATAATTTATCACTACCAATTATTTTTATTAAAAATTTGTTTTAAATTAAAATTTAGTAATTTTCACTATTCATCAAAATATAAAAGTTATCTAAAAAGTAACAAAATTTCGCCCTAGGCTAAATTCGATATTATGAATCCAAAAATAAAGTCAATTTTGAGAGTTAAAATTTAAAAAATTTAAAAAATTATGTATTACTATTCATTACGGCTAGTTTGATTGGTTGTAGTGTCTGTTACAACTCGAAGTTGCGTACAACACACGCTACTGTATTATTCAAAGAGAAGCTTACTATGGAAGTTTGGAGTGTTACATTGTAAATTTATTTATGTCCCCATTCTAATGAATATATTTATTAGTGAAATTGAATATATAAAAGTTTAAAATATTGGATTTAAAATGGGTTAACTATTAAAGTTGGTAAAAGTGAATTTTTCAAAAAATACTTCTTTTATATGAAATAATCGAATTTATTCTTAAATTATGTCTAAGAAACTCATAATATGGATTATAAAATTATAAGGATTATATAAGGTTCAAAATTGAGTTAACACTATTCATAACCTTTATTGAACAGCTTGTTTGGTAAGTCATGGTGCGCTTGAACTCAGTGTTACGTGTTGTGCAAGTTATTGAATTGTTTTGAAGAAGTACATACTATGAAATCATGGGGTGTTACAGAGAAGGCCTTAACAAATGCCTCGCATCCCCATACATATGTGTGTGACAAAAATAGGTTTCTTTATATTCCATAACTCGGAGGGAATTCCATTTTCCACCTTTTTTGGTAATCAGTTTAATGTTTATGTTGTATTTTTTAATGAATTTTCCAAACAGGATAATGGAAGATCTACATGACTCATCATCGACCTCACCATATCCAACATGGTGTGGTAACTCCTTTCACTAAAACCATTCCACTATGGTGTATAAGGAGGAGTGAGTTGATATATAATCCCTAAATCCCATATAATATTGATGAATTCTTAGTTTGTATATTCTACACCTTGATCTGATCGAAGATTGTTTATCTTCTTACCAAGATGATTATCTACTTCATTATTGAATTCCATAAATTTCTCTAACGACTCTGAATTATACCTCATTAAGAAGAAAGAGCCATATCTACTCAAATCATCAGTAAAAGTAAGGATGTAAGAATATCCACCTCTATCTTCTACTAGAAATGGTCTGCACATATATGTGTGCACCAATCCTAGAAGCTCTATGTCCCTTTCACCCTATCCACCGAAAGGTGGCTTGGTCATTTTACCTTGTAAACATGTGTGACATCTATCATGTGGTTTTAGATTAGTAGAGTCTAAATAACCATCTTGGAAAAGATTTTTCAAGCGCTTCTCGTTCACATGACTGAGACGGTGATGCCACAACTGGGTGATGTATGAGTCGTGTGAGTTTATTTTTTTATCGATTTCCAACACTTGATTTTAATAATTTAATACATACAAACCGTTATTTAAATGTGTCATAGAATAACATATGTTGTTCTTATAAATGAAACAACCCTTATTGACAAACGTGAAAATAAATACATCCATATTCAAACATGATACAGAAATTATGTTCTTGGTAACACTAGGAACATAATAATAGTTATGTAAAACCAAAATCATCCCAATTGGAAATGAGAGATGGTAATCGCCAGTGGAAAATGCTGCTAGCCTTGCGCCATTGGCAGCTCGATGATCCACCTCTCCTGTATAAATCTTTCAAAATCTACTTGGTTCATGAATTTGAATACAGATGTGAGCCCCAAAAGATATATCTAATACCCAATGTGTAGAAATGGATAGATTTCACTCGATAACGAACGCATTTTTAGCATCCACACACTTCTGGGTGTAGTTCCTCTTCCAGTGGCATGGCTTGCCACATGCAAAAAATTCCGCCTATCATTCTTTTCCCTGCCTCTGGATCTTCTCCTTCTTGTAGGGACGGTGCTCAGGGGATTCATACTGGTTATGAATCCTTGGCCCCATTTCCATGTCCTTCCTTTTATTATTCACCATAAGGACTGTGGGATTGTCATGCCCCATGTCCTTATCTACCTAGAGAATTAAGGTCATAATTGCTGATAGACTCGTCCCATTGTTTCTCATGTTGTAGTTGATAGTAAATCTAGATAAGGACTTGGGAAATGATGATATGATGATATCTATATGCAAATAATCCGGGAACTTAATACCTAAGATGTCCAGGTGTTCAATGTAGTTAATAAGCTTGACTACATGAGGCCCAGCTAGCATAGACTCTCCAAGATTAGTTGTAAAAAAATCATTAGAGATCTCATATCTCTCTTGGATCGCCTTCTCTTGATAGAGATCCCTAAGGTGAGTCATAATGGTATACAAGTCCATGTTTTCATGTTGCTTCAAGAGTTTATTAGGAATGTCTGGTAGCATGAAACATTAGAAATCTGTGGTTTCATCTATATGTTTCATATAGAGGGATAGTTCCTCTTCACAGGTCTCTTTTCCAGGTGCAATGGGAATAGGATCTTCCAGCAAATACAATTTTCTCTCGTGGAAAAGGATGACGCGTAAACGCCTCTACCATTCCTGGAAATTGGTGCCAGTGAGAAGGATTTCCTTCTTGAGTATGGATTAGAATGATATGTTTGAAGTCATTTTTATTGTTGTTTCTAAAAAATATGATGATCAACAGTTTGGTAATTTATTATGATAAAACTGAGACATAAATAAATTGATACTTATTAGTCTCCAACTATTTTATTGAAATTAAATAGCCCTCACCATTAATTTCAGAATATTATATTACTTGAATATTGTAGTGAAATGGATCCATATTTACCCTCACATTACCCCAACTAGGGTTGGTCAAGAAACTTGAAGCATATTAGGTAGGCATTTTAAATTCCAACTGCATTAACTCACAGCTCCTTGATCCACTATGTGGACTCCCCAATATTGAAATCCTTTTATTTTGTATTTCATAAACCTTTGCCTCTTGGTCACACCCAGTCCTGTTGTGGAAGCCATCCCTTGATGTGAACCATGTCAATTCAACCCTAAACCTTGAATTATAATTCCTTGATAATTGAAATCACCCCAACTAGGGTTGGTCAAGCAATTTGAACTATTGTTCGATTCTAACCAATATTATGGAAGGTTATACCGACTTAATATTTCTTTTATAGATTTTATTCTTATACGTAAATTTCCATTTTATTATCATTGATTACATTATTTTTAGTATTAAGTGGGATATACTTAAGTGATAAACCATTTCTATGTTAATATTTATGCATAATTCGGTTTTATTTTACTTCCAACTTGAATGCTTGTTTAATTCATTAATTTTGTGATCATGAAAACACACCCAAAATAAATAAACCATGAAACTAAAAGAAATAAAATAAATGGTATGATCATGATATTTTTCTATTGGTTAGTTTATCTACTGGTTAATAATCTAACCCATGACCTAGGGGATAAACACCATGAACCTTTTGGGTTTGTGTTTATGTCTTTCCACCTATCCCCCTTTGTATCTCCTTGAATTGGTTTCACCTTGGCTCCTAACTTTAGCCACCTCCACTAGCATGGGACGTCTATCCACTACATATTCTTTTATCTCACTCGTAGGTGAGTTGTAAAATGTGTTTTTACATAAATGAATCCTTTGTCACATAGGCCGTACATATTAAAGAGGATAAGGCTCGCAGACTATCAAATTTAATTTAAATAAATTAATTAAAAGGAAACCATTCACATACAAAGGTCATGGTATAACTCATGATCATCCATACATGCAACGATATTTATGCATAAATAAAACTATCATTCAATTATTTAATTGTTCTTGTTTAAGATAAATCATTCTCGAATCAATTAAATCTCTTTAATTAATCAACTTATTTATCGTAAACGCTTTTTTTGATTTTCCTTGAGATTATCATCCATAAAGATTTAAATAAATAAATTCTTTTAAAATAATCCTTGTACAGAAATTGTACCTTGGAGGCCACCTGGTGAATTACCGTTCATAAGTACCCAATGATTATAAATGAACATTACACAGATGTTAAATTAAACACATATATATAAAACACCTATCATGTGTTGTGCCTCAACTTTATGCCCACACTATGGTACACGTCTCAAGGGTTTGTATAATTTACTAATAAATTTCAATAAATCTATGTAATTTGGATGAGTAAACGACACATAGTTTTTACTACACAGTGTTTAATTTTATTCACCATCCATCTGAATTACACACCCAAGGACATGGCTTGTAGATTTACTTCAGAAATATTCGGAGTACACAGCGTGTTCAGTGGGACACACATCGTGTAGTATATGTGTTACATGGTTTCCATCTAGGAAAGACGTGTATGGGGTACACGGTCTAACCCTAACCTGAATGGACTACACACCATGTTTAGTGAGCCACACGGCATGTTATTTTAAAATGGTGTGCCACCTATTCTTGGTCAACACATTGAGTCTTAAAGATATAGATAGAATCCAATGACATGGAATGGTTTGATAGACTATCTCAGTTCATGGAACCTATAATAAACAGTGTGTACTACCGAATACACATTATGTTTCTGGTGTTGTATGATCAGGAGGATTTGGAACCTTCGGATGAGATTCTCTGTTTCATTTTAATCAAAATTAAAATAAAAAATCTTTTCTGTACGGTGAACAATAAAAGAAAGAGGAGGATTATATCTAAAGATTCCTATTTATAGAACCATTAACTTTAATTGAAACACCTCAATTATTAATTGCATAATCACCAATGAAAAACTAAAAAATTAAAATCAACGATATGGCCCCTTTGATTCCACTTCTAGGTTTCGGGCGCAATAGAAGCATGTTGGTTATGGGACCACATTTAATTTTTCTATTAACAACGATCAATATGAGATCTATCACAATAATAAAATGTCGAATATTCAGAATAGAACTACAAATGAAATAAAGTAAGGGAGTCCCAGAACCATAGAGATGATCATCATATGTTTCTTATGATTAATTTAATTAAACGATAAGAATTGCTTTGATGGAATTCTCTCTCTGTTGATGTTTCCAGTCATGATCTGATTTGATTTATCGTTGTGTCAAAGAATCCAAGTGTAGGATATCTCTAGCGGTGATCCAAACATGATCCATGTATCTTTGGACATTGATGAAGGGATATTCAGGTGCTATCATGGAAGAGACTTCGCTTGTTGTAACACCCCAACCTTCTACGGTACGCTTCTCTTTGAATAATGTGATAGCGTGTGTTGTACGCAACACCGAGTTCTAACACACCATAACTAATTAAACTAGCCGTTATGAATAGTAATAACTACTTTTTGAAATTATATATATTTTATATTTCAAAATGGACTTCATTTTTGGATTCAGAATATCAAAATTAGTCTAGGGTGAAATTTTGGTACTTTTCGGATAACTTTCATATTTTGATGAATAGTGAAAATTACTAAATTTTAATTAAAAACAACTTTTTTAATCAAAATAATTAATAGTGATAAATTATGAATTTGAGTGGTTTTAAAGTATATTTAGAATATATTTTTACCATTTAATATAATGTTGGTCATTGGACATAATTTTACAATTAAACCAAACATAAACAGGTGTCAATCTTTTGATAGTTATTATCTCTTAAAAACACGCTTTTTGTTTTGACAGCGGGAATTAATTTTAAATTAATTTCTGCGACTTCTGTGTTTTGAATTTAGAAAAATGGATTCCATATTTGGAATCAGGATGTTCAAATTGTGTAAATAGGTAACTTTTATTTTTAGACATTTTGAATAATTACTGCGGTAAATATTTTATTTACCATGGTTAAAGGGTAAATCCGGTAAATAAGGGTTAAAAAAATAATATTATAATAATACAAAATTACCCTAAAACGTGTCCTAACCTTATTGGTGGACACTTACCCGACCATGGGCATCCTTGGGTCAATTTGGGGACCCCTTGGAGCCACTTGTATGTGGTAGGGACACATTATATTAATAAAGTTAAAATAAAAATAAAAATGGCATAAGCTTACATCTTTTAGAAGAACAATTTTTACATAGGGTTATACATGTTGGATTTTCGATTATAAATATTCATTAGAAAGATAAAAAGATTTCCTACATAATGATGTTTTATTTATAATTTTTAGACATTAAATAATATATTTTATTTATGACACAACGATGATGCAGTAATTACTAAAATAGTAAAAAATTAACATAATTGATATTATAAATACCCAAATAAATATAATATGAAACTTTTAATGAATTACACTAATTTTCTAGGATAATATGATATATTAGGATTTATTTAATTGACTTTGTTCGAAGTAATCAATCTGTTATGAGTTTCACAAAAATCAACTATTGAATAGTGTCAAAATTGACATAAAAGAGTTCTTAAAACAAATATTATATTATTAATTGATATTAAATTCCTAAAAATCTAAGGTTCGGCCAAGAGACTTATATTATTATAGTTTAATCATTAATGGACCACTTGGGGGTCTCTTGGGTGTATATAGTAAGTTTATTAACCATATTATATAAAAATACAAAGAGACATTGTAAAAGTGAAACTAATTAACTTAGAGTTAATACTTAAAGATAAGGTTAATATATGTACCCAAACCAGTCTAAATTCTATTGGATGAGTTGTTTTAGACCTATCCCCACCTCATCCTTTGAATAGTCAACTTTGGAGCCTTTGGAAACCGAATATGAATTTATTATAAATTAATATTTCTAGCTTTTCCAAAAGTGCCCCTCACCCCTCTTATAAAAGGGCACTCCTCCTTCTCTTTTCCTCACACCTCTCAAGCCACTTGGCTCGTCCAAACTCTGACCAAATAATCTCCCCACATACCTCTCCTCCTCCTTGAAGCTTCCCCTTAGGCAGAAAGCATTTCAAGAAGTCATTTGGTTCCAACCAAAGTGAGTTACCTAAATTAAAGGTAGCAATTTCTCTTAAAGTATTTTCATTTATTTTGCTTCTCCAACCCCCAAAATCTTTTTATTTCCCTTCTTTTGTAACAACAACAGTATCCTCAATATACTAGGATGTGGTTATAAGAAGGATTCAAACTACACATTCACACAACTCCATCTAATGGATGATGAACATAATGTTTCTGTGGATGGAAAACTAACGCCTCACGAAACGATGATTGTTCAAATACATCTTACCGCCTCTCATGGTGGCCATTAGGATGGCACTATAATTAAATATGATATTAATGATATATATTTTATATATAAGCTTCTGTAATTCCATTTTATTTCATACCATTATTCGTTTCATGTTGTATATACATACGATAATTTCATTTGAGGAAGTGCGGACTACCGCCCCCTTAAAATGATATGACTCGTTCATACCACACATGGAACGTATAAAGGATGGTGTAAATGAACTTAAGAAACATATATAAAATATTATATTATACTGGAATAGTAATATACCTATGTATAATTTGGATTCGATTCTTTTAAAATAAAAATTAAATGGAAGTAGCGTTCGTGCGTACGTACGGACTACCGTCTCCACGAACGCGATGAGATTCATTCTCCATCGTATCCATTCAAGTATAATTATCATTTGATGATTTAAAAATGATGTTTAAGAACTTGATACCATTCTGGATATGAATAATATACATCCAATTAATAACGAATATGTCTCACATAACAAAGAATATAAAGTAAAATGAACCCGTTAACACCCGAAATGACGATAATTCTAAAATATTATTAACAAATCAATGATAAAAGATCATATATGACATCATATTAAAGTAAATGATTCTTTTATTATTCAATAACAATTATTTCACCATTATACAGGAGGTAAACCTACCATCGACCAAGGAAAAAGTACAATGTAAGGGATTTTCTTATCTCACTTTCAATTCCGTGAGATTTCCATTTTTCGCCACTAAATTATTGAAAGTGGTGTATTGTGTACTGCCATTTGATATATATTCATGATTCTATTTATATTCATGTTATTCTGTAAATCATTTGGTGGTTATTAACTTTTGGCCATACGACTCAGTTGATTAACGTGGTAAGGGGTTTCTTATCTCACTTTTAATTTCGTGAGATTTCCATTGATCACCACTTAATTATTGCATGTGGTGTATG
Source organism: Viscum album (assembly GCA_963277665.1). NCBI lineage: Eukaryota > Viridiplantae > Streptophyta > Magnoliopsida > Santalales > Viscaceae > Viscum > Viscum album. Next base: position 173,267,654 of record OY728165.1, read on the forward strand.
TGTACTGCCCATGATTGTATTCATTGTGTAATATACTTTAATTTATGGGTATTTACATCATCATGGTATGATACTTCTTTCATGGGTGTATGTTTCGTATGTTACCTAATCGATAAGGGAATTTGAGATTTCAATTCCCACTCATTTGGCTTTATGCATATTTCATTGATTATATTACCCCAAGATTATGTGTGGAATCACTAATCATTTGATTATGTCATAATTTCCACTCCCCTTCCTGTGGATAGAATTTTGATACACATAATCACTCCATTGGTAATTCTCAAGTCATTGATATGAATTTGATAAGAGTAATTTTAACTCATTCTCCATTTGTTGAGTTAAACATCCAATTCGTTGGTATTGTTTTTACAAGAATATGTGTGAATGTCCTTTGATTGTTTTACACTGAATATCCAATAATATTTAGTGTATTTATATTTGTCACACATAATTATGTCATTGATTTATCCTTAACCTAAGGATACAACCTTTTTGAGAAATTTCATCTCAATTTACATTCCATTGAGACTTCTTTGATGATATACACCAAATCACTTTTATGTGGTGTATATAATGTACTTTGACATAGTATATCATGAATTCCTTTATTCTCATGATATTACAATGTTTTGATTACCTCAATTATTTGTATTCAAGTGTCTCTCTTTTGGTTAGAAACTCTAACCAAAATACCATTTTAAAATGTTTTAAAGAATTATTCTTCTAAATCATGCTCATTAATGTCCATATTTTAAAAATGGTTTTAAGGATTTATTTATATGGACATTAAAGTTTTAAAATTAAAACTCCTTTTAAAAGTTTCAAAGTGGTATGGGACACTTTGATTCAAAAATATACTTTTAAATGGCTTCTTGACAAATAGTGTGACTTTTAAATGTTTCAAGAAAAGGGGGATATTTCTCTCAAAAAGTTTTGATGATTATTTTCATCTATGTCAACATCCTTCATTATTCTTGATTGTGGTTAATGTGATACAATAAAGTCTTCCATATTGTATCAAATGAGTTATGTTTGACTGTGGATGTGCTGTTTTAATACCATTCATGGTTTGTGGTAGAAGTATTGACATTTCGTATGCTATTTTTAATACGAATGTTTATGTTATGTTTAAACCTGTTCATATGAGGAATGCATTGGACTTAATAAGTGACGGGTGGAGCCCGCTATAGCTCCTCGATGCATCGGTAGGTCTCATGAGACAAACTAGTGTCTTGGCACAAGGCCTTGGCAAAATCTTATTTATAGTCTTGGCACGAGGCCTTGGCTATGTGGTTATGATAGTCTGGCATTATGCATTCCATCATTATGAAAGTGGTTATTGATATTGCATGTGATCATTCGACTAGTAGAATATCCATGTGAGTAAGTAAATGGCATTATTTCATTTTACCTTTGCCATTTTATGCTGAAGTTCAAGTTTAAAAGGCTTTTGTTTTAGTTATAAATTGCCTTAAGTGTTTATGCTTATTTATGAAAGCTTATGCTATAATGTTATCCTTACTGAGCATCCGAGCTCACCCCTTTCAATGTTTTATTTTTTTCCAGGATTATGAAGAAGTAATTTATGAATGACCTGCAGGGATAGTATGAGGGGATATGAAGACAAGATGTTTTTTTTATGATATAATGTAAAAATTTATGGATGTATCTAGTTATTCCAAGGCTACTAAACGAATCGGTCTTTCGAGACTTGATCTTTCTCATGATCATGCCAATGTTATGTAATTAATGCACCGACTCTGGGTAGCTCGGGTCGGGGCGTTACAGTTGGTATCAGAGGAAGTTTAGTACAAACCTTGGAAGCTAGATTTAGATAAACTCTGATTAGAGCACGTAGACCTAAGACGAACTTTGAGGATTAGTATAGAAGAACTTCCTAGAATTTTGGTATTGTAATGATTTTGTGAGTTTTCCAAGCAATACATCCATGTCTGGATACGAGCAGGTAGAGGTGGCTCTGGCACAGATGTACCTAGGGGTAAAACCCGAAAACACCGCTTTGAGCTAGACTCGAACGGGAACTGGTACACGACAACGGGCCTTGCTGCACTCTTGGTTACGACACTCCCGGGGGATATGCTTTGGTAAATTCACAAGATTAGTATAAACCATTATTAAGGGAATACAAAAAATGCCCCTAAGAATATATGTCGGCAAATAGATAGCGGATAATGTAGATTTTAACATAGGGTACCCAAAGTTAAGATATATTGTTCAATTACAAGAATATCCTATTATGTCTTTTTTTTCCTATTAGATAAGTATTAAAAAAACCTAATTGTATTTTATTTTGTTAGTTGAAACATGGAGGGAGCAAGATCACGAACAACTCTTCTCTCTCTTCCTGAAGAACTACTTACAATTATTATCCAGAAGTCATGCGCAGACGATGTTGAAACTTTTTCAAATGTCCAAGTTACATGCAAACAACTTTATGAGACATCCAATACCTCTAGCATTGCATGATTCTTTCAAGGATCAAGTACCGACTGTGGGATAATGTTGCGCTCTCAACTTTCTTACCACGCTAAGCGTGGGAAGTACCATCAGGGTCTTTTCAAATTATTTACTTTATCTCAAAATTACGATGCACTAAATGATTTTCTAGATGCCGCAGAAGAGGGAGACCTTCGAGCAGCCTATATGTATCAAATTATATATTTATGTCTTTTGGGATATACGAAAACTGATTTACCAAAACCTTATTTTAAAATATTTGAAGATGAATCAGTGAGAATTTTCCTAAAAAAACATGTTAAAGACGATGTCTCCAAATTATATATAAGAAATACCTATTTTTTTATGATGCATCGATGCTTCCATCGATATAATCCAAAATGGATGAGGAGTTTTTGGGTAAAGGAAGTAGATGATTTGGAAAAATTTCTGAGGTACCATTGTGACACATGAACGCATTCTACCAAAAGGAAAATCCGCCTAGTCTCTCCAGAGTTCATGTTGTGATCCACATATCTCTAGTGACAAAATACATGCCTGACCCAACGCATGTACTCACCTATGAAGAATTATAACTGGAACCAGATCTATCTTATTGTGGAGAGCCTATCAGAATTCTTCATACCAAAGATCAAGTGTTGAGAAACCGGATGACTCGTCTGGTAAAAGATCTATGGATAAATCATAAGATGGAAGAGGCAATGTGGGAACCCGAGGAACATATGATGAAGAACCTATGTGGAAATAAATGGATGGTGAAATGTATAAAAGTGTTAGTGCTCTTTATTGATGGGTTTACTTTGGAATAATTTTCTTTTGTATTTGTAACCCCTCAGTTTTCCATGTGAGAATGATATTTGAGGAATAATTATCTCTTCTCTTGTGGATATAGGTATAAATAACCATTTGGTTTTATATGATCGTTGGGGTTTGAGAAAATGATATGTTATTATAATTTGGGATGAAAATGCAAAGTATGATATAACATTTGTGGTTAAATTATGTTATTTTGAGGAATTTATTTTGGTAATATTATAAAATATAGTTTTTGAAAAAGGAAAACACGTAGACCGTGTGACAACCCATCGCGTCGGACAAAGCTGTGGGAATCGAACCCACAACCAAAGTGCGATTGGGATTTATCGCCTACCACTGGACTACGTGAAGTCCCTGGTTAGTATGACCATTTTTTTTTGTTAAATGATTTTATTGATCAATAATAAGATGATTTGGGTTCTTATGTCTTATCAAATGAATACCCTTGGTATAGGAAAATGATTTGGTGATTAAGTGATAAATGTTATTTTGGCAGATGTTCGTTTTGTTAGGAACACTATATGCCCAAGGAAAATAGAATACAATGAGGTTTCATTTGTAGAGTAATGGTGGATTTTTATCTACATTTTTATTGTTGATTTATAGTGATCTGGGTTATTTATGGAAATGATTAACCTATAACAGAGAATATGTGATGATGTTAATTACTTTTAAGTATGTGACTTTAAGAGTATTTGATGTCATTTGGAGATACAATGTAACATGGGAGACTACATAATCAAATTCTTCTATGTTTTGGGTTTCAATATTAGTTTGGATTATATTAAAGGATTTTAAGGACAATTGGTTATTGAATGGTATCTATTTAACTTTGGGGTATTGTTGGTTTAATTTTAGAAATTAAGATTAGTGCATATTTATCTCAATGAATATCCTTTTGGGGGATCATTAGATCATTCACTAACCATTTTGGTTTTGATTAATCTTCAAAGACAATGTAAATATATGGTTTATCCTGCATGGATCATGTGATTCTATAGAAGTTTATTCTAGCTCTCCCAGTGTGACCAAGTCTTCTTGAATACTCATCGTTTAAAAAAAATTGAGTTAGTGGTGGAAATTTATTAAAGAATGAAAATATACTTAAAATTTAAGTATATCTCATAATGTTCTTAGTCAATATCATAAATGAATTCCTCTTCCTTATGTAATGTAACTTTAAAAAAAATGTTGTCCTAGATGGTACCTTAAATCATCACTAATTTATGGCTTTGGGAATGTTGGCCTTTTCATAGCCATGTTCTCTACCACTCTCCATCAGATAATTGATGGTTAGATTTCTCCTCCATATCCATATTTTCCTACATGGAACCCTAGTATGTGTTATTTTCGGTAATCTTCATACTTTCCACTCTTTATTTTAAATAGAGGCCTCATTAATTCATTTTCCGATGTGGGTTTTCCCACAAATATATTATCTATTTTCAACCTTTTATTTTCGAAGAACAATTTCAAATTGCGAGGACGCAATTTATTGAAGGAGGGGAGAATGTAACACCCCAACCTTCTACGGTACGCTTCTCTTTGAATAATGTGATAGCGTGTGTTGTACGCAACACCGAGTTCTAACACACCATAACTAATTAAACTAGCCGTTATGAATAGTAATAACTACTTTTTGAAATTATATATATTTTATATTTCAAAATGGACTTCATTTTTGGATTCAGAATATCAAAATTAGTCTAGGGTGAAATTTTGGTACTTTTCGGATAACTTTCATATTTTGATGAATAGTGAAAATTAATAAATTTTAATTAAAAACAACTTTTTTAATCAAAATAATTAATAGTGATAAATTATGAATTTGAGTGGTTTTAAAGTATATTTAGAATATATTTTTACCATTTAATATAATGTTGGTCATTGGACATAATTTTACAATTAAACCAAACATAAACAGGTGTCAATCTTTTGATAGTTATTATCTCTTAAAAACACGCTTTTTGTTTTGACAGCGGGAATTAATTTTAAATTAATTTCTGCCACTTCTGTGTTTTGAATTTAGAAAAATGGATTCCATATTTGGAATCAGGATGTTCAAATTGTGTAAATAGGTAACTTTTATTTTTAGACATTTTGAATAATTACTGCGGTAAATATTTTATTTACCATGGTTAAAGGGTAAATCCGGTAAATAAGGGTTAAAAAAATAATATTATAATAATACAAAATTATCCTAAAACGTGTCCTAACCTTATTGGTGGACACATACCCGACCATGGGAATCCTTGGGTCAATTTGGGGACCCCTTGGAGCCACTTGTATGTGGTAGGGACACATTATATTAATAAAGTTAAAATAAAAATAAAAATGGCATAAGCTTACATCTTTTAGAAGAACAATTTTTACATAGGGTTATACATGTTGGATTTTCGATTATAAATATTCATTAGAAAGATAAAAAGATGTCCTACATAATGATGTTTTATTTATAATTTTTAGACATTAAATAATATATTTTATTTATGACACAACGATGATGCAGTAATTACTAAAATAGTAAAAAATTAACATAATTGATATTATAAATACCCAAATAAATATAATATGAAACTTTTAATGAATTAAACTAATTTTCTAGGATAATATGATATATTAGGATTTATTTAATTGACTTTGTTCGAAGTAATCAATCTGTTATGAGTTTCACAAAAATCAACTATTGAATAGTGTCAAAATTGACATAAAAGAGTTCTTAAAACAAATATTATATTATTAATTGATATTAAATTCCTAAAAATCTAAGGTTCGGCCAAGAGACTTATATTTTTATAGGTTAATCATTAATGGACCACTTGGGGGTCGCTTGGATGTATATAGTAAGTTTATTAACCATATTATATAAAAATACAAAGAGACATTGTAAAAGTGAAACTAATTAACTTAGAGTTAATACTTAAAGATAAGGTTAATATAAGTACCCAAACCTGTCTAAATTCTATTGGATGAGTTTTTTTCGACCTATCCCCACCTCATCATTTGAATAGTAAACTTTGGAGCCTTTGGAAACCGAATATGAATTTATTATAAATTAATATTTCTAGCTTTTCCAAAAGTTCCCCTCACCCCTCTTATAAAAGGGCACTCCTCCTTCTCTTTTCCTCACACCTCTCAAGCCACTTGGCTCGTCCAAACTCTGCCCAACTAATCTCCCCACATACCTCTCCTCCTCCTTGAAGCTTCCCCTTAGGCAGAAAGCATTTCAAGAAGTCCTTTGGTTCCAACCAAAGTGAGTTACCTAAATTAAAGGTAACAATTTCTCTTAAAGTATTTTCATTTATTTTGCTTCTCCAACCCCCAAAATCTTTTTATTTCCCTTCTTTTGTAACAACAACAGTATACTCAATATACTAGGATGTGGTTATAAGAAGGATTCAAACTACACATTCACACAACTCCATCTAATGGATGATGAACATAATGTTTCTGTGGATGGAAAACTAACGCCTCACGAAACGATGATTGTTCAAATACATCTTACCGCCTCTCATGGTGTCCATTAGGATGGCACTATAATTAAATATGATATTAATGATATATATTTTATATATAAGCTTCTGTAATTCCATTTTATTTCATACCATTATTCGTTTCATGTTGTATATACATACGATAATTTCATTTGAGGAAGTGCGGACTACCGCCCCCTTAAAATGATATGACTCGTTCATACCACACATGGAACGTATAAAGGATGGTGTAAATGAACTTAAGAAACATATATAAAATATTATATTATACTGGAATAGTAATATACCTATGTATAATTTGGATTCGATTCTTTTAAAATAAAAATTAAATGGAAGTAGCGTTCGTGCGTACGTACGGACTACCGTCTCCACGAACGCGATGAGATTCATTCTCCATCGTATCCATTCAAGTATAATTATCATTTGATGATTTAAAAATGATGTTTAAGAACTTTATACCATTCTGGATATGAATAATATACATCCAATTAATAACGAATATGTCTCACATAACAAAGAATATAAAGTAAAATGAACCCGTTAACACCCGAAATGACGATAATTCTAAAAAATTATTAACAAATCAATGATAAAAGATCATATATGATATCATATTAAAGTAAATGATTCTTTTATTATTCAATAACAATTATTTCACCATTATACAGGAGGTAAACCTACCATCGACCAAGGAAAAAGTACAATGTAAGGGATTTTCTTATCTCACTTTCAATTCCGTGAGATTTCCATTTTTCGCCACTAAATTATTGAAAGTGGTGTATTGTGTACTGCCATTTGATATATATTCATGATTCTATTTATATTCATGTTATTCTGTAAATCATTTGGTGGTTATTAACTTTTGGCCATACGACTCAGTTGATTAACGTGGTAAGGGGTTTCTTATCTCACTTTTAATTTCGTGAGATTTCCATTGATCACCACTTAATTATTGCATGTGGTGTATGTGTACTGCCCATGATTGTATTCATTGTGTAATATACTTTAATTTATGGGTATTTACATCATCATGGTATGATACTTCTTTCATGGGTGTATGTTTCGTATGTTACCTAATCGATAAGGGAATTTGAGATTTCAATTCCCACTCATTTGGCTTTATGCATATTTCATTGATTATATTACCCCAAGATTATGTGTGGAATCACTAATCATTTGATTATGTCATAATTTCCACTCCCCTTCCTGTGGATAGAAGTTTGATACACATAATCACTCCATTGGTAATTCTCAAGTCATTGATATGAATTTGATAAGAGTAATTTTAACTCATTCTCCATTTGTTGAGTTAAACATCCAATTCGTTGGTATTGTTTTTACAAGAATATGTGTGAATGTCCTTTGATTGTTTTACACTGAATATCCAATCATATTTAGTGTATTTATATTTGTCACACATAATTATGTCATTGATTTATCCTTAACCTAAGGATACAACCTTTTTGAGAAATTTCATCTCAATTTACATTCCATTGAGACTTCTTTGATGATATACACCAAATCACTTTTATGTGGTGTATATAATGTACTTTGACATAGTATATCATGAATTCCTTTATTCTCATGATATTACAATGTTTTGATTACCTCAATTATTTGTATTCAAGTGTCTCTCTTTTGGTTAGAAACTCTAACCAAAATACCATTTTAAAATGTTTTAAAGAATTATTCTTCTAAATCATGCTCATTAATGTCCATATTTTAAAAATGGTTTTAAGGATTTATTTATATGGACATTAAAGTTTTAAAATTAAAACTCCTTTTAAAAGTTTCAAAGTGGTATGGGACACTTTGATTCAAAAATATACTTTTAAATGGCTTCTTGACAAATAGTGTGACTTTTAAATGTTTCAAGAAAAGGGGGATATTTCTCTCAAAAAGTTTTGATGATTATTTTCATCTATGTCAACATCCTTCATTATTCTTGATTGTGGTTAATGTGATACAATAAAGTCTTCCATATTGTATCAAATGAGTTATGTTTGACTGTGGATGTGCTGTTTTTATACCATTCATGGTTTGTGGTAGAAGTATTGACATTTCGTATGCTATTTTTAATACGAATGTTTATGTTATGTTTAAACCTGTTCATATGAGGAATGCATTGGACTTAATAAGTGACGGGTGGAGCCCGCTATAGCTCCTCGATGCATCGGTAGGTCTCATGAGACAAACTAGTGTCTTGGCACAAGGCCTTGGCAAAATCTTATTTATAGTCTTGGCACGAGGCCTTGGCTATGTGGTTATGATAGTCTGGCATTATGCATTCCATCATTATGAAAGTGGTTATTGATATTGCATGTGATCATTCGACTAGTAGAATATCCATGTGAGTAAGTAAATGGCATTATTTCATTTTACCTTTGCCATTTTATGCTGAAGTTCAAGTTTAAAAGGCTTTTGTTTTAGTTATAAATTGCCTTAAGTGTTTATGCTTATTTATGAGAGCTTCTGCTATAATGTTATCCTTACTGAGCATCCGAGCTCACCCCTTTCAATGTTTTATTTTTTTCCAGGATTATGAAGAAGTAATTTATGAATGACCTGCAGGGATAGTATGAGGGGATATGAAGACAAGATGTTTTTTTTATGATATAATGTAAAAATTTATGGATGTATCTAGTTATTCCAAGGCTACTAAACTAATCGGTCTTTCGAGACTTGATCTTTCTCATGATCATGCCAATGTTATGTAATTAATGCACCGACTCTGGGTAGCTCGGGTCGGGGCGTTACACTTGTGATGTCTGCCTTTGATCTCTTTGAGAGTCTCTTGCAATGCACACTCCTTGATCTTGTAGAGGAGGATCTCTCTCGTACCTTGAAAGAGTTCTTGGAAGAAAATAATTCTCTCTTAGCTTGATATCATTCTCTAGATCCATTGTGAAAACCTCCAAAATGTCTAGGCTAATGAGAATTATATAATTAGGATTATAATCACATAGAATATTAGAATGAATTAATTTCCCAAAATCATTTAGTCATTCTATTTAATTCTTAATAAGACCCCATGTCTAATAATAACAGTTTACTATTAGTATTACCTAACATGCACCAGACGAATTACACCAAATACTATTTAATTAAATAAATAATATTATTTCTCACAAATCCGTAGATAAATTACATGGTGTGTATATTAATATACATGGTGTGTTCTTTTGTTTTTCCATTTTCATTATTTCTTCCACCACATTTATTAGACATTGAATAAAGGCTATTTATTTCTTAAATAAATATCACAGCATTACTCACTAATAAATTTATTATTTTTCCAAAAATATATTCTCTTGAATAACTAGTGTTGAAATAAGTGCAATATGGCATCCTTGAATAATTATTAAACCAAAATATGGAATAATATTTATTCAACTTGTTAAATTAATATTTAACTCAGATAGTTGGACACACTTAGTGTGTAACCCTCTAGGTCTTTTTCTCAGTGGCATTAGGTGGAGCCTCCCTAATACACAGGTTTAGAGTCTAGAAACATGCCAAGGAACCCATGGAGAATGATGTTAATTACGTAATGATGTGTCACCTCCTACAAACACTTACCATGTAATGTAATCCTTGTTTCTCGATATCTCGAATCAAGCAGGTTTCATGGTGGTGTCATAAACCCATGTGCTCGATTATGCTTTCTTTGTCTTCTCATAGTTGAACATTCACATTCCTTACCATGTACATGGATTTATTTGTTCTATATCAATTCTATCAAAGGGCCTTATATATCTACTCCCCTTATGGAAAAGAAGGGGAAAATCATTTCTCGCATTATCTATTAATTTAATATTACTCATGATGCACCCAACATATCCTACCTCACTCTGAACAGTGTGTCATCACATTTTTTGTCAATACATCTAAGTGTGTGATTTTTAATACCCGTTAATAATAATTTTAATTTCTAAGGACCAATACACTTGTCCATAGATAGGAACATCCAATGACATTATGAAATGTGTATTTCATAGTGACGGGTCTCGTTCTCATAATATCCTCCTAGATATTACCAAGGGCACACCCCATGTGAAGGTACCTAAACGTTTTATGAGTCCTCACCCCTAATGGCGTGTATTATATGTGTCCCTCAATTAACATCATTCAGCCATAGAACATATATTCAAAAATAGTGTTATGGAACTTCCAGGTTATCATCATAGTAGGGATCTTCTAGGACCTTTAAGTGCAATAGCTGTCCATAGGACATTATCACATGCATTGTCGCATATAAGAATAATCAAGATGTGACAAGGTATTTTAAAATGAATAATGTAAAAAGTAGTTTGTTCTAGGTCACCAACTTCGACAAATGACACATGTATGAAACTTGCATAATGATATATCATTAAAAATGTATCATATTACATAGTTGTATATTGTTTGTTGTTTTATTTTTGAGACATATCTTCTTCCTCTATGGATGTCTTGACTCATTTCTAGATAGTAATCTTAGACGGTAGGCAAACCCAACTAATGAAACTAAGGAAGAGTCATAGAGGGTCACACACAAAGCATTTCCTTTGATCTCAATTAAATGTTATTTATGTTTAACAATTAGAATAAATAGTAATTTCTAGAGTGGGTGATAATATTAATTCAAAATTTATTAAATGATTACGAATATTAAATAAATATTTATTTGCAAGGTAAATGTGTAATTACATGTATATATAATATCTATTTATCTCTTGTTATTTTCATTGTAATAAATATTTATTTATTTATTATATATATAATTTATTTAGTTATGTTAATATTAAAAAAACCTCTTGTTTTTGGATAGCATATTTTACTGAATAGATAAATATTTAATTATAATATTTAATTGGGTATTTTATAAATGATGAGGAGGATGTGCATAACAAGTACATGACTGTTAATAAATATTAATTTTCAAGTTTGTAAAATAATATTTATTATTTTCCCAGTTAGAAAATTCTATTGAATAAATTAATATTATTATTTTATTGCATTGAATGGGTTTTCTAAAAGTTTAATACATTATTAAATGAATATTGTACAGATAATTAAATATTAAACCCTAACCTTTGGTCTATAAATAAAATACTTTTACATTCTATAGGATGATAATCATTATCTTTAACAAATTCCACTCATGTTCCTCCTTCGTCTTTCATACTATCAATTATGAGAATAACAAGAGAGGTTTGTTTAATCCCAATGTAATTTAAAGCGATCGAATGTGAACAATGCAAGATGATCAATCGTCTACACTAGAACAAAGTAATTCATCACTATTATTTAGATATAAAAGTATCATGTGCGGATCACCACTATAGGGGATATATTTTTGGTCCTCATAATGAATCGATGCTACATCTATCAGGTTAGAATGATCAATTCCCAAAATGAACAAAGATCACAAGACCGATTTAATCACTCTTCTTTTGATTAAATTAATTATAAAATTAATGTGAAAATATCATCTCATAATTTCGAAGTTTTAAGTATCAATCTTCTTTAGAAAAATTTTCATTGGTTGTGATTTTTTCTTTTTCAAAATTTTGAATTATCCATTAAATTTGAAAAAGTTTTAGTTGACAATTGGCCTAATAGAAGAATACATTGCATCTAGAACCCTCATGTTTGATCATAGTGGAAATGTTCAAATTTATAATTATTTATTTGATTTTTTTATTATAAATTTAATTTTTAAATTTAATTTCATGACTTATTCATTCATTATATCATTATCGATATATTTTCCTCCTCCTCATTGTTTACCATATAAATAAACAAGGTCAATTGATAATTAAGGAAGATAACATTTGAAACACCCATTAAGAGCTAATAAAAACACTGGATGGATAACACAAGGTTATGTTATGTGTACACATTTTTTATACGCCGTTTATCCTTTTTCCTTTACACTTCGACACCTACATGTACTACGATTCGTCAAGTGATGAATACACTTTTCATGCATTAAATTCACCACATGTTTTCTGACCACGTTGAAAATATGCTTTTTTTGACTACTCACTATGTAGATTGCCTACACACCATGTATATTTTCTACATGTTGTGTAGTCCATGTGTTTTCATGACTATAGACATAGATTCAAAATGTTTCACTTGTTAGGAACTAGATAATGAGGATGGTAATTATACCCAAGTGTTGTATTTTGTTTTAAATGATTTTTTAGAAGAAGGGAAATTCACATCAATTTATATTTGTTGAAATTCGGGATGGAAATTGTATTCGGAGAATCATACTCACAATGATTGAAAAGGTCCATCGCATTCATGTGAAGATGGCTGGAAGAAAAGTCATATTAGATTCAAAGTAAATATAAAATGGATATTTTGATTTTATTGAGGAAGAATATTTCCAGAAGTAAATGGTCATCTGATTCACTCTGAATCTAGTATAGAAGATTTGATCACAATGGGAGAATCAGAGTTTGTATGACTATAATAAATAAAATGTGATGATGCTTTTCTGATCTTTTAATTCTAATAAATCATAAGTAATATGTGATAATTATGATTCATGATTTATGGAATAAATGTTAATTGAAAGAGATGTTTCCAGTCATATTTAGATTGATCGAATATGGATGGAAAGAGAAAAGGGGCACTTAATATTGTATTAAACCTCGCCGTATTTAGACCAATAGTATTCTGGATAAATCATATTTGGGCCAAGAAGTAAGTAAGATAAAAAGGATTCAAATCTACAATACTATCCAATACAAGTCTGATGATGCTAAAATTTTCCTCAAAATGTATTCAATGTCCATAAGGAATTTATGATACAAGCAGAAGTTTGTGAATAAAGAATGTTTTTGAAGTTGAAGTCACTAACACCAGTCCATAATAATCAAATGAAGAATTTATAGAGGAATATGAATGAAATGAAAATAAAATAATATGATCAACAATGTATTCAACCATTTAAAAGGGTTTGAATTGATTTTTAATTCTCAAGTGGATCAAAAAAAGAATTTTATAAGAGGTTATGTATTTCAATTTAATTAAGAGACGAGATGAAGAAAATAGATAGATATATTTTCAAGGGGGAGCTTGAAATTTAAAGAATGTTTGTTCTCAATAATTGGAACATATAAATAGTATCGAACAAATCAGATTAAGACAAATGGAATCAAAAAAAGAAATCAGATTGAGTAATCAGATCTGTAATAGTAATTGAAAATGAAAATTTGATGAAGAGATAATGTTTGAATAATATAAAATAAGACTCGAGAACAATTGATGAGTGTTGTTGAAGTCCTATATGAACACAAAATTCAAGGGAAGTTGAGATTTTGGTGAATTTGGTTGAGTGGGAATGCATTGGGAATTCTCACAAAAACCTCTCATGGGTAACCTATAAATGGAGAAAAGTACATTCTACTTTTGAGAGTAGTTTCATAGATGTATTGTTCATGGGAAGCGAGAGCAGATTCAAATTTCTAGGAATAGAAATAAGTTTCTATATTTTGTTTTGTTGAAGATTTTTTGACCGAGATAAGTGAAAGGATAAGAGACATGATTGAAACATTATATTTAGCTGATCGTCATATTAAGCTATCTATCAGATTCTTCTTGTGATCGTATTCAGATAGTCATTGTATCAAATTGGATAATTAGATCTAGATTTCTGTATAGTGATTTATAGACTGGGGATAAAGAATATTTACAATTTTCTCAATTTTATTCTAGCAAGGATACATCTATCATATTAGGAAATCACATTTAAAGATCAGAGTTGGAAGATTGGATTAAGCAATCGGATCCGTAGAATTTAAGGGAGAAGATCAGACTGGACAATCTGATTTAATTCAATATCAAAGTTTGGAATTTTCTTATCATCATATGGGTATGAAATTTAAGAATTGTATTCTAAATAATACATTTGTGGAAGTTGAAAAGAAGTATAGTTTACATGAGTTCTTACACAAACATTTTTTTACTCTATTTGTGCTAAGAGGGTGAACATGTGATTTTGGATTGTATTAAAAGTTATACAAAAGTAAAAGAGTATATCATACTCATTGTATTCCATAAAAGGATTTATTTCTATTGGATTGTGTGGTGTTGGATAATTTTCAAACCATACCATGGACGTAGCTATTCTTATTGAATAGAGATCCTTGTAAATACTTATGTTCATTTATATGTTGGTTTGAATTGTATTATATAGGAAATGAAATATTTATAAGGAGGTGAAGGTTGTTTTAAGAAAAAATAAAATAAATAGTACCACTTATTTACACCCTCCCTCTCTCTTTAATAAAATTACCCTGACTGGGACTTTCAATTGGTATCAGAGTGAAGGTTCCCTTTGATTATTCTATTTATAATGATGGAAAATGTTTTCAAAAGTAGAAACCTAAGAAGGATCAATAAAATATACCTTAAAAGGTTGAGAATTAAAATCGAGTTGTTTCTGAAAAAAATAATGTTGGGAAAGTCGTGTATGTATCTAAGACTAAAAAATTTTGGAATTCAGAAGACACAAAGAGCTCTAAGTCTGAAAATGTTTTGAATCCCCCTGAATCTGGAATGGTTTCAAATAATTATGGTTCTGATAAAGAAGTAAATAAAATGAATACTCTGATTCATAATATAAATATTGGTGTATCAGTAAATAATGACGAGAAGGGGGATGAGAAAGGTATTCACAATTCTGGATAGTATGGAAGTTTCAAAGGAAAAAACTCATTTTATGTATATTTCTAGTATTTTGGTGGATTCATACATATATAAAATATGTGTTGGTTTAACTAATAATATTACTATTATTCCCCAGGTTATGGAGGGAAAGGTTTTAGGGGGAGTCAATTCCATCAAAATAATAAGTCTGAGAAGATTATTGTGATAAAACCTGAGATGGTTGGAGTATGAATTGAAATGTTCCAACATTTTGAAACTATTTTTGAAATATGGGAAAAACATGGACACCTTGAACAAGGATTTTTGGTTTTTTTATTATCATAATAAAATATTCTTAACAGTTCTTAAAAGCCAAAGGTGAAGAAAGAAGAAAAATCTTCTGTTGTTGAAACCGATTTGATATTTGCTAAAGTAGAATGACTAAGAATTCAGAATAGGAGGTGTTACTCATAATTTACAATATATTAGAAATTTATAAAGAATGTAAAATATTTAAATGAAGGAATAGTGACATTTTTAAATTATTAATACATGAAAATCAATGGTGTTTAGTTATCCATCATTGTAAAAGAAAATATAAAATCCAAGAAAACATTATATGTTGATGGGATGAAACACAATTTTCGATGTGTTTCATAGTTGTGTGATGAGGGTAACAAAGTTATCTTAAAAAATATGGATTTATTGGGAAAAGTGAAGAAGATGGAAAAATATTTATAAGATGCCAATGTACAAAAGATAATTTGATTCATGATGGTGAAATACAAAACTATTTCTACTAAAGTATGGTGGAAGAGAATCAATTGTGGCATGAATGGCTAGGACACATGTGTCAAAGAAACAAGAGAAAACTATAAAATTTACATAGTGTTGAGACATTCATAATTTTCCAAGAATAATATATTCTTGTTGAATTATTTTCCATAAAGGAAATATTACAAATCCATTGCATAATAATGTTAAGATATATTCAAAACAACCCCTGGAGATGATTCGTTCTAATATTTGTGGGTTGAGGAGTAAAAAAAATAGGGATAAGTATTTCAACACTTTAATTGATAATTTTACTCTCATAACTTGTATTATTTATATGAAACATAATTCAAAAAATTTTAATATGTTTAAAAGCTTCATATAAAAGGCTGAGAAAGAATGTGAGTATTCAGTGAAGAATTTGAGAACAGACAATAGTGGTTAATACAAACGTGAATAATTTGAAATTTATCTTGAGAAAAATGAAATTAATCATGATTATATTTCCCCATTCACTCCTTGAAAAAATGGGTTTTCTTAAAGAAATAATATAGGTTTGGTGGAAATGGGAAGAACTATCTCACTTAAACATGGTATTTCCCATTATTATTGGAGTCAAGCCATGAGGATTGCTATTTATATTCAAAACAAATGTTTCTATTGTCCAAGATCAAGTATAAATCTATATGAGTTATTTTATGGTGAAATTCTACGTTTTAAATACTTTATTGTTATCTAGAGTCCATACATTACAAATAAGAAAGGTAGAAATTATTGAATGTTTGCCTAGAAATGTGAAGAATTTTTTTTTCATCACTATGCTCTAGATGGAAGAGGATGGAGTTGTTTCAACAAATAAATGGGAAGAATTTTTTATTCAATGGATGTGGATTTAACTGAAATATTTTAGGAGGATAAATGTATTTAGGTTGACAAGGATGTTGAGTAGGATATGTAATGTTTTGAAAACAATTCAGATATGGACATAAACAATTATAATCCTCATCAATATGATGAATCGGGCTCATCTACTTCCAATGATGAGGAAGATACTCAAAAATATCATCTTAGGATGAGGAATAAAGTGAAGGCTAATAATATCATTGGGGATCGACATAAAAAGGTTCAAATAAGAAGAGAAACAAATGTTATTACACATACTTCTTTTTATTCAAAAGTGGAGTTGAATGATGTGAAAAAAGCTTTTAAGCATCCGAAATTTGTTCAGTCCATTAATGAATAATTGGATAAGATTGAAAATAATGATACATAGTAACTTTTACCCAATGTAGAAAACAAAATTCATTATTAGCTCAATGTGTGTATTTCATAACATGATTAATGAATAATTTTAAATGATAAGAAATAAAAAAATATTAGTGTGCAATGGGTATTCATAAATTGGTGGAATTGATTTTGATGAATCCTTTTCTCTGGTGTAATGTTTAGAAACAATCAAAAACTTTTTTTATTATTGCACAATGAGGTTACAAGATCATTCAAATGGATGTTAAATCTGAATTCTTGAATGGTGATCTAGAGGAAGAAGTTTATCTTTAACAACGTTGTGGTGTTATTGTTTCCAAATATGAAAGTTATATGTCCATATTGAAGGAGGAACCGTATGGGTTGAAACAATCTCTAAGATAATAGTCTTCCAAATTGGATACTAACTTAAGAAAAATGAATTTCAAGAAAGGAAAATTTTATAGAAATATTTACATCAGATAAATTCAATATTATTCCCTTGTTTTATTTGTTTATATTTTTAGAATTATCTTTCATGGGAATAATGAATGAAATTGTGAAAGATTTGATGAATAAATGAAAAAGGTATTTGAATTCTCCATGCTGGGGAAAATGAAATACTTTCTTAGGTTATAAATACTACAAGAGAAGAAATACATTTTTATTTCTCAAGAAAATTATTCTAATGAACTTATTAAGTGTTTTGGCATGGAAAACTCAAAACCCAGTTCCACAACTATTTAGTAGGAATAGAATTGTATAAATATGGAGAAGGAAAATAATTGGATCTGAAAAAATTCAGGAATTTGATTGGAAGTTTGTTGTATTTGACTACCTCAAGACCCAATATTTTTGTTGTTGTTACATAATATGAAATATTTTAGATTTATCCAAAAGAATCACATTTATTTGCTGGAAAAATAATTCTTAGATACATCGAAGGTATAATAAATTTTTTAATGAAGTATGGTAGCTCAGATAGTATTGATTTGTTTGGGTATTCAGATGATGATTGGTCAGGAAACATTGATGATACAAGATCTACATCTGGTGGACTATTCTTTCTGGGAAATAATTGTTTTACTTGGAATTCAATGAAATAGAATTTTGTAACTCTAAGTATGGATGAAGTTGAGTATGTTTCTGCCACTCACGCCGCTACTCAATCTATGTGGATGAAAACACAATTGGAAGAATTACTTGTTGAATTAAAGTTACATTTTCTCTTTTGTTTTGATAATAAAAGTACAATCAATCTCATCATGAATATGGTCCAACATTCTTGTTCAAAATATATTAATATCAATTATTATTTCATCATTAATCATGTGGAAAAGAATGAATTGAAGCTATAATAAGTTTCATCATCAGAACAAGTTGCTGAAATTCACACCAACCCTCTATCAATGGAATCATTTTCAAAATTGAGGTTGAATATGGGTTTCCAGCCTCTTTCTCATCGTGGTTATGGTATATGTTTCTATCCCCTCTCTCATCATACCTTTGGATAGTGTCATCAAAGGGGTAAAATCTTATTGTTTCATAAATATTTCCATTTCTGTACATGTAAAAATGTTGAGTTGTGGAAAATATATGAATTCAATATTGAATGTGTGTGTTAACTATTATAATTGTTTTTTGGAGTGGTTGTATGAAGAAAATTGTATTATATTATGGGAAATATGAAGAGATGAGGAATAAAATTGATGATGAGTTTTCATGATCACTACTTATGGAGAGCATTTTTTTCTATCAATAATTCTTGTTTCCTATAATGAGTTTGATCATATAGGCTTAGAATTTTTGATAAGTAAAACATTTCTTCAGAATAAAAAGTTTTGTGAATTGTGAATCTTGGTTGACAAAAAAATCCAAATTGGGAGATTATTAGGGCCACGATGATGAGGAAGTTGATTGTACCAAGTGTTGTATTTTGTTGTCTATGATGATTTATAAGAAAGGAAAAATGAAATCACTTTTTATTTGTTGATATTCAAGATGACATACATATTCGGAGAATATCACTCAACATGTTTGAAAAGGTCCATCATATTCAGGTGAAGCTAGCTGGAAGAAAATTATTATAATATTCACACTAAATAGAGAATGATAAGGTTGATTGTATTGAGGAAGAATCTTACTGGAAGTAAATGGTCACTAGATTCACTCAAAATCCAATATAGAAGATTTTTTCTTAATGGTATAATTAATGTCTATATGAATACAATAAATCAAATGAGATGATGCTTTACTATTCTTGGTATTCTCATACATTATTATTATGTTATGAAGCTTATTGTCATGGCCCCCTCCCCACAAAGTGTACCCCTCCTGGGCCGACAATGTTAGAAGAGAGATAATGACCCCTGAGTCCCGCCTCCAGTAGGCCCCGGGTTGGCGACTAGCACCGAGGGTATAATAAACATACAAATGGGAGGCATTACCCTCTAAGAGAACACATGCAGAAGAGAGAGATAGAATAGACTCCAATAAACTCCAACTCAAAACTGAAATATAAAAGAAATCCAAGTACATATTTTAAATGTAATGCAAAGGTACTACAACTGAAAGGGAAAACTAAAAGTACCCAAAAGAAAGTAAAACGGCAGTGACCACAAGCCTGAACAGCTCCTCCTCCAACCACAAGCTAGTAGTAACTAGCTTGATCTCCAACCTGCTCCATGTGACCTGAAAAAATAGTTTATATATATATATGATGAGTATAACAGTATACTCAGTAGGATCCTCCCTAAGCCTCTCGTGCAAAAGTAAAGAAAGCATGCTAAAGCCCAGTGAACAACAACTGAAACTAACTCGTTAGGTATACTAAGTTCCCAACCTCACCATGGCTATTCTCACCAAGTAATGCATACAAGAATATATCATATAGTAAATAATATCAAGGGTACATGCTACTACTTCCCCACTGGTTTTCCGCTTTGCCCCAATGACATACGTCCTGTGCATCTCTCTCCAATGCTTGCCCGCAGACACATGGGCTATGCTCCACATTCTGCACCTCGTGCACTACAACGGCTTGCCCGTAGACACCTGGGTGAAGCACCACACCATCCTCCCAACCAAAAGTAACCAGGTAGTTTCTGTGAGCCACCACAGCTCGCATAACGTGTATCATACATCGGTTATAATACCTCATGAAATTGCATCCCATACTCTGAGTAAGGATCCTCAAGCCATCATAGCCTATACACGTTACACCTATAATAGTCCATAGAATACTATATCCAGAATATATGTGTGTGAATAACCACAAGCCATTACAGCCCTCTACACACATATATGGGGTAACAAACCGTTGTGCCTCATGGCACAAGTATCTACCAAGAGAAGAGAGCGGGGCCAAAGGGGGTAGTCATCCATTCGACCTCCCATCAGAATGTTGGGGAAAACATCCCACAAGGATCGTAATCCCCAGGGTGTCAGTTGCCCTTACCGACATGGTTGAGTAGTGTATAGAAACACAAAAAGTACAAAATATATATATAACTCACATCCACACTATGGGCATTACCTAGTCTTAGATACA
Source organism: Viscum album (assembly GCA_963277665.1). Taxonomy (NCBI): domain Eukaryota; kingdom Viridiplantae; phylum Streptophyta; class Magnoliopsida; order Santalales; family Viscaceae; genus Viscum; species Viscum album. The sequence goes on from OY728165.1 coordinate 173,288,660, forward strand.
ACTGCAGCTAACATCTCTCAAACACCAGGCTGCTACTTCTAAGACTAGGTGTCCTATAAGCACACAAACATTTGAAGAGCTTTATTAGATTACACCATTTTCATTTTATCAGTTCCACTGTACATTAATTAATTCTTTAAACATTAATTAACTATGAACAATTTAACATTAAACAACATTAGCATCGCACCAAAAAATCAATTGCTCCTTTTATGATTCACATCACCTTTAAATTCTAGTATCTCTGTCCCTGTGGATTTTCACCATTTAATCAAACATTCATTATAGAATTACTTTTCCATATTCCCAGGCATTCTAGAAAAGAATCATATTCTACTAAACACGATGGAGGCTCAACACGATGAGTAGATATACGACCTGTCGAGTCTTTTCCGCCTATAGAAAGTGCATAGAATCATTCTCCCTTGAGAGACAAAACACGGAAACCACGTGGCATACCCCACGCGTCTTCACCTCCTTAGGAAGAATGGCAAGCAAGACCTGCTGCCTTGAGCAGTGGGGAAAAGCAAAGCAGATAAACATTCAAAGAAAACCACAAGCATCCAGCAACCACATACATCCCATTCCATCACCCTTGTGTCTTCCCTGACACCCACATGCATAAACTGATACATCTCGCCACTCTAGGAGAAATCCACTGCCACAACCACAAGGCCTCCACGCCTCCACATATCACAACACCCCTCCAGGGTTACATCATAGCACAAGCAGCAGAAAAACAAAAATCACAACCATGGGCTCTTGACCCTTTAACAAACAAGAGGGTAACTCAGAACCCTTTTAGAAATTATCACATAATCTATTCTTCAATACATATTGAATTAGCAGATTTTTTAGTCGTAGGTTCCAATTACGGGATAACTAATTAGTAAGCTATCAAAATTAAATAACCATGCTTACTTCCCTAATTTGATTATCCTCAAATTAGAACAACTACAACAATGGCAATAACTAGATTAATTTACATGCCTATTTATCTTTAGCCAATTAATTAACAATTAATTCTGGCTTTACGTTCATTATCAATTTCTATCATGAACGAACAACAAATCATAGAAAACATAGATATCACTCTATCTAGAAAAACATGAGGCAAACCGTTATCACGGTATAAAGCAACAACATGCAATCAGCCAATTCTTTTAATCTGGTTCTAGTATTTAATTAGTTCGATTTCATTGTGATCCAAAGGACTAAATCATGATAATTCTATGATTTCCCATATACAATTAGGGAAGCCATGAATCCCCTACCTGGAAGAGTTCTTGACGTCCTTTATCCACACAACAGGTCACAATCCTCCTCTCACGACAACTGCATCCACCGGAGGATGCCACAGTACGATAATACCAACCAACCCTAAGAAAACCCATTAGAATCTTGGAAATTACATGGTATAATATGGAAGGGAGAAACAAGAGAAGATGATCCCCAAAGGAACGACATTAAAACATACCTTATTGGGAAGATTGACCAACACAGTTCGGTTGCATCCAAAATAGAGCAGAACCAATCCTAGGACTAATGATTGATTGTTCAACACCTACGAGAATGATTGAAAGGTTCTAGCGTCACTTAGCAGAGAACAAAGGGAATGAACAAGGGAGAATTATATCTCGTCCCATTTTAAGATTTACTGGGGCGACGGTTTAAGATCCGGTTAATTCTCTATTAAAAACGGATCGCATTAACCTACGCGGTTTGACCAAGTAAATACATCCTGGACTTATGAAGAATTTATATATGATTTTTGTCCTTAGAAACGGCCTTAAGAGCCCTTAAAATAAGGCTTTAAATGAATTTTACGTAACAAGAAACGTAAAAAGGGGAAAAGCTGTAGGAATATGGAATAACTGTTCACCCATTGTTACTGTACATGATACTGATCTGTCAGACCGATCCGTGAAACCGATCCGTCACTGTTCATCAAACTGGAAATATTGTTCACAGAACTGGGAAATTGGCAAAGTGTTGGGGATAAGTCACCTTGACCTCCCGGAACACCTCCAACACCACATTTTCACAAAGTAATGGACCGGAGAGGTCCGGGCCATTACATTAGATACCTCTCAAAAAATTCTCGTCCTCGAGAATCTAAAACCAACCAAAAGAAAAGAGGGGTCCAAACAACCACCCCGTAAGATACCTCTCAGGGGAAAAACACCACGACTTGTTCGAAAGCTGGAACAAAACTACGACGTCCGAGAGTATGGGAACAATCAATCCATATCCAAACAATTCACATATAACATCACTTGAAAAATACATAAATAAAACATGAAAGATCCAACCACAAAGAAAAAATTTTTACATGAAAGGAGTTAAACATTAAACAACTCTGGATACTGAGCACGTATCTGTAACTCACGCTCTCATGTACTCTACTTCATGCCACTGTGTCTCCACAAGACACGAACTAAGGGGATAGAACGCCCACGCAACACCTTCTCCTTGCAGTCTTGGATCTCCACAGGTCGCTCCTCAATGGTTGCATCATCATCAATATCGATCTCTCCCCAATCGATAACATGAGATTCATCATGAAGATAATGATGGAGTTGTGATACATGGAAAACATCATGTATCAGAATCTTCTGAGGGGGAAGTGCTACACGATATGCCACACCTCCAACACGATCTAACACCTCGAAAGGCCCAACAAACCAGGGAGAAAACATACTACCACGACCAAACCTTTGCTGTCGACGATGGGGATTCACCTTCAGAAACACATGATCCCCAACATTAAACTCTAAGGGTATCCTTATTTGATCAACACATGATTTTTGACGATCTTGCACTATCTTCATCCTCTCACGAACCACCTGAACCATCTATGTTGTATTCTGCACTAGTTCTGGTTCGAGAATTGCTGACTCTCTTACCCCAGTCCAGCATAACAGAGAACGGCATGGCCGTCCATACAAGGCTTCAAACGGAGCCATACCGATAGTAGAGTGAAAAATATTATTGTAAGCGAAATCTACCAAGGGTAAGTGCTTCATCCATGAACCTCCAAAATCAAGAACTCAAGAGCGCTGCTTGTCCTCAAGAGTCTGGATGGTTTGCTCTGTCTGGTCATCCGTTTGAGAATGAAAACCAGTGCTAACGCACATTTGAGAGACAAAAGCATGATGGAGTCCTCTCCACACCCTGGAGGTAAAATGAGGATCTCGATCCGAAATGATCGTCCTAGGTACTCCATGAAGTCTCACTACCTCCTCTAGAAACTACCTCAATAAAACATCCACTTAGCTCGACTCCTTGATCGCTATGAAGTGGGCCTATTTGGTTAAACGATCCACTAACACCCATATATCATCATGTCCTCCTGGAGCTCGACATAAACCTGTAACAAAGTCCATTGAGATATCCTCCCACTTCCACTGAGGAATCTCTAATTGCTGGAGAAGACCACCAGGAACACGATGTTCAGCCGTCACCTTCTGGTAGACTAATTATCGAGACATACACTCTGCAACTGCACGCTTCAGCCCAAGCCACCAAAACTGACCCCTCAAGGATCGGTACATATTTGTCACACCAGGATGTACTTCCAAGGGCGAACTATGGAACTCTCAGAGAACCATCTCGCGCATCGCCAAGGGAACAAAAAGCCTTCCATGATACAACACTCGGTGTTGTTCATCCTCCGACCAACCATCAGGGGCCTCACCACAAAAAACTCTGTCACTCCAAACATCCACCTCTAGATCACCCAACTGAGACTCTTCCACCTTCTGCATCAGGGATGACTGCACTGTCATCTGGAAAAGACAACCTCTACCCCCAACTTCTCCCATATCAAGATGCAAAGCTGATAGATCTTCCATAACTCTCCATGAATCACCAGATTCATGCACAACATCATTACGTGACTTTAGGATTAGTGCATCAGCTACAACATTCCCTTTTCCAGGTGTATACGATATTTCGAAGTCGTTTTCCTGCAATAAATCCATCCACTGATGCTGCTTCAAGTTCAAGTCATGTTGGGAGAAAACATACCTCAAACACTTATGATCGGTGAAAACCACAAAGTGTTCACCAATGAGGTAATGTCTCCACAAAATTAGAGCAAACACTACGGCTACCAACTCAGGATCATGGGTGGCATAGTGGAATTCATGGGGACGCAACTGCCGAGACCCATAAGAAACAATTGACCTCTGCTGCATGAGAACACAGCCTAGCCCCAGATGTGAAGCATCACAGAAAACATCAAACTGGACTCCCTCCACTGGAAGACAAATGACTGGAGCACTAACCAACTTCTCCTTTAGATACTCGAAAGCTTCCTGACACTGATCAGTCCATATGAAAACTTGATCCTTCCTAGTAAAAGCTATCAGTTGAGTCGCAACTCGGGATAAATTGTCTACAAACCTCATATAATAGCCTGCGAGACCAAGGAAACTTCTCACCACTGACACGGTCTTGGGAGATGCCCAAGACACCACTGTTTCTATCTTCGACGGATCCACAACTACTCCCTGTTGGGACACAACATGCCCCATGAAACGAACTTCTCGAGCCCAAAACTCACACCTCGACAACTTCCCAAACAACTGATGTTGGAGAAGAATTCCCAAAATGGCTCATAGATGCTCTGCATGCTCTTCTTCAGATGTGGAGTACACAAGGATGTCGTCGATGAAACCCACAACAAACATGTCCAGGAATTCACAGAACACAGTATTCATCAACCCCATGAAAACAGCTGGATCATTCGTCATGCCGAATGGAATTACAACAAACTCATAATGCCCATGACGACAACGGAAAGCAGTCTTTGGGATATCCTCATCCTTTACACGCATCTGATGATATCCTGACTGCAAGTCGATCTTTGAGAACCAACTTGCACCCTTCAGTTGATCGAATAGGTCATCAATCCGTGGAAGAGGATAGCGGTTCTTTATTTTCACTTTGTTTAATCGACGATAATCGATGCACAACCGCAAACTACCATCACCCTTTTTCACAAACAAAACTGGTGCACCCCACGGTGACACACTTGGATGAAGAAAACCGCACTGCAATAGACCATCAAGCTATATATGTAGCTCTCATAACAGGGAAGGGGCCATACTATATGGAGACATAGATATAGGAGACACTCCTGGCTGTAGCTCGATCCTAAACTTGATCTCTCGTTGAGGGGGTAACGCTACAACCTCTTCTAGAAAGTCATCAGGTTACTCCTTTATGACCCTAGGAAACTCCAACTGTTGAACCTTTGAATAACTCAGCATCATCCCAGCCATCATGAATTATAAGGATGGAACTCATCTATAACTCATCCGAGGATCTCTCTCACCAAAAAACATCACTTTATCTCCATCTGCATTAAAGAAAATGACCTTCTTCCTGTAGCAATACACAATAGCCTGCACTGAATACAACCAATCCATGCCGAGTATGAAATCATATGGTTGTATTCATAAACATAGGAAACATACCCAAGAGCGATGTTGCCCCAACACTAGCTCACATTCTCTACATACTTCAAACAAGTCAGCTCGACCTCCAACTGGCGTAGTCAACGCGAAGGCACTAGAAGCCTCTCTACCTCATGTCCAAAAGAATGGGCAAGGGTAGGTGATATGAAGGAGTGTGTTTCTCCTGAATCAAAAAAGGAATACACCAAGGTAGAAAACAAGAAAAGGGTACCTCGAAAAACATCCGGCTCGCCTGGGGCTGGCAACTCTAGAGCATGAAGCTGACCACAACCTCCTCCACGGCCTCTCTGACCCTGATGACGACCACCACCACGGTCACACTCTTCTCTCTGAGGATGGGCAGTGTCATGGGGTTGTCCTCTGCCTGCTCCATCAACCCTCTGGTGATCTAATGCTGGTGCAACCTGCTGCTGCTACCTCGGCTGGAACTGCCTCAATGGAGGAACTTGAAGCAGAGCGCTCGTTGCATGATGACTGCTCTGAAATGTCAGCACTCCCGCTGCTGATGACCACGAACACCACAAGAAAAACAAGCGTCTGATCCCTTGTCATAAGTCTGAGAGTTTCTGCCTCCGGAGAAATGAGATGGAAAGGGTTGGGACCTACCCCGAGGTAAACGGAAACTCTTTTGCCCTGAAAAATAGAAACCCGGGACCATAGCTCTGCTTCGTGAGGAATCATGATGATTCCCCTCTCGTGACGATCTGGTCCTGGAAAAAGTCCTCTCAACAACCTCTGCCCCCTCCAGCACCTCGAAATATGTCTTCAGTATAAATGGGGTGACCTGGCGCTGGATCTCTGGACGCAAAGCCTCATCGAAATGCCTCACCCTGACCTCCTCATCTGGTAACAAGTCTGAAGCATATCGTAGAAGGTTACTGAAATGGATTCCAAACTCCAGAAACACTGGAGGACCCCTGTCGAAGGGTTAGAAGCTCCTGGAGACTGGACGCCTTCGAATTTGATAAAAGAAACTCAACTCTAAACCTATCTCGAAACTCCTCCCATGAGATCGCTGACTCCTCATGATCACCAAGGAACAAGAACCACCACTGCCTCGCTGCTCCACGCAGCATCGTCACAACCAAGGACACCCAGTGTTCCTTCCGAGCATGAATAGAACGGAAGCCTATCTCGACTTCCTCCAACCAGTCTTCTGTGACTACATCTGAATCAGAGCCCTCGTACTTCTTTAGACTCTCGAGCTGAAACTCTCAGAGTGTCTTCCTCCAAGTGTCATCGTCATCAACCTCTACCCGGCGGTGATCTGCTGGAACTGCTTGATGGGCATCTTCTGCGCAAACCTAACGAGGACGTCGACCTGGAGCCATACCTGTAAAATAACAACTGTTAGAGCTCCTAAGCCTGGAATATGGAAGACTCAACATTAATTAATTATTTGTTTTGTTTTATTAATTTTAGGTTACCTATCCCAAGGTCTACCCATTCAAACACAGGCGCAAAGAAGAATGATGCATGATCCTATCCTAGGTCTCTACCCTGCAACCAGTATCACATTCTTTCGTAGCCATCATTAACTTAAAGGTCTGTGCAACAGATCATAGGGGCCCCTAAACACCTATGTCTCTGTCGGTCTCCAGTGTTTACCCCACTTTCTAAACATGAATGACACTGTTGCCCTACCATCCCATTCAACCTCACTTGTGCCTAACTCCAAACTCTATCCTATCCCTCAACCAGACCTCTGATACCACTCTTTCACGACCCCCTCCCCACAAAGTGTACCCCTCCTGGGCCGGCAATGTGAGAAGAGAGATAATGACCCCCGAGTCCCGCCTACAGTAGGCCCCGGTTTGGCGACTAGAACCGAGGGTATAATAAACATACAAATGGGAGGCATTACCCTCTAAGAGAACACATGCAGAAGAGAGAGATAGAATAGACTCTAATCAACTCCAACTCAGAACTGAAATATAAAAGAAATCCATGTACATATATGAAATGTAATGCAAAATTACTACAACTGAATGGGAAAACTAAAAGTACCCAAAAGAATGTAAAACGGCAGCGACCACAAGCCTGAAAAGCTCCTCCAACCACAAGCTAGTAGTAACCAGCTTGATCTCCAACCTGCTCCAAGTGACCTGAAAAAATAGTTTATATATACATATGGTGAGTATAACAGTATACTCAGTAGGATCCTCCCCAAGCCTCTCGTGCAAAAATAATGAAAGCATGCTAAATCCCAGTGAACTACAAGTGAAACTAACTCATCAGGTATACTAAGTTCCCAACCTAACCATGGCTATTATCACCAAGTAACACATAAAAGAATATAGCATATAGTAAATAATTTCAAGGATACCACGCTACTACCTCCTCACTGGTTTGCTGCTTTTCCCCAATGACATATGTCATGTGCATCTCTTTCCAATGCTTTCCCACAGTCACCTAGGCTATGCTCCATAGTCTGCACCTCCTGCACTACAAAGGCTTGCCCGCAGACACCTGGGCGAAGCACCACACCATCCTCCCATCCAAAAGTAACCAGGTAGTTTCTGGGAGCCACCACAGCTCTCATAACGTGTATCATACGTCGGGTATAATACCTCAAGCCATTACAGCCCATACTCTGAGTAAGGATCCTTAAGACATCATAGCCTATACATGTTACACCTATAGTAGTCCATAGGATACTATATCCAGAATATATATGTGTGAATAACCACAAGACATTACATCCCTCTACACACATATACGGGGTATCTAACCATTGTGCCTCATAGAACAAGTATGTACCAAGAGAAGAGAGCAGGGCCAAAGGGGGTAGTCAGCCATTCGACCTCCCATCAGAATGTTGGGGAAAACACCCCCCAGGGCTCAGAATCCCCGGGGTGTCAGTTTCCATTACCAACAAGGAGGAGTAGTGTATAGAAACACAAAAAGTACAGAATATATATATAACTCACATCCACACTATGGGCATTACCTAGTCTTAGATACAACTGCAGCTAACATCTCTCAGACTCCAGGCTGCTACTTCTAAGACTAGCTGTCCTATAAGCCCACAAACATTTGAGGAGCTTTATTATATTACTCCATTATCATTTTATCAGTTCCACTGTACATTAATTAATTCTTTAGACATTAATTAACCATGAACAATTTAACATTAAACTTCATTAGCATCACACCCAAAAATCAACTGATCCTTTTAATATTCACATCACCTTTAAATTCTAGTATCTCCATCCCCGTGGATTTTCACCATTTAATAAAACATTCATTACAGAATTACTTTTCCATATTCCAAGGAATTCTAGGAAAGCATCCTATGCTACTAAACACGAAGGAGGCTCAACACGGTGAGTAGATATACTACTTGTCGAGTCTTTTCCGCCTATAGAAAGAGCATAGACCCGTTCTCCCTCGAGAGGCTAAACACGGAAAGCACGTGGCAAACCTTGTGCGTCTTCACCTCCTTTGGAAGAAGGGTAAGCAAGACTAGCTGCCTTGAGTAGTGGGGAATAGAAAATCAGATAAACATTCAAAGAGAACCACAAGCATCTAGAAACCACATCCATCCCATTCCATCACCCCTGGTGTCTCCCTGACACCCACATGCATAAACAGATGCATCTCGCCACTCTAGGCATCATCCACTGCCACAACCACAAGGCCTCCACGCCTCCACATATCAAAACACTCCTCCAGGGTCACATCATAGCACAAGCAGCAGAAAAAAAACAATCACAACCATGTGACCTTGACCCTTTAACAAACTCGAGGGTTACTCAGAACCCTTTTAGAAATTCCCACATAATCTATTCTTTAATCCATATTGAATTACCAGATTTTTTATTCGTAGGTTCCAATTACGGGATACCTAATCAGTAAGCTATCACAATTAAATAACCATGCTTACTTCCCTAATTTGATTACCCTCAAATTAGAACAACTACAAAAACGGCAATAACTAGATTAATTTACATGCCTCTTTATCTTTATCCAATTAATTAAAAATAAATTCTGGCTTTACGTTCATTATCAAATTCTATCATGAACGAACAACAAATCAAAGAAAACACAGATATCACTCTATCTAGAAAAACATGAGGCAAACCGTTATCACGGTATAAAGCAACAACATGCGATCAACCAATTCTTTTAATCCAGTTCAAGTATTTAATTAGGTCAATTTCATTGTGATCCAAAGGACTAAATCATTCTAATTCTATGATTGCACATATACAATTAGAGAATCCATGAATCCCCAACCTGGAAGAGTTCTTGATGTCTTTTATCCACACAATGGGTCATAATCCTCCTCTCACGACAACTGCATCCACTGGAGGATGCCATGGTATGACAGTACCAACCAACCCCAAGAAACCCCATTAGAATCATGGAAATTACATGGTATAATATGGAAGTGAGAAACAAGAGAAGATGATCCCCAAAGGAACGACGATAAAACATACCTTATTGGGAAGATTGACTGACACAGTTCAGTTACATACAAAACAGAGCAGAACCAATCCTAGGAGTAAAGAATGATTGTGCAACTCGTACGGGAATTGTTTAAAGGTTCTAGTGTCTCTTAGCTGAGAACAAAGGGAATGAACAAGGGAGAATGATATCTCATCCCATTTTAAGATTTACTTGGGCGACGGTTTAAGATCGGGTTAATTCTCCATTAAAAACGGATCGCATTAACCCACGTGGTTTGACTAAGTAAATACATCCCGGCCTTAGTAATAATTAATATATGATTTATGGCCTTTGAAACGACCTTAAGAGCCCATAAAATTTGACTTTAAATGTATTTTACATCAAAAGAAACGTCAAAAGGGGGCAAAACTATAGGAATCTGGAAACACTGTTCACCCACCATTACTGTATATGAAACCGATCTGTCAGACCGATCGGTGAAACCGATCTGTCGGACTGATCTGTGAAACCGAGCTGTCACTGTTCATCAAACAGGAAACACTGTTCACAGAACTGGATAATTGGCAAAGTGTTGGGGATAAGTCACCTTGACCTCCCGGAACACCTCCAACACCACATTTTCACAATGTAATTGACCGGAGAGTTCCAGGCCATTACACTTATGATGCGAGATAGAAGGAAGAATGAGTAAGTAAAAGATATGCTACCAATTGTATTCATATTGATCGGATTTGCATTTCAAGAGAAAATGGGTGTTGAATATCATATTCAGGCTGATCATATTCAGTGTAGTTGTGTTCTATAAAATCGTATTTGGGAAAAGAAGGAAAGAAGTTGGAAAGTATGGACATCTACAATAATTTCCAATAAAATTAGTAGGATGCTAATGTTGTTCTAAAAATATATTCAAAGTTGTGATGAAATTCATGATACAAGAACAATTTTTTGAATGAATAAGGTTACTAAATTTGAATTTGATGAAACCGGTTCATCATAATAAGAGAAATAATTTTTTTGAGACCAATTATAACAAAATAAAAGATAATAATATGATCAATAATGTATTCAACAATTTCAAAGTGGTTGAATTACATCGATTGATATTAAAGTGGGTCAAGAAACGAAATCAAGATGATGTTTTCTATTTCACGTGAATGTATAAAAGATATAAAGAAAATATATAGATGTGTTGTCAAGGGGGGATATTGAAATTAAAAGAATGTTTTTTCTATATAATTGGTACAAAGAAATCATATTGAAGAAGTTGAATTAAGACAATCGAGATTGAGAATTGAAATTGGAATGAGAAATTGAATCTGATCTTATAAGTGAAAAAGAAAATCGGACGAATAAATGATGTTTGAAGAAGATTCAATAATATTCAAGAAGAATTGAGGAGTGTTGAATAAGTCATAAATGCACAAAACAATTCAAGGTAAATCGAGAATTGGTATAATTTGGTTGATTGGGAATGTTCGGTGGAATCCTACCAAAACCTCTCGTGGCTCACCTATAAAAGTAAATAAGTACATCTTTCTCTTGATAGGACTAATACAGATGAACTATTCATGGGAAGAGAGAGAAGCACTAACATTATAGGAAGAGAAATATTTTTTTATTGTGTTTTTTTGAATAAGTTTTGATGGAGAGAAGTGAAAGGGGAAGAGGAAATACCACAACATTGTATTTAGTTTACTATCATATTTAGTGATCATCATATTCAGTTGTCTATCAGATTCTTCTTTTCATCGTATTCGGCTGGTCATTGTATCAGACCGGATAATTAAATCTGTATTTTTATATTGGGATTTCCATACTAAGGAAGGATGAATTTTGAATTGTATCAATAGTATTCTAGGAGGGATGCATCTATCATATTAGGAAATCAAATTTGAAGATCAGAGTGGGCAGATTGGATTGTAAAATAGGATCTCTAGAATCAGAGTTAGAAAATCAGACTGGATAATTAGATTGAATTCTATATCAAAGTTCTAATTTTATTACCATATTATAAGTAAGAAATAATTTTTTTTCTAAATAATACATTTGTGTAAGTTGAAAAGAATCACGAGTAACATGAGTTATTAAAAAAACATTGGTTTACCTTATTTTTGATAAGTAAGTGAACACACACTATTGTATTGTCTTCAAAGTGCTAAACAAGTGAAAGGGTATATCCTACACAATTTATTCCATCAAAAGTATTGATTTGTAGTGTATTGTGTGGTATTGGATCATTTTAAAACAATACCAATGACATAGCTATTCTTATTGAATAATGAACCTTGTAAATACTTGTGTTCCTTTAGATGGGTGTTTAAAAAAATTTAGTAGGGAATGAAATATTTAGAAATGGGTGAAGGTTGTTTTAGGGAAACATAAAATAAATAGTATCACTAATTGACCCCTCTCCATATCATTGATACAATTATCCTTACTGGTCACTTTCATCTAGTATCAGAGTGAATTTTCCCTTCGCTTATTCTATTTATAAATTTGTTGAATGTTATAAGTAGGTGAAACCTGATAATTATCAACAAAATATTCCATCAAATGTAGAGAATAAATATAATGTTGATTATGAAAAGAAGAAATATAGGAATGTCATGTATGTAGACAAGACCAACAAAGTTGGGAATTTAGATTTCACAAATAGCTCTCAGTTTGAAAATGTTTTGAATCGCTCGAAATCTAGAAAAGTTTCAAATACATCTAGTTCAGATAAAGCAGAAAAGAAAAAGAAGACTCCGATTGAAAATATAATGGAGTGGGGTCAGAAAACAAAGATAAGATGGTGGATGAGAAATGTATTCACAATTCTATAAATTATAGAAGTTTTAGAGGTGAATACTCAATTTATGGATATTACTTGTATTGTGGTGGATTTCGATATATAGAAAATATGTATTTGTTTAACCAAAAACATTACTATTATACAATATTTTATAGAAGAAAGGTTTTAGAGGGACTCAATTCCCTCAAAATAGTATCTTTGAGAAGATTGTTGTGAAGAAACCTGAGATGGTTGGAGTAATAATTGAAAATAGGTTCCAACATTTGGGAAATATTTGCGAAGTATGTGAACAACCTCGACCCCTTGAAAAAATATGTCTTGTTTTATTACCAACATAAGAAAATATTCTTAAAAATTCTCAAATGCCGAAGGTGAAGAAAGGACAAAAATCACCTTCTATTGAAACCACTTTCAAATCTAAAAAAGGAGACCGACCATGGATTCTTGATAGTGGGTGTTATTATAACATGATAATATAATTGAAATTATTTAAGATTGTTAAATATTTTAAATAAGTCATGGTGACATATTTCAATGAGGAATCCTTGAAAATAAAAGGTGTTGGGTCAGACATAATTGGAAAATAAAAATATGAAGTACATGAAAACATTTTATATTGATGGGATGAAACAGAATTTTATATGTTTTTAAAAATTGTTTGATGATATTAACAAATATATCATTACAAAATATGGATTTTTGTTCAATTTTAAGACGATTGAAAAATAGTTACAAGAGTCCAACTTACAAAAAAGAATTTGTTTCAATTTGGTAAAATATGAAACTCATGTTACATAAGTATGGTGGCATATAATCAATTGTTGAATAAAGGTATAGGACACATGCATCAAAGAAACATGAAGAAAATATCAAAATGATATCATGTATGAGACATTCATAATTTTCCAAGAAGAATAGATTTGTGTTTTATTATTTTCTAGAAAGGAATGATTACAAATTCAGTGCATAATAAAGTTGAAATATATTAAAAACAACCCCTAAGGATAATTCATTATGATATTTATGGGCTGATGAGAAAATAGTCGATAAATGGAGATAAGTACTTCATCAATTTCATAGATGATTTTACTCAAATTAATTGTTTTGTGTACATGAAACATAAGTTATAATATTTAAAAATTTTAAAATATTAATAAGAAAAGCTAAGAAATAATGGGAGTATTCAGTGAAGAAGCTGAGAAAAGATAATGGTGGTGAATACATAATTAAAAAAAATTTAACGTTATATTAGAAATCATATAATTATATCTGAGTATAGTTCCCCATTAACTATTCAAAAAATGGGGTTTCTGAAATAGAGAATAAATTTGTTGGAAATGGGTAGAACTTTGTTACTTGAACATGGTATTTCACATTACTATTGGAGGTAATCCCTGAGTACTACTGTTTATATTCAAAACACATTTTTCTACTATCCAAGATAAGGTATGAATACATATGAATTATATTACGGAAAAAATCCAAGTTTGAAACACTTACGATTTTCATTGAGTCCAAGTATTATAAAGAAGAAATGTGGAAATTACAGAAAATTTAAGCATAAAGGTTAAGATGGAATTTTTCTTAGCTACTTCCAATGATGATAAAGATACACAAAAATATCATCCTTGGCTGAGGAATCAAGCGGACGATCCAAATATCATTGGGGATCCACATTAAAAGTTTCAAACAATAATAACAACAAATGATATTACACATACTTCTTTGTATTAAAAATTGGAGTTCAATGATGTGAAAGAATATTTTGATCATCTGGAATGGGTTCAAGCCATGAATGAATAATTGGGTTAGATTGAAAAGAATGATACATGGGTACTCGTAACCAATAGAGAAAAAAAAATTATTGGCACAAAGTGGGTCTTTCGTAACAAGATGTATAAATAAGGTTATGTGATAAGAAACAAATCAATATTATTATTTAATGGTTATTCAAAAATTAAAGGTATTGATTTTGATGTAACCTTTACTCTAGTGCCAAGGATAGAAACAATTAGAATATTTATTTCTATTGATGAATAAAAAGGTTACAAGATCATTCAAATAGATGGTAAATCTGTATTCTTGAATGGTGATCTTGATGAGGAAGTTTATATTGAAAAACCATGTGGCTTTGTTTTTGGGAAAGATGAATGTTATGTGTGTAGATTGAAGAATAAATTTTATCGGCTGAAACAATCAATGAGAGCTTGGTATTCCAAATTAGATACTAGTTTAAGAAAAAATATTTTAAATATAGGAGGAATTGATAGAAATATTTACATCAGAGGGGTGGAATAACATTACCTAATTTTAATTTTTTTTGTTGATGGAAATATCATTGTTGGGAATAATGAAATAAATTGTGAAAGATTTTCTGAAGAAATGAAAAAGGTATTTGAAATGTTCAGGCTGGGGGAAGTGATATAATTTCTTGTGCTAAAAATACTAAAAGAGAAGAAATAAATTTATTTTTCTCAAGAAAATTATTTTAAGGAACATCATAAGAGGTTCAGCGTAGAAAATTAAAAACACTTTTCCACATTGATTTCAGTAGGAACAAAGTTGTATAAATATGGAGATGGAAAATAAGTTGATCAAAAAGAATTCCAGAAGTTGATTAGATGTTTATTATATTTTACATCCTCAATAACTGTCATTGTTTATGTTGTTACCGTAGACACATGATTTTAGAGTGCTCTAAAATAATCACATTTACTTTCTAGAAAAATAATTCTCAGATACATCAAATGTGCAAAAAATAATTGGAATAAGGTATGATAGCTTAGATAGTATTGATTTTTTTGGGTATTCAGAGGCTGATTAAAAAGGAAATGTTGATGATAGAATATCCACATATAGTGAAGTATTCTTTTTGATAAATAATTGTGTAATTAGGCATTCAGAGAAATATAATTCAGTTAATCTCGGTATGGATGAAGCTAAGTATGTTGCTTCCACTCAAGATGCTACTCAACTTATGTGGATGAAAAAACATTTGGAAGACTTACTTATTGAAGTATATTATCATTTATCTATGGTTATGACAATAAAAGTAAAATAAATCAAATTCAGAATCCCGTTCAAAATTATCATTCAAAACATATTGATATCAAATATCATTTCATCAAAGAGCATGTAGAAAATAATTAATTGAAGTCATAATGTGTTCCAACATCAGAACAAGTTGCTGACATTTTAACAAAAATATTACCAAAATATCATTTTCTAAATTGAGGTTGAACATGGGTGTCTAAACTCTTTCTCATCATGTTTGAGGTATGTATTTATATCACCTATCTCATATTACCATTGGATAGTGTTTTCAGAGGGGGAGAAGTTTATGGTTACATAAATCTATCCTTTTGTATTCATGTAAAAAGGGGTGAGTTATGGGTAACCTGTGATTTCAGAAATGCATATGTGTATGAACTATTCAAATTATTTGTTGGAGAAGTTGTAGGAAAAAATTGTATTGTATTCTAGGAAATTTGAAGAGATGTGGAAGAATGTAATTGAATATTTATCATCATAACTACTTCTTGATAGCATGGATTTTTGGTTAATAATTCTTGTTTCCTATAATGAGTTTTCTCATGTAGGATTATAATTTTTGATAAGTAATTCATTTCTTGAGAATAAAAAGATTAGTGATTTATGAATCTTTGTTGAAAAAAAATCCAAAGGGGGTATTTTTTGGGCTAAGATGATGAGGAAGGTGATTGTGTCAAAGTGTATTATTTTTTTGTCAAATATATTTTAGAAGAAATGAAAAATCATGTCACTTTGTATTTGTTGAAATTTGGGCAGATAATAATATTTGAAGAATCTGACTCATAATGTTTGAAAAGTTCCATCATATTTTGGTGAAGCTGTTTGGAAGAAAAGTCTCATCAGATTCACACTAAATTCATAATGAGAAGGTTTATCATATTGAGAAAGAATCTTGTTGGAAGTAAATGGTCATCAGATTCACTCTGAATATAGTATGGAAGATTTTATTATAATAAGAGAATTGGTGTCTGAATGAATATGATAAATTAAATGTGGAGATGATTTTCGGATCTTGGAATTCTCATAAACCTTAAGTATGTTGTGAAGTTTATTATGCAAGATTGATAGAAGAAATATTAAGTGAAATAGATGTTACAGATCATATTCAGATTGACTAGATATGGATGGTAAGAGGAAAGGTGTGATGAAGATCCTATTCATCCTAATCATATTTAGGATAATTGTATTTCTAGAAAATCATATGTGGGCCAAGAAGTAAATAAGATGGAATGGATTGAATGCTAAAATACATTCTAATGAAATTTTGATGGTGTTGAATTTGTTCTCAAACTATATTCAAATTCATGACAGAAGTCATGATATAAGCCCAATTTTGTGAATGAAGAATATTTCTAAAGTTGAAGAAGTTGACACTGGTTCATCATAATCATAGAAATAATTTCTTGAGACCGAGGAATGAAAATAAAATTGAATAAGTAGATCAAAAATGTAGTCACCCATTTAAAAGGGGTTGAATTTCTTTGTTTTATGTTCATGTCGATCAAGAAAGAAAATTAAGAATACGTTTTGTATTTCAAGTAAATGAAGAGAAAATATAATGAAAATTGAAATATATGTTGTTGAGGGGGATCTTGAAATTTAAATAGAGTTTTTTCGTAATAATTGGTAATGGGTAATATCATTGAAGAAATCAGATTAAGAGAAACATAATCGAGAATTGAAACATGATTATGAAATCAGATCCATACTGTTAATTGAAAAATAAAATCTGATGAACAGATGAAGTTTGAAGAAGATTCGAGAATATTCAAGAATAATTGAGGAGTGTTGAAAAAGTCATATATGAACATTAAATTAAAGGGAAATCATGATTTTGGTGAATTTGGTTGAGAAGTAAAGTTTTGGGGATTCTTTACAAAACCTCCCTATGATCTCCTATAAAAGGTAAAAGGTAAATTTTACTTTTTAAAGGACTGATGCAGATGTAATGTTCCAAATAAGAGAGAGAAGATACAGATTTCTATGAAGATAAATAATTTTTTTTATTGTGTTTTGTTAACGAAGTTTTAGCGGAGTGAAATAAAATGAAAATAGACAAGTTCACAATATTGTATTCAGATGATCTTCATATTTAAGGACCATTATATTCATTTGTCTATCGAATTATACTTCTCATATTATTCAGATGATCATTATATCAGACTAGATAATCAGACCTGGATTTCCTTATTCGGATTTTTGAACTACGGAAGAATTAATTCTGAATTGTCTCAATTGTATTATGGATGAGCTACATCTATTGTATTAGGAAATCAAATATGATGATCAGGGTGGGTAGATCGTATTGAAAAATAAGATCTAGAGAATTATAGTGAGAATATCGAACTAGACAGTTAGATTGAATTATATATCAAAATCACGATTTTCATACCATCTACTGGGTAAGAAATTGAAGAATTTTTTCTAAAAAATACATTTTTGGAAGTTAAAAATTAGAACAGGTAACATGAGTTGTTACACAAACATTATTTTACACTTTTTATGCAATGAGGGTGCACACGCACTTTTGGGATTTATCCAAATTCCTACATGAGTGAAATTGTATAGCCAACTCATTATATTCCATCAAACTGATTGATTTCTAGTGGATCATGTGGTATTGGATTACATTCAAACCATACTAAGGACGTATCTGTTCTTATTGAATAGTGAATCTTGTAAATACTTGTGTTCCTTTGGATATGTGTTTGAATTGTTTTCAAAAGGTAATTAAGTATTTCATAGGAGGTGAATGTTGTTTCAAGGAAATGTAAAAGAAAGAGTATCATTAATTCCACCCCTACCCCTCTTAGTGATATAGTTATCCTAACTGGGCACTTTCATCATTACATAATACATAGCATGTATTTAATACGTGATTCATATAGACTTGTAGTTGTGAAACTTGAATCACACATCATATATCCTTAATACACGCTGTGTACATCATAAATTCCCCTAAGAAGTACATTTTGAGTCTCCAGTTTTGTACTATGGACATTTGGTGAAGAAAATTACACATCATGCAGCCGGCTATCACACACCTTGTACTTTACCTATTTATACAAATAATAACAATTAATTACTCTATTAAACCTCATTGAGTTGATTAATGTGAGTCATTAAATTAATATTACACACTGTTCATTACGTTTTATATTATATTTTCCTAAAAATACCTTTTTTTATTTTTCAAACAATTTAGCAAAAAGTGATAACCCATGCAGTACATGATACAAAACATCAAGAACCATATCAATTGTATGAGCAATTAAAATATAATTTAATCATATTAGAAACATTATCCTTAAACAATTTCCAACGGTGACAACTTACCAATATATCCAGATCATCCTTGATAAGATCTTCAAACAAGTAGGCCATCTTGTTCCACTTTTGAATATAATCCTCCATTTTTATTTTACCTGCATTAACACCTCTTACCAGAATATAGTCTTGGTTATTGAATCACTCTGTATGATCTATTGGTTTCTACAAGTAGTAGTCTCACATTTATATGATCATTATCCCCTCACGATGAATTAATCTATAGTGAATCCTTTAACATATGTTCCTCATAGTGTATAACAATCTCCAATGTTTGGAAATTGATTGGAACCTCCTTGCATGCCTCCCTCTACTAGTTGATAGGCACTCCTAAAGAAGGATCGATCCAATCAGAGGAATTATCATTATAGGAATGTTCAATCTCCACTAACATATCCTATTACTTTTTTGATTTTCTGATCACACCCTGATCCTTACCTTGATCTTTATAGATATCACTATTGTATACTTGTTTCCCACACTGAACATTCACACTCAAATTTTGGTCCTGCGCCTTATTATTCGTTTCAAATTTCATCTCCTTGGGACTTTTTTTCTTGGAATATATTGTCTCCATTGTTCTAGGTAGGTAGTATTAGTCCTTTTTTACTTTGGGATAATTTTTTAAGTATAATACAACTACCTAAATCCTTGTTAATGTTTTCCCCTTATTTTTCCTCGGATTGTGGGGACCTCTACCATGACTTCCATACACATTGTCACCTAAAAACGGATGGAGAACTAGTCACTTGCCTCTGACCTGGAAAAACATTTCCCATCATAAGAAACCTCATCCTGTTTTAGTTCAGGTTGATCCATTACTGATCCTTCAATATCCAGACCTTTAAACCGATTTTCCAGATCAATTTATGTATGAAAATTACAAGAAACAATCCAATTGGTTGCAATATCTACACACCCTATGACCTTCATTCCATGAACAGTATATTTTTTTACAACTTTTTCAATTGACGTCTAGACAACAACAACATGTGAAGGACCAAAAGTGGTATAAGCTTCCCCAATCCCCTATTATCCCTCCTCAGTTTTGGCCTGATTTCCAATTTTCACAGCCTCTTCATAGAAATATTCCTTGGATGAACTTGGATGACATGTAGCTCCCACACCCACTAACCCCCTATGACATGTTCATGTCCTAGACTTATGAAACTGATAATTTGTGTTTCAACCTGTAATGACCCGAAATTTTGTATAAATTTTGTTTCCTAACATTGTGTGTTATTTTATTTTATAATTAAAAAAACAATTTTATTTAATAAAATGAGTATAATTAAAATACGACTGTTGGGTTTTGACTATTATATGAACGTTGGTAAATATGACCATCAGAAACTAAATGTTGCTATTATTTTCTATAAATATAAGTGATCTTGATTAATTAATATTGAAAAAATATTTGATGGCCTCATCCAGTAGTCTTGGGCCGATCGAATCCCATCTGACAGAACTCGGGAAGGAGGTAGCACCTTTGGGCTTTGCTCTAGACCAAGCCTATTCTTATCTTCATCATGTGATTCTAGAATAGAATAGCCTTTTTTAGAAGTTCAAGCTGATAGAAATTACTACTCGGGCAATGTTGGCCGAGCCGCCCCAAGATTCTATCACCCTAGCACACCATACTCTTAGGTCCTATGCTGGTGTTATAAGGGGCTGTGTAAGGAGACTGTAACTACCTTGTGTAATACTTTGATTTAAATAAAAATTTTGATTTCTTCTTATGGTGAATTTTGTGAATTTTCAAATGTTCTGATAAATACAGTATGCATATTATTGATGAATTTTAGAAAAAGGATATTTTAAAAATATTTATGCAAACCTTAAATAAATATTAATGTGTAATGATTTTCAAAAAATGGTCTTCTACAGTTATGTTCATTAATAAATTTAAGGTCTAACAAGATCAAAATAATTATTGATGAATTATAAATTATGAATAGTGATTTTATACTTATTTGATTAAGGTGAAAATTTGGGATTTTCTGAGAAAGTTGAATTTTCGGTGAATATTGATAATACTGTTTTGGAGTTTCGGGTATTTAATGACATGATTAAGAATTTAATAATTATGAAATAATTCTGGTCGACTTATGAATAGTAAGATAAGGTATGAGGTGTCCCAAGTGGCCAATACCATGGGAAAATATCATGGGCAAGCCCATGGTTTTTCCAATACCACTGATGAGGTGTCCCTTGGTAATTAATGCATTGTCCCCTCACTTCTCCTATAAATACCATGCCTTTACATCATTCATTTCATTTCCAAATCCTTTCCGATGAATTTATGGTCTCCTTATCTCCCATGGACTCCTCCCAAGGGGCCCTCAAGCCTCCCAAGATCCTGACCATCAAGCTTCGAAGTTACTATTCAAGGTAAGGGATTCTTTCACCCTCCTCTTTTAAGTCCGGACTTCCTTTATGTTGTGTCTTATATTTTCCATCTCATTATGATGAGTGTATGTTATTACATGTTCTTATTACTACCAATTTCATTTCCAAATGATTAGAGACCCTTTCTTCTCTCATCAATTTTTTTTCATAATTTTTATGTGACGTCATTAGGCTGTCGAATTTCTCGTAAAAGAAATCAAATATTCTCTTTTCTTTCATGTTTTCTTTTGATGTGGTATGTCATTAAAATATCGATACAATGATCTTATTAAGTACCCATACTATATAAGGAATTATTTATTATTTTTTGACCCTTGTCCCCTCTCTTTTAAATTTTTCTAAAACCACGTTATATAGCTGTTACGCTGTAGAAATTTCATGTCAAAAATTCTATCTCTTTCTCTCAAGAAATACCCTTGTTTATTTATGTGAATACCCAGACCTATTTCATTTCTATGGGTGTTCATGAATATATAAATATGATATATTTTATTCTGGAATTCACATACATATAACCCTCACTCCCTTTCCATGGGTTATGAATGATATAATGGTCTTATTTTTAAGAGCTTTTAAAACGTCAGAATTTTAAAATGAAACCCATTCCTTTTATTCACTATGGGTTATTTATTTAATGTTTGATTATGATATATGTGGATAAAATGTATGTAAATACATATTAAGGGTGTGACCTGATAGCTCTCCAATTCATTGGGTAAAGATTTAATTTCTAGAGATGACAACTTTCACGATACCTTGGTGAATAACCTTGGTAATTTTGATGACACAATGGGGATGGAACTTGGTGATATGTTCACTAATGTCTAAATGAAATGTTGTTTCCACATATTAAAGTTGTGTTTCAAGTTCTTTACATTATGATATGCCTATTATTCCATTTATCATGTATTTATGTTTTTATTCATGTTCTTATTGATATCACGAGTACATTGATTCCCTTGTTTACACTTACTTGGCCTTCTGCTCACCCTTTCCTTTGATGTCTATCTCAAGGATATGAGATTCAGTAAATGTACATAGTATGAACCTATGATAATGCCTTATAAGTGGTTTAGAAGAATTTTTTATGTTGTTTTCATGTATTATGTTCCTGATTTCCAAGACATTATACATTAAAGATCCTATGTATATAAAATGTAATGAAAAGTTATGTATTAAATAGGCGGGATTCCATAGTTGGTATCAAAGGATAGTTTAGTTATTTATGGAAATTGGGATATGAAAACTTTAGAAAGAATCCTATAGAAAAGTTTAAATATAGGAAATATTCCTGGTATTTTGGTGAGTATTGAGTAAGTGGTTTATCAAGAAAATGCATCCCAGTCTGGATACGAGCAGGTAGAGGTGGTTCTGGCACAGATGTACATAGGGATAAAACCCAAAAACACCACTTTGAGATAGACTCGAATAGGAACTAGTACACGACAATGGTCCTTACTGTACTCTTGGTTACGAAACTCCCAGGAGATATATTTGGTTAATCACAATCTTTTTATGAATCATTATGAAGGAATTATAGAAAAATGAATTTTTTCTAAGCATGAAGTTTTAAGTCACAAAATCATTTTTAGTTAAAAGATTCAAAAATGAAATAAGATTCTCACAAAGGTTTTATTCTTTTAGAAAATTTCCACATCATCTAGGAATACATTAACGTATTTCTTGAGGACTTACCTGAACCTCCCCCAGAAAGAGAGGTAGAGTTATCTATTGTATTCGTACATAGATCTCATCTGACGTCCAACACCCACTATATGATGGAAAATTTGGAGCTAGTGGAATTAAAGAATAAACTCCAACATCTTTTGGAGAATGGGTTTATCCGACCAATTGTGTCTCCAGGGGGAGCACCAGTTCTCTTTGTGATGAAAAAGGATGGATCGGTGCAGCTATGCCTTGATTATAGAGAACTGAATGGGACCACAGTAATGAAAAAATACTCTCTTCCAAGAATTCATGACTTATTTGACCAACTTAGTGGGACTCAATTATTCTCTAAGATTAATTTTCATTCTGGTTATCATTAATTGAAGGTGAAGATAGATGATATTCCAAAAAAGCCTTCCAATCAAGATATAGGCATTATGAGTTTGTTGTTATGCCATTCGGATTGACTAATGCTACTGCTATTTGTATGGATCAAGATTAAGTTGATTTTGGAAATGTATTTTTTATCAAATGGATATCCATTGTATTGGAATATGATTTAGTGATTAAATGATAAAGGTTATTTTGGACGATGTTTTCTCTTTTGGAGTAAAATATTCCTAAGGGAAATACAATACTATAGGATTTAAATTGGGGAATAATGGTTGAATTGTTTTTGTAAGAATGTATGTATTTATTGTGGACATATGGTGATTTGGGTTATTTCTGGAAAATTCTGAACCTAGCATAGAGAATATGTGAATAGGTTAATTAAACTTTAGTATGAGACTTTAATAGTAGTCTATATTATTTGGATATAAAAGAAAAGATTTATTTGGGAAGACTATATGATTAAATACTTCTACATTTTGGGTTCCAATATTAGTTTGAATTATTCTGAAGAATTTTAAAGATGATTGTGTATTGAATGGTCTTTTTGGAACATTGGGTACTTTTGTTGAATTTTGGAGATTAATAGTCATATTTCTTTTTATAAAGGATTGTCCATTTTGGGGATAATATAATCTTGTACTAACCATTTTAGTTTTAGTTGATGACTTAATACAAGGAAAAAATATAGTTATTCTTTTGTGGATTATGTGACTCTCTAGAAGATGATTCTTGTTCATTTGATGAGACCAAGTCTTTTTGAATGGTCATTATTTGGAGAAAATATTAGTCTTGGTGGAAACTTATTAAGGGATTAAACATTAATTGAAGGTTAGTATATTTACATAGGTTTTTATTCTATGAAGTAAATAAATTCCATAAAATTATGAAAAGGAACATAAAACAAAAACATTAGTTTAAGTTTCCTAATGGGTAATCAAAGACCATTTAACACATCTTAATTTTGTGATCTTCTTGTGGTTAATTTTCTCCTAATGATGTTTTCTATCACTCTCCATCCGAACTTGACCCTTTTTTTCTCTTCCATATTCATGTTTTCCTACATGGAATCCTAGTATGGGTTAACTCGGGTGGCCTTTGTACTTCCCTTCCATTCTTTTAAAGTAATAGTTTTACTGACACTTTTTCTGATGTGGGACTTTCAATGAAATTTTCAAACCCAATTTTAAAATTTCGAGGACGCAATTTCTTAAGGGGGAAGATTGTAAAGACCTGAAATTTTGAATAAATTTTGTTTCCTAACTTTTTGTGTTATTTTAATTTATACTCAAAAAACTAATTAATTAAATAAAATGAGTATAATTAAAATTAGACCATTGGGTTTCGACTGTTATATGACCATTATTCAATATGACCGTTGAAAACTACATGTCGCGATTATTTTCTATAAATACAATTGATCTTGTTTAATTAATATATAAAGAAGATTTGATGGCTTCATCCATTAGTCCCGGGCCAATCGAAGCCCATCTGATGGAACTCACGAAGGTGGTATCACCTTTGGGATTTTCATTGGACCAAACCCTATCCAAAATTCATCGTGCGAAGCTGGAATGGAATCACCTTCACAAGAAGTTCAAGCGGATAGAAATAACTACTCAGTCAATGTTGGTCGAGCCTCCCAAAGATTCTATCACCCTATCACACCTTACTCTTAGGTCCTATGCTGGTGTTATAATGGGGTATGTAACGAGTACGTAACAGCCTTGTGTAATCCTTTAATTTAAAAAAAATTGTGATTTCTTCTTATGGTGAAGTTTTTGAATTTTCAAATGTCCGGATAAATATAGTATGCATATTATTAATGAATTTTAGAAAAATCATATTTTAAAAATATTTATGTAAACCTAAAATAATTAATAATGTCTAATGATTTTCAAAAAATGGTCGTCTACAGTTATGTTCAGTAAGAAATATTGAGTCTAACAAGATCAACTTAATTTTTTGATTAATAGTAAATTATGAATAGTGATTTTACACTTATGATTAGTAATTTGATCAAATATATTTAGTAACCTCACTAAAGAAAGTATTAAGATAATTTAGGCACCTTGATTAAGTAATGTGATTCAATAAAATATGTAAATAACTATTTTAGAAATTATTGGTTAGGTATTAGTTTTTTTGGGTGAATAGTGTTTTTTATTTAATAATTAAATTTAAAATATTTAGAAAAGTATTTTCATAAAATGGAGTTCATTTTTGAAATCAGAGCATCAATATTTGGTTAAGGTGAATTTTTGGGATTTTTCTGAAACAGTAGAATTTTCAATGAATAGTGTTTTTATTTAAAAAATAAATTAAAAATATGTAGAAAATTATTTTCATAAAATGGATTTTATTTTTGAAATCCAAGAATCGATATTTTTTTAAGGTGAAATTTTTGGGATTTTTTTGAGAAAGTTGAATTTTCGATGAATAGTGAAAATACAATTTTTATGTATCGGGTGTTTAATGACATCATTAAGGATGTAATAATTATGCAATAATTCTGGTCAACTTATGAATAGTAAGATACGGTATGAGGGGTCCCATGTGGCCAATCCCATGGGCATATACCATGATCAAGCCCATGGTTTTGCCAATACCACCGATGAGGTGTCCCTTGACAATTAATGCTCTGTCCCCTCAATTCTCCTATAAATACCAAGCCTTTCCCTCATTAAATTCATTTCCAAATCCTCTCCAACAATGTTATGGTCTCTTTACATCCCAAGGAGTCCTCCCATGTTTCCGTCAAGCCTCAAAAGGTCCTGACCTTCATTCTTTTGAAGTTACTCTTCAAGGTAAGTGATTCTTTCACCCTCCTCTTTTAAGTCATGACTTCCTTGATGTTGTGTCTTATATTTTCCATCTCATTATGTTGAGGGTATGTTATTATATTTTCATATTACTTCCCATTTCATTTCCAAATGATGAGAGACCTTTTTTTCTCTCATCAATTTGATTTCTGAATTTTTTTGTGATGATGTTAGGCTGCTGAATTTCTCATAAAAGAAATCACATCTTCTCTTTTCTTTCATGTTTCTTTTTCTTGTGGTATGTCATTAAAATTTCCATATCATGATATTATTAATTACCCATACTTCATTATGAATTATTTATGAGTTTTTCACCCTTTTTCCCTTTCTTTTCAATGTTTCCTAAAACCACATTATATAGCCGTTATGCTGCAGACATGTCATCTCAAAATTTCTATCTCTTTCTCTCAAGAAATCCCCTTGTTTATTTATGTGACTACCTAGAACTATTTCATTAATATGGGTGTTTATAAATATATAATTATGATATATTTGATTCTGGAATTGACATACATATAACCCTCACTCCCTTTCCATGGGTTATAAAGGATATAATGATCTTATTTTTAAGAGATTTTAAATCATCACGATTTTGAAATGAAACCCATTCCTTTTATTCTCTATGGATTATTTATGAAATGTTTGATTATGATCAATTTACATCCCATGTAAGTAAATACATATTAATGGTGCGCCCTGATAGTGCTCTAATTCATTGGGTAATGATTTAATCTCTAGAGATGAAAAGTTTCACGATACCTTGGTGAATAACCTTGGTAATTTTTATGACACCTTGGGGATGGACCTTGGTGATAAGTTCATGAATGTCTAAATGAAATGTTGTAGCAACATATTCAAGTTATGTTTCAAGTTCTTTCCATTATGATATGCATATTCTTACATTTCTCATGTATGTATATTTTTATTCAAGTTCTTATTGATATCACAAGTATATTGATTCCCTTCATCACCCTTATAGGGCCTTCTTCTCACCTTTTCCTTTGATGTCTACCTCCAGGATATGAGATGCAGTAAATGTACATAGTATTAACTTATTATGAAGCCTTACAAGTGTTTTATAAGAATTTTTAATTTTTTTTCATGTATTATGTTCCTGATTTCCATGACACTAGACTTTAAAGATCCTCTGTATGTAAAATGTAATGAAAAGTTATGTATTAAAATGGCAAGATGCCATACAAACTGCTATACACATCCACTAATTTTGGATCAGTCATCCTCAGATGAGCCACTTCTGAATAGGAGCTACTAGCTCTAGGTAACCATAAAATTTCAATGCTTCTGACCAAAAAAATCCATGAACTCCCAATCACTACTATAATGACCTTGCACCTCCACGTTTATATTCTGTATTCGGTACAGCATCTTGCACCTACATACTGCCATCTAATGACCAAGATGATTGCATGAAGAAGAAAAAATCAACCCACTTCTCAAAAAATGGATGTTTTTTATAATAATTCTTCTCAAATCAAGATCCACACATACTCAACTGGAATTCTAGAGAAATTGGCATTGACACAATTTTTTGGATTAATTGGGTGGAAAACTACATGATTTCTACTGTTAGAGCCTAAATACTGACCCACTAAATTCCCAAGCATTCAAAATAGAGAGAATTTTTAAAAGGGTATGGAAATTTTGGGAAAACATACCCAAATAACCATCTTAGATGGGTCTGAGTTCTTATATAAATCATAAGACAACCAGAATATAAGGAATCAGAAGTCGTTTCAGACCTAGGGTGTGTCATGAACTAGGACGATTCATCATCTGACCTGGCGCCTGGCCCGATCAACGACATGGACCGAAGGGCGTTCCCGATCCTCACGGGTTAGCATAAATTCCCAGGTACCAAAAAAGTGCAGGGGAATGATTTACCTGAAATGAGAGACATAAAAACAATCAACATGATAGATAAACTGAAATTGAAAATAAAACTAATAAACAACAGGCCCTTAAACTAAAATAAAACATAAAGGACGACAACTCAAACCAAAAACTAAAATGAAATGACAATAATAAAAACTAAAACTATGCCTCAAACCTCCCAGCAACAAGAGAGGCCACATCAACACCACCCTTCATGAGAAGACCAAATACAACCTGAACCACCATCACTGAGCACGATGTCACAACCTGGAATACACAAGAAACAAGGCCTACATACACCCAATGTTGTATGCAGGGTGTGAGTGAAAATCCTAATAGGAAATCACCCAATAAAAATTTTCCATGTCACAACACCTAAGAGATAATTTAACATTA
Source organism: Viscum album (assembly GCA_963277665.1). Lineage (NCBI taxonomy): Eukaryota > Viridiplantae > Streptophyta > Magnoliopsida > Santalales > Viscaceae > Viscum > Viscum album. Next base: position 173,317,306 of record OY728165.1, read on the forward strand.
TTATTTAAAACCATAATTTTAAAATGATTTATTTTTAAGGAAAACATTTAAAAGATGAAAGTGAAAAAGAAATAGTTCTAAAATAAAAACCATTTAACAAATACTCCATTAAAATGGAAGAAGAATTTTATAAAGAACATTAACATACTCATGTGGTCATCTGTATGCTGTTGGAAGGAACCATGTCATGAATAGTAGAGCACTGCAGGTAAATACCCTATGATTCATCTAGCTCAAGTGGGACCCTAGAACCTCGTGTCTCGGTGAAATTTGGATTAAAAAACACAATCCTCAGTAAAAATCGATTAGAAACCATGACCCTCAGATAACATGGCTTAGAAACCATGACCCTCTGTCATTCATATGTTATTTAGTGTTGAAATTGTCAATCCAGCTAAGTGAAACATGGATGATACCCCTTCGGATCACTAGAGCACTAGTTCTATTCCACCCACATAGATACCCAGTGTCTTACCTTGTGGTCAATCAAGTTTCACATTCACATAGTATATTTATTTCAAATATCACAGACCAAATAGGACATTACACACAAAATCTACCACTTTCATACCCAAGAAACATTTCAAAAACTCAGACACACCAAAATACCTTTCCAAAATATATTTTATGTCACTTAATCATTTCGCAAATCCCTATTTAGAAACACTCAATGAATAACATAATCAATTTTCACAACATAGGAAGAATTAGTAAATAGCACAACAAGGTCTTACACAATTAACATACCTAATTTCAAAAAGGAAAGCCATTTCAAATCCCTTACTTAACACATTCACCATAAAACTAGTTTTCACCACTTGTACAATTAATGAACCACTTGTACCACTTATAAAACAACACCAAGTGACTCAAAGACGGTTTACACAAAAAAAATGTCTCATTTTTTATAAACACACTACTTTAAAAACAATCACCTAATCAACTCTTTCAAAAACACAAATTTCTCACCATCCAAATAAATCAATACATCTTTTAACTATTTATTAAATCATTTCAAGAAAAACCAAGAAGACATTACACCAAAAAACCCACTTGATTCGATTTAGTGATGCTACTTTAAAACTAAATACCCAAGGCAACCATATCAAAATATGTTTTCCATTGTTCAATAATTTTCAGTTCAATTTAAAAAGTTAAAAATAAGGAAAACACATCCAAAGTGACTCATTTTACTTTTTAAAATCTACATTTAAATCTACACACCCATCAAAGACCTAGAAAATGCATTTTTCACATACAAAACAACCCTTAGAACATGTTTTGGAAACATCACATCAAAACACATTTCAAAACACAACCAATATCAATATTAAAATACAATCATAGCCTTTAAGAACACCAACCACTTTAAAAACATCATACGCACCACATGATTAAGGTAACAAACCATTTTAATAATTTATAAAACATCCAAAAATGGTGCAACCAAGGTTTACAGAAAAACATACTCAGTTTCACATTAAAAAAACGCATTAAAACTAAACACACAACATCATCACACTAAAACATGTCTCTCACCTACCAACCCATAAAACATTTTATAAAACAACGCACCTATTTGATCACGCAATACAAATCCACTTCCCATTTAAAATTATATTCCCAACACTTAAACATATCAACCACCTTAATAATATAATTTCGCACACAATAAACAATTGATTGAACACTTCTACAAAAAAAACAAAACAAAACCAATGTTAAAAACACACCATTTCTAATAGAAAACACAAATTCATCACACATGCATTTCAAAATATTGTTAAGGTGCATTTTACACCTTCCAAACACTCTTAAAACCCATTAAATTGAAATATTACATCAAGGCACACATAAAAACATAGCTATTTACTTTACTAGAAATCCATTCTCAATCAATAAGCGCCCAAACAAATTCAAAACGCCTAATGCACCACAAAATAAAACAAAGAACACATTTATAAACAGAAACAAACTTATTAAATTTATCGTAAGATTTTTAGGCATGTAACCACCTACCTCGGTGACGAAGACTCCCAAACATTGGTGCAGAACTCCAATCACACTCAATTTTCACCATGGGGAATCTAAATTGGAGCCTAAATCAATAATTAGAACCAAAACAAATCAAAATTGAACCCTAAATCGGACCACAAATGTGCTAGACAACCAAAACACAAGATAAATAAAGGGTGACTCAACCGAGATGATGAGGGAACACCGGAGGTGTGGGAGGAACTGGACGGAACTTTCTAGAAGAGGTAGATGCCGACATGGAGGTGGCTCATCCAGCGGACAGTGGGGGTGGGGAGGTCGGTTGGGAGCTGCGGGGTGCAGCTGGTCTGGTGGACGGTGTAGATGAGGAGGCTAAATGGAAGGAGGGGAAGGTGGGAAGGCATCCTAGAGAGGGATCAGGGGGTAGGCGATGCCGAACATGGGAGGAGGAGAGCTGGAAGTGAGGTGAAACACGCAGGGGGAGGTGCTGTGCAAAGAAGTTCCAAGGGGGTGTCAGTGGTATAGTTAACACTTTCTAATTAGTTGTTAAGAATGTGGTAATGGGTTTTAGTTTTGGGGGAGGTGATTTAATTCCTTTTTAGGCAGGGGGTAGTTCCTGCCACATGTTATCTGGGACAGTCTGATGTTGAGGCCTATTATTTTCATGCGGGTGGGGTTCTACCATCTGCTAAAGGGCTCAACTCTGTCATGGCCCAGTTTGTTCTTGGTTTGGAATTATGTTTGGATCTATATATTGAGAATAAGGATGTGAATAAAACATTACTCCACGGAGATTTATATAAGGATATTTATATGGAGAAACTATAGAGGTTTTTTGAAAAACGTAAAGAGAATTATGTCTACTACTTAAAGAAGAGTATTATGGTTTGAAACAATCACCTAGGAAGTGGTATAAGAAGTTTAAATCATTAAATTTTCATCAGGGTTTCGGGAAGACATATCATAAACACTATGTTTTTGTTAATATATTTACTGATTATGATTTTATTATATTCTTTATTTATGTAGAAAATATGCTCATTTTTAGTCATGATGCTTTAAGAATTTAATGATTGATGAAGGACCATTGTGAGTATTTTTCTATGAAAGACTTGGGTCTAGCACAACAAATTCTTGGAATGTTGAATTTTTTAGATAGAAATACTATGAAATTATGTTTATCTCAATATAAATTGATTGATACGTTTCTTCAAATATTTTCTATGGAAAAAACTAAAATTTTTTATCACTCATCTTTCTTTACATTTTAATCTTAGAACCAATCAATCACCTTCGACTGATTAAGGGAGAGAAAAGATTCATCACATACCTTATTCATCTATTGTTGGTTTCTGAAGTACGTGTTGGTATCTACTAGAACAAATATAGCTCTGGTAGTTGGTGTGGTCAATAATTTTGTATCTAATCCCTAAAAATATTATTGGAGAGTGGTAAAGTACATATTTAATTATCACCATGGTACTTTATATCGATATTTTGGTTAAGAAATATGAATCCTATGCTTTATGGATTTAAAAATTTGGATATGGAATGTGATATGGATTCGAGGAAGTTTATTTTAGGTTATTCGATCACTTTTATAGGGAGTGTTGTATCATGGTAGTTTATATTATAAAGATGTCTTTCTTTATCTACCACATAGTCTGAGTTTATTGTATCTACAGAGGCATGAAAATAAATCTTTTTGGGGAAAAGTTTTATTCAAGAGATCAATTTTAATCAGGATAGGTATGTTATATTTTTTTTGAGTTAGAGTGTTATTTTTTTTGGAAAGATCTCAATTTTCCTGGAAGGTCAAAACATATTAATTTTTGATAACATTGGATCTATGAAATCCTTGATTTGAGATAATTGGATCTTGATAAGATCCACAATAATGAGAATGGTTGAGACATGTTTACCCAGTGTTTACCTGGAGGTAAAGTTGAGACATTCTGACTAATTTTTGGGTTAGCGATAATCCCCACGAGAGTCAAACGGGGGGGTGGGGGGGTTTGGGTTTCCTCCTCTCATGGTGACATCACAAGATATTTAAAAAAGGAAACAAAAAATAGATATAAGATATGTGGGTTATGAACATTTTCTAGAGATGTATGGTTTTGAGTGGCATCACACATTTTTTATTCCCCATATTCTATGCAGTTTGGTTAGGATTTTTGGTACTGGTTTCCAGAGCTAAAATCAGGGAAATTAATGAGCTCTGATTGGATTTCTACTACTGTGACCTTTGATCTAATCCTGGTGTTTTTCTACTCCGTTTATTTAGATAGTGAAAATCTAACCTTCACAGTCATATCTATTTAGGTTACTTTATCAAGATGTGTTCTTAATTTTAGGATTCCTTCATACTGCATCTACTTTCTTCCTTTGATCCACTATTTTAACTGACTGTTATTATTCATATCTCACACATAATTTGGATTCAATTCCATATACTATTTATTATTAGAGGATTCTAATTTTTGTACTAGGTTTTTTTAGCGAAAGAAAAATTAATTTACATTGTGTGTTATCTTTGGTGTATCATTTATGCATTCATCGGTTACCACCATTCTTAATATATGCAATGTTGATGAAGATAAAATGATTCACATCCTACATTAAAATTATATTAAAATTGAGATAATATGTATTCATATTCTTAGATTAATTATAAAATTTTGTGAAAATATCCTCTCTTTTTTTTGGTTCTTTATGTATCAAAACTCTTCAAAAAAATCATTGTTCATGGTCTTTATGTCTTGAAAATTTTCAATGGTCCATCAAATTTAAGAAAAAATGAGTTATTCATTGGACTAATATGTGCTTCCTCTTTCTCCATAACCACCATAAAGAACATACTGGTTTAGGATCTCATCATATTAGTCATGACATATGAGATAACTATGAATAAGAAATATATGGAAAGGAGGAAAAGGAGGTCATTGAAACAAAAAATAAAATTTCATTCAAGGGCATAAAAAAGACACCTCCATTAGAGACACCAACTATTCTCATCATTCTAGTAAGATGGAAAAGTACATGAAAAAGAAAATATCTTTCCACTACTTTAAAAAAGAAAATCATAAAATAGAAGTTAGTTTCATTAGTTGAAAAAATAAGTCTCACATATTGTTGAATTATGCCTTAAACTAGAAAAAGTATAATTTCAATTAGAAAAGTAAGAAATCACTAAAAGTTTTAACTTCGGGTGCTAGAGCGGATTATCTTTCATTATCAAAATCAAGAAGCAAAAGTGTCTGGTGCCTCATAGCTAATGTCACTATATGTAATGAAGAAAATAATACAGGTTCTATTTCATTATCATTAAATTATTCAATCTATTATTTATGTTATGAAGATCTAATTAATGTTAAATATTGGATTCAAAATGGTTTTTGTGAAGTGGGTTCAAAAAAATTAGGATCATAAAAAGAAATAGAGACTATTTGTTTTGAAAAACGATCATTTTGGGAAAGAAAAAGATTATTTTGTTTTAAATTAAAAAGAACAACAAAATATTGGTAATATGGAATCTAAAATTAAATATCTTATAAACCCAATTTCTCAATTCACCAATGGTGATCAATATTTTAATATTATTTTAGGCTCTCAATTTATCGTTAAAAGTAATTATATAATAGGTTTCTAAAAACAATCTAGATTTTCCAAAAAAATATAAAATATGAACTTTTTTTAAGTGAACATTCCCAAAGAAATTTTGAAATTATTTCACGAAATTTGAAAATGATATTTATGAATACAATTGAAAGAATGCGAGATATGGTAAACCAAAAATCATTTATCTTTATTCTCATATTTCTAATAGAAAAATATTTTCTAAAAATGTTTGGATTCCAAATTATTTATTGTAAAACATAACTAGAACCAAGATAATGGTTCAAAAAACATTAGTCTCATAATATTTTGTATAAAAGTCTCTCAAGGATTGAACCTAAGAAGCTACATGGCATATGGATTGTGGTTTATCGAGACACGTTTATAGTGATCATTTTGAATTAAATCATCTCAAAGAAATCAACAGAGGACAGGTCACATTTGTAGATGATTCAAAATATAAAATAATTGGTATTTGTATGATTGGTCTATCCAACAATACAATAATTAAATATGTTTAATTTCTAACAGTATGAATAATAATTTACTATATATTGGTTAATTGTTTGATAGTGCATTTATAATTACTTTTGAATGTTATTTTATAATGTTTTTAATTCAAAAGGAATACATTTATTTGATTCATCTCATTTTCAAATTATTTATATTATATATTTAAAATCTTTTAAATGTTAAAATATTACTTGTTTATGTGCATGAGATAATGAATATTGGCATTTGAATTTGTGGTTATGTCATTTTAACAAATACTCTCTATAAAGATCAGTTGTAACTAACAAGAATGAGATTTACAAAAAAAATAAAAGATAACATAGTTTGTGAACCATTCCAACATGGAAAGAAACACAAATATTCATTAAAACCTGAAAAGTAAGTTTCCTCCTATAAATCCATAGAACATTTTTGTCACGACTTGTCCCCTAGGGCCCATGTTGTGACTACCCCAAGCCCTCTTTCCATAGGCCAGGGGATGATGACTAGCACTGAAAAAGAATATCCCTATAATGGGAAGGCATTTCCTTTAAACTTGTACAAACACAAAAATCAAGAACACCACAAGAAGAAACCACGATGTAAACTGCTATAGTAAAAAATGTACTGAAAGGAAAGGGGCCAGAATATAAGACCAACTAAAAAGTACACATATAGCAAAAAAGAGAAAACAGCTCCTAGATCATCAACTGATGATCTTACTTGAATGGTAGGTATAGATCATCTCCAAAGCACACCACGTCATCCAATCTCCTCCACATATCACCTAGTCCTGGCTTCCTCGAGTCTCAGTCCAGCAGCTCATCGTCTGCACAAGACACAACAAGGTGTGGGTAAAGCCCATGTAGGGGTGAGTATAACAATAATTAGTAGGGACTCCTAGACCCCGGAAGGGCTCACATAATTCCACAAGTAAAACCACAAATCATGATCTCAATAAAAAAGCACAAAGCAATAGATAAAGCTCACACAAAGTCTCTAATAAAACTAGTTATTAGTGAAGTATATAAGTAAAAATGATCAGCCGTGGAGCTGAATCATCTTATTCTATCAAGTGGCACTGCTTTTGACCATAAGGAGTCTAACCCACATAGGATCAATAGATACTAACCCACGCAATGACCCACATAAGATCTGACCTGCCCGAAGTTTATAGTTACTCACCCCTACAATGACCCACATAGGATATGAACGGCCTAGAGTCGATAGGTATTAACCCTCGCAATGAAGCACACATGATTGGTATGCGCTAACCCACATAGGATTTTTGAGCATGGACCCACACAGGATCTCACCCACAAAGGATCGATAGGTCGATGGTCCATGACGGGCCGCTCTAAGGCTGGTCCTCATCGAGCTATGAGGTGCTGATCCATAGTGGGTCTCTAGGTGCTGATCCACACATGATCACTCGGTGATGATCCACATATGATCACTAGGTTTTTACCCACACAGGTTCACTCAGTACTAAACTTTGTGTGATCTATCTCCAACCACTTCCCCAATGCCAGCCATTGGATTCTCTCTCATAGCATGCATGATTTTGGGAGAACCTCTCCTAAATCCATCAGTTGTATTTCAACTTGTATGAAGTCCCATAAAGAAGTAACCCGATGGTTTGTCACGTCATAAGGGTTCCAACCAAATAGACGGTGTGTCAACCAGATGCATGGACTGTTATTTAAAGGCATTTTAGTGGCGAGGGCCCGGTTGGATTCATGTGCGATCCAACTTATACATATTCAAGATTTCTACAAAACACAATTAGATTATCTCAAAAGGATCTCCATATCACAAGGGTCCTTATTCCACAGACGACACGTCGATCGAATGCCTTATCTGTTAGTTACAACCCTTTCTGTGAAACGGGGGAGATATCACCTCATTCCAGCCCGGCTCGGTCGGGCCTGCCAGAATATGCCAAAAAGACAACTTCCCTAAAGGGATCCCACCACCATTGACAGCGTGTTGAACGGACACCCGGTTCTTCAGTTACGTGTATTTATTTATTCGGGGACTGGTTAGGTCTGGGCCCGATCCAACTCGGTCAGACTGGCCCGACATAATGGGTCCCAGGGTTTACCTAACCCCATCAAGGTTCGACATGTAAAGGGTCGGCCCGGTTCACTACGTCTAGCCCATTAGGGTCAGCCCGGTTTGGTTCACTGGCCCGGGCTACTGGTCCGGCCTTCTGGGTGGGTCCAACCCGCTTGCAGGTCCAGCTCGAGCCTCCAGAAGGCATTTGGCTGACCGAATTCTGCCAACAAGGAGTGGCATGGGCCGCGTCGCACCCTCCTACTAGAGCCACTTCCACCGATGGTGACTACAGGCATCGCACATGTCCCATGTGGCTGGCTTGGGCCGGCATCCACGGCGCGCGGCGGCGTGCCCCTTTCCACCACCCGTGGCCGGTCACCGCGGGACTCCTCCAGCAACCGTCGGTTGCCGATGACATGGTGCACCAGTGTTTTCTTCTACGGGTCACCGGATGTGCTCTTATGTCCATTCATGGTGCCTTACGTGCCTACGGCTCTCTTGCACTACCATTGTCATAACGTGACCCGCTATTTTTTGTTTCCCTCAAATTAGAAACTGTTCCCCGAAGTTCACATCAAGAATGAAATGATAGAGAGTTTGGGTCTTGTCTATTTGGCATGTGTCCTCCAGGCTAAGGTGATAGAAAGATGGAGAGGATTTAATATATCAAAAGAAAACATTAAAATAAACTCCCTACCTGGATGATTTGTTCGCTGATGTCGATCGACAGAACTCCTTCGCCGTCGTCATTGGTTCATGATTCGGTGGCGTTCGTCATCGCTTGCTGGAACCGGTATCATCATCCAAGTGGTTGTCATTGTGGTACTTTTCCAGAGCTTCATCTCTTGGTGAAGTCATGCTAACACTTTATATATCATGTCGTCTTTTTATAACATAATCATTCATTACATTACACAGAACTGAGGATCATTAAGGTTTAGTGTCTTGGAAACCAGGATCATAATACATGAAAACAACAAAAAAACATTCTTCTTAAACACTTGAAAGGCTTATACATAAGTTCATCCTAGGTTCATTACTGTATCTCATAACCAGGGGACATACATCAAAAGAAAGTGTTAGCAGAAGGCCCAGTAAGGGAGACAAGAGAAACATTTTACAATTGAACTTGAGATACTTCAATAAGGTTATGAAAAGAACTTTAAGGAATGAGAAAGAAATCATGAGATATATCATAATAAAAATAACATTTTTCATAACTTTATTATGTGTCTGCAACATTTAATTTTGACTATAATTTCGCTTCACCAATTTCCATCCCCATGGTGTCATTAAAATTTACCAAGGATATTCACCAAGGTATCAGTCTAAATGGTCATCTCTAGAGATTAAGTATTTACCCAATGCATTGGAGCACTATATGGGTACACCCTTGACATTTCTATATTATCATGTGATCCACATATATAATCATAAATCATTTCATAAGCAACCCATATAGCATAAAATAAATGGGTTTCATTTCATAATCATAATGTTTAAAAAACTGCATTAAAGACATGATTTTTATGTCACTTTAAACCCATGGAAAGGGAAAGTGGGTTTCATTTATGTAAATAACAGAATTTAAAATATAAAATTTTGATATATAAGTGAATACCCATGTAGAAATTAGATCTTTTAGTATTCACGTAATAACATAAAATAATTTTTATAAAAAGAAAGAGGCATTTTGAGATGAAAATTCTGCAGCATAACGGCTACGTTACAGGGTTTTAGAAAACATTGAAAAGAGAGGGGAAATGGGTCATCCACTCATAAATGATCTATAAAAATAGTATAAGGACAGAATATAATGGATATGAATCATGGTAATTAAATTTTAAGGACATACCATTTGAAATGAAAACATGGAAGTAAGACAAAAATAAGATTTCTCTTATTAAAATTCGGCAGCCTAACGACATCAATTAAACTTCAATAAAAATGAATTGACAAGATCAAATAGGTTATCTAATCATATGATCATAAAAGATCATTATTATAGATATATAGATCATACCCCAACATGATAAAAAGGAACTTGAAAGACTTGGCAAGAAAATAGAACTTGAAAAATGAGAAGGGTGAAAGAATCCCTTAAAAATTCAGCAGCCTAACGACGCCACTTAAACATTCATAAAACAAAATGATCAGAGTAAGAGGTGATCTCAAATAATATGAACATAAAAAGAGAATTAAGTGTAATATAAAAGAACATACTCCCACATAAGAACATGGAGCATAAAAGGAATGACATTAAAGAGATTACTTGAAAAGAAAGAGGGAGGTCAGATCCCTTACCTTAAACGTAAATCTTAAAACTCAATGGTTGGGACCTTGATAGGATTGAGGGAACCTTGGGAGGACTACTTTGGAGGTATGGAGACCAGAACTTCATGGAGAATTATTTTGGAGTCCAAAGTATGAGATAATGGCTTGGTATTTATAGAGAAAGTGAGGGGACAAGGCATTAATGGCCAAGGGACATCTCATTGGTGGTTTTGGCAAAACCATGGGCTTGCCCATGGTATTTGCCCATGGTATTGGCCACTTGGGACACCTCATACCTTATCATACTATTCATAAGTCGACCATATTGATTACATACTAAATACATAATTTAATTATGTCATTAAACACCCGTAACTAAAAAACTGTATTTTCACTATTCAATGAAAATTTTTCATTCTCAGAAAAATCCCAAAATTTTACCTTAACCAAATATCGATACTCTGATTAAATATATGAACTCCATTTTATAAAAATAATTTTCTAAATATTTTTAATTTAATTTTTAAATAAAAACACTATTCACAAAAAAATTCAATTTTTCAGAAAAAACCCCAAAAATTACCATAACATAATATCGGTGATCTGAGTTCAAAAATAAAGTCCATTTTATAAAAATACATTTCTAAATTTTTTCATTTTTATTTTTAATTAAAAAAAACTATTCACCCCAAAAACTAATACATCACTAATAATTTATGAAACAGTTATTTACCCATTTTATTGAATCATATTACTTAATCTAGGTGTCTAAATTATATTAAGACTTTCTTTGAGTAAAATTACAAATCCATTTGGTCACATTACTAATCCTAAGCGTAAAATCACTATTCATAATTTAATATTCATCAAAAATTATCATGATCTTATTAGACTCCAAATTCCTTACTGAACACTTTTGCAGAAGACCTTTTTTTGAAAATCATTACACATCATTAATTATTTAAGGTTTACATAAATATTTAAAAATATCCTTTTTTTCAAAATTCATCAATAAAGACATCCTAAAATTGTCTGGACATTTGAAATTTCACTAACATCGCTAAAGGAAGAAATGTCAATTTATTCATCCCAAAGGATTACACAAAGAAGATAGGGTCTCGTCACATAGCCCCTTATAACACCAGCATATGACCTAAGTGTAAGGTCTGCTATGGTGAGAGAATCTAAGGGAGGCTCAGATAACATTGCCCTAGTAGTAATCTCTACTAAACTGAACTTCTCCCGTAGGCATTTCCATTCAAGCTTGACACGCTGGAGTTTGGCTTGGGCTTGGTCCAAAGCGAAGCGCAAAGATGCCACCTCCTTCCCAAACTCTGATAAGTGGGCTTCATAAGGTTTGAGTCTACTGGATGAAGACATCGACACCTCTTTCTGCATTAACCATTAACATCTCTATTAAATCATTAAGAGTAAGTTAATATACTACTCAAAAAGTTTGGGTCATTACACATTACCCCGAGCTCCATATAAATAGGAGAGGGGGAGGGTGAGTAATGTACGTGGATTTAATGGGGTTCATTTAATAGGAACCTTCCTAATTCCAATGGTGTAGTTACAAGAATACAGGGGATTGAAGCCATTTAATCGATTGACAAGTCATTGGTCCTGCCAACGCCACTCATTCGTTGGAGAAAAGAAAGATAAAATGACAATAAAATTGTTATTTTTTTATTCTTTAAAAAGGTCCAAAAAACTAACCTCTTCTCCCGACATGCTGTGGTCGAAGTGAATCCACCCTTAAGTGAATCCTGGTGTTGTGGAATAATTGATGATCTCAGATTTTTTATCTGAGCAATGAGTCAAAAGATAGAAAATGCCTCACGTGGGTTTACTGAACAAACCCAAAAAAAGTTTATAAAATTATTAACAGTCATCCTTTACCAGTGCCGGTTGAGGTTAGGATCTGCCTGAGGGAAACACGTCCCAACGAACTCAACGGTACTCTTGTATATTAAATCTAAGTTACCATTTAGATGTTATGGATTTTAACAACAAAATAATTTTTACTTAATGATTTCATTTACGGCCAAAAACTAACTTCCATAGTTGGCCCATGCCGGACAATGTTAGTATCTACCTAAAGAAATAATACCCTCATGAGCTCAGAGGTAGTCTCGAATTTTTAATCTGAGTAATTTTTTATGAGTTATAATCATTTGAAAAATAAAATAACTTTATTTAATTTTTTTATTTACGATTATTCAATTTTAAGGTTTTCTCGCCAGAGGCCTGCACCGACTAAACTTAAGTCATACCTAGGATAAAATTGCTATCCTAAACGCAACGGTGCCCTCATATTTTTTATTTAGGCACCCATTTAAGAGTTATCCACTTTTTCAGGAAAACCACTCACATGTGCTATTTTAAACTTAACATTTTTTGACAGATAATTTCGGGCACTCCGGGCCATGGAATCACATGATGTCAGATTTCGCAGTCTCAAAAAAATTCCATATAATTAAAAAACTTATACAGGAATTTTGGGACATTACACTCTCCCCACATTAGGGCTTTACGTCCCTAAAATCCAAACCAAAGGAAAATAAAACAAATGAAGGTACTGAGCATGAATCTGAGCCTCTTGCTCCCATATTCTCCCTTGGATGTTCTCATGCTGCCACCAAACTCACACCAGAGGAACCAAATGTCAATGAAGGACTTGGTCCTATCGATCCTCTATCTCTACCAGGAAATCCGTAAAAGTCACCCCATTATCAATGTTCAACTCTCCCTAGTTGATAACGTGCGATGAATCATGAATTCCTCAACTTAGATGTGGCACATGAAAAAAATTATGTACTCGGTGCATTTGTGGGGGATGATATTGACCGTACACCACTTTGATCACTCTACTGAGAATCTAGAAAGGTCTGATGAACCATAGATATATCTTGTCGCCCTAGCCAATCCTCTGCAATCTTCATCAGGGTGAGACCCGTAGGAAGACATGGTGTCACTCATCAACCCCAAGGGTCTCCATCTCCTATGGACATAAGGTTTTTGTTGGCTCTGTGCAGTCTTCACTTTATGAAAAGTGAGGCATCGTGATACATCTCTTCCATTGCTTCCTTTATCCATGGCCACCAGTATAGAAACTGTAGGTCCTAGTACATATTTTCCACTCATGGATGTAATGTTAAAGGGAATGTGTGGAAATCCCTCATCACCTCCTCCTGAAGCTTCACTGGTAATATGGTGCATCCTCTGAAGAGAAAGACATGCTCCCCACCATTAGAAAATCCATCAGGAGACCGTCTTGGGGATATCTAAGCACATCAGGCCTCACAGTCAACATCCCCAATCGGTTCCTCCCGAATTCGATGAAGAATTGGGGGAGTGATAGTTATAGACTAGAGGTAAGCTACTCCATATTTATCCACAAAGGTTATCTGCAGCACGACTAGCTGCTTTGTCACCAAACTCGGCAGTTGTAGACTAGACCTTCTACTGAGTGCTTCTGCTACCACATTCCCCTTCCAAGGAGTATAGACTATCTCAAATTCATGGTCCTGGATGAACTATATCCCTTGTCACTATCTCATGATTAGATCCTTTTATGAGAATATATACCTGAGACTCTTTTGATTAGTGTAAATATTAAACCACTCACCCATCAAGTAGTGTCGCCACATCTTCAGTGCAAAGACCACTACTACAAAATCCAGGTCATGGGTAGTGTAGTTCTTCTCGTGCTGTATCACCTACCATGATTCGTAGGTGATCACATCCCTCTCCTATATTAGGAAACAACATAGTCTGGTCCCTGATGCATCATAGTAGACTATATACCCAACTCCCTCTTCTGGTAGCCTCAAGATGGGGGCACTATTCAATCACTATCTCAACTTTTGAAAGCTCTACTGAAACTTCTCCATCCATAAGAAAGTATCACCCTTCTTCTTCAAAGCTAAAAATGGTGTTGTTACCCTAGATAATTATGGTACAAATTTCTAGTAATACCCAGCCAAAGTAGAGTTCCCTCTCCCTTCAGGTAGGTAATCATGGAAACTTATTTTGAAAAGATGTCCCCACAATCTACCACTACTATTGGTAACTGAAAACTCAAAACTCATATTGCCACAAGGGTAAGGATAACCAACTGAAGAGTGATCGGCTGCACCCTCTTGTGCATGAGTTTATCCTGTACTACCTGGGTTTCCTTTTTCTCTGACCAAGGAAACCCCCATTCCAAACTAATGGCATAAGGCCTCGATACTACCACCAAGAAGTTCCGACCAAAACTCTCACCTTAAGGGTCAGATCACACCATCATCATAAGTGTGATTATTGAGTCTCCTCCTAAATGTATCTCCAGAAGTAAGGGTCAAGTCATCGGTTTTACAGGAAACTCTAGGTCTTGAACAATATTCGTGGAAAGAAGGAATGATTGGTACTTGTTTCTATTAATATGACATCTAGTAGTAGACATAGACCATACCTAGAATCATTCCTATAGCCCTTGGCTCACACTCCTTGACCACATGCAGTGACTTCTTTCCCATGTCCTTTAGATCCCTGAGCATGGTGGGGACCATATTGGGGTGGTGGTTGTAACATGTCAAAATGTATACCACCTCATGCTGCTCTCCTAGCTCCACTTCCATGTCTATTTCCCTACAGATTCATCTGTCCCTATCACTTCCTCTTCCCAAAACATTTTACATGCCCAAGTCTCTAAGAATGACATTATTTTTCTACTTTCCCACTACTAACATTCACTTTCTGTATCCGCTCATCCAAATAAATTCAACCAAAAAGGTTTTCTCTAGAACACTAAGATAAGTAGGAATGCATATATGAATAGTGATGTCTCAGATGTCCCTAAACACACCTCTATTTGAAGCCTGGGCCCTGAAGCACTTACCGTACTGTATTCATCGAGTACCTAGGATGTTTGGTATGCCTCGATGAATACTCCGCTACCGACATGTCGTCCTGTTGAAGTTGTAGAAGATATAGGGAACAAACACCCTTTATCCTTCTATGGCAATAGACCCCCTTCTCTGAGTAAGTTTATCAATATTTTCCAGATAAAATTCACCTCTTTACAAGACTTGGGTAATCTAAACCCTGTCATTGTTCTGTTAATCCACGTAGAAGGCTCTCTACCAGGACCGCCATCTGATTGAATGGTGCCCTGGCTAGATGGAAACTCAGCCACCTCTTCAAGCCAGTCCTTAGCCGCCTGTGATTTGGGCTTGCCTCAGAACCTGAGGGGTATATGATGCTAAGACACATTTAAAGAACTATGCATACATGTGTCCTCCACAGGTACCGCCAGTTGTAATTGTTGACCAATGGGTAGTGTTATAGCTGGCACACTACACGAAGGTACCATCTCGGGAAACGGTCCATGTACTGAATCCTCATCACCATGTGGACCGTCCTCATGTTCATGCACTGATAAAGACTAGCAGCTAGGATCACCATCTAATATACTGGTGTCCCAACATTGCAGAAAAATCTTGCCATAGCCTCCAGCTAATCCTCAGCTTCCTGGGGATCTGTATCACCTTGAAACCTCAAAGGCCTCTGCTTCTGGAACTCATTCAATGTGATCAGTCGGCATGCATGGTCCACTGGTAGAATCTATTGGTAACTGCTACCCAACGGGTGGTGGTTCTACTGGTACACCACCCGAAGGTGCCGACACAGTAATAGGGCCCCCCACCGAAGCATCGTCACTTGGTGGGCTGTCATCATGTACTCTCTCGGGAATCCTAGCTAGCTATCTACGCGACAGCATCCTGATAAGGAACAGGTGCTCCATGGACATTATATTATTCACGGTGAGATGACACCAATGTAACCATGGAAAAACATTTCCAAAACAAAGGCAATCAGTGTTTTTGTGCACCGGGTAGAAAATCAGAATCCATGGTCTTTGTGTATGGATACGTCGGTCACCGCACCAACATTGGACTCCCTGAACTAAAAACCACACTCAAAAAACTTATCACTATTTCTACATTGAAAATATCAGAGTCCTAGTTCTTCAGTAGATCCAACTCCTATGGTACCACTTTGTCGCGACCCGTCCCCTGGGGCTCGTGCCATGACTACCCTAAAACCCACCTTCCATAGGCCAGGGGCTGGAGACTACCACCAAAAAAGAATATCCCTATAATGGGATGGAATTTGATTTTAAACTTATACAAACACACAAATAAAGAACACCACAAGAATTAACCACAATGTATTATGATGTAGTAAAAAGTGTACTGAAAGTAAAGGGGTGAAATCCAATCCCAACTGAAAAGTACAAGTACAACTGAAAAGTGAAAAAAAAACTCCAAGATCATCCACCGAGGATCCTACCTGAAGGGTAGGTACAGATTGTCTCTATAGCACACCATGTCATCCCATCTCCTCCACGTATCACCTGGTCCTGGCTCCTTCAAGTCTCAGCCAAGCTGCTCGTCATATGCACAAGACACAACATGGTGGGGGAAAATCCCATATAGGGGTGAGTATAACAATACTCAGTAGATACCCCAAGACCCCCAAAGGTATCAATGAATAATACAAGGCAAACCAAAAAGCATGATCTTAATCAGAAAGCACAAATCAATAGACACAGCTCAAACAGAGTCTCAACTCAAACTAGGTATTAGTGAAGTATAAAAGTACGGATGATTAGTCACGAAACCGAATCATCTTATTTTGTCAAGAGGCACTATTTCTGACCACAGAAAGTCTGACTCATATAGGATTGATACATATTAACCCCCACAATGACCCACACAAGAACTGACCTTCTCGGAGTCGATAGGTACTAACCCCCGCAATGACCCACACAAGATCTGACCCACCCGGACTCGATAGGTAGTAACCCCCTCAATGACCCACACAGTATCGGTATGCACCGACCCACACAGAATGGATGAGGACCGACCCACACAGGATCTGACCTATACAGGATCGATAGGTCACTGGTCCACAACGGGTCTCTCTAAGGTTGGTCCTCATCGGGATACGAGGTGCTGATCCACACATGGTCTCTAGGTGTTGATCCGACAAAGATCTATTGGTTTTTATCCACATAGTATCGCTAGGTGTTGACCCACACTGGATCCCTCTGTACTAACCTCCGTATGATCTATCTCCAACCTCCGCCTCACTGCCATCCACTGGATTCCCGCTCATAGCATGTTTGATTCTAGGAGAACCGATCCTCAAGAAATCGGTCATCTTTCAACCAGTATGAAGGCCCACAATGAAGTAACCTGATGTTATCTCCTGTCATAAGGGTTCCAACACAACAAACGGCGCGTCAACCAGACGATTGGTCTACATGTTATAGGAATTTTATTGCCGAGGACCCGGTTGGATTCATGTGCGATCCAACCCGGCCATGCTTCAACTTTCTCCAAAACTCAATTAGAGTGTCTCAAAATGACTGACTTGTCACAAGGGTCCTTATTCCATAGATGGTGCATCAATCAGACTCACAGTCCATTAGTTAAACCCCTTTTTGTGAAAATGGGGAGATCGCACCTTGGTCCGGCCCGGCTCAGTTGGACACTCCGAAATATACCCAAGGGACTACCTCCCTAAAGGAGTCTCAATTCCACTAATGGAATGTTTAACTGAAACCTGGTTCATTATTTACAAGCGTTTATTTATTCGGGGACTGGTTGGGTTTGGGCCCGGTCTGACTTGGTTAGACCATCCCGACGCAACGGGTCCCAGAGTTTACATGAACTCGCCCGAGCTGGCCCATTAAGGTTCAGCTTGGTTCACTATGTCTGGCCCATCGGGGGAGGACCGGTTTGGTTCACGGCCCCAGCCCTCCGAGTGGGGCTCGGTCCACCAGCACTGGCCCGCCAGGTCGTCGGTCCGACCCATAGGGTCATGGGTATGGCCTAGCCTGCGGGTGGTTCTGGCCCACTGGGTATGTCTGGCCTACTTGGCCTGCCCGCATTGACTCAGTCTGCCAGAAGTCGGACCACCTCCCTCAATGGCCCTGTGGTTGTGGGGCCATTTCGCCCAACCGGTATGGCACTGCCCCACCACTTTAATCGGTCGGCTGTTTGGCCGACCCTGTTCCACCAACATGGTGTGGCACAGGCCGTGTTGCCTCCTTTTGTCGCAACCGCTTCTGCCAGTGGTTCATGCGGGCACCGCACTTGTCCCACGTGGTTGGCTCAGGCCGACCACCCTTGGTCGACACGGTGCGTGATGGCACACTGCTTTCCACCGCTCGTGGCCAGTCACCGCGGGTCTCCTCCGGTACCATCAGCCCCCACCAACCAGGAGTGCCAGCAGTTTCTTCCATGGGTCACCAGATGTGCTCCGTTGTCCGTTCTTGGTGTCGTTTACGCCTACATCACTCTTGCGCTACCTTCATCAAAGCGTGACCCACTATTTCACGTTGCCTTCAAGATGGAAATTGTTCCCCGATGTTCACATCAAGAATGAAGCAGCAGAGGGTCTGGGCCTTGTTAGTTTGTCCCACACCCTCCGCGTTAAGGTGATATCAAGTGGGAGAGGATTTAATTTATCAAAGACAACTTCATAATAAACCCCCTCCCTAGAAGATTTGTTTACTAATGTCGATCGATGGAACAACTTCATCTTAGTCATTGGTTTGTGATTCAGTGGAATTCGTCATCGCTCACTTGAACAAGTTTCATCTTCCAAGTGGTTGGCATCATGGTACGTTGCCAAAGCTTCATTGGTGAAGTCGTGCCAAAACACTACCCCGAGATCTATATAAATAAGACTGGGGGTGGTTGAGTAACATACGTGCAATTAATGGGGTTCATTTAATAGGAATCTTTCTAATTCCAATGGTAAAGTTACAAGAATAAAGGGGAGTCAACCCATTTAATGGCTTGACATATCGTTGGTCCCACTAACGCTGCTCATCAATTAAAGAAAATAATGATAAAATAACCATAACATTGTTATTTTATTATTCTTTAAAAAGGTCCAAAAACTGTCCTCTTCTCCCGAAAAACTACGGTAGAAGTGAAGCCTCCCTTAAGAGAATCCTGGTGCTATGGAATCAATGGTGCTCTCAGATTTTTGATCTTAGAAATTAGTCAAAAGACAGAAAACACCGCTCGTGCGTTTACTGAATGTACCCGAAAAAAAGTTCAAAAAAATATTAAAAGTCACCCTCGACCCGCGCTGGTCGAGGTTAGGCACTGCCTAAGGGATGCACGTCCCAACAAACTCAACAATACACTCAGATTTTTAATATATGTTACCATTTAGATGTTATGGATTTTAACAATAAAATAATTGTTACTTATTTATTTTATTTACGGCCACAAAGTAGTTTCCATAGTTGACCCATGTCGGCCAATGTTAGTATCTTCCTACAGAAATAATACTCTCATGAGCTCAGTGGTGGTCTCATGTTTTTAATACGAGTCATCTTTCATGATTTATAAGGATATATAAAATAAAATAACTTTATTTAATTATTTTATTTATTGTTATGCCATTTTCGTGTTTTCTCTCTGGAGGCATGTGCCGACTAAACATAAGTCATGCCTAGGGTAAACCAACTATCATCAACACAATGGTGCCATCAGATTTCTGATCTGGGAACCCATTTAAGAGTTATTCCACTTATTTAGGAAAACCACTCACATGAGCTATTTTAAACATAATATTTTTTGACGGATCATTCCGGGAACTTCAGGCCTCAGAATAACGCGATGTCAGATTTCGTGGTCTTAATGTAATTCCATATAATTAAAAAATACAAAAATTCAAGGACATTAAAATTTTCACCTTAATCTTTTAGGAAAAATTAAAGACTCAACTATATGAGGTGAATATTAAAACATTGTAAATATTGATGATTATATGTGATATACTTGGGTTTTTTTAAACTCATAAAAAGGAGGTAGATAATGTATGTAATAAATTTTCCATGAAATTAAAAATTAAAAGGGCTACAAGATCTTGTCCCTTGGATGTGACCATGGTGGAAAATTTTATATCCAAGACTCTAATGAAAATTATACCTCATAATTTTATCATCATTCCTACTCTGATCCTAGAATAGCACAACAAAATGGGGTTCTAAAAAGTTTAAATAAGACCCTTTGGGAAATATCTAGGACTCCCTTGACTGAGTTTAACCTACCTCATGACATTTAGGATAATGTTTTCAACACTACTTATAATTTCCATTATTATGTGCTTTTAAGACCCATCATTATAAAAAACCCTTATGATCTTCGAAAAGGAAAATTTCTACATATGTATACTTTATGGTTTTCAGTTGTAAATTATTTATCCTTAATGATAAGGATAATATAGGAATGGTGGAACCAAAAACTGATGAAGGTATCTTTCATAGTTATTGAAACTGAAGTCTACATATTGATTCTTCATTAATTGTACCAAGATCATAGAAGAATAAATTGACATCCAATTTGGTAAAAGAATTCCAAAACATTAAACTCAAATTGATGATGATGTCGACCAATATAGGTTAACCTTACCTAAAAATCTATATTAAAAATAAATTTAAGATAATCAAGAACCCCCATCTACTCCTTTAATCAAGGTATGGGTTAAATCCAAAATGGATCCCCTTAAAAATGTTATTGGTGAATTGAAATATTCAACTCGAATAATAAAGACAGTATTAAATGAGGATAAAAATAAAGATTTTATCTCTCACAGTCAACCTAAAACCCTTAATGATGTTATTTATGATTAATAGTGGATACATTCCATTAAGCAGAAGCTACACCAATTTCAATGTAATAACCTTTGACTCACATGGAATGCACTGATAATAATCCAATTATTGGCATCAAGTGTCTTTTTCAAAATAAACATGAAGGGTGATGAAATATCCTTCATAAAAATGGAAAACATGTTACTGTATGATATAATTAAAAGGAAGGTATTGATTATAGTGACACCTTTTCACCCATTTCTCATCTAGAATCTATATGAATCATTTTTTCATTCACGTCACACTTTAGTTTTAAAAAATGTTCAAATGGTTATCAAATTTACCTTTTTAAATGGTTTTATTTAAGAAAATGTTTTATTTTATCTTGAACTTGGTTTATAAAATCCAATATTTTAAATTTATATTTCCATGTTACTAAATATCTATATGTTTTAGAAAAATCCCATCAATCTTGGTATGAATGGTTAAGGAAATTCCTTTTTTAGATGATTTTACAATTGGAAAAGGAGATTCTAATATTTTACTAATTTTTTTTTGAAATGTCTTATTAATTATTAAAATTTATGTTGATGATGTTATTTTAGACTCGAATAAAGATTTTTTTTATAATTAATTTTCTAATTTAATTTATAATGAATATGAAATGGGTTTATGGGATGAACCAAATTATGTCTTATTTTTTAAATTTCAAAAATTTCCATGAGAACTTTTTTGAACTGAAGTAAATATTCTTATGGTATTTTAAATCATTCTAGCATGGAAAGTGCTAGAGAAATTAGTACACCCATGATAACTAATTATATTCTAAAATTGGATGAATCTTATAAACCAATTATTAAGAATATTTATAGAGTATGATTGGAAGTATTCATTACTTTTCTATGCCCCAGTCTTGTAATTATTGAGAATGTTTTAAATTATTTTAAAATTTTAAAAAAAAATTAATTAATGTCTTTAAATGATTTAAAAATTTTAAAAAAGCATTAAAACACTATTTTTGAACAGTCAATTTTTTTAATGTAATGTGAGTCTGATAATTCAATAAAAATATTTGTGTTTGGATACAAAAAAGTCTCTCTGATTTTGGTTTACATTCACCTCCCTAGGCATAAGTAATGGGCCTTTACCAACCTTTACCAGACTATCTCTTCTTTGGAATCTTAAAATTCACAGGGATTGATGGTAATCCATTTATGCAGAAACATGAAACTCAAATAGTTTCTCCGTATTATATTTTAGGTAGCTTATCCAAACTCATCATGCAACTGACCTTATTCATGGTGGTAGTGTTCATCCATTATGTGACTTTATTGTATTAAGGGATTTGTGGGACCTTCCCCTCATGTTAGATACACAAAATTTTATAATAGGCTTAAAAATACCTAAATATTAACTCTCCTATTTTATCTAAATGTTATAACTCTATATTTCATCTAGTTTCACAATCCATTATTAAGTGGAACATATTGATATAATCCATCATTTTTTCATTCATTCATAAAAATAATACCCACACCTTTTGAGAAGAACCGCCAATAAATGCATGAAAATATTGTTAGATCCATTTGAATTATATGATATTTCACTCTTAGACCACATCTATATAAATTCTACTCTAGTTATTTTAGAGAATATTAATTACTAATTCCATTACCATCTCTTTGGTACTCATAACCATCGAAAGAATGTTTATACAAAAATCTAACCTTATTTCTCCTTTTTTATCAGGTATCATTTAATTATATATCAATATTCATCATATTGATTCTACAATTCCCTTTTCTATACTCACATTATTGTCAAAATTCATTTTCAATGATCTTTGACCATAATAAATATGATTAAAAAAGATTATTTTTACCTTTATCTACACATTTAACTCTTAACTCTATTTAAAATAGTATGAAAATAATGTTTTTTTAAATTTACTGCTCAAAATAATTTTCCAAATTTTATGTTCAATATTTATTATTAATGTTTCTTTACAATATTAGATTTTTTTACAAATAAAATATTAGTTCATTTATTATTTAAATTTTTAAATGTATTCATAATGAAATGGAAATTACTTTCTTAAATGTTTTAAAAATGGATTTTGTTTCACTTATGTGTATTTTTATCTTCCACTCAACATTTTATTACTTCATCAATTTTTAATTTTCAAGATTAAGTTATTTTAAATTATTTTACAAAAATAAATTATATGTCTCCTTAATACCTCATGGAAATGATTTTGGAAATGACTTTTAACTTGGATTTTGAAATTAAGTTATAAAAGTTTTATGGTAGTTTCTGTAATGCCTCACTTCCAATTTTATCTAAAATTATTATAATATTTTACTTAACTTCAAAATATTCATTTTTTATGAATTGGGGTATTCTTTCATCATTTATAGATTTATTTTTTATACCTCATTTTACGTATAATGATTTGTTCGCATTTCAATCACTTCCTTGTAAATATGATCACTATCACTCTCCATTTCTCATTTTATATATGTTTTTCCTTCATGTTAATGTTTTTATTATTAGGGATGTATTCTATATCATTGCTACTATTAAATTTCCACATACTCGTTACTCTATATTGAGTAAACAACATGTTTTATATAATTCAGATTGGGTGTGTTTCTCAAAGAAGGTACTTCACTTATTGATTGAGAAAATACTAATAGTCCCAATGATTTTTAGTTTTATAGGGACAATTATTGAATAATAAGGTAGTTTTATTATGTACTATTGTAATTATTGAAATTTTGTATGCTTGTTATTCCAATAATGTTGGTTATTGATTATTAAGGCATGTTGGTTATGTGTTGTTTATTCACTATTTTCAAATTTTGAATGTATTGAACTTGTTAATTGATTGAAGGTGAATAAAATAGTCCCCTGAGGTATTGGTAAGAATCATTAGGAAAACTAGTTTGGGTATTTGATGTATTTCTACCAAATTATTTAAGATGTCTTGGGAAAATTCTCAGAGGTTAACTTAAATATGTCTCACATTATATATTCCTTTACCAGGAAATCATTTATTGTTGTCCAATTATAACATAATAAATCTTATTTGGAATTTTTTTTATAAATATATTGGGAACTTATTATAAAACCATAGTAAATTGTGAAACAAGTTGTGAATAATAAATAATATATTAGGAATATCATATAGACACATGCCATATAATTATATTTGAAATTAAATTTTATTTATTATATATATACAATTAGGAAATCACTAGTATATATGTTCATAAATTATAAAGGAGCATTTATTTTTTGATAATTATGTAAAAATAACTTTTTCACATATGAACAATTTCAATCATTCCACTCATATATGTCAATGAATTGGAGGTATTTTAAGTTGATTTAGTTCTTTTTAAGAGTTAAAAAGAAAACATTGGGCCATTAAAATTTAAAAAATGATAGTTTTACAAAAAATATTTATTATTCCAAGATATAGGTAGACCATCCTTTATATTGTTGGAATTTCAATCATAATGTTATAGTCAGTTTTGTCGAATAAAAATTTCCTATCATCTGAAACAGACTACAAGATTACTGTATGTTGTATTGTTTTGAAAACATAAAAATTAAAAAAAATTAGTGCATTATAAAAATTTAAATTCCTAAAGATATAAAATATATATAATAAACAAATTCAACAAATAGTATTTATAATACCCAATAAGAAAAAGACATGCAGTGATTAAACAACAATATGGAAAGGACTTGTTAAAGAGTGCAAATAAGGTAGGATCATATAAACCAATAGAGGTTATAATTCAATGTAAACAATAATGATTTGAATCATAGAAATAAATATTTAACAAACAAATTTAAATTTGGGTATATTAACATAACCAAAAAATCAATTTAATTCAAGGAGGATAGACGTAAAATATTGAAACCAATATTTAATGGATGATGGGATGAATAAAAACAATTGACATATGAGATTGCATCTTATCCATATTTTTTCTAAACGTAAATATTCTTCCCACATGAGGTTTGCATTACAATGGTTCCCAATCATAATTAAAACTCATGACTGCACCAGTATATAAAATGACCATCTTCTAAGAGGTATCTAGTGGATTATTGAACCGGCTGTGAAATCCAAAAACTGTAATTTTTTACTATGTCGTCGATACACCATTGTGAGGGTGTTTCCATGAAATAGTATGGGTATGTACTATAAGATTCTTTAGGTAAAATTTACTAAAACTGCATATCTTTTATTCCATACCCCCACCCATCATGGTGGCCACAATTTTAAAACACCCATAATTCTATCAACAATTTTCACCCCTCCTCCACTGCATTCCCTTCTTCCCCACCTATAGGATTCATCATCTATATGGAAACCTATCCCAACATCCTTTGATAATCCACAATCAACATATGCACAAATAATATCAATCGGGATACATATAACATGGAAACAACCTCATTTGAGAGTTCTCATTGTACCCATAAATGTTCAGGATGCTGAACCTGTAGATTATCCAGTGAATGGTCCCTCTGATGAAAACCCCTAGTACTATTAAACCCAATCAGATGAACACGTGTGATATGGATATTTACCTCACATTTCTCCACTCCCATTTATTTTAATCCAAAACATCTAACAACATTTCATTATTATTAGATGGCATGGCATGTATGATTTTATACTACAATGGGCTCGTGTCACTAATCAGCATGGCGGGAAAATTGGAATACTTGAACATTTTAAAGATGGGTAATGGGATGGATTTCCATTGTTTGGTGGTGGGTTTTCATATCCCAAGGTCATGTACAATATTATTAAAGTCGTAAAAATAATAGTCAAGTTAGTACACCATATTTGCTATACAAGCCACTAGATAAGTAAGAAGAAAAGGATAAAATTTTCCAAATTACTTTCAAGTGTCACATTACAATCCAATTATTTATCCCTATTTAAAAACATTTCCAAAACTAAAAATACTCAAAAAAATGAACATCATTGTTTGAGGAAACCACAATGAAAATAATGAGATATTAAAGACTAAATAGAAAATTATAATTGACACATGGGAAAGTTCCATCTTGGATAAATGGATCTGCATGGAGTAATGACGCATTTCATGGGGAATACATGGCCTACATTGGAAAAACCAACAGAATCTGATTTATTTTGGTTTATATTTACAACACATCCCTTCAAACCAAAATTAGCTTTATTTTGAGCATTATTCTAAAATTTTTTAATGCATCTATCGGTAGTGCCTTTGTTAAAATATCTTCCACCTATTCTGTAGTATAATAATATTACAATTTTATCATTTTCTATTTCACATGATCTCTCAGAAAATTAAATTGGGTATCAATGTGTTTTCTTCTTCCATGATGCACCAGATTTTTTAGAAAGTTCAATTACAAACTTATTATCCACATATATGGTTGTGGGTCCATCCTACAGATTATTCATCTCTTTTAAAAGGTTTCTCAACCAAATTCCATCCCAAACGTTGAATGATGCCACCACGTACTCTAATTCACTTTCTTATAAGGTGACCACACTCTTCTTCCATGAATTCCTTGTGAAATTCATCGATCCAAGAAAAAATACATACCCAATGGTGATTTTACTTTCATCATGGTCACCTCCCAATTCACTATATGAGTATCCATTTAGCTTATCTTCTTCATTTTTTGGATAAAAAGGACCAAAATCCAATCTTCCTTTGACGTACTTGAGGATTCACTTTGATTCTAGCCAGTGTGTCTCTTTTTGTGATTCCATGAAACTACATAGAATCCCCACACCATATAAAATATCTAGCCTTGTGATTGTGAGATACCTCAAGATTCCAATTAGACTCTCGAACATTGTCGAGTCAATGATTCTTTATTCTATATATTTTTTCAGTTTTAAACTTATTGCTACATGTGTGTTTACAGAAATGTAATTGGCCATCTTAAACATTTCAAGAAACTACCTGGAATACTTATTTTGAGATATATATATGTTTCCATGTTTTTACTTCACTTAAATAACTAGAAAAAATTACATGAGACCTCCTTCGGTCATCTAAAAATCCTTGAACATATTCTCCTTGAATAAATAAAAAATGGGTTGACTATTCCCTATAAACAAAAAATCATCAATATATAAACATGAAATATGTATATCACCGTGATCATTCTTCTTCATGTAAACTTCATGCTCATTTGGACATTAGGTGAAGCCATTCTCTTGAATATATTCTTCGATGCATTCATTCCAATAACGTAGAGCTCGCTTCAACCCATAGAGATATTTCTACAGTCGATACACCTTGTATTCCTCCCCTTGCATAACAAAGCCTTGAGGCGGGTCAACATTGACCTCTTATTATTGAATTTCATTAAAAAATTCAAAATTCACATCTGGTGGGTAGATCATCCAACTATGATGAACTATATAGGAGAAAATCTTTCTCACAGTGTCAAGGTGAGCAATAGGAGAGAAGAATTCTTCATAGTCCACTATGTACTTCTGTTTGTACCCATTTTCTACCAGCCTTTCCATGTATTGCTCAATATATCCATCATCATTTTTCTTGATCTTGTACGCCCAATTGTTGAAAATTATCTTATGAATTTTTGTGAGTGTAGTTATCTCGCATGGTTCATTTTTCAATATGGCATGAATTTCTTCTTCTATAGTGATTCTCCAATATTCTCCCTGCATGGCTTCTTGAAATTTTAGAGGGTCATAATCTTCTTACAATAAAAAAATATTTACCTCTTTGATTTGCTCATAGATGTCACACATGTTTTTTATCTCTTATAGGCACCAAAATTAAGGATGATCTGGCCAGGTTTTGACTTGATGAGGTGCTTTCAGCCATGATGGAATGTACTCCTAGACTTCTTCCAAATGATGATGTTCCAGAGGAAGGTGTTTCGGGAGTTTTCTCTTGATGATCATGTCTTTCCTCCAAATATTATGTCTCAACTATAATTGTTTTATTTAATTCATCATCATTCCATTTCCATTCTTCTTCCTCCCTAAATACCACATCTATACTCACCAATAATTTATTAGTTAGTGGATTATATAGCTTATAGTCATTATACTCTGCATAGTAGCCAATGAAGATGAAATTTTCACCATGATAATCAATCATCCTTCATTATGATTCTAGAACTTGAGCATAGGTGGTACACCCAAAGATTCTTAGGTGTTCCACACTTAGTTTTTAGCTTCTCCATGCCTCTTGTGGTGTCAAGTTTCTAATTCACTTTCTTGGACAATAATTGAGTAGGTAGGGATTGCATTTCATTGCCTCTCCCCAGATGCTCTTTGGTAACCCTTTCTCCTCCATCATGGTCTTCTTCATGTCGAGGATGGTGTGGTTCTTTCTTTTTGTGGTGCAATTTTATTGTGAAATGTGGGTTGTATTGTATTTTTTTTAATTCCTTATTCCCTAAAAAAATACTGAAATGCGTTTGTAGTATATTATACACCTCTATCTGATCTATGTACTTTGATTTTTTGTCCACATTCATCTTCTACACATGCTTTAAAACTTTAAAAGATATGAAAAGCATAAGATTTTTCATTGATGCAATACACCCAAATATTTATACTGAAATCGTCAATGAAGGTAATAAAATACCTATTAACCCCAAGTGAGGGTGTTTTATGTGGTCTGAAAATATCAGTGTGAACCAACTGAAGTGATTCCTTTTCTCTTCTAGACACTCTACTTATGAAGGAGTTCCTTTGTTACATATCAAGTGTATATGCCTCACACAAATGATTTGTAACTTTATTCATCAGTAATCTGCACACCATGCTTGATGAGGATAAAAGTTTAAGGCCACTGAAATAGGGATTTCCAAAGCATAGATTCCATCTCCATGATTCATTCTTCATGATTCCAAAAAGTCACCCCCCTACCTTTGTGTTTATATGCAACGGAAACATGTGATTATTCTCTATTTAGACATGATAAAGAAGTCACTTGCGAACATTTATTATAAGCAATGAATATATTTCCGTGTGTATAAAAAACCCCTCTTCAAGGAGTTGGACAATAGTAATGATATTATTTTTCATGTTTGGCCTATAATACACATTAGAGATGTAATTTGGCCCACCATTATTTTGATATAATCTGATTTTACATTTTCCAATAATCGGTACCTTTGATGATTCACTAAAACTCATGTTGCCATGATATTCTTTAGTGTGTTCCTCAAATAGCTATTTGTTACCACTCATGTAGTTGCTTTCACACGTGTCCATATACCACAAATCTAGTCATTCAAATGGCATTTCTTATGTGAGGTGGAGTATAGTTATTTCTCTTCATAGTCAGATGCTTCAGTATAGTTTGATTGTTCATCTTGACACATTTTTCTCCAACAATCGGAGGCATAATTTCCAAATTTATTTCAATTGTGGCACTAATCAGTCTTTTCATTTTCACGACCATGCATAAATAGGCCTCCGCCATTTCATCTTCCAAAGAAGATAGTAAGATTTTGTTGTTTTATTGATAACTTGAATGGTATCCACACCCTCTGCCTCTTTCACGATGACCACATCATTATGTTTTCCCATTATATTGTTCTTATAGATTCAACTAGGACTCTAAATCATGCTCATCATTAAACCTAAAATCTTTTTCATTCATTGATCATGCACTTGAGATGACCCCATCAGTTCTTCAGTGGACAAAATTTTCAAATCTTTTGATTATTCAATTTCCACAACCACGTGATCAAACTTAGTTGTGAGAGATCGGCATTCTTTTTCAATGATTCAAATGGCCTCTACTTTTTCACTATTTATTTTCAAATTATTAATAATAACAATTAAACATGAGAAGTAATCAAAGATACTCTCACTATCCTTCATGTGAGCAGCTTAGAACTCTATTTTTAATTTTTGAATATGATCCCACTTCACTTGATCAAATCCTTTGTAGATGGTGACAATGGTATCCCATGATTTATTTTATTTATGTTGCTTTAGCAATATTTTCAAAAGTGGATTCATCTAATCCTTGGTAGAGGAGGAACACTGCCTTGTTGCCTTTCTTCCATTGATTTTTGAGAGCTATCTTTTTTTATTTGTGAAAGAGGCTTCTTCCACAATAGTGGTTACTATATACCCATCATTAATGATCTCCCATAGTTATTGTGATCTGAACAATGCCTTCATTTAGATGCACCACCTTTCATAGTTGCCCTTAGAAAACTTCAGAACATGTGGTTAGATTGTGGTAGCCATATTTCGAAAATTGAGAATGGCTTGGTACCGACTCTAATACTATATTGTTGGATATTACAGCTGCTGAAAAAGTGAGAAGAAAAGGATAAATTTTTTCAAATATCTTTCATGAATCACATTACAATCTGAGGCTTTATCCATACTTGAAGACATTTCCAAAAAACTGAAAATACAAAAAAAAAATACACATCATTAATTTTGGAAAATACAATGAAAACAATGAGTTATTAAAGACTAAATAGTGAATCAGAATGGACACATGGGAAAGATACATTATGGAAAAATGCAGCCTCATGGAGAAATGACACACTACATGGGGAATACAAAGCCTTCATTAGAAAAACCAACAGACTCCTCTTTATTTTGGTTTATATTTCCAACACTCCCCTTAAAACCAAAACCGGCCTTATTCCAAGAATCTTTATTAATTTTTTGAATTCACATATTGATATTTCCTTTGTGAAAATATATTCTACATGTTTCGTAATATGACAATATTTCAATTTTATCATTTTTTGTTTCACATGATCTCTTAGAAAATGAAATCGGGTATCCCATGTTGCACTAGATTTTTGGCAATTTCAATTACCGAATTATTATCCACATATAAAACTATGGATCCATCCTGAAGATGCTTTATCTACATTAGAGAGTTTCTCAACCAAATTTCTTCATAAATAGTGGATTATTCATCCACATACTTTTCTTCACATGTGGATAAGGATACCTCACTCTTCTTCCTTGAATTCCATGTGAAATCTGTCGATCCAAGAAAAAATACATACCTAGTGGTGATTTTCCATACATGTTGGTCACCTCCCCAATAACTTTCTGAGTATCCATACATCTTTGATTCTTCATTTTATAGATAAAAAGACTAAAATCCAATATTCCTCTAACATACCTGAGGATTCATTTTCCTGCTATCCAGTGTGTCTCTTTTGGTGCTTCCATGTACCTACTTAGAATCCCAACACTATAGAAAATATATGGCCACATGATTGTGAGATACCTCAGACTTTAAATCAGACTTTTAAAAATTGTTGATTCAATTCTCTTTTCTTCCCCATCAATTTTTAGTTTTAAACTTTTTTCTACAAGTGTGTTTACATGATTATAATTGGGCATATTGAACTTTTCAATCAACTCCTTGGAAAACTTATTCTAAGATATATAGATTATTCTAGGATGTTTCTATCCTTCAATTCCCAAATAAATACATGAGACCTCCATAAGTCATCTCAAGAACCTTGAACATGGCCCCCTTTAATTCATCAAACATTGGCCGACCATTCACTAGAAACTGATAATCGTCAACATACAAGCATGCATTATGTATATCACTATGATAATTCTTCTTGATTTAAATTTAATGATCATAATGATATTGGGTGAAGCTATTATCTTGAGGATGGTTTCCAATGTGTGCATTCCAAGCACGTGGAGCTTTCCTCAAAACATATATATCTTTCTTCAGTAGATACACCTTTTCATAATCCCTTTGCATAACAAGCCTTTAGGTTGATCAATATAGACCTCTTCTTCTAGAATTCCATTAAAGAATGCAGACTTCACATATAGTTGGTACATAATCCAACAATGATGAATAGCAAGGGAGATAATCATCCTCACAGTTTCAAGGGGAGAAACAGGAGAGAATACTTTTTTATATTCCACATTGTACTTATAATTGTACCCCTTTACTATGATCATTGCCTTGTATCGATTGATATCACCATCATCATTTTTCTTGATCTTATACACCCATTTGATGCTAATGATCTTCTGTATTTTTGGGAGTGTATTCTGCGACCATGTGTAAATTTTCTCTATGGCACGAATTTCTTCTTCCATAGTGATTCTTCAAAATTCTTCCCTCATGGATTCAAAAAACATTAGAGGTTCATGATCTATATACAAGAAAAAAAGATTTTCCTCTTCATTATTCTCATAGATTTCACTCATGTTTTTTATCTTTATATGCACCAAATGTGATGATGAGTGAGCCGGTTTTTGACTTAATGAGGTGATTTAAAGAGTTATGGAATGAACTCGCGGACTTCTGCCAACTGATGATGTGCATAAAGAAGGTTTTTTGTCAATTTTCTCCGGATGATCATGACATTCTTCCAAATATTCTGTCTTGACTAGAATATTGTTTTTTTGATTCTTCATCATTCCATTTCCATGCTTCTTCCTCGCTAAAGACCACATCCCTACTCACCTCTACTCACCACTAATTTATTGGTTAGTGGATTATAGAGATTATAGGGTTTATACTCTTCATATTATCGGATGAAGATACACTTTTCACCATGATCATCAACCTTCCTTATTCTTGCTTTAGTAACTTTTTCATAGGAAACACACCAAAATATTCTTAGTTTCACCACACTTGGTTTGTAGGCACTCCATGCCACTTGTGATGTCAAGATTCTAACACTCTTGGTTGGACACTGATTGAGAATGTAGGAAGTGCATGCCACTACCTCTTCCCAGAATCTCTTTGGCAACGATTTCTCCTTCATCATGGTCTCATTCATGTCAAGTATGGTGTGGTTCTTTATTTATAAGATTCCAATTTGTTGTGTCATGTAGGCTGTAGTGTACTTTTATTTAAAGCCTTGTTCCCTACAAAAAAAATTGAAATGCATTGGTTGTATAATCTCCACCTCTATCAGATTTGAGTAATTTTATTTTGTGACCAATTTCCTCTTAAACTTGATATTTGTACGTTTTAAAGATGTCAAAATAGGAAGATTTTTCTTTGATGAAATACACCCAATTCATTGTGCTTAAATCATCAATGAGGGTTATAAAATACCTATTAACTCCATGTAAGTGTTTTTTAAGTGTTCTGAAAATATCAGTGTGAACCAACTAAAGTGGTTATTTTTCTATTTTAGAAACTCTACTTTTGAAGGAGTTATTTTATTGGTTGTCAAGTGTACATTCCTCACACACATGATTTGTAACTTCAATCATTACCAAGCCACACACCATCATTAATGAGGATAAAAGTTTAAGGTTGTTTAAATGGAGATACCCAAAGAGAATATTCCATCCTCACGAGTCATTATTCATGAGTTCAAAGAGACACTCCTTGACCTTTGTGTTGATATATAGTGGAAACATGTATTTCTTCACCATTTGGACTTGAGCAACAATTCTTCTATGAGCATCTCTTATAGACAAAGAAGAGTTTTCCATGTGTATGAAATACCCCTTACCAAGGATATGGCTAATACTAATGATATTATTTTCATGTTTGGAATGTAATACACATTAGAGATGTAATTTTTCTCACAATTCATTTGATAGATTTTTATTTTACCTTTTACAATCACAAGTACCTTTGATGAGTCGCCAAAACTCATGTCAGCACATACTTTTACAGTGAGTTCCTCAAATAGCTATTGGTTACCACTCATGTGGTTTCTTGTACCTGCTTCCAGATACCACATATCCGGTCTTTCACATTCCCTTTATTGTATGAGGAGGAGTGTGATGTCTTCTTCTTCAGGGTGAGATGATTTATCATAGTTGGGTTTTTCATCTTAACCCATTTTTCTCCAGCACTTGAAGTCATAATGGCCAAATTTCTTGAAATTATGGAATTGAAGATTTTTTTCATTTACATGACCACACGTAAATCAGCCTCAACCATTTCCACTTCTACAGAAGCTAGTAAAATTTTGTTGATTAATTGATGGCTTGGATGGTATACACACCCTCTACCTCATTTACAATGACTTCCTCATTGCATTTCCCATTCTTTTGTTTTTGTAGAGTCATCTTGGACTCTAAATAATTCTCTATAATTAAATCCACATTCTTTTTCATTCGTTTCCCATGCAATTGAAATGACACCATCTGTTCTTCAATGGAAAATTTTTATAAATATTTTGATTCTTTGATTTCCAAAACCACATGCTCAACCTTGGTTATGAGATATCAAAGTAGTTTTTTAATGACTCGAATTTCCTCCATTTTTTAACCATTTATTTTAAAATTACTAACATCAAAAATTAAACATGGGAAGTAATCATAGATACTCTCATTGTACTTCATGTGCACCACTTCGAACTCCACTCTTATTGTTTGAAGATGATCCTGCTTTACTTGATCAATACCTTTGAAGATGGTGCCAATGGTATCCCATGATTTCTTTCTTGAAGTTTCTTTCCAAATCTTTTCAAAAGTGGATTCATCCAATCCTTAGTAGAGGAGGAACAATGCCTCGTTGTCTTTCATCCTTTGATTTTTAAGAGTTGTATTTTCTTCATTTCTGAAGTTGTATTATTCCTCCGTAGTGGGTACTATATACCCATCAATTATGATCTATAATATTTCTTGTGATCTGAACAATGCCTTAATTTGGATTCACCACCTTTCATAGTTATCCTTAGATAACTTCCGAACTTGTAGCTGGATTGCGATGGCCATATTCAGAAAATTGAGGGTGTTTTGGTGGAAGATTTGATACCAGTTTGTTGGCTATACAAGACACTAGACAAGTGAGAATAAAATGATAAATTTTTCAAAATTTATTTCAAGCATCACATTACAATATGAGGCTTTATCCATATTTGAATACATTTCCAAAACTAAAAATTCACAAAAAAAATGCACATCGTTGATTGAGGAAAATATAATGAAAACAAAAAGACATTAAATGGTGAATAGGGAATTGGAATGGATTCATGGAAAAGATCCAATGTGGAGAAATGGATCTACATGAAGAAATGATACACTGCATGTGGAATACATGGCTTGCATTGGAAAAACCAACTGACTTCTATTTATTTTGGTTTTTACTTTTAACACTGCCCTTCAAACCAAAACCTACTTCATTCTAAGCATCGTTCGTAATATTTTTAATGAATCTATCTGTATTTCCTTTGTAAAAATATCTTCCACCTATTTTTTAGTATGAAAATATTCTAATTTTATCATTTTTAGTTTCACATGATCTCTTAGAAAATGAAATAGGGTATCAATGTGTTTGCTTCTTCCATGATGCACTGGATTTTTTGAAAGTTTAATTGCCGACTTATTATCCACATATATGACTACGGATCCATAATGAAGATTCTTCATTTCCATTAGAATGTTTCCAAACAAAATTCCATCATAAATATTTTATGATTCTACCACATACAATGCTTCACATATGCATATGGCGACCACATTCTACTTCCTTGAATTCCACATGAAAGCCGTCTATCCAAGAAAAAATAAAAATCCAATGGTTCTTTTCCATATATCTTGGTCACATCCCCAATCACTTTCTAAGTATACATATAGCTTTTCTTCTTCATTATATGTATGAAAAAAAGAAAAATCCATTTTTCCTTAACGTACCTGAGGATCCATTTTGATTCTAGATAGTGTGTCACTTTTAGTGCTTCCATGTACCTACTTAGAAGCCCAACACTGTAGTCAATGTCTGGCCTTCTGATTATGAAATACCTCAGGCCTTCAATCAGAATCTTGAACAATGAAGATTCAATGAATCTTCCTTCTCCATATTTATTTGTAATTAAACATGATGCTACAGGAGTGTCTACATCATTAGAGTTGTCCATCTTTAACTTTTCAAGAAACTTATTTTCATACTTATTTTGAGATATATAGATACCTCCATGTTGTTTCTTTACATAAATTCCTAGAAAAAATGACATGAGACCTCTATCATACATCTCAAACTCCTTGAACTTGGCCCCTTGAATTCATTGAACATTGGTTGACTATTCTTTATAAATAGAAAATCATCAACATATAAGAATTCAATAAGTATATGGCCATGATCATTCTTCTTGATGTAAACTTCATGCCAATATGAACATTGGGTAAAGCCATTCTCTTGAATATAGTTGTTGATGCATGCATTCCAAGCATGTGGAACTTTATTCAACCAATAGAGAACTTTCTTTCGTCGATACACCATTTCTTCCTCCCCTTTAAAAACAAAGCCTTCGGGCTGGTTAAAATAGACTTATTCTTCTAGAATTCCATTTAGGAATATATACTACACATCATGTTGGTAGATCATCCAATTGTGATGAACAACAAGCGAGATAATCATCCTCATAGTGTCAAGAAGAGAAACTGGACTGAAGAATTATTCATTTTCCACCCCATGATTTTATTTGTACCCCTTTTATATGATCCTTTCCATATATCAATCTATATTTCCATCATCATTTTTCATGATCTTGTACACCCATTTGACACGCATGCTCTTCTATCTTTTTGGTAGTATAGTAATCTCTCATGTGTCATTTTTCTCTATGGCATGGATTTCTTCTTACATAGAGATTCTCCTACATTCTTCCCTCATGACTTCCTGAAACATCATAGGTTCATGATCTGTATAAAAGCAAAAAATATTTACCTATTTGGTCTGCTCATAGATTTCACTCCAATTTTTCATCTTTATAGGTGCCAAATATAAGGACTAGATGGCAATGTTTTGACTTAATGATGTTATTTTAAGACTGATGGAATGTAATCCTATACCTCTTATAACTGATGATGCACACAAGTAAGGTTTTTTGGGATTTTTCTCCTGATGATCATGTCTTTCCTCGAGATCTTCATTCTTAGTTGAAATATTTTTTTTTAATTTTTCATCATTCCATTTCCATGATTCTTCCTCATAAAAGACCACATATCTACTCACCAATAATTTATTGGTTAGTGGATTATAGGGATTATAGGGATTATAGGATTTAGACTATTCATGGTAGTCAATGAAGATGCATTTTTCACCATGATCATCAAGCTTCCTTATTATTGATTTAGTAACTTAAGTGTAGGTGACACACCAAAATATTCATAGGTGCACCACGCTCAGTTTGTAGCCGCTCCATGCCTCTTGTGGTGTCATGTTTCTGATGCTCTTGGTTGGACACTAATTGAGAAGGTAGGAAATTCCTGACACTACCTCTTCCCAGAAGAACTTTGGTATCCCTTTCTCCTTCATTATAATCCTTATCATGTTGAGGATAGTGCAGTTATTTCTTTCTGCAATGAAATTTTATTGTGGCATGTAGGGTGCAGTGTATTGTTGTTTAAATCCTTATTCCTTGCAAAAATCTTGAAATGAATTTGCACCATATTCTCCACCTCTATAAAATCTGAGTTCTTTGATTTTGTGACCACTTTCATCTTCAACATGATATCTAAAAGTTTTAAAGATAGAAAAATAGAAAGATTTTTCTAGGATTCAATTCACCCAAAGCTATATATTGAAATCATATATGAGTGTAATAAAATATATATTACCTACAAGTGAGGGTGTTTCCAGTGGTCCGTAAATATCAGTGCGTACCAAATGAAGTGGTTTATTTTCTATTCTGGATACACCACTGGGTAAGGAGGTCCTTTGTTGCTTACTGAGTGTACAAGCCTCACACACATGATTTGGAACTTCAATCGCCAGTATTTCATGCAGTATGATTGACGAGGATAAATGTTAAGGCCACTGAAATGGAGATACCCAAAGCACATATGCCTTATCCATGAGTCATTATTCATGAGTCCAAAGAGGCACTCTTTGACCTTTATGTTGATATGGAGCATAAACAGGCGATTCTTTTCCATTTGGACTTGAGAAATAGGTCCCCAGTGGCCATCTCTTATAGGAAAAGAAGAGTTTTCCATGTGTATGAAATACCCCTCCTCAAGGATTTCGTCAATACTAATGATATTATTTTTTATTTTAGTAACATAATACACATTATAGATGTAATTTAGATCACCATTTGTTTGATAGATTTTGATTTTACCTTTTCTAATCATGAGTACCTTTGATGAGTCACTAAAACTCGCATCACCACAAACTACTTCAGTGACTTCCATGAACCACCCTTTGTTACTACTCATGCGGTTGCTGTCACCCATGTCCAGATACCACACATCTTTTCATTCACATGCCTTTTCATATGTGAGGATGAGTGTGGTGACTTCTTATTCATGGTGAGATTCTTCAGCCTAGATAGATTGTTCATCTTGACCCATTTTTTCACTAACACTCAGTGGCATAATTGCCACCTTTCTTGAAATTGTGGCATTGAACATTCTTTACATTTCCATAACCACGCATAAATCAGCCTCTACCATTTCCTCTTCCACATAAGCTAGTAATTTTTTTTTGTTTTTTTTTTGATGGATTGGTTGGTATCCACACCCTCTACGTCTTTCACAATGACCCACTTGTTGTGTTTTCCCATTCCTATTTTCTTATAGAGTCAACTTGGATTCTAAATCATGCTCCAGCATTAAACCTACACTCTTTTTCATTTGTTTTTCATGCACTTTAAATGACCCCATCAGGTATTCAGTAGATTATTTTTCCAAATATCTTGATTCTTCGATTTCCAAAATCACATTATCAAACTTGGTTGTGATAGAGTGAAGTGCTTTTTCAATGACTCGAATGCCCTCCACCTTTTCACCATTTCATTTCAAATTATTAACAAAAAAATTAAATGTCAGAATTAATCAAAGATAATCCCACCATCCTTCATTTGCACCGCTTCAAACTCCTATCATAATATTTGAATACAATCCTGCTTCACTCGATCAACACCTTTGAAGATAATGCTAAGGGTATCCCAAGATTTCATTCTTGATGTTGCTTCAGTTTCATTTTCAAAAGTGGATTCATCCAATCCTTGGTAGAGGAGGAACAATGGCACATTTTTTTCTTCCTTTAATTTTTGAGAGTGGTCTTTTCTTCATTTTTGATGGGGGATTCTTACTCTATAGTGGGTATTATATACCGATCGGTAATGATCTCCCATATTTATAATGATCTGAACAACACCTTTATTTGGATGCACTAGCTTTCCTAGTTTTCCTTAGACAACTTTGGATCTTGTGGCTGGATTATGGTGGCGATATTTGGAAAAGTGGGGATGCCATGGTACTTGAAATGATACCAGTTTCTTGGTTATACAAGACACTAGAAAAGTGAGAATAAAAGGTAATATTTTTCCAAATTTATTTCAAGTGTGACATTATAATCCAAGCCATTATCCCTATTTATATACATTTATAAAAATTGAAAATTCCCAAAAAAAATACACATCATTAATTAAGGAAAATATAATGCAAAAAACGAGATATTAAATACTATATAGATAGTCAAAATGGATGAATGGGAAAGATCCAGCATGGAGAAATGGATCTGCATGGAGAAATGATGCATTTCATGGGGAATACACAACCTGAATTAGAAAAACCAACAGACTCCTATTTATTTTGGTTTATATTTACAACATAGTATCCCCAAATCTGATGATTAAAATACACAGATATGGAGTGCATCAGGAAAAAAATTCATTGAAAATACCTCATTGTTATGGGAGGCTATGGGAGCGATGAATCCACAGAAGCGATGAGATATTCATAAACTAGTATACTGAACAAAAACCTGTTATAGTGTTTGGATTCTGTGAGAGTGTAGATTGATATATGAGGGATCTCAGATCATTATAATCTATTCTTTACAAACAACATGACCTTTTTATATATTTTTTAATGACATTCAACTAAGGATTTCATAAATTATCTCCCACGTCATCTCTCATCTGGGTTTTGGCAGTTCAGTCACAACGATCTCCATGATCACAGATGTGGCATTTGAATAGAGAGGAAATCATTGGTGAGTTATTATGATTTTCGAATGGGTATCATCTAAATGAGGTTTTAGATTAAATGACTTTCCTTTTTTAATGGTAACACCATTTTCACAAATTTAAAAATCTATCTCAAGAAGACTTGAATTTATCAAAAATATTTTGTTTTACATTCTTTTTATCAGAAAATATTTATTTTAAAATTTATTTTTATTTAAATTTATGTCAATATTTGTAAGAAATAGTTCGTGTGATTTTAATTCACTTTTAAATTAACTCATCCATTAAATTAAAAATCACCAACTAATTTATAACAAAAATATAGATATGCATGTTCACCACCATTGTTTATAATATGATTAGACCTAATATTTTTGTGAAATAATTTATAATATGTCAAAAATGATCACTACTATAGAAAATCCACATTTACTAGAACATTTTTTAAGTGCTGATAAATGTTACCATATTGAAGTAAATTTTTCTAGAGATGGTAAAGGTGGTGGTTTTCAGCGTTAAAATTGTGCTGATAAAAGATACATTTATTAGTGATTAAAAAAGAGTTAATAAATGTGTATTTTATCGATCATTTTTAGCAGTGATAAAATGTATCATTATATGTGATTTTTTCACCTTATAGAAATTATATTTATAAAAAAATTACATATCATTTTAAATAATATATTAATATATCTATATTTTTATATTTTTATAAATGTAATATATTTTATTAAATATGGTTTATATAAAACTAAATATGCATTTACACTTAATATATAAGATATTTTATAAAAATTGTCTATTTAATAAAAATTATATATTATTAAAATTATTATATTGTATGGAAATATATATTGATATATATAATCACACACACTATTTATATCTTTTTAATTTTTATATATAAATATATTAAATGTATTAATATTTAATTTTTATTTGTTTAATATTTTTTAAATTTTATTTATTTTAATATTAATTAATATTTTTTTATTAACATTTAATATGTTTTTAATACAAATGTAATTTACATATAATAGACTTGTGTTACATTAATTTCACACTCCACTGTGAAGTGTAACATCATATATGTAATCCATCGTTTGGTCCTTCGTTCATAAATATAACACTCGCACCCTTAGAGATGAATCATCAACAAAGGTTAGAATATATTTATTTTCTCCCATGAAATTTTATGATCGTTAACTCTTAAACCAAATAATCTACTCATTTTATGGGGTTTTTGGAACTAATTCCATTTCTCCACTATTTGGTACTCATATTCATCGAAAAAATGTTTATATGAAAATCCAACTTTATTGCTCCTTTTGATTTGAAATCATTATATTTAATATCCAAATTCTTTATATTGATTCAAGAATGATCTTATATATACTCCAATGATTATTAAAATTAATTTTTAATTATCTTTAAACTTTTTACAATGGTTTAAAAAAGAATAATTTTAACGTTTCCTATGCATGTAATTTTTAACTTGCTTTACAAAATTTTGAAAAAAAAATTAATATTTACTACTCATCCTCATTTTCCCAATTCTAAGTTCATAATTATTTATTAATATTACACTATAATATTAAATGGATTTAAAATGAAAATTAAATTTACATTTTTTTCATAAATCATTTTATTTCATTCCAAAAGAAATGGATATTATTTTCAATTTTTTTGAAAAGGGATTTTATTTAACTTAGATTTCGTTTTTATATTTTACTCAACATTTTATTACTTAATCATATTTTATTTTTAAATATTACGTTATTATAAATTTTTTTACAAATAATTTTTTAAAAGTCTCTATGAAACCTCATGAAAACGATTTTGGTAATGAATTTTTAATGGGTGTTTGAAACAAAGTTACAAAAGTTTTATAATTGTTATTTTTAATGTTTCACTTCAATTTTCCTTTTCACTTATAAAAATAAATTTCTTCACTAAAAATATATATTTTATGATGAATTGGCGGTATTATTTCATCCTTTATTTATTTTTTATTTAGAACCCATTTTTTCACAGAATGGATTATTCTTAGTTCAATCACTTTCTTGTAAATGTAATCATTATCACTCTCTATCACTCTATTACCTATATGTTTTCCCTTCATGTTAATGTATTGTATTAAAATGGATTCAACAACTTTTATAATATTTAATTAACTATATTTCCATTACTCTATATTGTGTTAACACCCTATTTTATATAATTCAAATTTTGGGTGTTTAGCAAGGATGATAGCTTAATTATTGATAAAAGAAATATTAACAATCCAACGGATTTTTTGTTCTATATAAGTGATTATTGACTATTAAGTTAGGTTGATTATATATTTTAGAATGTAAGAAAAATATTTATGCTGGTTTTTCAAACACTAATGGTTAGTTATTATTAATTCTTATTTATTATGTATTTTTTATTCACCATTTTCATATGCTAAATGAATTATACTTATTAAGTGACAGACGGGGCCCAAAATAGTCCCTCGATGCGTCGATAGGCCACATGAGACAAAATAGTTGGGGTATTTGGTGAATTTGTACCCATGTATTTAAAACTCCTTTACATAATAAATTAATATTATGTTTAAGATGTAAAAACACCAGTCATAGCGTGACACAAATGATAATTTTATTCCCTAGTGCAGCACAACGGTTGACCAGTTTCATCTCACATGAAGATCATCTTAGTCCGTATATTAGAAATTC
The DNA here is from genome assembly GCA_963277665.1 of Viscum album. Lineage (NCBI taxonomy): Eukaryota > Viridiplantae > Streptophyta > Magnoliopsida > Santalales > Viscaceae > Viscum > Viscum album. The sequence goes on from OY728165.1 coordinate 173,360,053, forward strand.
AAAATTACTTAATATAATTTAATTTTGGTTTCTTAATTATTAATTTGAAAAATGAAATTTGGGTTTTTAGGAAAAAATAATTTAAAAACTAAAACGAGACTGACATGTTGTTGCAATACATAATGAAGTCATAAAGAAAAGTCTAGGTTGTAGGGTTTGGTTACACAGATTCTGTCATTATTATTTTAGTTTAAATTAAATTTTATAATTAATTTTACAAAACCTTAAAAATTCATTACTTTTCATTGATTTATTGAGTTTGGGATTTTATCCTACCTAGAAACCTCGTTGGCACATCAAATCTCACCTCCCCCAAAATCCTAATAGGATAAAACATCAATAAAAAATGCAATTCCAAAAATACCTAGCACCACCATATATCATTTCATCCCTTTTAGAAACATCATATACAATGTATTAAGAGCCTACCATAGATATTGGAGGAAAAATAAATAAATCAATGAAAATAGAAAAATTTGAGATCCATTTATGGTGGATGACTAACACACTCATGTGCTTCTCTCTAAATCACCAAAAAATTGGATTCAAACATTAAGAATATGATGATAAATAATTCAGAACTCCTCAAAATTACCCACAAGGCAAAGCCTTGGTTTACCAACTTATAATTATAATTTCAAGAGATCACAATAGAATGGAAGAGAGAGAGAGAATGAATGAAAGAGATTGAAAGAATAATATAAACATTAATTAAAATGTAACATGTGGTACATTGAAAATTAAATAAAAATAGAAAAACATAAAAAATAAAAAACATAACATTGAATCATAATGAAATATCCTCCCTAATAGTTTGATTCCATTCTCATATACTTTGGACACTTATTTATTGGCTTCAGTCGCATCCTAGGCAACATTAATGGCCTCATAAATTGGTCAAAATATAGGGAATTAAAATGGTTTTCATTCATTTAATACATTGAACTAGGTGATTTTTGGGTTTTTCCAATGGTTTTACATCATAAATAGTATTTTTATGATTTGAATTTTGTGTGCCAAAACCATTTACAACTTTTTGATGGAAAAAATATTCTATAGGTTAAATTTGGTAGTGTCACGGTGTGACCATACATGTCACACAATGACACATGTGGTTTAGTTCCAGAATCCTCTTTTCTCCCATACAAATTGTCTTACAGCTTGAATTTTTGCATTCCATACATCATAAATTCCATTTTTTGATTTAAAAGTGTCTTTTATAGCATATTTCTTGCTTTTTTGGACTTTTTCTTCTGTTCGAAACCTTGGGCATAGCCCATGACTTATCCTTTTCCATCAGTCATCATTTTTATCATCAAATTATTTCCTTTTAACCGATGTTTTATCAAACACTATATCCTATCAAAAATTATAAAAACATCCAAACACGAGAAATATTAAAATTTTAATGTTTATAAAAATGTTTTTTATATACAAATTTACATGAAAAATGTTGTTTATCAATTCCTCTACAGATAGAAATTTATTTTACTCAAAAATATATTCTAAAAATAAATAATCAAGGAATAAATTATTACCAATATTCAAATTGAAATGAAATTAAATAAAATGATTTTCAATGGGGGGTCGACCATTAATATTCCAAATAAAGAATTAAATCAACTATTCACTCTAAAAAGAGACTAATTGACGCATGCCTGTCATGTGGCGTGGACAAAAATAATTATATTTTTTCCCTAGTGCAGCATAATGGATGATAATGGTCGTCTCTCTTGAGGATCCTTCTCAATGTGGTTCACTTACATTAATCTATATCACTTAATCTATCTCTTTTTATTGTTTCGTATTTAAATGAATGTGATGACAGTATTTTCTTTGTTTTTTATATGAAAAATCTAAACTATCATGCAATGAAATCAAAATGAGTTGAGGAAGAAATAACTTGGTTTTGGGGTTTAGTCTTGGATTCAATCATTATTTTTCTTTTATGTGCTTGATTTTAGTTTGATAATCCAAAAATGAAATCTCGTGTTTGAATCACTATACATTTCCAGAATAGAAATAGTTTAAGTTACATATCATTGGGGGTCATCCCTCAATCAGGGAAATTCTCCTCACCAATGCATTCAACTCAAATATACAACAAACTTAAAATAAACTTTAATGAAAATTCAAGAACGCCTTGACCTCCCCCCGAGCCAAGTCTCAGAGTTAGACTCTAATTTTTTAGAGTATGTGATCACAATGGTAGATGGATGAGGAGAGAGAGAGAAAAAGAGAGATAGGAGAGAGGGATAGAGGAAGATTAAATAATTTATAATGAATTTGAAAACAACAATAATAATAATACTTATTATTATTATAAATACCTAAGAAAATAGTTTTTGAAAAAGGAGAGAGAAAGAAAGTAAAATAATTTGAAATTAAGATTGAGATATTATAAATAATGATAATAATAATAATAATAATAATAGTTTTTATGTGTTATTATTATTATAATTATAAAAGAAATTAAATGGTGGAAACCAAAATAAAAATGCCTGGATTAATCATAATGAAATTCAAATTACAATTTAAATTAAAACTAAAACAACAATAAAAAGAAAATAAAATAAAAAGAATAAATGAGGGAGGAATAGATGATCAGTAGTGCCCCGTGCCCCGGTGGGATCCCACCTTGGCTTTGGGTGTCAAGCTGATGATTTGAGAAGGAGGGGAGGGCCTCCTTTTATAGGCAGATTTTGTCTCCCAAAAGTTTTCATGTCGTTGGACTCTTATTTTCCGATTCACGTGTGGACCCCTTCTTCAATGTTGTTCATAAATTTTTTACCCATTAACCCTCAAAAATTCAGTGCATTTAGACCCCGTATGAAGGAGTTATGAATTTTTCATTGAAGGATTGTGTTTCTGGATAAAGCTTCCAGGAAGATTCCTCCAAAATTATGTTGTCCAATGACCACATTAATGACTTCAAAACTCCAAAAAATTTGGTGAAGAGCCAGAACAATCTATAATCATTCTATCCAAGGTATAATAACCTCATTTTGGATTTTTGTAGGCCGAGTTTGGGTTTGGTTATAGTGGTGGGGTCCACGTTGTCTTCCCAGAAAAATGTCAAACTTCAATGAAGTTTTAGACCCTTTAGATGGTCGAATCAGCTCCTGGCCCAGAAGACAAAATTGGTGGAAATAAAATGAGGATTCTAACAAAAAATTTATGAAAATGTTTATAGATATATTATATGAGAAATGAAAAAAATACCCTTGTAGTCAAAATCTGTCCAAAAATCAAGAATTATGCACTTTTCACAATTTTGCTCATTTTCATTCTAAAACTCAAATTAACCATTATTTTAATAAAACATGTAAATACATGGGGTTTATAATTGAAAAACAGTAATAAATACTCATTATTTGATAAAAAATATGCATGTAAATTTTTCTCTATCACTAATCAACCCATGTATTTTAATTTTTCCCATTGATAATTGAGTATCATTTCATTTCATCAATTAATATATAAATGTTTATTATTATCAAGAATTACACATCATGATTCACCTCACAATGGATTCTTTTCTCTCACACTCATCGTAAAAATTCAAGAAGATATATTCGATTTCCATGATTACATTATTTTTTCCATAGGATTGAAAATGATCTACATTATACACTTTTTAAAGAAAAAATTCACATAAAATCATAAGGGAATTATAATACAGGTTATGATGAATATGAAGCATAAGGTCGGTAGGGTTTTATGTTCAAAATAATAAGGCTCAAAATTTATGTTTTTACCCTAATTAATACTTCATGATATCTAATGTAAATTCAATGAAAGCGTATCCCATAAAATGGAACCACTCACACCCCAAAACTCAATGCAACGACATGAACAATGTATACATGAGGAAATATTTTTACCTTCTTGAATTTTTTCGTTTTTACATTTTTTATTTTAAATTTTATTCTTAGAAAAAATAAAACACTAACACATATCCCTATATGGAAAAATCATCGGTCTCGTAATGGTAATTTTTATTTTTCCCAAACACAAAACATTATTTTTCATTTTATCTACCTTTTTTAATTACTTTTTTTATAAGTGAAAATAATAAAAGTACAATGAATATAGAATTATCCTTTAATAATACCCAATATACAACCCCGACACTTTTTCTTTATAATGTAATATAATCTTTTATCTAATACTTCCCATACCCCCACACATGAATTTTAAAATATCATGCAATATATATAGAATATGGTAGAAATATATATAAATGGATAATAATGTGGCTAATTACTAGAGAGTAAATTCATGATTCTATGGGATAAATGTGGATGAATTTCATCGTGGGTCCAAGGATAAGAGATTAATAGTAAAAATGTATTAAATATATTAAATGTTGTCATGCATAGTCTTAGGTTCGAAAATTTCCAATGAAAGTTATATAAGGTGGAATGCCCCAAGATCACTCAAATAATTTTTTCAAGATATAAATGGAGAGTACTTGGTCTAGAAATAGTCTAAATTAATGGACAAAAGAACTGGGATAATCACTCATGGCATGGAATAAAAAGAACAAATCAGCCTGCATAAATTTCATTAATTCAATGTATGAAAATGTTAGGGGAATGTCTATTACATAAATCAACCAAATACATTAAATCATTATTCTTTTATTAAATATCTATGATTCACTATAATCAATCTCTTCTCTATTTTTATCATTCAATGTTGTTGTATTTCGAATCTAAAATAAGGAATCTGGAGATTCATATGAAATTAATTCCTTCAAAACCAGTCAAGTAGAGAAATAAAACTAATCATGGGAGAAAAAATATTTTTTAATAAACAAATATATATATTCAAAAAAATATAGGGAATTAAAAATATAATAAATGTAAAATAAATCTTGTCTTATTAATGATGGTTCAAGTTGGATTACAATGGTTCTTCCCTGTAGAGTTTTTTTCCAGTTTTTATGAAGAGAATTCTTCTTTTATGATGTAAACACCCCTTTTATGATGTAATCTCCATTTTATGATGTCAGATTTTTTTAATATGAAATATATATCTTCTTCAGTTTATTCTTATTCTTCTTTGTTCAATCAATATAATATACATAAAAAATGAAACAACTCATTTATATTCTAGGATCATGTATATGTATGCTATAAAAAGATATAGGTATTGGGATTCATCCAAATATATACCTAAAATCAATTGAAAATAGTATTGAAATATAAATTCCTAAAAATTAGTAAATGATAAGGATAATTATATCTTTTATCCCTCATGTGGACCCCTATATTTTGACTACATCTATATGAGAATCACCAGCTGTCATACATAATATGATGATGGGTGGTGTATCTTAGACATGATCAACCACATTTTATTCTTCCTCACTTGGACTTTATCTTATTTGTTGTGGTTAACTACAAGGATATAGTACCCCAAATTATCACCCTTCTCAATATGGTACAAATTTCATTGATGGGGTTGGATGAAGTATAGGTCCTCTTCTTCTTTGGATTTGATGTGTGAAACCTTTACATAACTATCCAGTTTATTCTCAAAGTGTATTTTATAAAAATAATATTCAAATGGATGTTTAGAAAGTAATTTTACTTGAAAAAAATCAATTTTGAAGAACTAATAGAAAAAAATTCACTTTATTGGTGAAAATATTCTCTTAGTCTCTTATAGAAGATCCATTTGGATCACTTCATGGTATGCATATAATAATTGATAAATGTATTTAGGGAGCTCCATATGTTCCCCAATAGGTGTAGTTTTTTGTTTTTCATCATCCTATAGGGTAAAATGAGAGTCATTAGAATCTAAAAATTCATAATAGAAAGGGGTAATACTCAATTAAGTTTTAATAAAATTCATTGAGGTGGAGTTAAAGAAAGGGTAAACTCCCTGAGTAGGTTCAAATTGAAATTTTTCTTCAGTGTAAGTGTAGAGTAGTGTAGTAGTATATGGAGGAATGTATTTAGTCTCCTCAAATCATTATTTAAAATCCACCACTTGGGTGGTTTCTTCATCTTTCATGTCTATAAATAAGTAGTTAAGTGATGACACTTCTACCTTATAGTCATGGATATCACGTTTCATTTCATAATTTTACCAACTACTCAAATATTGATCTAGGCTTTTTTATTTCTCAACTGTACCTCAATACAAGAATATTCATATTCACTCCCTGTCTCTTCATTATAAGCATGTATAATGTTCTTTTAATGGTTTCTATATTCATGCTTTTAAACTATAGCCTCAAATTTTTACATTTAATCATCAAAATAATGAAAGACTAAGGGTTTTTACTCCAGTTCAGGTTTACAATACTCTAAGGATGCATGTAAATATACTATTATCCATTTCATTTTTATATTCATGGCTTATATTTCATCACTAATCTATTGAAACTGTCTTTTTTATCAACCACTGGATCCTAATATTGTACCTGATGGAGTTCTTTAGAATTCTTGGGTGGAATCAAGGAAGTATCTTATTAATTCATTGTTATTCATGGATAAAATTCCAAGAAATACTCATGAATTTTAGTTAATTCTAAATTCAATCCTTCAACTAAAAAATTTTCAATCATCTCTTTATGATCCTAGATGAGCTCCTTGAATTCCTCCTATATGATGATTTAACTGTGGTATCCCCTGACCTATCTATAAAATATTAAAAATCAATCTTCCATTTACTAGGTTAAGTCATTTATTGGTTCTTTATCATGAGATTCCATGAAAAATAATATCAATTTTGATACATTTTGTAAATATTTATATTTATTATATGTAAAAACAAAAACAAATATTTATATAAATGTGAAATTATAAAAAAGTGAAATAAATAACTACCTAGCTCCCTAGTAATGGAGATAGAATTTACACTTCTATCATAGGGATGTAAACATTCTATTTTATTTTTCTTAGTGTATTACATAGTCTGACTAGGGTCATATAACTTGATGATAATTGTTGTAAATCAATCACAAATTATAAATCAATGAATTTACCTGTTTTTTGTGTTTTTTATATTTTTTTTGAAAATAATGGAATTTTATTTTTTGGAAATTAAATTAATTTTAATTTAAAAACTAAAACTATCCTAACATGTTGGTGAAAAATATAATTAATCTTAAAATAAATATATTCACCCTAGAGTTTTATTACATGGGTACTTTCATTATATGTTTGTTTTTTAAATTCAATTTGATAATTCTTTTTATGAAAACACATGAATGGATTAATTTTCTTCTATTTATTATGTTTAGGATTTTTAATGCTAAGGAAAAAACTTTGGAATTACAAATATCACCTTCACTAATATCCAAATATAATAACACCTTGATTAAGAATGGAATTCCTAAAAGACTCAGCTCAACCATGCGTCGTTTCATCCCTCATAGCACACAAACTCTATCATATGAAGAGTTTACCTGAGGGAAGGGAGGAAAAAAATGAATCAATTAAAAGATATGAATTTTAGATCCATGATTTTGTGGATTACCACCATAGTCATGTACTTCCCTCTCATTCACCCTAAATACGATATAAATATTAAGAATTTAGAGTGAAGTAATTATGAACACTGTGAAACATCACCCAATGCCAAGCCCTGGTTTAGGAACATTCGATTAAAAATATTAATAATGGAATATAATACGAATATAATGAATGAAATATATTAGAAGAAGAACATTCACTTGTATTGAAATTGAGTATTGGAGTTCAGAAGGATTGAATAACTACTGAGATGGGGGGTTCAATCAGTTGTTCACTTTTTATAAGTTTCAATACTTTTAAAACATAACCCCTATATCCTACTAAAGATTATAACATTATCATAATTTATTAAATAATCAGGAAATAAAATGTATTAAATAAATTAAATCAAATGAGATTTATAAGTTTTGACCTTAGTGTGAGAACCTATATACTTACCATAACCACTCCTGTGGGTCTATAGAAATTTACTAATTTGAAAAAGTGAATACAACTTGTGAAAAATCTAATTAGAGACCTTATATCTCCAAATAAAAATTATTATACTGAATACCAAAAATTTATACATTTTTATGACAAAAAATTGAACCAAAAAAAGTACAAATACTGTATTCAATATACTCTACAAAAGTTCTTAGGTCTGATGACCTTGAGTCTAATGGTCTTTATTTTGATGAACCCAATATGATTTACTCGGCCTAATAGAATCAATATGATGCTCCATTTATCAATATATTATTAAAGGAAACTTATATTCTATCAAGATAAAAAAATATTTTCTTCTCGGAAACTGATCAAAAATCAGTCTAAACGTCTTCAATATAATCTTCTTTAGTTGGGTAAGAATACTTTCAACTATTTAATATTCTAACAATATCATTGTATTGAAAGTACTCTAACTCAACCTATGACTAAAAATTTGTAGTTCTCCACCTTTTTTTATCATGAAAAAGGTAAAAATGTATGAATGTATTGTGATTCTATTTATATGCACCCTGTATTGAAAAAGGAAATAAACTAAAAAACTTTTCCTACGTACTCAATTTAATAAATTCTTAGAACTACACATATTTTTATTTCATGTTTGATAACATCAACTCTTCAAAAAAATCAAATATATTCTTGAGTATTATTCATAATCAATCTTCTCAAACTTCTTAACTTATCTTTATTATGATGGAACTCCCTCAACACATTATGATAAACTTCCTCATCTCATTACGATGAACGTATTCAGGTTCAGTCTAATGTAACTTCCTCAGCTTCAGTTTGATGTGACATCCATATCTTTAGCCTAATGTAACTTCATTACAATGATAAATAATCATATCAATATGATTTGACCATATTCCTCTTTTTATTATGATCTTACTATCTTCCTCTTCTCAATACGATATGTATTTCTTCGTCATCTCAATACGATCTAACTATCTTCCTCTGCTCATTATGATCTAACTATCATCCTCTACTCATTATAATATGAATTTCTTCTTTTTATTCAGTCAGATTGAATTTCTTCCAAAGATTTAGTCTAGTTTAATTTCCCCGTTTGATTCAGTTTGATGGAATCTTCATAACGATGGAATTCTCATTACGATGGAATTCTCACATTGATGAAAACTCCACTCTACAAATTTGAAATTCTTCAAACCATATCATCTATAACACACTTAACTTCTCAACACTATTGTGTTTGGTACTTAAAAATCTGATGAAAACTTTTTATTGATTCTTGGAACAGATACAATCTTTACAATTCATACATTTCTTCAAAAAAATTATTATGAGTATTTTCATGATTTATGAGAACATTAATATTGGAAAATATACATATGACTTAACAAAGGAATGTATTATGAATTCCTTTAAATATAGATCCTCCTTTATTTTCAACCAAAACTCAATATTAATGGCAATACTTATTCTCCCCCTTTTCTTCATAAGGATTTAATAACAAGTGTTACAGACAAATTACGATCATTGATAATTACAAACCAAAAAATATCATCTGAATTAAGGTTATAATGAATAAAAATATTCTAACTCCTAACTTTTATTTCTTAAAACATCCTATTTAGGTTCATTATAACTTATTAACTTATATTCTTCTTAATTTCTAACAAAAACTGTGTTTGATGTAACTTCAATGTCATGTCGATGGATCTGATATTGATGGTGCATCCAATCAAAATATTTATCATTATAACCACTTCTACATCTAGTGTTTCTCCATCCAATCCTCTATGTCTAGAAAAAACATTATAATCAAAAAAAAATATTTATCCCCATTTATGTTTGGGTACTAAACATCACCAACATTATACTATTTTTCAAAAACATTCATTTAAAAAATATTAGTTTTCATAAAATATAGAACATTGATAAAAAACATCACAATGGTTCTTCAATCTCCCCCTTTGTATTTTATGATAAAACTCATTAATAAATTTTTAAACTCTTAAAAAATTTCACAAATCATTATTTGTAAACAAATCATGTTTTTATACTTTTATAAAAAAAACATTTCTCAAAACAGAGTGTCCTAACACCATAGTATAGGATAAAGTTACTTTTTGAAGGATTTATATCCCTTGGTGTCACGAAAATTATGTTGCCATGTTTTGATAAACTTCACTCATTTTTTCTCACACTTTTCTTTTTCTCTCCCCCATTATGTGATAACAACAGCTTCATATTCATAAATGAAAGGTAAATAAAAAGTTGTTACTTTATCTCCGCCTTTTTCAACATAATATAAAGCATGGTGGTGACATCCTTATGATATTTAGGAAGTCATTGGACGAGTATAAACATGAAGTTGTAGCCTAAAATCAGCAAACCGTTATTTTTGAAGTAACTTCATAAAGATATCAACATGTTGATACTTCATTAAGATATATTCTAGAAAAATATATCTAGTGTAAACTTAATCTTTCATAAAGTGAATAATTATATCAATATGTTTAGGTTTTGATTGATGGAAAATATTTTTAGAAATATCAATTAAACTCTCATTATAAAAAGTATCTTCAATGGTTAAGAAACTTTTAATTTAAAGTATTCCAGCTAAACATTCATCCAGAACATCTGATTACAAGCCAGATTAGCTGCAACATATTCTGATTCCACTATGGTCAATGTTACTGAAGTTTGTTTCTTACTATTCTAAATTACACAACATTCACCGAAGAAAAATGTTCCCCTTGAGGATGATTTTCTATCATTATAATATCCATACCAATGGGTATTAGAATAACGATGAATCTTTTTCTCTTGATTTATTTTGTATAAAACCCATGTTAATTTTTTCCCATAACTTTTCTTATAATTCTCGTTTCTACCAACATATGTGATTCTTTCATATTACATTGATACCTACACAAAAATTTAGAACATAAATAATATCAAGCCTTGAGTATATGAGATAATGTAGACTTCTAATCAAATTCCAAAAGTCTTTTTAATTCACACTTTTCCTGAACTCATCTTTACTCAACTTCATCCCTACTGAGATAGGAGTAGAAACTTCTCGGATAATGGTATACAAAATTTTTTTAACAATTACCTGGAATATTTTTCTTATGATAAAAAATGTTTTTTTACTTTTTTTAAACATGTAAACCAGGGAAGAATGTTAATTGTCCCAACATTGAAATTTCAATTTTCCTTTTCATTTATTCATAAAATTTTTAAAAAATATCTTCTTTATCCCCAAACAAAATTATATCATCCACATAAAAAATTATAATTAGTTTTTTGGAGTTGAAATCATTCAAATATAAGTTTTTATCAACTTTTACTTTAGAAACATTCAACAATATCAAACAATTGACAATTTTATTATTCCATTAATGTGGAGCTTGTTTCAGTCCATACTAAGATTTCTTTAGTTTACAAACTTTTCATTCATCCTCATCAAGTAAAAACCCACAAGTTTGTTCAATGTAATCATATTTGTCAATTTATTCATTTAGAAATGCTAACTTTACATCCATATAATATAATTTGTAATTTCAGTGAGAAACCACTTCTAGAAACATTATCATAGATTAGAATCTTACTATAAAAGAAAAGGTTCCATCAAAATCCTCTCCTTTCACTTGTGCAAAGCCTTTATAGGAAATCCTTGATTTTTTTGGAAACTTCTCCATATTTAGTAAACTTTTTTTAAAAAAACTGATAAAATTTTTACCTTTCAGACATGGAAAAGGTTCCAATGTTTAATTTTTCAAAATTTGATCCAATTTATCATTCATATCATTCATCCATTCTTTGTGTTGAATTGCTTCTGAAACTGATTCCAGATGAACTTTTGAGATATGTGATGTCTAATTTTCCAATCTCAAATTCCTTCTAGTGTGAGCTAGATCCTTCTAATTCCCAATAATATTTTTAGTATCAAGATGTTTTTGTAAGGATATAAATTTCAATGTTTCACTTCCAGACGAACTTCCCTCATCAAATGATTCTCTTGAATCTTAATAAGGTTTTATTAAATATCATTCACTATAATTGGAAATCTCTAGTTTATCCTTATCAACATTCTCAATAGATTTTTTATGAATTTTTTTTTCAATTACTTTCACATTTTACGAGTCCCCTGAATTTTGTAATCATTTTTTACAACATTTGTAACTTCATATCTTGGTTGAATAACCCATAAAAACTACTTCCTCAACTATCTCATCCAACATTCCCATATTTGTTTTTTGATTTTAAGTAAAAATGGAATTCAAAAAACATTTAAATACTTAAACAAAAGTTTTTTGTGATTCCACATTTTATAAGAATTCATTTTGGTTTCCAGTCTCAATAAGAAACTATTCTAAAAATGTATAGAAGTACTAATAGCTTCTCTATATTTTATAATTGAATGTTTGTATTCTACTAACATAACAATTCTCATTTAAACCAAAATTATATTCTTTTTTTCTACTTCTTAATTTTTATTATAGAGTATAGGGAAAACTATACTGATGTTTGATACCATGATTTCATAGATAAGTTTTAAAAGTATTACTTATGAATTCAGTATCATTATTTGAAATAAACATCTTTATATAAAACCCCATTTCTTTATCAACTTATTTTATGAAAAATCGGAATATTTCAACAACCTATGACTTGTGTTTCATAAACATGTTGTTTTTAATCCATGTGAGATCATCAATAAATGTGAAAAATGATAAATATATTTTTTTATTTTTGTCTCATCATCACATATAAATTGGAATGAATAAGTTCAAGTGGTCTAGTAGACTGAATCACAACTCTCTTATGAGTTTTTTAGTCATCTTCCCTTTCTGAAAAGTAATATAAACATATTCATATCTTCTTTTCCATTATAGAAAATAAAAAATAGCATCAACCCTATAATATTTATTCATGTTCTCCTTCCTAAAGTTGCCAAGTATTTGGTTTCATGGTTTATTTTCATTTTCATAACTTAAGTAATAGGAGTTGGTAAATTCTCTTATCTAGAATATATTCCCACTAGTTATTTCTCCTTTTCTAATAACACTGTCATATTTCACACTTATTATGATATATGTATAATTTCTGAACATCACATCTTTTCCATCATCACAATGTTGACATACACTAAGTAAGTTATGTTTTATCCAAAAAACAAATTAAACTTACTTAGATTTCAACTTTTTTTCTTCAATATCAACTATTCTGAGATGTCTTATATTTAAGGAGCTATCATTTAAAAAATTAACAGTAAATCCATAATGATTTTAAATAAGTTTCACGATTTTTAAATCACATTTCATGGGTAAAGAACACCCACTATCATGTATTTGTGGTTTTTTCTTCTTACCATTATTCTAGGTAGTCACAATAACAAAGTCACATTCTTTAACTTTCATCTTTCCCACATCATTTTATTTTCTGACATAAAAAACATGTCGTGGAATATTATTCAAACAATTTAAAAAAATATGACTTATTTGATCACATAATGCACAAAAATCTTCTATATAGTCAAACTAATTCATCATTGTAATGTTTATTACATCTAGAGAATTCACTTTTTAATATTTCTATAAGTTAGGAATGTTACTCAATCTACTTTAGTTATTTATTCCTTTAGATTCCACAATACAAACAAAATCCATCGAATCATTAATTTCTATTGAAGTAATATCATTCTCTGTAGAATCTTTGTTGAGGTTTATAACTTCTTCCAGATCAAACAGTATCTGTATAAGGACCATCATTTATCCTAAATTATTTTACATCTTTTATAGATGATCTGTGTTTCTCACACTTTTTTTCACCCTGGATTTCCCAACACATTTTTCTAAACCTAAAATGATAGAAAAATTAGATAAAAAATAATTCTTTTTAGGTGGGGATTTCACATATTCTTGATTTTAGATCTCTTAGAATCTTTAAAAGTAATAACTTTTACTTCTGAATCTTTGTTGAAGTTTTAATTCATCTTCCTATAGGTAATTTCATACTAAATAAGTTTTGATTTAAACATGTTAACTTCTTCTTCCATATCTATAATATTCTTGCTGAGATCTTCCACCAACATTCCCTATTCAATAATTATTAGTTTTTAACCTAAGATCTCCTAGATTTTTTCTTATTCATTCTTGACAAAAAAAAATTCACCTCCAATAAATTTTCCTCTATCATTTTTTACCATTCGTATTTCTTTCTTGAGAGATTTTTTCTGTTCAAGACATGCAAGAAGATCTCTTCTGAGATAATACTCTCTATATGATTATTCAACTTCGTCTTCATCACTATTTGAGGATTATTCTATTTTCATAATTTTTTCAATGAATGTTCTAACTTTTTCTAAACTTTTAACATCTGAAGAAATGTTTTTGGTTGAGTACAATTCAGATTTCTTACATGTCACAATCGTTTTGTCCACAGTGAACTTGTTATAATATTAATTGGAAGAAATTTCTTCTTTAGAACTTTTTTCAACTTTTTCCATCATGGTTTTTCATCAGAATCATCTATATATTCTCCCTCTTTCTTCATTGTGTAATTCATAAAAAAAATTCATATTCAACCACAATCAAAACATTTGAGAGGAAGTTTACCTCTATACTTTCCTCTTCCTCTTTGATAGTTCTTAGATATAAGAGACATGATTTTTTCATTCAACTCATCATCCTCTATATCTTCAAAGTCATAAGGATCAACATCTATGACATCTTAAATTTTCATTTTTCTCATTTATTCCTAATCTATTTCATATTTAAACATCTTTTTGAACATAGGTTTTTTTTCTCATTTAATAAGAAATGTGAATTTTTTGTAATTCGTCATGATATAAATCATCCTTATCTTCTAAAGATGAAATTTTAAAATCAATCCTCTACAAAAGGTTTCCCTTATGTTTCTTCACATTATTATAATAATTTTGGAAATCACTTAATTATATTATTTTGAAAAAAATCATTTAATCTAGTGAATTATTCATCAATAGTTCCTCCATCTTTCATTATTATGTCTTCATACTTACTACACCAGATTTGTAGCCTTTCTTCCTTCACATTAGTATTCCCTTCATTAATACCTTCCAGATTTTCCCACATACTCTTTGAAATTTTGAGACCCATCACCATTATATAAAAAATTTATGATAAGGACATAAGGATATAATTTCATGATTTTCCATCAAATTCAATATTTAACTTATCATAAAAAGTCATCAGGGCATCCATCTTAGTGGTGGAAACCCAATTGTAGCATTATCGACAACTTTATGGCCAAGAGACAAGAGATAATTAATCATCCTATTTTTTCATCCAAAATAATTTTTCCTTAAATCCTAGGAATTCCTCTACTATTGAAAGAATTGATATTATCCTTGATAAGTATTCAAAAAGGGAACTTGACTCTGATGCTAATTTAAGTTCCAAAGGTTTGAATAACAATTAGGAGGGGGTGGAATCAGTTGTTCAATTTTAATATGTTTCAATACTTTTAAAACATAACCCCTGAAACATAGTAATGTTTATAACCATTTAATCTTTTAGTAATTAAGCATGAATGATAAAATAGTAAATAAAGTAAATCACACAATATTTATAGGTTTTAGCCTCAGTATAAGAACATACGTCCTTCTCATAGCCACTCTCATGGGTCTGCATAAATTTACTAATTTGGTGAAGTGAATACAAATTGTACCAACTTCTATTAGACACATTTTATCTCCTGATAGGAATATTTATATATACACTCATCATTTTATAATGTTTTATTACAAAAAAATGAGCCAAAAAATGTATAAATACTTTATTAAATCTACATCACAAAATTTCATGGGTCTAATGACCTTGAGTATGATGGTCTTCAATCCAATGAAAGCAATCTGATTGACTCCATCTGATCAAATCAATACGATTCTCCCTTTTTTAGTTTTTTTCCTAAATAAACTTTCTATTCTTGGAATATAAAAATTACACTTCTCAGAAACTACTCAAAAATACATCTTAACTTCTTTAGTATGATCTTCCTTAGTTCAGTAAGAAAACATTAAGTTGTCTAATCTTTTAATGAGATCTATGTCCAAACATTAAGTTGTATAATGTAAACAAGACTTATAGAATCTTCTTGAGTCATCTATGTAATAATGCATCTCATACTTCCAAAATTTCTTACAGTGTGATGGAATTTCCTCCGCTAATTATAATAAAACACCATAGCTCATTACAATGAACTTCCTCAGCTTCGGTCTAATGTAACAACCTCACCTTCACCCTGATGTAACTTCATTATATTGAAACATCATCATCTCAATATGATATGACTTTACTTATCTACTAATTACAATATGACTATATTCCCGTTTTCATTACAATCTGAATTTCTTCCTCTTCTTCTTATGATCTGACTATATTCCATTTCTCATTACAATCTATCTACCTTCCTTTTATCCTTACGATATTACATTCTTCCTCTAAGTTAGTCCAATTAAATTTCCTCCTTAGAGTCAATCTGATTGACTTCCCACCTAAGATTCAGTCTGATGGAATCATCATAATGATGGAATTCACATTATGATGGAATTCTATTTATAAATAAAAATCCACTATGAAACATTGAAATTATTCAAACCTCATCTGCTATAACTCACTAAGACTTCTCAAAACCTCTATGTTCGATAATTTTGGTTTCACTGCAATCTTTTTCTTGATTCTTTGAAATGATACAATCATTATGATTCCTCCATTTCTACAAAATATTTTATTATGAGAGTTTTCATTATTTATAAGAACATCAAAATTCTAAAAGCAATGTCTAACATAATAAATGAATGTATTATGACTTCACATAATTCTAGAACCTCATTTACTTCCAACCAAAAATCAATAGGATTATTAGAACCTATTATCCCCCCTTTTATCGATAATTGTTATATCACAAGTGTTCAAGAAAACTATTGATATTTGAGAATTATAAACCATAAAATCATCATCTGACTAAAGGTTAGAATGTATGAAAACTTTTTAAATCATGGGTTCACTTTCATAAAACATCCTCTTTAGAACCAACCTAACTTCCTCACTTAGAAACATCTTACTTTATAAAAAAATTATGTTTGATAGATCTTCAACATCATGCTCATGGTTCTAAGACTGATGATGTGTTCAATCAACAACATTAACTTCCTAACCACTTTTTTATCTGGTGTTGCTCAGTCTGATCCTCTGCATCCATAAAACAACATTATAAAAAAATAATTCTCCCCCTTTAATTTTGGGTCCAAAAAAATAGAAACATTCACCTATATTTCGAAAACATTATTCTAAAAAATATTAGTGTTCAAAACATACAAATCATTTTTGAAAACAAAATATCACAAAATTTCTTCAAATATACGTTACATATAAAAATAATTAAAAATCAAAATAAAAAACCTAAAATAAAAAAAATCCTTATAGCGTAATACAATATATGATCCTCTCTAAATGGTTGATTTCCTTATCCTATATTATTTCCTATTATATATGGGATTCAATAGTATCCCATGTGTTGTAATAGCCTCATAAATGAGTCAAAAGTTTCATAGGTAGTCTAAGAAGCATTAAATGGGTTCTTGGTCAATTAATATGTCAAACCAGATGATTTTTGGGTCTTTCTATTTATTTTATATAATAATGTGTGTTTTTTCAATGTGAATGTTGTGGGCCCAAAACATTTATGGCTTTCATTGTGGCATAAAATATTCTCACGATGAGATTTGGTAGTGTCATGGTGTGACCATATGTTTCATGTTGTGACTCATGTTGTTTTAATCTAGAACCCTCTTTTCTCCCTTACAACTTCTCCTATATCTTGAATTCCCTCATATATTACATTTAAAATTCCATTTTGTTACTTTAAAGTGTTTTTTCTAAGAGGTTTCTCTTCTTCATATAATTTTTCTTCCGTATGAATCCTTGTACATGGACTTTGACTGATCCATTATCATAGGTCATCATTTTCTTCATGAAATCACCACATTTTTACCATTTTTCAATCAAAATAAATTTCCTATGAGAAATAGTAAAAAAATATACCAGAAATATTAAACATTTAATGTGTATAAATAATTTTTTATATACAAATTTATAAGAATGATGTTGATTTATCAAATTTTTTAAATAATGTATTCCATTACCTGAAAATCAATTATTATTTTCTATTTATATTGTTATAATAACCATTGATTTATTTAAAGCTCATGTAATTATTTATATGGAATTATTTTATTATCATTTATTCCTAACATATTATTCATTCCTTGTTTATTCTATTATTGATTATAATGTATGGTACCCCTCACTATGTGTCATATCTCACCATTTTTTATGTTTCCATTACACTAGATTAAAAATATGAATATTACCTATGATATGTTTATCGGAATATCATTTGTGGAAATGTTTTTGGGAGCTATTGAAGGATTATTTTAGAATAATAAAATATTGATATATTGGGGAAAATTTTCATTTGATGGGAAATATATGTGTTGGGTTAGTTAAATGTTTTTACTGACTCTTTAAAACTATAACCATAATAGGTATTTGGTATTTGAGTGTATCAAAAAAATTTATTGACATTGTAATTAAAGAATATTATGTTTTTTTCACATCAATTGGTATAAAATTGAGTATGTAATGAATATTTTTTTAGCAACAAATCCAAATGTATGAGTATGGTTTGTCTCCGTGATGAATCTTTCATCATTTTATTCATGTGGAAAATTATAATAGGATTAATCTTATTTGGATTTTTTTATAAATATATTGTGAAATTATAATAAAATCATAGTAAATTTTATATCATGTTTTAATTAATAAATAATAGATTGGGAATATCATATAGACACTCACCTTATAATTTTATTCAAAATATCATTTTATTTATTGTGTATTTATAGTAGGTAAATCACAAGTATATATACATTAATTAGAAATAATCATGTAATTTATGGGTGATTATATTACTATAACTAATGCGGATATCATCATTTACATTAATTACAATATTTTCGAACCATTCCACTCACATATGTCAATAAATTATAGGAATTTTGAGTTGATTTATTTCTTCAATAGATTTTAAAAAAAACTAATAATTGAGGTGTTAATAATAATTCCTTGTAATTTGTAAGAAAAATGTTAGTTTTTTCTAGGCTGAGGTAGTCCATCATTTACTTTTTTTCAAATTCAACGATATTATTGTTTTAGATTATCTAGAATGAAAATTTTCTATCATATATAATGGACCATAAGAATACAATATATAATTTTGTTTTTAAAATATAAAAAATAAAAATTTTACACCTCTTAAAAATGAATTATTAATTCTTAAAAACAAAAATAAAAATACATTATAAAACTTTTACACATAAGGGATCCAAGTTACATTGGACACAAGAATTCTAGGAGAAGTTTAAATAGCTAAAAATAATATTGATAAATTCCCTTGTGCTTATAATACCCTATATTGGAGAAGAGTTTGTGATCAGTAGTGATTAATAAGTGAAGGAACTTGGATGTATCCTCATGTAAAATGACATAGTGGTCGATTATAAATCACATCAACTTGTGAGATTAAAGGTGGTTGATCACAACTCAAGAGAAAAATTACCCAACTTTGGATTTAGAGCAGGCAGTGGTTATTTTTCAATGAAAATATAGAGGCCTTATCTTTATGGTGAAAGGTGTGATGTATAAATAGATCATAAAATATAGAAGTATATATTCATAAAAACATATTTTAATATGAACTAATAGAGGTTAATATTATTGATTAAATATTATTACTTTTCAATACACTACCACCCTAGGAAGGTAAACACAATAGTTGATGCTCTGAGTCGAAAAGACCATGCTAGTTTTTCTATGATGAGGATTTAAAGATATCCAATATTTTTGGATTCTAAAAAGTTTGATATTTAAATAAAAATTGAGGTAGAAAGATCCAATATTTCATAGATGAAAGTCCATTTATCCATTCATGTGGTGATTAACGATGTTCAAAAGTACGATGTGGAACTACATAATAAGATGATGAATGTTCATGAGTTAAACCATTATTGTGATGGAATGATATGGTTCCAGAAAAACTATTTTATCCCATTAATACTTGATCTAAATAAGGAGATGATTTATGAAGATCATATTTTATCATTACCTATTCATTTTTAATGTAAAAATAAGTATAGAGATCTAACAGATTATTTCTTGTTGGAAAACAAGATAACTGGTATTTTAGAGTATGTATCCCAATGTGTAGTATTTCATCAAGTTATGACTGATATAATGAATTCTAAATTGATTTCATTATCATTACAAAGTTTATAATAGAAATGGAAAACATCATAATGGATTTCATCATTAAACTCTCCAAAACATCTAAATTGGTAATATTATTTGTGTTATAGTATATCACCTTATGAATTTTGAACAATTAATTGAAATATGAGAATATTTATATCATGATAATCCTATAATTGTATAAATCTTGTAAGTGGTAATATTTAAAAGATAATAACATTATATTATATCTTATCAGGATATGAGGTTTATGGTGAATTTCTGGAGAAGAATTTACCTGGAATTGAATACGAAGTTGAACTTTAACACTACATATCATCCTTGGATGGATTGTAAATTTAAGAAGACCATTAAATCACTATGAGATATGTTAAGGAAATGTTATATGGATTTTAAAAGTGGTTGGGAATAATAACTTCCTTTGGTGTAATTGTCTTATAATAATAGCTTTCACTCGAGCATTCTGAGGGATCCTTATAGAGCCAACAATGACTAGAAGTTAAGGACTCTAATGTGTTGGGATAAATTTTCCAAAAGAAAGCTTTTGTAACCAAATCTATCTATGTAAATTTAAAATAAGGTTATATCTATTCAATATCACATCAGGTTATCTCAGAGTCAACATCAAAGATATACTAACAATTGTCAATGAGATATAGAGTTTGATATTGGTGAAATGGTATTACTACAAATATCTCCTTATAAGAAGATTATGATATTAGTAATTAATGTAGATAATGGAATTATATATATCCCCCTTTGAAATTATTGATAGTATTTGGATGGTTGGTTATCACATGTCACTTCCACTAAATTCCTCTCAATTTCATGATGTGTTCTACATATCTCTCCTAAAAAAGTGAATACCAAATCCATCACATATGTTGAACACAGATTTCATACCAATGGAGCATGATCTCTCTTATGAGGAACAACTCGTGTAGATTTCGAATTGAAGAGAGAAAGTTCTATAGAATATGACCACTTACATGGTCAAAGTTTTTTGGTGAAACCATAAATTTAAGGAAGTTATGTTGGTACATTAAGATGTTATGAGATAGAAGTATCCTTAGTTTTTTGTATCAAGGTGATGAAATTTTGATTTAAAAATTCTTTTATGGGGAGTAGAATGTAAAAAACCAATATTTTACTTACATATTCTTCATTTGAAATAAACATGAATTATTTGATTAATTGATTATAGTAATCACTTGGTATAAATTGACCATGATATAGTATAAAATTATAAGCTACCAATTAAATTATAATTAATAATAATAATTAAATAATTATAACAAAAATATACAAAAATGTTTTATAAGATTAATAACTTCTCAATTTTCATTAAATTCATTTTATGCTTCAAATATATGCATTATTCAAAAATGGTTTTTATGGCATTTTTTACATGGATATTGTATTTAATTTAGTCCTTGTTTAGAAATTATATTTTATAATATATATATATATATTTAAATAAACATATCCAAATATTCTTAAGTATAGTTTTTGTGATTTTTCTGAAAACATGAAATTTTAATTGAATTGTGAAAAAAATCAATTTTTTGGAAAACTGTTTTTTCCATTGAAATTTTTAACAATTCCCATTTTTTTAATTTATAATAAAATTTATCCGGATTTATTTTAATAAACATAATATAATTAATGTCATTATTTTCACCATTCTGCATAATTTTGGTATGAAAACATCTTTTAACTTATAAAACAATTGTTGTGGAAAACAATTTTTCATCTTGTTTTAAGGGATTTTTTAAATCAATCTATGGCACATATGAAAATTGAATTTGACAAAAATTACTCCATATTTTGGATTTTCATGTTTTAATTTCCTAATAAAACCACTTTCATTTTCAGTCATTATGAAAAGTAACTTTGGTAAAAAGTCATTTACCAAAGTAAGAATTAAAACATGTATAAAGGGTTAAAACTAAAATGATAAGGGTTTAATTGAAATAATGAATTTTTCAATTACTATTTTTTGTTCAAGTTTCTTTCCTATATCATCTCTTATTTTAAGATGAGTTATTTTTGTGTCATTTCTCTTGAATATGGAACTAATATATTTTAAATTTCTAAAATATTTGATGTGTTTCATGACCCTCACTTAAAAATGGGATCCACCTATCTTGTCTTTTCCCACTTCAAGAGACACTTATCAAAGCCAATCCATACCCAACTCCTTTTATATCATCCCCCAAACTCATAGGGGTTATATTTCAATAATAATTCTATCCTAAGAAGTTAATTGCTAAAAACCTAAGGAGGTCATCTAAAGAACAAGTATAGTTCATAATCACAAAACATGAAACTACTAAAAACTATTGCACCATCATAGTATTTTCAAAAAAAATCTACTAATCATGAACAATAAATTTTCCATAACACTTACTCACAATGGGGATTTTATAGTTTCCATTGAAACTCACATGGTCTAAAATAGATCACACACTTCCCATACAATCTAAACAATACATGAAGAAAATAAGTTAAGAAGGAACCTTTCTAAAGGTTACCATGGTATCTATGTAAATTTATCCCTATAAGGTTACCTAAACCATTTATAAAATGATTGTTCCATGTAATGGTTTTCTAAATGTCTCACCAAAGTGCATGGTGGAAATCCACAAACCATGAACTGGCGAATAAAATACACAATTTTTTAATAAAAAAACAATAACTCTCAAAAAATAAAAACTTCCCCCAAAATAAAGTAAATTATTCTTGAAAAAATACAAATAGTGACACAGAGGGAGGGTCACATACACACCATAACCTAGATCATATGATGTTTATTCCAATTCGTGTGGAGACGATTGTGGCTTTCCTTTCACAATATGCTCCTCTAATACCACACATTTTACTATTAATGGGTTTTATCAAACTGCCTCCCCTTTAGTGGGTCGTGGTACTAGTACAGGTGTTGGATCATGAATTAACTCACCAACACATTTTATTTGAGATGTTCTAGGATTTTTAATGAGCACAATCATATAGATCTAATGAATCACTGCATTTCCTCTTCTTATCACCTTCTTACACATTGGTTCCAAAAACATGTATCTAAAATCCACATCTCCATAGTCAATGATGATTAACAGAGTAGATATCCTATAATGTTCTTGTCTTGAACTCTTTAGATACATAAGAAAATGTTAAAAATCAAGTACTCGTGAATTAGATTAATAGGGATGCTTACCAGTCCATCTCTTCTTTGGAATCTTGAAATTAAAAGGGATTGATGGTGATTTATTGATAAGGATACATGAAGCTCATAAATATTCTACCCAGTATATCTTAGGCATCTTATGCTAACTTTTCATGTTCTTTTCCTTCTTAATGATAGTTGTATTTATCCATTCTTCATATTTATTGTGTTATAGCATTCATGGGTCCTTCCTCTCATGTTAAATTTCATCAATCCTAAAATTTTCATGAAACACCATAGATGTATAATCAACTATATTATATAAATTAGGGAACTTTATCTTACATCTGGTTTCACACTCAACTATAAAGTGTAACATCTTGATCTAATCCATCATTTGGTCCTTCATTTGTAAAAATATCACACGCAACTTTTGAGATGCATTGTCAATAAGGGTTAGAAAATATTTTTCAGTATTGTATGAATTATATTTTCATTAATTCTTAAACCCCATATATATTACTGTACTCTGGTTATTTCAACTATTTTCAAATAAAATTTAATTTCCCTCCCTTTGATACTCATAACCATTAAAATACTGTTAATAAGAAAATCCAAAAATAATTATCATTTTGATCATGATTCTATCTCTTATATATCCTTATTCTTTAAATAGATTCAAGAATATTCTTATCTATACTACAATTATTGTTAAGGTTCGCTTTAATGATCTTTTACCTTATGAAAAACATTTAAAAGGGAATATATTTATCATTTTCTATACAGTAACAATTAAATTTCTGTATAAGGGGAAAAAATTAATATCTACCAATCAACCTCCTTTTACTGCTTTAATGTTTGTTCTTTATTATTATGCTTTTTTATAATATTCCATGGTTTTACAATGAAAATAATATTTCTATTATTCTAATATTCTTTTTATTTTATACCAAATGAAATAGATATTATTTTCTTAAATGTATTGAAAAGGGATTTTATTTCACTTATGTAGACTTTTATCTTTTACCCACATTTTATTACCTAAGAATATAATACATTTAAATATTCTATTATTTTAAATTATTTTACAAATATTTTTTAATAAATTCTCCATGCCACTTAATGGAAAGGATTTTGGTAGTGGCTTTTAACATGGTTTTGAAAACAATGATACAAAAGTTTTATGAATGTTATTTTCAATATTTATCTTATATTTCTTATCTAATTATCAAATGAAATTCCTTTATTACAAAACCATCATTTCTAATGAATTGGGGGTACTCTTTAATCCCTTATTAATTTATTTTTTATACCCCATTTTGTGAAAAATGATTTATTTTTAGTTCAATCAATTCCTTCTAAATATTATCCCACTCACTCTCCATCCATCATATAACTATATAAATTTCCATTATTTTCATGTTTTTTATTACCATGGGTGTATTATATATCATTTCAAGTGATGAGTTATTTGTAAATTCATTACTCTGTATGGTGTAAATAATTTGTTTCATATAATTTATACTATGTTTGTTTACGAAGGATGATAGACCATTTATTAACTACAGAAATAATAATAATCCATATGCTTGATAGTTATATAAGAATTATTATTGACCACTATGATCAGATGATTATGTACTGTGGAAAGTATTGACCTTATGTATGCTAGTTTTTTCTGATAATCATGGTTATGTATTACAAAGGAAAGCTTTTTTTTGTTTACTATATTCATATGTTGATTAGATTGGACTTATTAAGAGATATATGAGGCCCTAAATAGTCCATTGATGCATCGTAGACCTTATGAGACATACTATCCTCGGTATTTGGTTTATGTATGTCTCATTATTTATGATTTATTATCACAATTTCGTTATTTTAGGTTTATGATGTTGGTAATTTTGTATTCCTTAACTAGGAAATAGGTTATTTTAGTCCATTTATATTGTTATGTTACCCATCGACATATTCTAATCCCATGTTTTTATTTATATGGAATTGTTTTCTTATAATATATTCCTTCCATATTATTCACACCTTGTTTATTCAATGATATATTATAATGTATTCTACCTCTTAAAAAGTTTTTGATCTTACCCTTTTTATGTTTCCATTACCCCAGAGTTATAATGAATAATATAAATTATTATATGTTTAGAAAAATATCATGTTTTGATAATTTTGTGGGAGATGTTGAGGATTATTAAAGAATAAGAAAATTTGGATATATTGGGCGGAAATTTTTTTGGATGGGAAAGATATTTATATTTTTAGTTAAATATTTTTCCCAACACTCTAAAATTGTAAGAATAAAAGGACATGAGTATTTAAGTGGCTCAGAAATTTTTATAGTCATTTTCATTATGTAATATTATGTTTGGGTCACATCATTATATATCAAAGTATGTATGTAATGAATATGTTTTTATCACTGGAACCAAATATGAGGGTCTGGGTGATCTCAAGGAGAACTCAATCCTCATTTTCTTTATATGGTCATTTATAATAGGATACATCTTATTTGGATTGTTTTTTATAAATATATTATTAAGTTATTAAAAAGCATAGTCAATTGTGAATCATGTTGTGAATAATCAATCACAGATTATGAATATAATATAGAAACTCACCTTATAATTTTATTTGAAATTATATTTTATTTATTTTTTATATAAAATATGGAAATCACATGTATATGTTCATAAATTATAAATAATAATGTAATTTTAGGATGATTGTGTCAAAATAACTAATACACATATCATATTTTTCTATCATTGTGAGTTTTTTAAACCAATCCACTCATGTATGACAATAAATTAGAGTTATTTTAATTTTAATTAATTTATATGAATATTTTAAATAAAAACTAACAATTATAGAGATAAAAATAAAACAATGATAGTTGTACAAAAAAATTTATTTTTAAAGAAAATGTAGGCCATCATCTAAATTATCACAAAGTCAAAAAAAATGTTGTGGTTGGTTTTGTCGAATAACAATTTCCTATCATATGAAACGGGCAATAAGATTACTGTATATTGTATAGTTTTTAAAACATAAAATATAAAATTTTCACACTGCATAATAAAAAACGTTTTAATACCTGAAAACAGAAAATATATTCAATATAAAATTTGAATAAATATTATTTTTAATATTGAACATGAAAAATATATTTAGTGAATAAACAAAAACCTGGAATGAATTATTGAAGAATTAAAATAAATATGAATCCTATAAACCAATAATATTTAAAATTGAATATAATTAAGAATGACTGACATAAAAGAAAGAAAGATTTAACAAATTAAATTAAATTTGGGCTATTAACCCAAGCCAAAATCTGATTTGATTCATTGTGGATGGAAAGAAAATATATAAACCAAGATGGTATGGATGATGTGGTGAAGAAAGAAATGTAAAAATGAGATGGAATATTATCTATATTCCTTAAAATTGTATATATTATTCCCACACTGATTGGTTTGCATTGAAATATGGAATGGATCCTAATCTAAACAAAATCTCATGACTGTCATGGGATATCGTCATCTTCCTCAAGGCATCCATAAGACTATGTAACACATTGTGATATCGGTATACATTGTCTTATGTACTTCAAACAAACCTTGAGAGGTTGTTTCCATTCAATGGTATGGGCCGATCCTATGAGGTGTATAAGGTGATATTTATATCATTCTCCAATACACATAATTCTATCAACAATTTTTCTTCCTCTTCCACTGCATTCCCTTGTTCCCCACCTAGAGGTTTCATCATCTGTGTTCCAATGAATCCTAGCATCCCTTGATATTTTAAAATATTCCAATCCACCACTATATTTTGGAATGGACACATGGAATATAGAGGTAGCCTCATTTTAGTGGTCTCATTATACCCATCAATGGTCGGGATATATAACATAGTGATTAGCTAGTGAACAGTCTCTCTGATCAAAACCCATGGTACTATTGTTCCCAATCGAATGAACCCATGTGATATTGATATTTCCCATGCATGTCTCCACTTCCATTTATTAGAATCTAAAAAATGGAATGACATGTATTTACTATTTAACTTCATGGCATGTATGATTTTATACTAAAATGGGATCATCTAAGTAGTCAGCAAGGTATAAAAATTATAATAATATAACATGTTAAATCTTTGTAATGGGATGAACTTCCATTGTTTAGGGGTGGGTTTTTAGATCCAAAGTACATGAAAAAAATTATCCAAGTTTTAGTTTTGGAAGTATAGTATCCCCAGATCCAATGAGGCCAATACACAAATATTGTGTGAATCGGGCATAAACTTCAATGACAAATCCTTGTTGTTACAGGGGGTTGTAGGAGAGATAAAGTCACAACCTCTTCCAAAATCAATATCATACTGAACAAAACCCCCCAATAGGGTTCATAATTGTTAGAAGATTTTGTAAACAATCTCCCATGACATATCGGGAGTGGGTTTCTGTTGGGTCAGTGGAGCTTCATAGAAATGATAAACACATAAAATAGAAAAGGAAAAATTGATGAAAACATGTATTTAATGTGGTTCAGAAATATTTCCTACGTCCATGGGAGAAGGGGGGTCGTTTCGCTATTATTTCTCTCCCGATCAAACTTTAGAGGATCACACAATCACTTATAATATATGTTATGGGATTTATTCTTATTACAAATAGAAGGAAAAAAATTTTCTCATTCATATTGTTAGGTAGTTTATCTACCCATGAATGTTCTTCACTTTATCTTATTGTGCATCAAGTGTGTCAGCTAGGTTGGCATCCAACCAAGGAATAAGTTGCTGCCAACAAAACTTATCCCCCAAAATCACTCCCTAATTAATAGTGGTCCCCCACAAATCTCCCTCTCACAACCAATTTGGGGTAGAATCTAGAACTTTATTCTTCTTACAGGTGTTAAAAAATTCAATAGAAAATTGAGCGTGCTTCTTCTCACCATATGACGTGTCTGTAATGGCCCAGACTTCTCTGGTCCATTCCTCTGTAGAAATCTAGTGTTTTAGGTGTTCTGGGAGGTTAAGGTTATTTATCCCCAAAACTTTTCCAAATTTCAAATTCTGTGAACAATCCCATCAGTGAGATCGATGTGAACAATTACATCAGTGAAATCGATGTGAAAAGTACCATCGGTGAGACCGATGGGAACTATTCCATCAGTGAGACTGATGTGAACAGTTCCATCGGTGAGACCGATGTGGATAGTTCCATTAGTGAGATCGATGTGAATAGTACCATCGGTGACACTAATGTGAATAGTTCCATCAGTGATACTGATGTGAACAGTTCCATTGATGAGTCATTCTGTGAAAAGTACCATCAGTATCGGTGATTCATTCTGTGAACAGTACCATCAGTATTAGTGAGTCATTCTGTAAACAGTACCATCGGCATTGGTGAGTCATTATGTGAGCAGTACCATCGACTTCGGTGAGTCATTCTGTGAAATGTACCATCGGCATCGGTGAGTCAATCTGTGAACAATACCATCGACATCAGCGAGTCATTCTTTGAAAAATATAATCAGCATCGGTGAGTCATTCTGTGAACAATACCATTGGCATCGATGAGTCATTCTGTGTACAGTACCATCGGCATTGGTGAGTCATTCTATGAATAGTGCCATTATTGTCGGTGATTCATTATTTGAATATTAACATCAGCATCGGTGAGTTATTCTATGAACATTACCATCAGCATTGGTGAGCCATTCTGTGAATAGTACCATCATCATTAGTGAGTAATATTGTGAAAAGTACCATCAGCATGGGTGAGTTATTCTGTGAATAGTACCATCGGCATCGGTGAGTCATTTTGTGAACACTACCATCAGTATCGGCCAGTCATTCTGTGAATAGTGTTTCATGGATTTGTAGGTGTATATTGTTTCCAAGATCATGTACAATTTTTCTAGTATTGGTATGTGTACAATGTATCTAAGATCGTGAACAGTGTTTCCAAATTCCTACATTTCATCCCTTTGACGTTTTCTTTGACGTAAAATTCATTCAAGGCCTTGTTTTAAGGTATTTGAGGCCAAATGAAATCCTATAACACCTATATTAATTTTCCTAATGCTCAAGATGTCTTTAATTGGTCAAACTGTGTGGTTTAATGCGATCCACTTTTAATGGAAAATCCTGCATATCTTAAACCGCTACTCCAAAAATCTTCTAAAGGGATAATATATCTTCCACCCTTATTCTACCTTCTTGTTCCCTAGTGAGAGATTCTCGAACCTTTACTTCTTTCCATAGGATCATTGTTATCAAACCATAATTCTTGAATCATTTCCCCTTGAAATTTATTCCTGCTGCTTGTACAACCCCTATTTTGGTGCAAGAAGAAAGTGTCGATCCTTCTTCGATATAAGGTATTTTTTTATCATCACTCTATTGGGGTCATATTCTCCTTTTTCTCCTTTCCATGTTATGGTATTTTATCTCCATTATTTTAATGGAGTTTCCTTGGGTTTCGGTTGGTGTGGTCGTACCGCGACATCCTTCCAAGGATGCAGTTGTCACGAGAGGAGGTGATCATGATCCATTGTTTGGATCGCTCTCATATAAAGAACGGAAAGAACTGTTTGAGGTAGGGGATTAATTGCTTCTTTGTTATTTTATGTGAAAATTTAGAGTTATCATGTTTTATCCCACTATATCACAATGTAATTTACATAATAAATATTTGAACGTGATAAATAAATTGATATCTATCATATGTTATTGCCTCTTGTTTTTCTAGACAGTTTGATATCTATGCTTTATTTGTTTAGCTTTTTGTTTTTGATGGAAATTGGTAAAGGACATAATCTAGGATTAATTGTAAAATACTTTTCAAAGACAAAGGGTCATGTAAATGAATCTGGTTATTCTTTTTGTAATTTTATGATAATCAAATTGATGTAGTAAGCATTTTTAATCAATTTTTGATAGCTTACTGTTTAGGTTTCTCGTAGTTGGATCCTGTAAATAATAAATAGGTTAATTTATGTTGGATTAAAGGACGGGTTGTTTGATAAAAAATAATGCCTCATAGGGTTCTGAGTAACCCTCTTGTCTTCTTAAGGGCTAAGAGCCTAGTTGATATGATGTTTATTTTCTTGCTGCTTGTGTTGTGATGGGATCCTGGATGGCTATTGTGATATGTGGGGGTAGGGAGGCCCATTGGTTTTGGAAGAAGTTGACGCCTAGAGTGGCGAGATGCATCAATTTATTCATGTGGGTGTCTGAGAGGACACCAAAGATGATGAAATGGGTTGGATTTGAATATTTGGAAGCTTGATGAATCTTATTAGTTGTTTATCTACTTTACTATTCCAACATCTCAAGGTAGATGGTCTTTCTTAACCATCTTCCAAAAAGGGATGAAGACGTGCGGGGTATGCTACATGCTTTCCCTGTTTAGCTTCTCGGGTGAGGATGGGCCTACGCTCTTTCTATAGGTAGAAAATACTTGATGAATAGTTCACCAACTCACTATGTTGAGACCCTTGGGTTTAGTAGCATAGAATGTTTTTCTAGAATTCCTAGGAATATGGGAAAGTAATGATGTTAATAAATGATTTAATAAATGATGATAACCCATGGGGTTGGAGGTTGCTCGGATGCAATGTTGCGGTTGAAATTTTAAAGGAACAGCAGACTTTGGGTGTGATGCTAATGAAAAATAACGTGGAAATTGTTAAGAGTTAAGTAATTTTTAAAGAATTAATTTTCATAAAGTGAAACTGATAAAAAGTGAATGATGTAATGTAATAAATCACTTTAAATGGTTGTGTGCGTTTCAGATACCTAGTCTTAGAAGTGGCAGCCAGGAGTCTGAGAGACGTTAGCTGTAGTTGAGTCTAAGTACAGGTTATTCCCACATTGCGGTTGTGAACTATAGTATATTTTGTACTTTTTTTGTTTCTATACGCTACTCCACCCCGTCTGTTAGGGAACTGACACCCCGAGGATTCTGACCCCTGGGGGTGTTTTCGCCTAACATTCTGGTGGGAGGATGAATGGGTGACTACCCCCATTGACCCCGCTCTCTTCTCTTGGTAGTTACTTGTGCTCGTAGGCACAATAGTTAGTTTCCCCCTTAAATATGTGTAGAGGGCAATAATGGCTTGTGGTTTTTCACACACATATATTCTGGATATAGTTTCCTATGGACTGTTGTAGTTGTAACATGTATAGGCTATGATGGATTGAGGATCCCTACTCGATGTATGGGATTTATTGGCTTGAGGTATAATTCCCGATGTATGACACGCGTTATGCTTGTTGTGGTGGCCCCCAGAAACTACCTGGTTAATTTTCTTATATGGACATGGTGGTTTTTTTTCACAAGGGGCATGTTGTGGTTCTTCTCCCAGGTGTCTATGAAAAAGCCTTTTGGAGAGAGATTCTTAGGACGTGAAACGTTGGGGGAAAGCAACAAACCAGTGGGGAAGTAGTAGCGGGGTACCCATGATATTCTTTATTATATTATATACTCTTGTATACAATACTTGGTGAGAGTATCCATGGTGAGTCTAGGAACCTAGTATACATTTTTAGGTGATTTGTTAGTTTCTCTTGTTTTTCACATTGTTTAAGCATGATTTCGTTACTTTTTCATGAGAGGCTTCGAGGAGGATCCTACTGAGTGTACTATTATACTCACACTATATATATATAAACTGTTTTTTAGTTCACTTAGATCAGGTTGGAGATCAAGATGGTTTCTACTAACTTGGGGTTGCAGGAGCTATTTGGGATTGTGGTTGCTGTTGTTTTTACTTTCTTTTGGTACTTCCAGTTTTTCCATTCAGTTGTACTAGTTTATATGACATTACATATGTGCAATTGGGTTTTATTTTATATTGCATTCTGAGTTATATTTGGTTGTTTTCTATCTTATCTCTCTCTCTTTCGTATGTGTTCTCATAGAGGGCAATGCCTCCAATTTGTGTGTTTATTATACCCTTGGTGCTAGTCACAGACCAGGGGCCTACAGGAGGCCGGACCCAGGGGGTCATTATCTATCTTCTCACATTTTTCGGCCTAGGAGGGGTACACCTTGTGCGAACGGGGTCGTAACAGAGTGGTATTAGAGGTCTGTTTGAGGGATATGATGGATTTTGGTGTTAGGCACATGTGAGGTTGCATGGGTTGGTATGGAAATAGTGTCAGTCATGTTTATCAAGTGATTTAAACACTAGAGACCAGATGATAAATAGGCGTTTAGGGGACCCTATGATATGATTCATGGACTTTTACGTTTACAATGGATACTAAAAGAGTTTATACTAGTTGCAGGTTAGACACGTAGGAAAGGATCATGCATCATTATTCTTTATGCCTGTGTTTGAATGGGTAGACCTTGGGATAGGATAACAAAAAATGAATAAATGAAAACAATTAATTAATTATCATTTAGTCTTCTATATTCCTAGTTTAAAAGCTCTAACTACTTTTTATTTTGAACGTATCGATCCTAGTCGATGTCCATATCAAGTTCACGGAGAATATTTCCAGTAGGCTGAGCCAACAGATCGCCGCAGGGTAGAGGTTGAGGACGACGACACATGGAGGAGGACAATTCACGAGTTTCACCACTAGATTATGAAAAAGTACGGGGGATATTTTTCAAATGCAGTCATGGAAGAATGGTTAGAGGTGGTCGAGTCAGGCTTCAGTTCGATCTGTTCTCAGAAGGATCACTAGGTGTCTTTGGTTGTGAAGATGTTGTGTAGAGCAGTGAGGTAGTGGCGGTTCTTGTTCATCGGGTACCGTGAGGAGTCGACGATCTCATGGGAGGTGTTCTCAGAAAAGTTTAGAGTCGAGTTTTTTTCTTCTACCACGAAGGTGCCCAATCACCAGGAGATTATTACCCTTTGACAAGGGAGCTCTAGTGTGCGAGATTTTGGGATCTATTTCATGAACCATTTATGATATTCTTAAGACCTGTTGCCAGATGAGGAGGCGAGGGCACGATATTTCGATGAGGCTTTGCATCCAGAGATACAGTACCAGGTCACCCCGTTTATGCTGAATACATATCTTGATGTGGTAGCAAGGGTAGAGGTCACCAAGAGGACATTGGACCAAACTGTATTGTCATGAGAGGGGAGTCATCATGATTCCTCATGAAGTAGAGTTGTGGTCCGAGGTTATAGTTTTCAGGGCAGAAGACTTTCTGTTCGGTCGGGGGTAGGTCCCAACCCTCTATATCTTGTTTCTCTAGAGGAATCGCCTCTCTGTCCTATTCCAAGGGAATGTGTGCTTCATTTTATTGTGGTGGTTGAGGTCATCAGTAGTGAGAGTTCCCAAACATTCAGAGAAGTCTTCATGCACCAGGTGTTCTCTCCAGGTTCCTTCGTTGAGGTAGTTCCAATCAAGGCAGCAGCAGCAGGTTGCACCAGCTTTGGATTAGTAAAGAGAAGATGGGGCCGGTAGAGGAAAGCCTTGTGATGATCCCCATCCTTACATACTAGAGTGAGGATGTGGGTTTGGTCATCATTGGGGTCATAGAGGTTGTGGTGGAGGTCATAGTCACCTTCATTCTTTAGCGTTTCCAATGCCAGGCGAACCAGACGACATTTGAGGTACCATTTTCTTTTTTCAAATTGGGTGTATGACTAGTTTGATTCAGGAGAGTCAAACTCCTTTATATCACCTACCATTTTCCATGATTTGGGACTTGATTTAGAGAGGCTTCCAATTCCCTTGGCGTTGACTACGCCAAATGGAGGTCGAGCTAGCTTGTTTGAAGTATGTAGAGACTGTAAGCTCATGCTGGGGAAGAACCGCTCATGGGTACATTTCCTATATTTATAGATATGACCATATGATTTCATACTCAGTATGGATTGGTTGTATTTAGTGTAGGCTATCATGGATTTATTCAGGAGGAAGATGGTGTTCTTCGATGCAGAGGGAGAGTCAGCGGTGTTTGTTTGAAACTGAGACACTCGGATGGGTCAGAGGCAAGTTTTGTCCTTATCATCCATGATGGATGAGTTGATACTTAGTTCTTCAGAGGATCAGTAGTTGGAGTTTTCTAGGGTCGTGGTAGAGTAACCTCATGTCTTTCTAGAAAAAGTTGTAGAATTACCCCCTGGACGATAGATCAAGTTTGGGATCGAGCTAGTACCATGAGAATCTCTTTTCTCTATGTCTCTATATAGGATTTCCTATTCCGAGTTATGAGAGCTACATATATATCTTGATGGTATGTTATATTGTGGTTTTGTTCGGACGAGTGTGTCACCATGGGGTGCACCGGTTTCGTTCGTGAAGAAGGCTAGTGGCAGTTTGCGGTTGTGTATCGATTATAGTCTCTTAAACAAAGTTACAGTGAAGAATCACTATCCTCTTCCACGGATTGATGATTTATTCAATCAAATGAAGGGTGAATGTTGGTTTTCAATGATCAAAATGCGGTCAGGATATCATCAGATGTGTGTGAAGGATGAGGATATCCTAAATAGTGCTTTCTGTTGTCGTCATGGGCATTATGAGTCCATTGTAATGACATTCGGTGTAGAAAATTCTATAGTTGTGTTCACTAGATTGATGAATTTTGTGTTCCTTCATTTCCAATATATGTTCATGGTGGTTTTCATTGAAGACATCCTTGTGTAATCCATGTCTAAGGAGGAGCATGCAGAGTATCTACACACCGTTTTGGGAGTTCTTCATCAATGTCAGTTGTTTAGGAAGTTGTCGATGTGTGAGTTTTGGGATTGAGAAGTCTGTTTCCTGGGGCATGTTGTGTCACATCAGGGAGTATCTATGGATCCATAAAAGATATAAGCATTTTTGTCTTGGTAAGCCCCCAATACATTTTTATAGGTGAAAATTTTCCTTGGACTTGCAGGCTACTACAAGATGTTCTTAGCCGATTTTTCTCGGGTTGTTACTCCTCTAACAGCATTGACTAGGAAGGATCAGTCGTTTTTGTGG
Source organism: Viscum album (assembly GCA_963277665.1). NCBI lineage: Eukaryota > Viridiplantae > Streptophyta > Magnoliopsida > Santalales > Viscaceae > Viscum > Viscum album. The sequence goes on from OY728165.1 coordinate 173,395,482, forward strand.
ATTGATCAGTGTCAAGTATCTTTTGAGTATCTAAAGGAGAAGTTGGTAAGTTATCCAGTTTTTTGTCTTCCAATATAAGTTGTTTAGTTTGATGTTTTCTGTGATTCTTCGCATCTGGGGTTAGGTTGTGTTCTGAGGCAGCAGAGATTAGTTGTTTCTTATGGGTCTCGTAAATTGAATACCCATCAATGTAACTATGCCACACATGATATTGAGATGGAATTTGTGGTGTTTTCTCTAAAGATGTGGAGAAATTACCTCATTGGAGAGCACTTTGTGGTTTTCACCTATCATAAGTGCTTGGGTATGTTTTCACCCAGCGTGACTTGATCTTGCGGCATCATCAGTGGATGTAGTTATTACAAAACTACGACTTTGAAATATCATATACACCTGGAAAGGGAAATTTTGTGGTTAATGTGCTAAGATGGAAGTCACGTGGAGATGTAGTGCATGAATCTGGTGATTCATAGGGAGTAATTGAAGAACTATCAACATTACATCTCGATATTGGAGAATTTGGGGGTAGAGGTTGTCTTTTTCAGATGATGGTTCTGTCATTTCAGGTGCAGTAGGTAGAACATTCCTAGTTAGGGAATATAGAGGTGGAGGTCTGGAGAGACCAAGTTGATTTTGAAGAGGCCCCTGATGGTTGGTTTGAGGATGAACAACACTGAGTGTTGTATCATAGAAGGATGTTTGTTCCATTGGTGATGTGTGAGACAATTCTCAGAGAGTTACATTTTTTGCCTTCAGCGGTGCATCCTGGCATGAAAATGATATACCGAGACATGAGAATTCAGTTTTGGTGTCCTAGTTTGAAGTGTGCATTTACAGAGTTAGTGTCTCGATGTTTGGTCCGTCAGAAGGTGAATGCTGAGCACCGTGTCCCCGGTGGGTTTCTCCAGCCATTAGATATTCGTCAGTGGAAGTGGGAGGACATCTCAATGGACTTTGATACTGGTTTACCTAAATATTAGGGATTACATGATGCTATTTGGGTGGTAGTAGAACATTTAATAAAATCATCCCACTTTATAGAAATCAAGGAGTCGATCTTAGTGGAATTTTTGTAGAGGCAGTATCTGGATGAGGGGGTGAGACTCTACAGAGTCCTGGGGACGATCATTTTCGATCGAGATCCTAGTTTTAACTCTAGGGACTGGAGAGGTCCCCTGTATGCTTTTTTTTCTCAGCTATGCCTTAGTACTACATTTCATCCACCAATGGACGGTCAGACGGAGCATACTATCAAGACTCTTGAAGACATGTTGCTCTCTTATGTCTTGGAATTTGGAGGTTCGTGGATGAGGCACTTACCCTTAGTGTAGTTTACTTACATAAATAGATTTCACTCCACTATCATCATGGGGACCTTTGAATCCTTTTATTTCCAACCTTACCGTTCTCCATTATGCTGGAATGGGGTCAGATAGTCATCAATTATCAGACTGAAACTAGTGCAAATTACAATAGAGATGGTTCAGGTGATTCGTGAGAGGATGAAGATAGTGCATGATCATCAGAAATCATATGTTGATCAAAGGAGAATATCTTTGGAGTTTGATATTGGGTTCATGTGTTTCTGATGTTGAATCCCAATCATGGGCAGTGGAGGTTTGGTCATGGGAGTAAGCTTTCTCCCTGCTTTGTTGGGCCTTTCAAGGTGTTGGCTTGTGTTAGAGTCACGTCGTATCACGTAGAACTTCCCATGTAGATGATCTGGATACATGATGTTTTTAATGTGTCATAGATCCATATTTATCTTCATGATTACTATAATGTCATTGATTGGGGAGAGATCGATGTTGATGATGATTTAACCTTCGAGAAGCAGCATTTGGAGATCCAAGACTGCAAAGAGAAGGTGTTGTGTGGGCGTTATATCCCTTTGGATCATGTCTTGTAGAGACACAATGCTGTAGAGGAGAGTACCTGGGAATGTGAGTCACAAATATGTGCTCAATACCCCATGTTGTTTGATGTTTAACCCTTTTCATGTAAAGTTTTTTTTCTCTTTGTGGTTTTATACCTTGTGTGTTTATGATATGGTTTTCTTTGGATGCTTCTTGTGGCTTGCTCTCTTTTCATAGGTATCTCGATGGATGGTTGTTCAGATCCCATTTATATTTCTTTTAAGGTGGGTTTTGAATTCTTGAGGATGAGAATGTTTTGAGAGGTATATAATGTAATGGCTTGGACCTCATTCGTACATTCCTCTATGAAAATCTGGTGTTTTAGGTGTTCTTGGAGATAAAGGTCACTTATCCCCAACACTTTTCCAAATTTCTAATCCTGCGAACAGTTCCATCGGTGAGACCAATGTGAACACTTCCATTAGTGAGAATGATGTGAATAGCACCATCAGTGAGAGTGATGTGAACAGTTCCATCGGTGAGACTGATGTGAACAATTCCATTAGTGGGAACGTTGTGAACCAAACCATCAATGAGACTGATGTGAACAGTTCCATCGGTGAGACTGGTGTAAACAATTGCATCGGTGAGTCATTCTATGAACATAACCATCGGCATCGGTGATTCATTCGGTGAACAACATCATCGACATAGGTGAGTCATTCTGTGAACAGTACCTTCAGCCTCAGTGTGTCATTCTTTGAACAGTACCATCGGCATCAGTGACTCATTCGTTGAATAGTACCATCAGCATCGGTGAGTCATTCTGTGAACAGTACTTTTCGCATTACTGAGTTATTCTGTGAACACTACCATTAACATCAGTGATTCATTCATTGAATTGTACCATTGGCATCAGTGAGTCATTCATTGAAGAGTACCATCGGCATCAGTGAGTCATCCTCTGAACAATACCATCGGCCTCGGTGAGTCATTATGTGAACAATACCATTCGCATCGGTGAGTCATTCTATGAATAGTACCATCAACATCTGTGAGTCATTATTTGAATAGTACCATTGGCATTGGTGAGTCATTCTATGAAGAGTAACATCGTCATGGGGGATTCATTACATGAATAGCACCATCGGCATTGGTGATTCATTTTGTAAATAGTTCCATCAGTATCGGTGAGTCGTTCATTGGACAGTGTTTCAAGGATCGGTAGGTGTATAGTGTTTCCAGGATTGTGTAGAGTGTTTCCATGATTAGTGGGTGTACAATGTTTCTAGGATTGTGAACAGTGTTTCCAGCTTCTTACAGTTCACCGCTTTGACGTTTTCATTGACATAAAATGTATTCAAGGCCTTGTTTTAAGGGATTTAAAGCCGAATCAAATCCCATAACTCTTACATTAATTTTCCTATGGCCTGAGATGTATTTATTTGTTCAAACCATATGGTTTAATGCGATCTATTTTTAATGGAAAATCCATCATATCTTAAATTGTTTCTCCATAAATCATTATATGGGATGAGATATCTTCCTCCCTTGTTCTACCTTCATGTTCCCTGGTTCGAGACACTCAAACTATTACTTCTTCCCATAGGATCAGTGTGATTTAACCTTAATCCTTATAACGTTTCCCATTAAAGTTTCTTCCTACTACATGTGCACCCCCTGTTTTGGTGGAAACAGAAAGTGTCAATCCTTCATCGATATAAGATATGTTTTATCATTGTTATTTTGGGTTCATCTTCTCTTGTTTCTCCTTTCAATGTTATAGTATGTGATCCTTATGCATCTAATGATGTTTTCTTGGGTTTTGGTTGGTGCGGTCGTTATGCAACATCCTCGGGTGGATGCAGTTGTCACAGGAGGAGGCGATCATGATCCATTGTGTGGATTGCACTCGTATAAAGAATGACAAGAACCATTTGAGGGAGGGGATTAATTGATTATCTATTATTTTACATGAAAATTTTGTGTTAGCATGTTTTATCCCACTCTATCACAATGGAATTTACATAATAAATATTTAAATGAGATAAATAAATTAATATAGATCGTATGTTATTGCCTCTTGTTTTTCAAGATAGTGTGACATCTATTAGTTCTTTGTTTAGATTTTAATTCATGATGGAAATTGGTAAATAACATAAACTGTGATTAATTGTAAATTAATTTCCATAGATAAAGAGGCATGTAAATGAATCTGGTTCTTCTTGTTGTAAATTTATGTTCATAAAATTGATGCAGTAATCATGTTTAATCAATTTTTGATAACATACCGTTTAAGTTTCCTATAGTTGGAACCTGTAAAAAATAAATTAGTCAATTCCAGGTGGATTAAATGACTGGTCGTTTGATAAAAGATAATGCCTCATAGGTTTCTGAGTTACCCTCTTTCTTGCTTAAGGGCTAAGATCCTAATTGATATAATGTTTTTTTCTTACTTCTTATGTTGTGATTTGAGACTAGATGGCTATTATGATGTGTGGGGGTAGGGAGGCCTATTGGTTGTGGTGGAAGTTGATGCTTCGAGTGGAGAGATGAATCAGTTTATGAATGTGGGTGTCAGGGAGGACACCAGAGATGATGAAATGGGTTGGATGTTAATGTTTGGATTCTTGATGAATCTTATTGGTTGTTTATCTAATTTACTTTCCCCACTGCTTAAGGAAACTGGTATTGCTTACCCTTCTTCCAAAAAGGGGAAAAGATGTGTGGGGTATGCCACGTTCTTTTCATGTTTAGCTTCTTGAGGGAGGATGGTTATATGCTCTTGCTATAGGTGGAAAAGACTCTACAGGTAGTTCCCCTAATCATCGTGTTAAGCCCCTTGTGTTTAGTATCTTAGAATGCTTTTCTAGAATGTTTGGGAATATGGGAAGGTAAGGATGTTAATAAATGATTGAATAAATGATGCTAACCCATGGGGTTGGAGCTTACTGGGATGCAATATCGTGGTTGAAATTTTAAAGGAATAGTGGGCTTCGGGTGTGATACTAATGAAAAATAATGTGGAAATTGTTAATGGTTAATTAATTTTTAAATAATTAATTAGTGTAAATAGAAAATGATAAAATGGAATAAAGTAATGTAATAAATCACTTTTAATGGTTGTGTGCTTATAGGATTCCTAGTCTTAGGAGTGGTAGTCGGTAGTCTGAGAGACATTAGTTGCAGTTGAGTCTAATACTAGGTAATTCCTATAGTGTGGTTGTGAGCTATAATATATTCTATACTTTTTGTGTTTCTATACACTACTCTACTATATCAGTTAGGGAAAATGACACCTCAGGGATTCTGAGCTCTGGGGGGGTGTTTTCCTCAACATTCTGCTGGGAGGATAGATGGCTGACTACCCCCTTTGGCCTCACTCTATTCACTTGGTAGTGACATGTGCTGGTAGGTACATCGGTTATTTTTTCCCATATATGTGTGTAGAGGGTTGTAATGACTTGTTGTTATTCACACACATATATTATGGATATAGTTTACTATGGAATACTATAGGTGAACGTATATTGGCTACGATGGCTTGAGGATCCTTACTCAGTGTATGGTATGTAATGGATTGAGGTATATTGCATGATGTATGATACACGTTATACAAACTGTGGTGGATCCCAGAAACTACCTGGTTACTTTGCATATGTGGATGTTGTAGTTTTGTTGCCTGAGGTGCATGTTGTGGTGCCTCGCCATGTTGTCTGCGGGAAATCCATTTTGGTGAGAGATGATTCGGAGGTGTGACATTGGGGAAAAGTAGCAAACCAGTGGGGAAGTAGTGGCAAGGTATCATTGATATTATTTATTAAATTATATACTCTTGTAGGTGATACTTTTGGATAGTATCCATTGTGAGGATGGGAACTTAGTATACATGTTTAGGTGACAATTTAGTTTCACTTGTAGTTCATTGTTCTTTAGAATGCTTTTTTTAATTTTTCATGAGAGGCTCCGGGGAGGATCCTACTGAGTATACTATTATACTCACCCTATGTATATATAAACTATTTTTAAGGTCACTTGGAGCATGTTGGAGATCAAGCTAGTTTCTACTAGCTTGGGGTTGCAAGAGTTGTTAGGGATTGTGGTTACTGTTGTTTTTTTACTTTCCTTTGGTACTTACAGTTTTTTCATTCAGTTGTAGTAGTTTTTCATGACATTACATATGTGCACTTGGGTTTTATTTTATATTTCAGTCTAATTTGGAGTTGGTTGGTGTCTATCTTATCTCTCTCTTTCGCATGTGTTCTCTTAGAGGGTAATGCCGAACATTTGTGTGTTTACTATACCCTCGGTGCTAGTTTCCAATATGGGGACTACTGGAGGTGGGACTCAGGGGTCATTATCTCTATTCCCACATTGTCGGCCCAGGAGGGGTATAGCTTGTGGGGAGGGGGTCATTACAGTGTCACTTCCACTATCTTCAACCTATATCGAGCTGAATACAGTCCCCATTAAATGGTACTACCATTGGGACTCTTTCCTAGTAAGAATCACTACATTGCCACGTTATACTTCTAACACTCCACTCGATATGGAAATATTGTACCCTTTCACATCTAGCATTCTTAATGATACCAAGTTTTGTCTCATACTCGGAACGAATTTCACGTGATCCTGTTATCATACTGCATTATTGGGTGTCTTCAATTTCACCGTCCCAACTCCTAGAACCTCTCACGTTGACTCATCACCAAGTCTCACTGAATATCACACCTTCTTAAAAGTATTAAATGAACCTTTTTCATCCTTATGTGTACCGAGATCCCTGAATCCAAAACCCATCCTTCTTCCTTTTTATTTCTGATCCCACTTGTTCTGCCTTTTTAAAATTCTATATCTCTACTTCATGTGCTCGTATCTTTTTCAGTAATGATACTACACTTTTCCTTGTTCAACTCTCCCATATGAGTTTGAGATTCCCTTTTTCAGGAAAACTTTTTTATCTCCTAATTATTCTGTGATGTTTTCAACTTTTTCTTGATATTTCTCTTTCCTAGTAACATACTGTTTGTTCTCTTTATAGTCACTTTTATAGTGACCCTTTTTCTCACACCAAAAACATGTGATTTCACTGGGATCACATCCCCTTGATTTTGATCACCAATATATACCTCTTAAATTACGATATTGGATCCTCCCACATTGATCATATCACATCACCATGATTTTCATTCCTTGATTTTTCACGGGTCTTCAAAATGCCTTTAAATATTAAAGTGATTCCATCACCTCATCCGGGTTCAATGTTTCCTTCCCCACAGGCAATTTTGTCACAATTCTATCAAATTATTTTGATAGAGATGAAAAAAATCAAAAGTGATTTGTCTTCCTCTTAATCCTTCTATCTGAGCCCCAATAATTGTGTCAGTATTTTGTTTAATTCATTGGTGTGATCTAATAAATTCATTCCCTCGTCCATTCACAACTGGTAAAATTTATTATTTGGGAATAATTTTTTGGTGAGAGACTTAACCAAATACTGCTACTCAAACATCCTCTAGATATCCTTCGGTGAGGTATCATCCAACATCGAGTACTTTATGTCATTTTCCAGACATAGTCGAATTGTGCTGACAACCCGCATCTCGAGCTCTTACAAATCATCTCCACTGATTTTATCATGATTTTCTCCTATCAATAGTCTAATTATGCCCTACTACACTAGAATATCTTTCATTTTTCTTTTTTGTAAGTGAAAATTAATCTGACCATCAAACTTCTCGATATCAAATTTTGGTACTGCTCCGCCACTGGGCATCGTTGTTGTAATAAAACATGATTAACACCATCGATGTCAAACCCCATATATAATCACTTGATGTAGTTCTAATTTTGAAAATCAAAACATACAGATGCAACCTGAATAGTTGAAATAGCTGGAATCAACTTCTAGATCGCTGAAAATAGACTCTGATTGGCCAAGTTAAACCCAAAACAATTTAAATGGTTCAGATCACCTGTTGATGTAGTGATAATGTATCTCACTTGAATAGTGGCTAGAAAACTAGCATGAAAATTGTTGATGGTTTGAATAGTCTCATCTTCTTTAGTAGGGGGTACTGTAGAAACATTGATGGGATCTACCGACTTCATTTCATCTCTGTTTTTATGTCGCTTATGTCGTTGAAATTGTCTCATCGAGATCTTCATGGATCTTACCTGAAAACAAAATTCTGAGCACATTAAATATTTTGGTCACCAAAAGACATCTCTGCTCGTCGTCATTTCACTCTTGCTGGAATTGATACCACACGTTGGGGTAGCCGAGCTTCATGGTGATGATAAACCCACGAAACTGAAAAGGAAAAATAGAAGAACATGTGGATTTATCATGGTTTGGAAAGATTTTCTACGTCCATGGGAGAAGGGGGTTTGTTTCTATATTATTACTCTCTGGATAAAACTTTGTAGGATCATTTAATCACCTGTATTACAATTCATGGGATTTGATCCTATTATAATGAGAATAAAAAACAATTTTTATCCTTTGGTTTGGTGGGTAGTCCATCTACCCATGAAAGCTCTTCACTTTCTCTTATTGTGTGTTAATGGTGAAGACTGATTTGGATGCCAACCAAGGAAGAAGTTGATGCCGATTGGACTTCCTCCCACAAATCACTCCCTAATTGGGAGTGTCCCCCCACAATTTCCACTACGCATCTACAACGATCTCTATGAACAACAATGGTGTATATGAATGGAGAGGGAAACCTCGGTGAGGTATTATTCTTTAGAAATGGGTATCATTTAAATGAGGGTTAAGATTAGGTGATTTTATTTTTTTAAAAGGGAACCCAATTTTCACAAATTAAAAAATGTATCTCAAAAAATTTGAATTTGTCAAAAATATTTGAATGGATTTTAATATTATCAGTAAATATTTTTTAAAAAATATATTGTTATTTAAATTTATGTATGTGAATGTTAGTTTGAAATTGTTTTTTGGATTTTAATTTGCTTTTCAATTATATATTCCTTAAATGAAAAATTCTCAATTCATTTATAATCAAAATATAGATAATTCACATTCACCACAACTTTGATAATATGCTTAGACCTTATATTTTTTTGACCTAATTAATGATATGTAGAAAATGATCACTACTACAGATTTGATTTTACACAATGCTAGAAAAAAGCAATGATAATAGAGACATTTATCAAAGAATCTTTTAAGCATTGATAAAGGATATCATCTATAAGTGATTTTTTTCTTGAACTGATAAAGGCAGCGTTTATCGACATTAAAAAAGGGCTGATAAATTGTACCTTTATTAATGCTTAAAAAAGTGCTCAAAAATGGGTATTTTATCAATGTTTTTTTAGTGATGATAAAAAGTATTATTTATCAACACTTTTTTTAAACCTTATTAAAGATATATTTCATAAACAAAATATCATTATAAATCATATATTAATATATTAATATATTTATGTTGTTATAAATATAATAAAGGTTATTAAATATGTTTTATATAAAAATAAATATGAATTTACACTTAATATATAAGATATTTTATAAAAATTGTAGAATAAATAATATATGTTAAAAAAATAATTATTTTATATAGAAATATATATAGATGGACACACACTATTTATTTATTTATAATTAATATATAAACATATATATATTAAATTTATTCATTTTTAATTATTATTAGTTTACAATTTTTTAAAAAAATTATTCATTTTTAATATGTATTTATATTTATTTATTAATATTTAATATGTTTTTAATACCGTTGCAATTTACTTATATCAAACTTTTGTTACATAAATTTCACATATACATATGCCTAATTAATATGAAAACACACACGTAGACATAATATTTTTTTACTTTATTCAGTTTTTGTTATTAATTTTATAATTATTTTTAAAAGAAAAAACTCAAACTATATATAATCAAATTTCAAAGAACATAACTCCAAGGGAAAATATGAGATCCAAAAATGACCCTCGACAACTACCAAAACCATCCATAAAATGAGCCGCATGATTTCCCTCTCTCCCAACAATAGAAAAAAACACAAAGAAAACAAAGGAATCAATAATATGATGATGTCGATAATAGATCCAAAAGCTTGGTGGCCACCTTACTCCTCCTCCAAAGCATTGATAATAACTTGACAATATGATTCGGCCACAATAACCTTCCATCCAAGAGACGAGATGAAATGCATAACCTTCCAAATATCCATGACCTCTGCCATAGGAGGATACCAACATGAAATATCCAAGGAATCAAGAACCGTAATAATAGAGCATGCATGGTCTCGAAGGATTTCCCTGAGGCCAATAGATCCATCACCATGAATCCCTGCAAAAGTATTAAGTTTGAAAATTCCTAGAGGGGGAGGAATCCATCTGACTAAAGTGGCGTGAAAAAGCATAGGAGGATGAACCCCCTCAACATCAACCCATTGGGATCTTTAATTATTAATTATAACAATAAAAACCCTGAAATCTTTATCAACGCTATCAAAAATGAATTTACTTTGACAAAACTATATAATACAATCATGAATACACAAAGGAAAAGAAATAAAAAATAAATCAAAGGAACCAATGATCTGATGAAGTCAGTAATAGATCTAAAACCTTGGTGGCCACCTTCGTCCTTCTCCAAATCTTTGTTAATAACATGACAATCATATTTGACTAGAATATACTTCTATCCAAGTGAAAAGGTGAACTATATACTTTTCCAAATATAAATGGCCTCTTCCAGAGGAGGAGGATAACATTAAATATCTAAGGAATAAAGAGCCATAATAATAGAGCATGTATAGTCCAAAATGACTGCCCCAAGGCCAATAGATCCGTCACCAGGAATCTCCACATTGTTACGAAGTTTGAAAACACAAGGATTATGAGGAATCTATCTGAATGGAGGAGAGTGAAAACTGTAGGAGGAAAAAACCCCTCAATATCAACCCATTGAGATCCCCAATTGTGCATCCTAGGAAGCCAAACACTATCATCTTTATCAATGCTATAAAAATGAAGGTGTTTTGGTGAAACAATATAATCCAAGCATGAATACACAAACTTGTGATAGTCTGAGAATAAAAATATCTAAACCAATCCCCAAAAGTAAGTCTCACATCCCTATGAATTATCAAATGGATTATATCTTATATCTCATATGTTGATAAAATCCTGGTGACCCATGGGAAAGAAAAAATGGAATGCAAAGCTATTTCCATTCTAACCCCACAGAGCAGGCACCGGTGGTTATCAGAGAGGTGCCTATTAGGAAGGTGAGCATATGTGGGATGGATTCCTCTACAAAATTTCAAATAGAAAAGTATTGCCTTTGGAAAAGAATTCAAATTCCAAAGATGTTTCCATACTGGAATAAAAATACCTTATTCGCTCACAATGCATGACTTATAACCTGAGAGGATGATATAGTAGCCAGATAAATCATGGGACCAACACAACATATATGGGCCTACATTATGTACCATGGGAACATCTAGGATAGTCTTGCGATCAATATTAGAAAACTAGTAGTCGAGATTCTAATCGTCCCATCCAAAAAGGTCATTACCATAAGCACTCTCACAATGCCATGCACATTCTTGGGCATAGGCAAATATGCAGTAAACATACCTTCCAAAATATGCATCCAATGATTATGCCAAATATTAACCAAATCACTACTATAGATTCTTCAATAGATTATGAAGTTCAGGAAAACCTGTGACCCCTAAACACTCCTCTAAAAGTAAATTTTCTAAGGACCCAATCTATAAGAAAGAAAACAACATGGGGGAAATACTTGTCTTTGAAAACTCTTGCATACAAGTTTTCTGAGATCAATAAAAGGTGATAACCTTGATGGGCTAGAAGAGAATTGTTAAAAACATTTGAATCTCAAAATCCCATGTCAACGCAAGACATAGAGCATACAACTTCTCCCAAGAGATCCAAGGTAAATGATTTTTTCATTAGCATGACCCCACCCAAAATTTTCAAAGGCTGAATAAAGTTGATGGATAAAGAAATTCAGAAGCATGAAGAGGTACATCATGTAAAATGGAATAGAATGGGCCAAAGTTTTAATGAGAACCTACTTTCTAGCCATAGGAAGATTCATAAAATATATTGTTAATATATTTTTTGTTTTTAATCGGTAATTTTTATTCCTTTTTATATTTTTGTTTTATATATACTATTAATTACTTTTTAATATTTTTCGAATATATTTAATTTTTATATCATTTATTATTTAATAATATTAATTATTTTTTAACATTTTTTTTATTTATTCGTCATTAATTTTCCTTTTTCTAATATTTTCTTAATTTTATACATTTTTAATATTTGATAGTACATGTTTATTCATTGATATTTTATATTTTTAATATTGTTATAATTTATATAATTATCATGTATTCAATATCATTTACATATATTCCTTTTACTTTATTTTGATAATCTATTTCATTAATAAAAATTAATCATATTTTAAATTTATTAAATCTTATAGTAATTCATTTAATTAACACAAATTACATATTAAATAATGTAATTTATCAATTTAACTTGTATGAAACTTTTTTTGTATATATGCACATTAATTTCACACATAAATTTACCTATTTAATGCAATTTTATATAGAAATACACAAATACACACAAACCTAATATTTATGTAATTTATTTAAATGTTGGTAAAGTATAACTTCCCTCCATGGTTATACGTAATGAACAACTACATTATTTGTTATCTACTTATATCTAGTCCTAAACAACCTGGTAATGAAATTGATGTCTATTTGGATCCATTAATTGAAGATCTAAAATTGATTTGGGTTATAGGTGTTACATTTTATGATGCTCATAGAAGTGAAGAATTCACATTAAGGGCTATGTTGTATGTGATGATAAATGAAATTCCTCATTATGGAAATTTTTTAGGCTATTGCATTAAAGGTATATTGGGGTGTCCCATTTGAAAAAAATGCACACTCAATTAGATTAAAATATTCTTCAAAGAAGATTTGTTTAGTACATAACAAATTTTTTCCTCAATGACATAAAAACCAATCTTGAATTACATCATTTGATTAGAATATAGAACGAGGTACAATATGGTCACCACTATCGTGTGATCAAATATTCAAGAATGTAAAATATATTAGAACAATTTTCAATAAAACTTTTGTGAAAAACCAAATGAAATCATGTAGGAAAAAGATATCAATTTTCTTTAAATTATCATACAAGAAATATTTGTTTGTCGGACATTTTCTTGATGTCATGCATGTAGAAAAAAATTATTGGATATTATTATTGGCATGTTACTAAATGTTCTTGGAAAAACAAAATATGAAATCAATGCTAGGTTATAAATGATTTACTTGGGGATAAGGTAAGGTTTGGCACTAGTGAAGGTTAAAAGGTGGAATTTTCTTCCTCCTACAGGTTACACTCTATCTTCATACAAAAAATAATAATATATTAATTTCTTTAATGGTGTAATAGTTATAATACATTATATATTAGCTATCAAGAATGTCATTTCAATGACTATTTTGAAGTTACACGGTCTAAAATTACATTACTATAATTTTTTGATGTAAGATTTTATGCTCATCACTTTATGTTTCATTCTTCCTAAAAATGTATAACATACATTAACCAAACTATGGTTCTTTTTCACATCCATATGAAGTAATTTTATAGGCCTGATGATGTTTCAAATAATGAATTAGTTGATTTATGTCAATTTATGTGAATTATAGATGTTCTTCTCTTAATCATTGTTTGATATAATGGTCCACCAAATTTTTTAATTGGTTAGAGAGGTTCAACTATGTGGTTTTGTCTGTTATGGATATATTTACCCCAATGAACGGTATATGAAGATATGGAATGGGTATGTCAAGAATCAAAGTTATATAGAAGGTTGTATTGAAGAATAATATATTTTGGAAGAATTTATTGAATTATATAATGATTAATTATTATATTTTTATATCATAGGTCTCCCAAAATATCATCAAAGTAAACACATTATGGGTGAAGGAATTTCTAGAATAGATATTGTTATAATTTATTTCATAAACCTTTACATTTTACATAATAGTACATAGGTTTCTCCATATGTTGAATCCCTTAAAATAATTCTCTGACATTTGAATCTACCAAGGTATGAAGTGTGGATATCAAATACACATAATAAAAAATTTATAAGATGCTTCCATGATTTTATTTATAAGTATTTATTTCAAAATTTGAATATACATGCAGAATGACTATGATGTCTAGCCAGGGGACCAAATGTAAATGTTATATCTTACACCAGTTTTTCAATTAAATGTTATATTTTCAATATAATGGAAAAATATGAATCATGTCAATGAAAATAGTGGAGTTGCACTTTTTTGGAAGTAATGCATGAATCTGGTTCCAAGGTTAATAATTCCAATTTATGAAAATAATCTATATTTTTGCATCATTAAATAGATATATGAGTTGGATTATACAAAATTTCAAGTGATTTTTTTTTCTATTTCAAGTGGATTGGTGATAAGAGTGTAGTGAATGTCATTGAATCGGGATTTATGAAGGTGAATTTCAGTGTGGAGTGTATAAGGATGTTCCATTCACAATGGTATCACAAACAGTACATATATTTTATGTCTCAGATCTCACAAACAAGAATTGTTTGATTTCCTTATTGGTGAATAAAAAAACAACATGATCTGATGAAAATTTATTTGTGGATGACCCTTTTATTGGGAGATCACAATCATTTCACAATGATCCTAATGTATAAAATGCATTGTACTTTTTTGGGGATCAAAAATAGGGGATTTAAATGATATATATTGGATCAAAATCCATTAAATATGTAAAGAAAAAAAGAGAGTTTAATGAGAATTTTATAGTGTATTTTAATATAATTTTATTTTCCTTATAATATTCTGAGTTCTCTACTCCATTTCCATAATCTAAATTAAATGTTTGAATATTCAAGAAGATAATAAATTTTTCACTTGATGATATTAGAAATCCCAAGTAATAACACATGATTTATGCTAAAACTATATAATTATTAGGGGAACAAAAACATGTTGATGAAATAAAAATAATGACGCATCGTTAAGGTGTTAACTAAAATTTTCAATAAAATAATTAAAGGTGTAAAAATTGAGGATGGAAGAATCAATGCTTCCAACCTATTGATCCCAACAATTAAATGTTATTTAGTTATGTTAAGATCAAAATGAGAATGAATATTCCAATTGATATAGATATATGGCACCATGTCTTTCCTGAATTTAAGGAAACCTTTTGGGAAGATATTGGAGTAATGTTATTACATACTTTCTCAATTTTCCTAAAATTTTATATGATGAAATTTTAAATTTATGTTCATTATCCCTTATGTATTATGAAAAATTTTCATAGAAATATGTATACCATGTGACACTTGAATCAATCCCCTTATGGATTATTCCATATTAAATCTCTTTATTATCTAGTTAATGTATGTATCTTGAATTTTTCCAACAGGCCTCTTAAACCATTCATTAATAATCTTGATCCATAGAATATAGGATGCTTTACCTAAGTACTTCATCGAGAAACACTTTATAACCTAACATTAATAGACTGTAGGATGGGTATGTTGTTTCCAATGTGTAATATTTTATCGATATATAATACTAGTATTAAAACTGCATTCCCACTATAATTACTATATAAATATTGCTCATATTCATTTTTAAGGAAAAAAAATTATTTTATTATTTCAACAAATTGAATGTTCTGTGACCTTGGTTCTTTCTTTAAAACATAAATGGACCTCTATAACTTTTAAAAGTTTTTTGATTTTGCTGGAGACACATAAACTTATATTTTTTTTCATATAGACATCTTCCTAAAGGTTAATATTAAGGAAAGTTGTTTTGATATCCATCTTCTAGATTTCATAGCCATGGTAAACAGTTATATAAAGTAGAATCTTGATCAAATTAAACATGGAAACTTGGGAAAAGGTTTCATTATAGTCAATGAATTGATGTTGTTTAAAATCCTTAGCCACTATCCTTTCATTATAGGTACTTTTTTTACCTTCCATGTCCAGTTTTCTACTAAATACCCATTTAAACCCCATAAGAATTACATCAAATGGAAGACTGATGAAAACCTAAATTTTTTTATAAATAAGAAATTTATTTTAGAATTCATTGCTTCATTCCATCTTTCATCATCTAATCTGTCTAATGTCTCTTTGTATGAGAGAGTTTCATAATTTTCTACAGATAACGAGTCACTATATTTAGTGACTAGAAACCCACATCTATCTAGTTATCTTACCTGTATTGTGATCCTATTTATTTCATGAACTACATATTTCATGAATTCCTATTGAAATTTGTTACTCTAACAACTATTTCTTATCATAAGCATCAATAACACTGCAGTCAATCTAGCAACCACTATCCTTCATGAGGATGTGCTCCCACTCAAGAATGACAGATTTTCTATAGAGAGTCACATTATTATGAAAAGGTTTGAATAGGTAGTATCCCTTTGTTTCCTTAGGATACCCTATAAAGATACACTTTGTCCCTCGGGGTTCTATATTGTTTTTGGAAAGGGACTTAACAAACGCTTTGCAACCCCATACACATATATGTGAAAAAAACTGTCACTTTCAACTCTATTAATCATAGGGTGTTATATTTTATTCTTTGGTTGGAAATATTTTTAGTATATATATGACATAGTTTTTAGTGTATATTGATGCTCATGGATCTTTCATGGATCTCTGGTCAATATTTTATTTACCTAAGCATGCAATATTGTGAACACCTAGGGTCAGTCATGAGGAGGCATCTCACACAACACCAAATTTCTATTCTCACTATTTATATTCTAACTAATATAAAACTAAATAAAATAAATAGGGGATTTAAAATTTTGGATTGAAAATTAAATATTTTAAATATAATTAAAAGTAAATGTGTAATACAAAATGCAGACATTATGAATGTTGTTAGATAGAATGGAGAACATCCTATGAAACTCCCATAGTGAACTCTTAATGTATTATTATTAGTTTCAAATATAGTTAATGAAGATGGTCCATTGTATTCTTTGACATTATATTATACACATTTTGTTAATATATGGGGGACTCAATGATCATAGAGAGACAACACATCCACCTCCTCGATCGAGGGAGAACGTTATAAAAGAAAATGTTAATCCTCAGGTTGTAAGTGGAGGCCTAAAGGATCCTTTCCCACTAATATACCCCTAAAACTAACTCTAAGAAAATTAGAATCATTAATAATTAAAGCTCAAAGAAATGGTTTTAACACTTTATTTCTCCCTCAAGAATTTCGTCAGGTTAGTTACTCATGATCATGAGTATTAGAGATCACAATGGAGAAGAACTGGGTGGAAACAAAAAAGATAAAAATAAGATAATGAGAGGAAGAAGAGTAAGGATAATATATAATAAAAATGTATAATACTATTATAGAAATTCAAAAACATACAAAGCTACTAAAAATGGGCAACTAAAGTTACCATCCCATTGAAATAAAGAAGGGATGCATTTTTATAGGCGAAAGGGGAGAAAATCATAGCTCCGTAATTTTCATACAAAAGATTACTCTTGTAAGACACATTTAATAGAATAATTAAAAAAAATTATTATATGTATTTATCCTTTGAAAAACATATTTTATCTTCCAATGTCCACTTGTGGAGAGAGTTATAACCAATAAACTCTGGATATTTATTCTATCTTGGTTGACTATTCATATTCAAATTCACTATGTTCCCATGCCATTACGACCTTTAAATAGAAGAAATCATGTATCCCCATAGCAATAAATGTTCTACTCTATATCTTCTCTATATCCATTTTGATTTTAATCTCCATTGGTCTATTCATTTTTGAGATATAGTCTCATGTTCAAAATCATCCAAATCTGTGTACATATTTTGAGGCCTCACTTGTGAGTATTCTTTGGGCCTCAAGTATTTAGATACAAATTTGGGAGAAGTTAAATTAATATCAACATGTATGTAATCCTAAAAATAAAATTTCACTATTTAATTTAGTTTATCAAAATTTATGTTCAAAATACATAATAAAATTAAAACTGTTAAAATCCAAAATTTGTCTATTTTTGAAAATAAGCTCAAAATACTTCTAAAACCATAAAATGTAACAAATAACCATAAAATAAAATTTTGTTGGGATTAAAAACATTGAAATTAAAATTTATACTATTGGAAATCATCTAATACCAATGTCCAAAAAAATATTCCCAAATCATAAATGACAACAATGATAAATTGTCACATAAAAGGAAATACAATGCCTCCTACAAGGATCAGAACTCCCTTACTGATAGGAAACACAAACATATCTATCTCTTCTATTCAATTCTAGAAAATAATGAACAACCTCTATAATGACCCGGACTTTGGAATAATATATGTTTCCTAAATTTGTGTGTTATTTCATCTTATACTCCTCAAAACTGTATCCTTTCATTAATGAAGTGATACCATTGGGTTTAGACAGTTATATAATCATTGGTCAATATGACCGTTGGAAACTAAACTCTTAACGTTAGGATTATTGTTTATAAATACAAGTGATCTTGGTTAATTAATACAGAAAGATGATTATATGGCCTTATCCAGTAGACTTGGGCCATATGAAGCCCATATGTTAGAGCTTGGGAAGGAGGTTGCATCACTAGACTTTTCTATAAACCAATCCAT
The DNA here is from genome assembly GCA_963277665.1 of Viscum album. Taxonomy (NCBI): domain Eukaryota; kingdom Viridiplantae; phylum Streptophyta; class Magnoliopsida; order Santalales; family Viscaceae; genus Viscum; species Viscum album. The sequence goes on from OY728165.1 coordinate 173,414,132, forward strand.
AGCTTAACTTCAACATGTTAAGCTTGAACGAATTTTCTTAAGGTAGAAGTTCAAGATGATAGAAATCACCACTCGGGCAATGTTTCCAGAGCCTCCCCAAGATTCTATCACCATTGCACACGTTACACTTAGGTCCTATGCAGTTGTTATATGGGGATATGTTACGAGACATTAGATACATTGTGTAATTCTTTCGTATAAATAGAATTTTTATTTCATTATTCTGGATTTTGGAATAGCTTTTCATAATAAATTATATTTTTAATTAAGATAAATTTTATAAATTTATATTAGAAGTAAAAATTGTACTTCTCAAAGATTTATCATACATAGAGAATTATTATGGTAAAATAAACATCATTTTTGAATTTCAAATGTCAAAATTAACCTAGGATGATTTTTTAGAAATTATCTAAGAAGTTTCAATTTAATGAATAGTGTTTTATGAATAGTGTTTTTTTATGAATAGTGTAAAAATATTTTATTATTAAATATCTGTCACGACCCATCCCCCAGGGCCTGTTCCGTGACTACCCCAAGCCCGCCTTCCATGGGGTAGGGGCTGGCGACTAGAAGCAAAGGCGTAATTCCCTAAAACTGGGAAGGCATTTCCTTCATAACCTATAAACACACACATCATGATACGAACACAAGTAAACTGTATAAGCAAAATAGTGCTGAAAGTAAAAGGGGTCGGAATAGAAGATCAATAGTAAAGGTACGTGTAGAACTAAAAACAATACAACTGAAAAAAAGCAACTACTAGGTCGTCCTCCGAGATTCCTACCTGAAGGGTAGGTACAGATAGCCTCCTCAGCACTCTTCATCCGTCCATCTCCTCCATGTACCAACACGCTATATGGTCCACCTTTGGGCATCGTCCAGTCCTGGTACTCTTAGCCTCAGTCATCGTTGTCTGCCATCTACAACCAACACAACAAGGTGCGGGCATAGCCCGTGCAGGGGTGAGTATAAAGATACTCAGTATAAACCCCGAGACCCCAAAGGAATCACAAAATCCAACAAGGATAAACCACAAAGTTTGAAATCAATAGATAACCTGACATAGTTATATGCCCTTACATATACCTAAGTTATCAAGTGATCCATCTCAATCATGAGGAAAACATAGAAAAACTAACTCAACTCAACAAGGATTTTATTCTAGTGGTGGTATCAAGAAACATCCCCAGTCACATTATCAAAACCTCAACTACTGAATAAATCATCCTATATAGAGTACAGTGGGCCTGCTGCGACACCAAGTGTGCTTCCCACTAACCTTGGACTACTAAGGTACTCCTCCTGTCTTGTATCGTGGATCTTTTGGGTCACCAAGTGCACTCCCCACCGTGGGTCTGTCGCATCACCAAGTGCGCTCCACCCTCGTAGCCTGCTGACGTACTCCTCCTTTATAGTACCATGGGTCTTATACGACACCAAGGTGCTCTCCAATAGGCTATTAGAGTCACTCTGAGTCAAAACGGTCAGCAGTCGTTGGGTCTTAGCCGGCTACTAGGCCTCCGTACTATGCTCGTTCGTCTCCTGGAGAATCCGCTTCACAAGCTATTGTTCGATACTCCAACTATAACTAAGTCCCATGAAAAAGTATCAAAAAGTTTTTCCACATCATATGGGTATGAACGTAACATATGGTGCATCAATTGGATGCTTAGTCTATTAGTTATTAGCCTTTTAGTCCTGGGGGATCGATTGGATTCGTGATCGACCGAACCTGACTGTACCCCATCTTAAACCAAAACTCAGTGGGGTATCACTCAAAGGGACTGTCTCACTCCAAGGTTTCCAATAATACTTATGGTTTATTAAATGGACGTCCAGTGCCAATGTTATGGCCTAAAGTAGTATACAAGTCCTAGTGGGCCTGAGTCCGATCTGACCCACCTGGGCCCACTACGACCCGTATACTTCTTTTGGCCGTAACTTTGGCACCGTACGTCCGTTTAATTAACCGTCAGCGTTGTTGGGATCCTTAGAGCAAGGCGGTCCCTTTGAGTGATACCCTAATGTGATTTGGATTGAGATGGGGTACAGTCGGGTTGGGTCGAGCATGAATTTAACCGAACCCCCGTGACAAAAAGGCTAATAACTAACAGATCGGGCGTCCGATTGACATGTCGTCTATTACGTTGAGACCCCTATGATGTGACAAAACATTGTGATACATCTTCATGGGAATTCATGACAGTTAGATTATCGACCAGTAGCTTGTGAAGAAGATCCTCCCAGAGAAGAGCGATCATAGTGCAGAGACCTAGTAGCTGGCTGAGACCTGATGACTGCTGACAGTTTTGACTCGGAATGACACTACTAGCCCTGTGGGGAGCATCTTGGTGTCGCAGTAGACCCACATTGGGGAGCACCTTGCTGTCGCGGATGTCCCATTGTACTTGACGATAGTAGTACCATAGTAGGCTACGAGGGTGAGCACACTTGGTGACGTGGTAGACCCACGGTGGGGAGCACGCTTGGTGTCGTGGAAAACCCATGGTACATGACATGTGGAGTACCTCAGTAGTCCACGTTTAGTGGGAAGCGTGATTGGTGTCGTGGTAGGCCCACATTACTCGATAGAGGAGGAGTTCCCTAGAAGCCGATTTTCCGACAATGTTACTGGGAATGTTACTTGATACTACCCCTCGAAGAAAATCCTAGTTGAGATGAGTCAGTTTTTCATTGTTTACCTCATGATTGGGATGGATCATTTGATAACATATGTATATGTATGGGCATATACCTACGTATGGTTATATGTTGATTTCATACTTCGTGGTTTATCCTTGTTGGATGTTGTGAGACCTTGATGGTATTGGGGTCCCTACTGAGTAATGTTATACTCACCCCTGCACGGGCAATGCCCACACCTTGTTGTGTTGGTTGCAGACGATGGACAGCGCTGACTGAGGCTAAGAGTACCAGGACTAGACGGTGCCCGGAGGTGGACCACACGGCATGTTGGTACGTGGGGGAGACGGATAGACACAGAGTGCTGAGGAGGCTATTTGTACCTACCCTTTAGGTACGAAATCCCGGAGGATGACCCAATAGATTCTTTTTCTTCATTTTCTTCAGTTGTATTGTTTTCAGTTGTACTTGTACCTTTACTATTGGGCTTGTATTCCGGCCCCTTTTACTTTCATCATTCTTTTGGTTATACAGGTTACTCTTGTTTGTTTCATGTTGTGTGTGTTTACAGGTTATAAAGGAAATGCCTTCCCAGTTTTAGGGAACTGCGCCTTTGGTGCTAGTCGCTAGCCCCTAGCCTATGGAAGGCGGGCTTGGGGTAGTCACGGCATAGGCCCTGAGGGACGGTTCATGACAAATTGGTATTAGAAGTAGGTTTAGTTTTGGTGGACCCCACCCCTGAACATCCACAGGGTGGGTGGTTACAATAAAAATAAAATAAATTGTTTGTTTATTTTATTTATTAATTTCACGAAAAATCCAAAAACTAACTTTCACCCTTGTCCATCTACCGTTGAGGTGAATGTCTTGTTAAGTGAATACTGGCGCAGTGAGTTCAACGGTGCCTCGGATTTCAATTCCGAGAACCGGTTCAAAATTTATAAAAACTCGCTCGCACGTTTACTGAACATAACCGAAAAAAAGTTCAGAAATTCATTTCGGGCACTCCGGGCCGCAGAATCACGTGATGTCAATTTTTACGGACTCATAAAATTCCCATATATTTAAAAAAATACATAGAAATTCCATGTCTTTACAATAACATTTTCTGTAAAATGATTTTCCAAAATCTGCATACATGGTTGTAATCAGGGTGAAAAATGTTGTTAAATAAAGTCAAAATAATTGTTTGGTGAATACTAACATACCCTTATGAATAATAATGAAATGTATGAATAGTAAATCATCCAAAAAAATATAAACTTCACTCATGAATGTATAAATACAATTTAGAAATCTTAAAATTGAAAAAATGATCATAGTATATGTTATGGTATTTTTGAATGTCATAAATATTTTATTTACAATTTTATAATTTATTTAATAATTTAAAATGGAATTTTATTTTCATAAAATATAATCATAAATGTTATGTTTATTTTATTTATGGTTATATGTTAATTTTATGTGACCTTGATTACTTTGTCAAGGTGTTACAAAACAAGTAATTGTTTTAGAGTTGATTTTTTAAAAAATAATGATTTTATTTAAAAATAAAAATAAAATTATTTAGAAAATTATTTTAATATAATGGAGTTCATTTTTTTATTCAGAGAATCAATATTATGTTATGGTGAATTTATGAGATTTTTGTAAAATGATTTATTTTTCAGTGAATAGTAAAAATACAGTTTTGAGTTTCGATGTGTTTAATGACATCATTAATGATGTAATATTGATGTAATCTTTCTTTTCGACTTGTGAATATAATGATATTCGATGAGGTGTCCCAAGTGGCCAATACCATGGCAAAATACCATGGTCAAGCCCATGGTTTTACAAATACCACCGATGAGGTGTGCCTTAGAAATTAATGAAATATTCCATCACTTTTTCTATAAATACCAAGACATTCTCTCATTCCTTTCATCCCAAAATCCTCCTCAATGAATATCTAGTCTTTTTACCTCCCAATTAGTCCTCCCAAGGATCCCTAAATCCCCCAAGGTCCCAACCTTCAAGCTTTCGAAGTCACTCTTCAAGGTAAGGAAACACTTTCACCCTCCTCTTTTAAGTCATGATGTCCATTATGATATGTCTTCTAGTTCCATATTCCTAATTAGGGGTATGTTCTTATATATTCTTATTATGATGAATTTCATGTACAAATGATTATATACCTTTTCCAATCTCATTAATTTATTTTCTTAATTTTTAAGTGACGTCGTTAAGCTTCTGAATTTTCGTAATAGAAATTGCATTTTCTCATTGTTTTCAAGTTTCCTTTTCATGTGTAATGTCATTCCAAAATCCACACCATGGTATTATTTAAATTTTATTATGTACCTATACTGCAAAATAATTCATTTATTGGTGGTATACCATTCTCCTCTCTATTTTTAATGTTTTCTAAAAACATTCTACGTAGCTGTTATGCTGCAGAATATTCATCGAAAAATCTCTCTCTTTTTCTCAAGAAATTATATTGTTTTATTTATGTAAAAAACCAAATCTATATTAATTTCCAGATTTATTCATCAAGAAATAAAATTTATCTATTTGATTCTGGAATTGACATACATATAACCCTCACTTCCTATCCATGGGTTAGAAATTACATAATGATCTTATTTTTAATCACTTTTAAAACGTCACGATTTTGAAATGAAACCCATTTATTTTATTATTTTTTGGTTATTTATGAGATATTTGTTTATGATATATGTGTATAACATGAAAATAAATACATATTAATGTTTCACCCTAATATCACTCCAATTCATTGGGTAAAAAATTAATCACTAGAGATGAAAAGTTCCCCAATAGCTTGTTGAATAACCTTGGTAATTTTTATGACACCATGGGGATTAAACGTAGTGATATATTCATGAATGTCTAAATGAAATGTTGTAGACACATATTCAAGTCATGATTCATGTTATTTTTTTTATTATATGCCTCTTATTCTATTTCACATGTCTTTTTGTTCTTCTTCACATTCTATTGATATCACAAGTAAATTGATTCCGTTGTTTATCCTTACTGAGCCTTATGCTCACCCTTTCCTTTGACGTATGTCTCTAGGTTATGAGATGAATTAATTGTACATATAATGAACCTTTGATTAAGTCTTAAAATTGGATTAGAATAATTTTTAATATTTTCATGTATATTGTTCTTGATTTCCGAGACACTAGACTTTAAAGATCCTCTGTTTGTAAAATTTAATAAAAAGTTATGTATTAAAAATGAGAGATACCATAGTTTGTATCAAATGATAGTTTAGTTATTTATGGAAATTATGATATCAAAAACTCTAGGAATAACCCTATAAGAAAGTTTAAATATATGAAAACATCCTGGTATTTTGGTGAAATATTAATTAAGTTTTCCAAACAAATAAATCCATGTCTAGATACAAAAAAGTGGATGTGGCTCTGGAACAGATGTACCTAGGAGTAAAAACTCCAATGAGGAGCTTTGTGCTTGACATAGGGTATCCTAGTACATGAAAATGGGCCATTATTCACTCCTAGTTTAACACTCTCAGGGGATATGTTTGGTTATTCATAAGATTTTTATGAATCATTATGAAGGATTTATAGAGAAATGTAATTTTTTAAGAATAAGCATGATGTTTTAAGACATAAAATCTTTTATAGATAAAATATTCATAAATAAAATAAGCTTATCACTATGGTTTTATTCTTTTAGAGAATAGAGGGAAATAGGAGGAACCGTGCAAATGGTGACCGCAATGGACCATGCGCTGATGGCCCTCGGATGGAATCCAGAATGGATACCTTCATGAGAATGATGAACCTACTAACTCATGTTATGGGAAATAACTTGAATCAAGCTGAGAGACCGATCTCACCACAAATGGATCAAATTTCTGTTGGATCTATTATGCATCAATGACCACCAACATTTAGTATATCTACCAACCCTTTGATTAATGAACAATGGATTATCTCTATCGAGAAGATCTTTTCTATGCTTCGACGTATAGAACAAGAGAATGTTGCCTTGGTTGTTTACCACATAGAGGGAGAATTTTATCAGTGGTGGGAACTGATGAAAAACAAAAGGTCATGATTGGATGTTGAACATTTGGAGTTGGAAGAGTTCAGAGTTATATTCATCAACAATTATTTCCCTTGATTGATGAGAACAAGAATGGAGAAGGAGTTTCTTGAGTTAAAGCAAAAGAAGAATGAATCTGTGGGAAGCTATGAGATGAAATTCACAAGTCTTTCAAGTTACACCTCTATCTTTGTCATGGATACAAATGGTAAGGTTGATAGATTATTTGGTGGACTGAGACCTCATTTGTGGAATAATCTAGCCAACTGAGACTACAAAAGCAATGAGGAGATCGTGCAGAGTGAGATGAAAATCGAACTGGAGTTTGGTGAGATCTAGTAGTCTCATAAATCCAATTACAAGAAAAGATTAATGGATCCAAGCCTAGGGAGGAGCTTCAATCAGTGAAGAGGAGTAAAGTAAGTGAAATTTCATGCGTGTAATAAATGTTGGAAGAAGAATTCGGGGAACTGCCTACTCAGGATCGAGAAGTGCTACAACTGTGGTAGAGATGGCCACATCACGTGGAATTGTCGCAGTGAGGTGAAGCCACAACTTCCCAACACTAACAACAAGAGGAATATGGTGTAGGCCCTACATGATGTCCAATGCTATATGTGTGGACAACTTAGTCACTTATCCAATCACTGTCCAAATCTGAGGGCAGTGGAGGGGAATCACCATCAGCCTCAGCAACAGCCAATGGAACAAGGTTGTACCTTTTCAATAACTACGGCTGAAGTTGAAGTGCCAAATGATGTGGTGGCAGGTACTCATGTTGTTATCTCAAAGATAAAAAGTGAATTTCTTTATTCTAGTTCTATGTATTCCTTTGTTTCCTCCAAGTTTGCAATGAATTTAGAATCAACCCCCCGGTTTTCAAAATGTAGAGTTATCAGTCAAGACTCCTGGGGGGATTAAACAAGAATCATTAGTGTTTAGAAACTATAGTATTTACATTAGTTAGAACAATCTTATTGGAAATCTAGTAGTCATTCCCATGCTGGAATTCAACATTATACTAGGGATGGACTGGCTCTCAAAGTATAATGATAAGATCAAATGCAGAAGCAAGGAAATATCAGTAGTCATTAATAGAAAACCTACAATTATCTTCCAAGGAGAGATATATCAACCTAATATTTTTCTAGAAGAACCTCTTATATCCTTATTTATAGAGTTTATTGGTAAATAAGAATAAGGAAATGAGAGTTTAAGGATATAAAATGTCCACATCATCCCAGAATATGTTGATGTATTTAATGAGGGGTTACTCAAACCTCCCCGAGAAAGAGAGGTAGAGTTATCGTTTGAACTCGTAGCTGGATATTATCCAATATCAAAGTACCTATATAGGTTGGAAAATGTGGAGCTATAGGAATTAAAGAAACAACTCCAAGATCTTTTGAAGAAGTGGTTTATCTGACCATGTGTGTCTCCTTGGGGAGAACTAGTTCTTTTTTTGAAGAATAAGGATGGATCGATGCGGCTATGCATTGATTATAGAGAACTTAATGGGATCACAGTGAAAAACAAATACCCTCTTCCAAGAATTGATGACTTATTTTACCAACATCATGGGGCTCAATTCTTCTCTGATATTGATCTACAATCTGGTTATCATCAATTTAGGATGAAGAAAGAAGTTATTCCAAAAACTACCTTCCGATCAAGATACAGACATTATGAGTTTATTGGTATGCCCATCGAACTGACTAATGCACCTGCTATTTTTAGGGATATAATGAATAGAGTCTTTAAGGACTACCTTGATAACTTTTTGGTAGTTTTTATTGATGATATTATGATATATTCCAAAAGTTACGAGGAGCATGAGGATCATCTAAGGGTTATTTTGAAAAATATACATAAGGAGAGGATTTTTTGGATGTTTAGTAAATGTGAATTCTCATTATAACAAGTTGATTTCTTAGGGCACATTGTTACCAATGAAGAAATCACTGTTGGACCTACAAAGACAAAATTTGTAGAGGAGTGGCCTCACCCTACAACAGTAACTGAGATTCGTAGTTTCCTTGGATTAGCATGATATTATAGGAGGTTTGTAAAATACATTTCACAACTTTCTAATTCATTAACCAAGTTAACTTGAAAAGGGTTCAAGTTCATCTAAACAAAGGAGTGTGAGGAAAGTTTCCAAGAGCTAAAGAAGATATTGGTTACCGTACACGTACTAACTCTACCCTCAAATGGATAAGGATTCTTTATTTTTAGTGATGCATCTCTGAAAGGGCTTGGGTGAGTCCTCATGAAAACTGACAAGGTCATTGCTTATGCATATCGACAGTTCAAGACTCCTGAGAAGAACTATCCTACACATGATCTACAGATATCTATGGTCGTTTTTCTCTAATGATATGGTGGCACAATCATTATGTGGAGAAATTTGATATATACCCAGACCATCAAAGTTTGATGTATATTTTCACACAAAATGAATTGATCATGAGAGAAAGGAGAAGGTTGGAACTTCTTAATCACTATGATTGTTCAATTAATTATCATCTAGGAAGATAAAACAAATTTATTGATGCATTAAGAAGGAAAGACCCAGCTGTTCTGTCCATGATGAGGATTCAAATAGATCCTTTGATCAGTGACCTAGTAAAGCTAGACATGGGAATTATAAGCGAATGGGCATTATCAACCCTAACCAAAATTATTTCTCAATAGTCATTACTAGAGAAGATCAAGAAAGCTTAGAAAAAAGATCCTTTGTTAAAGAAGAATTATGAGGCTATGAAGGATGTGAAGTTTTCTAAGTTCAATATTGATCAAGAAGGTGTATTGAAATTTCATACAAGAGTATGTGTTCCATATATTATAGAAATAAAGAAGTAGCTAATGGATGAAGCTCATAGCTCTACATTCTCTATACATCATGGGAGTACAAAAATTTATAGAGACCATTGTCATCATTATTGGTTGGATAATATGAAAAGATAGATTGCTGACTATAATACAAGGTGCTTGGTATGTTAAGAAGTGAAGGTAGAGTGACAAATTCTTAAAGGGGTATTGCAACCACTACCCATACCGGTATGGAAGTGGGACAATATCACAATGGACTTCGTCATTGGTCTCCTGAGAACATCCAAAGGAAACAATATGATATGGGTTATTGTGGACCGTCTCACCAAGATTGCCTATTTTATCTCTATTTGGGAAGATTTCTCTCTTGATGAAATTTCCAGGATTTATGTGAAGGAAGTGGTAAGCCAGCATGGAGTTCCACCTTCTATAGTATCTGATCGTGACCTAAGGTTATCATCGAAATTCTGGAGAAGTCTTCAACATGCTCTGAGCATTGAATTGAATTTTAGTGTGGCCTATCACCCCAAACTGATGTCTAATCTGAATGGAATATTCAAACACTCAAGGACATGTTGAGAATATGGTCAATGGAATTTAAAGGAGGATGGGATCATTGTCTCTCTTTAATTGAGTTCTCTTACAACAACAACTTCCACTTGAGAATTAAAATGGAGCCCTATGAAGCTCTATATGGGAAGGAATGTAGAACTCTTACAGGATGGGATGAAACTAGTGAGAGTATGTTTCTTGGGCCTCCTCTTGTGCAAGATATGACATAAATTGTCCATTCCATCTAGCAACACATTAATGATGCTCAGAGTCGGCAAAAGATCTATGCCAACAACCATCGAAGAGACTTGGAGTTTAATGTTGGTGAAGAATTATTTCTTATAATTTAACATTGGAAGAGATTCATGAGGTTTGGGATGAAATGGAATCTCATCCCTAGGTACATTGGCCCCCATGAAATCCTTGATCGCATAGGAGCGGTGGTCTATCGTCTTGAACTCCCTCCAAATCTAGAACAAGTTAATGATGTTTTCCACATATCCCTCTTGAGGAAGTACATTCATGGACCTTCACATGTACTAAATCCATTGGTGGTACAACTGGAACATGAAATCTCTTATGAGGAGAATCTGGTGGAGATCTTGGATCATAGAGACAAGGTTCTACGCAACAAGAGTACCCACCTTGTTAAGGTTTTATAGAGGAACAAAAAATTTAAAGAAGCCACGTGGGAACCAGAGGAGTCTATGAGGCCAATGTACCCACACTTTTTCTCTTCTTTGGGCATGAGTTAAAATTTTGGGGATGGAATTTCTTGATAGGGGAATAATGTAACGGCTCGAAATTTTTGAATAATATTTGTTTCCTATATTTTTGTGTTATTTCATTTTATACTCCTCAAAACTATATCCATTAATTAGTGAAGTGATATTTTTGGGTTTCGACTATTATATGACCATTGGAAACTAAACTCATAACATTACAAATATTATTTATAAATACAAGTGATCATGGTTAATTAGTACATAAAGAAGAGTCGATGGGCTCATCCAGTAGACTCAGGCCATACGAAGTCCATCTGTCAGAGCTTGGGAAGGTTGTATCACTGGGCTTTACTTTGGACCAAGCCCAAGCCAAACTTCAACATGTGTATCTTGAACAGAATCGCTTAAGAGAGATGTTCAAGCTGATAAAAATCATCACTCAAGAAATTTTGTCTGAGCCTCCCCAAGATTCTATCACCATAGCACACCTTACAATTAGGTCCTATGAAGGTGTTATAAAGGGCTATGTAATGAGACCTTAGATACTTTGTGTAATCCCTTGGTATAAATTAAATTTTTATTTCATCATTCTTGATTTTGAAATAGCTTTTCTTAATAAAGTATATGTTTAATTAAGATAAATTTGATAAATTTAATTTAGAAGTAAAAAATTGTACTTTTCAAAGATTTCTCATACATAGAGAATTATTATGGTAAAATAAATATAATTTCTGAATTTCAAATGTCAAAATTAACCTAGGATAAATTTTTAGAAATTTTCTAAGAAGTTTTAGTTTGACGAATAGTGTTTTATGAATAGTATAAAATTATTTTAGTATTAAATAACTTTTTCTCTGAAATAATTTTAAATTTTTTTTCATACATGGTTATAATCTAAGTGAAAAATATTGTTAAATAAGATCAAAATAATTTTTTGGTGAATAGTAACACACCCTTATGAATAGTAATGAATAGTAAATCGGCCAAAAAAATAGAAAATTCACCCATTAATGTATAAATACAATTTAGACATCTTAAAAGTGAAAAAATGATCATAGTATAAGTTTTGGTATTTTTGAATGTCATAAATATTTTATTTACAATTTTATAATTAATTTAATATTTTAAAATGGAAGTTTATTTTCATAAAATATAATCATAAATTGTTAATTTGTTGTCTTATGGTTATAGATTAATTTTATGGGGCCATTATTACTTTGTCAAGGTGTTACAAAACAAGTTATAGTTTTAGAGTTGTTTTTTAAATAAATAGTGATTTTATTTAATAAATAAATAAAAAATATTTAAAAAAATTATATTAATAAAATGGAGATTTTTTTTAATTTAGTGTATCAATATAAGGTAATGGTGTATTTATGAGATTTTTATAAAATGTTTTGTTTTTCAGTGAATAGTGAAAATACAGTTTTGAGTTTTGGTGCGTTTAATGACAACATTAATGATGTAAAAATGATGTAATCATTCTGGTCGACTTTTGAATAGCAATATATTTTATGAGGTATACCAAGTGTCCAATACCATGGGAAAATTCCATGGGAAATCCCATGGTTTTCCAAATACCAATAATGAGGTGTCCCTTGGAAATTAAAAAAATATTCCCTCACTTTTGCTATAAATACCAAGCCATCCCCTCATTCCTTTCATTCCAAAATCCTCATCAATGAAGATATGGACTTTTCACCTCCCATGTATTCCTCCCGAGGTTCCCTCAATCCCCCCAAGTTCCCAACCATCGAGCTCTCCAAGTCACTTTTGAAGGTAAGGGAACATTTTCATCCTCCTCTTTTAGGTCATGGCTTTCTTTATGTTATGTATTCTAGTTTCCATCTTCTTATGTGGGGGTATGTTCTTATATATTAAAATTACTGTTCATTTCATGTCAAAATTATGAGATACTCTTTCCTCTATCATCAATTTAGTTTCTGAATTTTTATGTGACGTCGTTAGACTGCCGAATTTTCATAAAATAAATCACATTTTCTCTTCGCTTTCAAGTTTCTATTTTAGGTGGTATGTCATTAAAATATCCACACGATGATCTTATTTCTAATATATTAGGTCCCTAAATTTTAAAATAATTCATTTATAGATGGTATATCCTTGTCCCCTCTATTTTTAATGTTTTTTAAAAACATGTTATGTAGTCGTTATGCTGCAGAATTTTCATCTCAAAATCTCTCTGTTTTTCTCAAGAAATTGTCTTGTTTTATTTATGTGAATACCAAATTATATTTTCTTTTCTAGAGGTATTAAAAAATACATAATATTTATCTATTTGATTCTGGAATTTATATACATATAAACCTCACTTCCTTTCAATGAGTTAGAAATGACATAATGATCTTAATTTTTAGCACTTTTAAAACATCACGATTTTGAAATGAAACCCATTTATTTTATTCTTTTTGGGTTATTTATGAAATTTTTGTTTATGATATATGTGGTTCATATGAAAATAATGAAATATTATGGGTTTTCCCTAATATCACTCCAATTCAATGGGTAAATAATTAATCTCTAGAGATGACAAGTTTCACGATACCTAGGTGAATAACCTTGGTAATTGTTTATGACACCTTGGGGATTAACCTTGGTGATATGATCATTAATTTATAAATGAAATGTTATATAAACAAATTCAAGTTATGATTAATGTTATTTTTATTATGATATTACTCTTCTTCCATTGCTCATGTATTTATGTTCTTCATCAAGTTCATATTGATATCACAAGAAAAATGATTCCCTTGTTTACCCTTACTGAGCATTCTGCTCACCCTTTCCATTGATGTATGTCTCTAGGTTATGAGATGCAGTAATTGTACTTAGGATAAACCTTTGATGATTTATTAAAATTGGATTAGAAGAATGTTTAATGTTGTCATGTATATTGTACCTGATTTCCAAGACACTGGACTTTAAAGATCCTCCGTTTGTAAAATGTAATGAAAAGTTATTTATTAAAAAGGCAGGATGCCATATCATCAAACTTATAAAGTTTGTTCATTTAATTCTTCACAAGGTTTCCAAGTATTCTATGCCACAAATTATTTTAATCTTTATCACTTATGTAACATGAGTTGTTAAATTCTCATATCTATAAGAGATTCACACTAGTTCTTTCTCATTTTTAAAATTTTTTTCATACTTTACGCTTTTGATGATATAAGAATCATTTCTGAAAATAACATCCTTTACATCATCACAATATTGAAATAAACTAAGAAAGTTGTGTTTTATCCCAAAAATAAATAACCTTTCATAGATGTCAACTTTTCTGATTCAATCTCAGATGTTCCGATTCCTCTGATTGTTATGGATCTATCATTATCGAAAGTAACAGAACCTCCATCATGATTTTCAATAAGTTTTGAGATTTTTAAATAACCTATAAAGTGTGAAGAACACCCAATATCAAGTATCCATGTTTTTTTTCATTTTTACTTTCCTTCAAGGTAGTCTCAACAACAAAGTATCTTTCTTCAACAATCTTCTTTCCAATTTCATTTTATTTTCTTACATACAAAACAAGTCTGAGAAGAGTATAGTCCTGCATTTTTCAGAAATATAAACTAGTTGATCACATATTCCACAAAATTATTTCATATATTCAAATTGATTTATCATTGTAATGTTTATTATATCTTAATTATATGCTTTTTAATATTTCTGTATGTTAAGAAAGTTACTCATTCTACATTTACTATCTCTTCCACTCGACTCCAAACTTCTTTGAGGTAGAGATATGGTGTGAAAATAATTATAATCACTATGTACATATATTCCATAGCACCAATTAAATCACCAAATCATGATTTTATATTGAAGAAATATATTTCTCTGTAGAAACTTTGTTGAGATTCATCACTTCTTCCTGCTCTAACAATCTCTTGATGTGGTCCATCTTTCCTCCTAAGGGAGCGTTTATATTTTGCAGATGAAATAGGTTTCTCACACACGTTTTAAAACTAGGCTTTCCCAAAACTTTCTTCTGAACCTAAAATGTTAGAAAAATTAGATGAAACATTATTTTTGGTGGATGAGGATTTCACCTTATTGTTGATTTGAGCTCTCTTAGAAATTTTAGATATTATAGATTTTATTTTTGATGTTTTTTTGAAGTTTTCATTCATCTTCCTCTAGGTAATTTTGAGCTCAATAAGTTTTTATTGAAACTTATTAACTTCTTCTTCCTTAGATTCTATATTCTTACTGAGATATTCAAATAACATTATCTGTTTATCAATTCTTTGTTTGTAACATTTGATATCTTGGATGTATTCTTCTTCTTTTTTGAAAACATCTTTGACACCATCATCTACTTTTCCACTATCATTCTTTTTCATTAAAATTTATTTATTGAGAGATTTTTTTTTCATCAAGAAATACAAGAATATATCTTCTGAGTTTATATTATTTTTAATATTCTTCACCTTTTTACTCTTCTCTATTTGAGGATTATTCTATTTTCATAACTTTTTCAAAGAATGTTATAACTTTTTCTGAACATTCAACTTCTGAATATTTGTTTTTTGTTTAGTATGATTTAGATTTCTTATTCATCATATTTATTTTGTCTCTAGTGAACTTCTTATATTTATTATATAAATGTTTTTATTTATAACTTTTGTTCCACTTCTTCCACCAAGGTTTTTCATTAGAATAAATCATCTTTATGTTTTTATTAAAAAACGAGGTATAGAAAGAAAATATAAAGAGAAAATAAAAGAAGGGGGGAGGAGGAAGAGCAGCCCTGGATTAGGGGGAATGAAGTAATAGATCCTGAGGGCGTCGCCTCGAATTAGATTAATACCATCCGCCTTGAGAGAGGCCGTATTGGGGAGACAAATATCTTTTTATACCAGGAAACCCATGAATGCAAGGTAATACTCAACCTTGTTCCCTCTCTCCATGTGTGAGTGATCTGAATCATGCTATCAAGGAGCTTTTTGCACTTCCAGATTGTGTAAGTCACTGTCCAAGGAGTAGGAACTCTACCCGTCAAAGAGTCATAATTATTTCTTAATTCAGTTTCCACATGGAGAGTGCAATGCTTTTCTGATTGCATAACATGAGCCCAGAGAGAACTGCATTGGCCTCTGCTTGAAGAGAACTTCCATCGCCATAATGAGCTATGAAGGCCAAGAGCACACCCCCTTCTGGATTACGAACCACTCCACCTCCCCTCATGTCCCTCGTGATGCATGAAGCATACATATTTAACATCATAAATTCTTTGGGAGGAGTTCACTTAATCTATCAGTCCCATGCTCCATTCAATGGAGGTATGGCCGAGTGTGAGGACGGCCAGCCATGAAGAAATTTTAGGGAGGGAGCCTCTCACCAGTTGTCAACAAGGGTGACCAAATAGATCAATAGTCTCCCGGTTCTCATAATGATGGATGGATCTGGGGTGAGTGACCCCTCAAATATTGCCTTATTGCAAGCCTTCCAAAGACATCAGCACCTGGCACTGAGGATGATGTTCTTCACTGCCCTCTCGGGGCCTCTGTCTGAAGTCCCCTGGAACAATCTCTCCAGAAACATCATGCCCCGCATGTCTGAGAATGAAGTCTTTAGGAATCCCCCAAAGAAAGTCCAAAACTCTTGTTCCCATAACCTTCTTTCTTCCTAATTGAAATTATAGCACTAGAAGCAGAAGGTGAGACTGATGCCCACTTTTTTGATACCTTCATCAAACGGGATCGTGGAGTTCCTGATCCTCCAAAAAAGAAAATTATATTTGCTCGGGATTTTTTTGCACAACACAGTGATCCGGTTCCTAGTTGAGGATAATGGAGTCGACGATTTCTTTTTGGACCTCTTCTAGAACTGCCTTGATAAAGTCAGGATGTATACTCACATCCTTGAAGGTAATCTAAGGAACCGACCACTCTGGGAATTACATCACAGTTCCGCCCCAGTTCTGTTTCCAGAATGGAATTTTCCCCTCCCCCAAAATCCACTGAGAGTGATGTTGGATGCTCGGGATGATAGATCCAACCTATTTTCAGATAGAAGATCCTTGCATTCTGACCATATCTATGTTGATGTCAATGATATCCCTCTTCATCCTCCCACAGAGAGTACACCCCTCCACAATATCCCATGTATGTTTGGTGTGCATTCCCCTGACAGTGTCCCTCAAACTCCTGACATTGATCCCACCCACCTAGATCGGTCGATCCATCCTTTTCCATGAAACACAGTGCTCCTCCCCCTACCAGTGCATCCCAAATAAACCGAGACAGGACCTTGTTAGTGGCTTTGATCACCCCCTTAGGCATTGAAGTAGTCTCTATAGCATGAACTGGGATTTTATCCAGCATGTTGTTCACCAATGCTATTCTTGCTCTGAAGGATAAGAAGTTACTCTTACAATTGAGGAATTGGCCCATAATCTTTCTAACCACTTGATCAAAGAATCGAATGTGCATTCTTCATGGAGAGAGAGGAGAACCGAGGTACTCCATTGGAAATTTCCCAGGCTACATTTCCATATTAGCGCAAATATAGTTGGCCCATCTCATCACACATTTGTTTGAGATATAGATATTGCTTTTGGAGTGGTTGATCATTTGGCCTCTCCAGTGGCAATATTCATTCAGAATCCTCTTGATGGCCTCCGTGGATCTCTTCCTTGCATTTGAGAATATGGTTGTGTCATCTGCAAACATAAGGTGAGATATGGAAGGAATATTCCTTTTCCTTCGATAGGGGATAATGCTTCCATTGGAAATACATTTTTTCAACAGACTACTAAGAGTGTCGTACATTAGCATAAACAATATCGGGGAGATCAGGTCACCTAGTTGAAGGCTGCGAGTGTGATTGAAGAATCCATAGGATTTCCCAATGAAATACACTGCCATCAAGGATGAGCTGAACATCATAAAAGCATATATGTTTCTCTAGGAGAGAGACCCACGCATGTTAAAACCCTGTTAACAAATCCCCACTCCTAACCTTATTCATATTCTCTTTAATGTCCATATTGAATCCATATGTATTGATGTTAATGTCCATCATCATTTCATGAGCCAGTGCAATTGCCCCATGAATTGAGCGGCCCCGCAAGAAACTGTGATGTTCCATGGAGGTAAATCGTTGGAAGTGCATCACCAGTCTTGAGTTAATTATGCTTTCTAGGATCTTGTATGTGAAGTTACAAAGACTAACAGGATAGTAATGTAGAATGTAGGAATGATCCTTCACCTTTGGGATGAGGACCAATATCGTGGCATTTGTAACCCAAGGGAGGGATCCACCTTAGAAAAAGTCCTGAATAGATGCAACCATGACTTCTTTGATCACTTCCCACGAGGCTCTGTAAAACGAACCTGGAAAAATTTCAGGCCTCAAAGTGCTCTCTGGGTTCAACTTACTCATAGATTCATAGATCTCCCTCTCAATTGGGACCTCTTCCAAGCGTGCATTGTCCTCAGGGGAAACCCTACTAGGAATTGCCTCCCAATTCTCTGCACTCCTATGCGGGTAACCATTTTCCATCCTTCTCTTTGTACCTAAAAGAATCGCTTTAAAGACAGTGTAATTCATTCTACCCACAACATCCTTATTGTCTATAAAAGATCCATCTTTGAGCTTGATATTGGGTTTGATGGGTCAGATCTTCTCCCTGATGCAAGCATGGAAGTACGATGAGTTTTCCCCCTCATACAACCACTCTATCCTTGATTTGTCTCGTACCTCTCTCTCATGTCACATGATCATATCAACTAGGAGTTTCTTCTTTCTTGAATGTTCCAAAAAACTATCTTCATTCCATGTTTCCTATAGGCTGGCCTCCAGGCGTTTGATGTCCACATTGATCTCCTCCATCTCCTGATTGATTGAACGGAGGTCCCCCACCCAGGCATATAAAACCATATTTAGTCTTTGTAACATATTATGCAAATACACATAGAGAGATCCTTGGACTGGTTCCCCACATGAAGACCTCACCACCTGAAGAGAGTCTGGCTTTTGAGTCCAATGATCATAGAACCTGAAACTCCATTGGTGGTCATTCCTTGAGAACAAAGAGACCAGTAATGGTGAGTGATCGGAAATCCCCCTCACAAGATGGATCACCTTGGTATCCATGAACTTAGAAAATTCATGCACATTAGTGAGGCAACAGTCTAACCGGATCCAACATTGCATCATCCCTCTTGGATTTTTATACCAAGTATAGAGGTCACTAGAGTAACGTAAGAACATTAAACCTTTGTAGGCCATGAATTGGACAAAGGCAATACTCACACGATGAGGGAATGACCTACACCCTCTATTCTCTGATGGTTCTGTGATGCAGTTGAAGTCTCTTCCAATGATTAAAGGCTTTTCCCTTGGATCAAACATGCTAAGATCCTTCCACAGAGATTCTCTTATACGATTATCACAGCTCCCATAAATGGAGGATTCAAATAATGTGAGAGACCCCATTTCTGCCCTCATAGTAATTACCTGGTCCCCTACTTGTACCAGATCCACTGAAATATCCCTCCTCTAAATGATTCATATATGAGTGTTTGTTGGAGACACCTTCATGGACACATTCATTATCATTCTTTTGGTGAAATCCCCAATTTTTTCCGGGTCCTATTTGGGTTCCAAGATAGCAGTAATGAGTGATTTCTTTTTCTTGGTCTCCGATGCAATGAAATTGGTATTGATCCTCACCCTGAGATCACGAGAGTTCCATATGAAGATGGGTATCATTGGAAAAACTCTGTCCCAACTTTGGACCCTGGAGAAATGGTATCCTTCTGGAAGTGTGAGAGGGAATCACTAAACTGTTCCCTTTGTAGTTTGGATTTCGCACGAGTACTTACACCCAAACATATGTCCTTTATTGAGGAATTATTTTTCATATGGGAGTGAAGATTGATTGTCTTAACTCTCACATAATTGGGGGGAGACAATACCATTTGTCGTTTACCCTTCTCCCGTGGAGTCTGGTTTACTAAATCCTTTAGCACAACTAATTCAACCACCTCCAAACCACTCATCCTATTGCAAGAAGTAGCGATCGAGCCTCCGTTTACAATCAGCCTGACCAAGGAGGGAGTCAAAACACTAATTGAGGGGGAATGAAAAATCTTCAGACTGCCCATAGGGAGCTGCACAATGAATTTCAGTAACCCACCCACAGAGAGAACCTGTTGGGGTCCTATAGCCCAACCTTGAAGCTTGTCCACCCACAAAGGTATGATCCACCGATCTAGACTAACCAGAGCTCTTCCTAACTGAGAATCCCCAACCAGAGCAAGAGGACAAACCGAAGAGCAAGGTACATCAATAAAATGGGTCAACAACCTGTACGACCTCCTAGACCGAGGACGATGATGAACCTTCTGACACATGAGGAGGAGGCTCACTACCCAAAACTAGCCCAGCCTCCTGCTGAAGGTTCTTGTGATAGCCCCTCTTGCACAGTTGTGTGGAGTTCCCTGGAAGAAGGAAAGAAGAACAAAACATGGGAAACACCGAGAAAACCACAACATGATTCTACATCATATAACCCTAGACCAACAAGGATATTTTCTCTGGAACTAGAAGAGACAGATCAAGTTCGATACACATTCGGGTGACTGACAGATCAGCGCCACTCCTGGAACAAACATCTGCACAGAGGAAACCTCCAAGGGAGTCTTTGATAGCCTTGAGGAAGGAGAAATTATGATAGGGCAATGGAAACCCTGGAATATAGATCCACACCGCCGCTTTAGGGGTCTGCTTCCCTTTATGAACATCCATCAACCACCTCGCTAGGATACAACGACACCTACCCATGCATCGAGGGGATCTTCACCATGCATGGACGAAGTCCTCCTACTAGGAAAAGACCAAATAGAAGGAGATATGGTTGATACCTAAAACACGCGTCGGGGGCTGTAGCCCCCAAGAATCTACCCAACGCTTGAAGACTAGTAGAGGAGGTTTTATAGAACCAAAAGTGGCTACCATGGTCCATTGAAGGCCATCCACCGATGATTCATACTTTTCTAGTGAAAGGTCCATGGATAGGTTAGCACCCACCTCTGAAACTCTCTATACCACTAGGGGGGAACTGGGAAGCAGGAGGTCACTGAACAACCTAATGATCTACAAAGTGCATCCTTTGAGGAAACCACAGGCCTTCGAGGGATTGATGGGGATCCATAGATTCTAGGGATGGAGGGGATCCACCACCGTCATGCCTCATAGCTGGACTGAAGATTTGCATCTTCGCGACCGCCAAAGGAGGGTGATTAATCGGTCAAGACATGATTTTTTCATTCAAATCATCATCCTCTTTATCTTTATAGTCACAAGGATCAATGTCTCCAATATCTTGAATTTTTTTTCTCATATATTTAAAATTCATTTCATCTTTCATCTTATTTTTGAACATTTTATCTTTTCTCATTTCATAATAAATAATAATGTTATGCAATTCAACAAGAGATAAATCCTCCTTATCTTCTAAAGAGGAAATTTTAGAATAAAATTGGACTAAAATGTTTCTCATCTATTTATTTTCATTTTTATAATCTTCTAGGACATCACTGAATCTTCTAATGTTGCATACAATTTCATTTACTCTGGTGAATAATTTTTCAATAGTTTCTCCACCTCTCATTATTATGACTTTATACTTACTATTACAGTTTTGTTTCTTTGACTAATTTACTTTATTATTCCATAATCAAATACCTTTTATCTTGTCCCACATACTCTATGTTATTTTAAGACACATCGCCTTCATATAAACATATTATGATAAGGAGAAAAGGATATAATTTCTAGATTTTCCATCAATTTTGATATCTATCTTATCAGAAAAATTCATCCGGGAATCATTCTCAATATGTAGAAACCCAATTGTGGAAGCATCAACAACTTCCAGTCCAAGAGATAGGATATAAGGAATCATCCTATTTTTTCATCCATAATAATTTTTTCCATCATTGATAAGAATTATACTACTATTGAATGAATTGATCCTATCCATGATAATAACTCAACAGAGGAACCTAAATCTGATACCAATTAATGTTCCAAAGGTTTTAATAATAACTATGAAGGGGGGTTGAATCAGTTATTCACTTATATTAATTTTCAATACTTTTAAAACATAACCTCCTAGAACCTATTAATTTTTATAAAATTATCATCTTTTCATAAATACCCAAGCATGAAAAACTAGGAAATGAATTAAATCACACAATATTTACAAGGATCAACCTCAGTTTGAGATCCTACATCCTTTCCATAGACACTATTGTGGGTCTGTGGAAAGTTACTAATTTGTATAAGTGAATATAAATATTCCCAACTCACATTAGACACCTTCTATCTACTAATAGGAATAATTATACTAAAAATTATTTGTTTAAAAACATTGAAAAAAAATGGAGCCAAAAAAGTATAAAGACTTCGTTCAATCTACTCCATAGATGTTCATGGGTCTGATGTCCCTGAGTTTGATGTTCTTAAATTCGATGAAACCAGTTTGATTGAATTCATCCGATCGACTCAATATTCCTCTCCCTTTCTCAATTTTTTCTTGAATTAAATTTCTATTCATATTCGAATAAAAAACTTTTTCTTCTCAGAAAATACTCAAATATCAGTCCAAACTTCTTTAGTGTGATCTTCCTCAGTCCGGTTAGAGAACTTTTAGTTGTCTGATCTTCTAATGAAATCTATCTCTGAAAAGTACTTTAACTAAACCTCTGACTCAATCATTGTAGTACTATGCCTTTTCAGATCATGAAAAAACTTACAAAGTATGAATATACTTTGATTATATTTATAGGAACCCCAGAATAGAAAAGTAAGGAAATTGAAAAAAATTTCTAGCTTACTCAAATTCAAAAATTCTAAGAACTACACAAATTTGAATTTCTGGTTTGACCACTTCAACTCTTCACAAGGCTATTGAAATCTTCTTGAGTCTTATTCGTAACCAAGCTTCTCAAACTTCATAACATTCAATCAGTATGATGGAACTTCCTTAACTCATTTTGATAAAATTCATCATCTTATTACAATGAACTTCATCAACTTTAGTCTGATTTAACTTCCTCACCTTCACCCTAATGTAACTTCCTCAACTTTAGTTTGATGTGACTTCATTATGTGAAACTTCCTCCAATCAATACGATATGACATTCCTTATCTTATAATTATGATCTAATTATCTTCATATTCTCCTTACGATCTGAATTTATTCTTCTTCTCCTTATGATATAAATATCTTCGTCTTCTCATTACGATATGACTATCTTCCTTTGTCAATATGATCTGTCATTCTTCCTCTAAGTCAGTCAAATTAAATTTTATCCTCATAGTTAGTTTGATTTATTTTCCTCATTGGATTCAGTACAATGGATTCCTCATAATTATATAATTCACATTATGATTGAATTCCAATTACAATGAAAACTCCACTCTCCAACTTTGAAATTCTTCAAAACTCGTCAGCTATAGCTCACTCAGGCTTCTCAAAACATCTATGTCTGATAATTCTGGATTCAATGAAAACATTTTCTTGATTCTTGGAAATGATAAAATCTTTATGATTCATCCATTTCTTCAAATTATTTTACCATGAGAGTTTTCATGATTTATGAGAACTTAAAGATTGGAAAAGAATTTTCTAACTTAACAAAGAAAATTATTATGATTTTCCTTACTTCTAGCACCAAATTTCTTTCCAACCAAAACTCAATACGACTATCAGCACATATTCTCCACCTTTTCTTCATAAGGATTTTATCACAAGTGTTAAATAAAACTTTTGATATTTGAGAATTAAAACCTATAAAATCATAGTATGACTTAAGGTTAAAAAATATGAAAACTGTCTAACTCATGGCTTCACTTTCTTAAAACATCCTCTACAGCACCATCCTAATTTCCTCACTCAGTAGCATTTGACGTTCTAACAAAAATTGTGTCTAATGGATCTTTGAAGTCATATTGATGGTTTTGATATTGATGATTTGCTCAATATACAACATTAACTTCCAAACCACTTCTGTATCTGGTGCCAATCAGTCTAATACTCTGCACTCGAAAAACAGCTTTATCAAAGAAAATTTTCCCCCTATAAGTTTAGTTCCAAATCATTAGCAAATGTTTTCTATTTTTTAATAAAATTATTTTAATAAAATTTAGTTGTCAACAAATAAAAAAAATATTGAAAATAAAACAACACAAAGTTAATTTAAATATGTGTTACATAGAAAAAGAATTAAAAAGGAAAACAAAAAACCTAAAACAAAAAAATCCTTACAGTGAAACACAATAGTCTATCCTCTCTAACTAGTTGACTTCCGTACCCTCTAATATATCCTCTTATATATAGGCTTCAATAGCATCCCAGGTTCTTTAATAGCCTCATAAATGGGTCAAAAGTTTCATGGGTATTCCATGGATAATTAAATGGGCGTTTGGTCACTTAATATGTTGAAGAAAATGATTTTTAGGTCTATCTATTTATTTCATATAATAAATAGTGATTTCTCAATGTGATTTTTAGGGGACAATCCATTTATAGAAAGCTTTACGGCTTAAAATCTTCTCTCAGTGAAATTTGGTAGTGTCATGGTGCGCCCATATATTTCATTCCATGAAACATATCATTGTATTCCAGAACCCTCTTTTCTCCCTTGCGGCTTGTACTGCATCTTGAATTCCTTCATATCTTACATTTTAAATTCCCTTTTATTACATTATAGGGTATTTTCTAGTACGGTTATCTTCTTCATGGAATATTTCTTCTATTTTAATCCTTTTATAAGGCCCTAGACTAATCTATTGTCATAGGTTATCATTTTCATCATGAAATTTCCCCATTTTAACCAATTTTCAATCAAACTCATTATCCTACCAAAAATCATATAAAATACCATACATTTTAAACATTTAATGTGTAAAACAAATGTGTTTTATATAAAAATTTATATTCACAATTTTGATTTATCAGATGTATTAAATTATGTATTACATTACCAGGAAATCAATTATTATTTTCCATTAATATTTTTATACTACCCATAGACTTATTTCAAGCTCATTTAATTTTTTATATGGAATTATTTTATTATCATTTATCCCTACCATATTATTCATTCCTTTTTATTATATGATTTCTTATAATGTATGCTACCCCTTACTATGTGTCATAGATCACCCTTTTTATGTTTCTAATTCCCCATATTACAAAGATGAATATTACATATGATATTTTTATCATAATATCATGTGTGGAATTTTTTTTGGAGATTTTAAATGTTTATTTTGGAAAAATAAAATCTGGATATATTGGGGGAAATGTTCATTGGTTGGGAAATATATGTTTTGGGTTAGTTAAATGTTTTTACTGACTCTTTAAAACTACAATAATAAAATGTATTGGGTGTTTGAGTGAATAAATAAAATATTGAAATTTTAATTATGGAAGATTATTTTTTATCATATCAGTTGGTATAAAAGCAAGCATGTAATGAATATGTTATCCAAACCATCTCCAGATGATCAAAATTTTAGGTACTGCAGTAGTACTACAGCAGGGAACTGTAGAATTACTGTAGGAATGGTGGCTATAGCAGCGATGGTACTATAGTTTCAGAGGCACTGTAATCGGTATTGTAGTGGTGGCAGTACTGTAACAAGAACTGTAGCAGTGTAGGTATTGTAGCAGTATTGTTCACTGAGGGGTCCTTTGGGCCAAAAAATGGGATTTCAAGCCTTGTATTCAGGCCACATGGCCTTGGGACTTTAGGCTATATAATGGGTCTCCCACTACACACACTAAAGAGGTCTTTTCTTTTAATAATAAATTGTGGCTTTGACCCCCAACCATTAAAAAAATATATTAGGAATATCATATAGACACTTGCCTTAATATTTTATTTGAAATATCATTTTATTTATTGCACATATATAGTTGGGAAATCACAAGAATATTTTCATAAATTATAAATAATCATGTAATTTAAGGGAGATTATATTAAAATAACTAATGCGAATATCATCATTTTCAATCATTAAAATATGTTCAAACCATTACAATCGCATATGCCAATAAATTAGAGGTATGTAGAGTTTATTTATTTATTCTAAAGAGTTTAAAAAAACTAATAATTGAGGTGTTAAAAATAAATTCATGAAATTTTTATGAAATTTCGTAGTTTTTCCCATATATAGGTAGACAATCATTTAAATTTTAACAAAGTCAATGATATTTTTGTTTTTGATTACCTTGAATAAAAATTTACTATCATATGTACCGGACCATAGCAATACAATATATTGTATTGTTTTGAAAATATAAATCCTAAAATTTTTAGATTTCCTAAAAATGAATTTTTAATACCTAAAAAAATACATTAGAAAAATTTTACAGAGAAGGGATCTCAGTTCCATTGGACATATGAATGTACGGAGAATTTTAAATAGCTGAAATGAATATTGGTCAACGCCCCTGTGCTTACACTACCCTATAGAGGATAAGGGTGTGTGATCCATAGTGATGTAAAAATGAAGGAACATAGATGCATCCTCATGTTGAATGATATTTTGATAGATTGTGAATCACGTCAATTGAAAATTCATGAGAAGAATTACCTGACTTATGATTTGGAGTAGGCAGTGGTATTTTTTCAATGAAAATATAAAGGCATTATCTTTATGGTGAAAGTAGTGATGTGTAAATGGATCATAAAATCTTGAAGTATATATTCATTCAAAAATAGTTTAATATGAACCAATGTATATGAATGGTATTTATTAAATATTATTACTACTCAATACACTACCACCCAAGGAAGGTGAACAAAGTCGTTAATGCTATGAGTCGAAAAGACAATGTTATTTTTTCTATGATGATGATTGAAAGATATCCAATATTTATGGATTCTAAAAATTTGGATCATGAAATCATAATGAAGTTATAAATATCAACTATTTCTTAGATTAATGTCCATCTATACATCCATGTAATGATTAAAGAGTTTCAAAATTAGGATGTGGAACTACAAAATAAAATGATGAATGTTTATGAGTTAAACCATTAATGTGATGGAATGATATGGTTCAGGAGTAGGGTTTTTATTCAATCAATTCCTGATCTGAATAAGGATCTATTGGATGAAGCTCATATTTTATCATTATCTATTAATTTGGAATGTACAAAGATGTATAGAGATTTGAAAGATTATTTCTAGTGGGAAAACATGAGAAGTTATATTTTAGAGTATGTATAACGATGCATGGTATGTCATCGAGTTAATGATAATATAATGAATTATAAATGGATTTTTTAACCATTACGCGCAATAGAATGGACGTGGGAAATCATCATAATAGATTTCATCATTATACTACCCAAAACACTTAAAGGGGGTAATAATATTTGTCATATAGTCGATCACCTTATGAAGTCTGCTCATTTCATTATAATATGAGAATATTTCTATATAGATTTTCCTATAATGATATATATATATAAGTATTAAGTGATAATATTTCATAGAGAATAACATTCTATTATATCTGAACATGATCTGAGGTTTATCATTAAGTCTTGGAGAAGACATTAGTTTTCATTGAATAAGAAGTTGAAATTAATCACTTCATATCATCCTGATATAGATTTTAAATTTTATAGGACTATTAAATCACTATAAGATATATTGAGGTCATATTATATAGATTTTAGAATAGGTTGGGATCAATAGATTTTTTGTTGGAATTATCTCACAATAATAGCTTATGCTCGATCATTCTGATGGATCCGTATGAATCCCACAATGATTGGATGTGAAAGACTCCATTGTGTCATTATTAAGTTGTAGAAATAATTATATTGTAACCATATCTATCTGAGAAAATGTAAATGTATGTTAGATCCATTCAATATCACATCCAGGTATCTCAGAGGTGAAATCAAAGATATACTGACAATTTCCAATGACATCTAGAGTTTGATGTTGGTGAAAAGGTATTCCTAATAATATCTCCTTGGAATAAGTTTATGATATTATGAATGAATGGAAATAATATCCCTAGATATATTTTTCCCTTCAAAAATATTGATAGTATTGGGGCTGTTATTTATCACATGTCACTTCCACTGAATGCCTCTTAAGTTCATGATGTGTTCCGAGTATCTCTCCTATGAAAGTGAATATCAAATAATTAACATGTACTGAACTCATAGGTCATACCACTGGAGAATAATCTCTCTTATGAGGAAAAACTAGTGCAGGTTCTGGATCAAAGAGAACAAGTTCTATATAACATGACCACTTACCTGGTCAATGTTCTGTGGTGAAACCGTAAATTTTAGGAAGCTATGTTGGTACCTAAAGATGTAATGATACAGAAGTATCCACAATTTTTTGTATCGGGGTGGCATAATTTTTAGATCAGAATTCTTTTAAGGGTAGTATAATGTAAAACACCAATATTTTACTTATGTATTTTTTATTGGAAATAAACATGAATTATTTGATATCTTAAATCCATTAATCACTAAGTCTAAATAAACCATGATATATTATACCATTACAATATACCTATTAAATTTGAATTAATAATAAGAATAACCAAATTATAATAAAAAATTACACAAATATATTATAAAATAAATAACTTCTCAATTTTCAGTAGATTCATTTTGTGATCCAAACATAGGTACTATTAAAAAATGGGTTTCATTTCATTTTTTTCATGGATATTAAAGTTAATTTATTCCATTTTTAGAAATAATATTTTATACAAAATTATCTTGTTTTAAATAAACATATATCAATATTCTTAAGGATATTTTCTTTTTCATTTATCTGATAAAATTAAATTTTAATAGAATTGTGAAAAAAAATCGATTTTATAGAAAATTGTCCATTGAATTCAAATATTTAAAAATTACAATATTTTTTAAAATTATAATAAAATTTAATTAGTTTCATTTGACTAAACATAATCCAATTAATGTCATTGGTTTCAACATTATGCTTAATTTTGGTATAAATACATTTTAAACATAAAAAATCATTGTATGGAAAACATTTTTTCATCATGTTTGAAGGGTGGGTATAAATCAATCTATAACACTTATAGAAATTGAATTTGATAAAAATGACTCCATATTTGGGATTTTCATTTATAATTTTTTTCATCAAACCTCTTTCATTTTCAGTCATTATGAATAGTAACTTTGGTAAAAATTCAGTTACCATGGTAAGAATTAAAACATGTATAAATGGTTAAAACTAAAATAATAAGGGTTTAAATGAAATAAATATTTTTTTAAATCTTGTTTTTCGTCATTTTTAGACCCTATCTCATATTTTAATTGAGGATGAGTTATTTTGGAGTCATTTATCTTGAATAAAACACTATTATATTTTTAATTTTCTGAAATATTTAATATGTGTCATGAGCCTCACATAAAAAAGAACAGCCCATATCCTCTCTTTGCACACTTCAAGAGAAACATAGCTCATCCAATCCCTGCCAGAATCCTTTTATAACATCCCCCAAACTTATAGAGGTTATGGTTCGATCATAATTCTATCCTAAGAAAGCAATTGGTATAAACCTAAGGAGGTTATCTAAAGAACATGCATAAATGAAACTACTAGAAACTATTACACTGTCATATTCTTATCAAACATTTTCTACTAATCCTCAACAATCCATGTCCCATCACCCTTACTCCAAATGGGGCTTTCATAGATTCCACTGAAACTCACATGGTCTAAACTAAACCACACACTTCCCATGAAAACCAAAAAATATGTGAACAAAATGAGTTAAGACAGAACCCATGTAATGGTTTCCATGGTATCTATGTATATGTATCCCTATAAGGTTAACTAAATCATTTGTAGAATGATTTTTCCCGAGTAAAGATTTTCTACATGGTTCAACAAACTGTGTGGTGAACGGCCACAAACCAGGAAATCAGGAAGAAATTCCACAAGTTTTTAATCTAAAAACAAACTCTCTAAAAATTTAAATTACCCCTAAATAAAGTAAAATATTATTGAAAAATACCAAAAGTGACACATAGGGGGGGTCACATGTGCACCATCACCTAGATCATATGATGTTTATTCCAAATTTGGTGGAGATGATTTAGTCTTTCCTTGCTCAATATGCTCCTCTAATACCACATGTTTTACTATTCATAGGTTTTATTACACTGCCACCTCTTTAGTGGTTGGTGGTACTAGTATAGGTTTTTGATCAAGAATTGATACACCAACACATTTTCATTGAGATATTCTAGGATTTTGAATGACCACAATCATCTGGATCTAACGAAACATTATATATCTTCTTTTGATCACCTTCTAACCCTTTCGATCCAAAAACATGTATCTAAACTCATCATCTCTGTAGTCGATGATGATGAAAAAAGCATATGTACTACAATGTTATTTTCCTGAACTCTTTAGATACATAATAAAATGTTAAAAATCTAAATACTCATGAATGAGAGTAAGATGGATTCTTACCACACCATATATTAATTGGAATCTTGAAATTAAAATGGATTGATGGTGATTTATTTATGAGGAAACATGAAAATCAAAAATATTCTCCCCATAATATCTTAGGCATCTTAGCTGAACTCGTCATGTTCCTGACCTTCTTCATGACAGTTGTATTCATCCATTCTTCATATAACACCCACACCATTTGAGATGAAATTTCAATAAAAGATAGAATTTATTTTTCATCTCTGTATGAATTATATGGTCATTCATTATTAAACCCCATATATATTACTCTACTCAAGTTATTTCAAGTGTTTTCAAATACTAATGCCATGTCCCCTCACTTCGGTACTCATAACCATTGAAATAATGTTTATAAGAAAAGCCAAAAATATTTCTCATTTTGATTAGGTGTCTATCTCTTCTATATCCATATTCTCTTCATTGATTCCAGAATAGTCTTCTCTATACTGCATTGATTTTTAAGGGTCATTCTCTATGATCATTTACCTTATTAAAAACATTTATAAAAGAATATATTTAACATTTTCTATACATGCCACTTTTAACTCTCTTTATAAGGGGAAATAATTTTTTTAATATTTACCACTCAACCTCCTTTTCCTACATTCATGTCCATTCTTTGTTATTATGCTTCTTTTATAAGATTGCATGGTTTTACAATGAAACTCTTACTTACATTTTTCTATGATTCTTTTTGTTTTATACCAAATGAAATTGATATTATTTTATTCAATGTTTTGAAAATGGGTTTTATTTCACTTATGTATACTTTTAACATTTACCCCACATTTTCTTACCTAAGAATGTAATATTTTTAAAGATTACATTATTGTAAATTATTTTGCAAATATTTTTTTAAAAGTCTCCATGACACCTCATGGAATAGATTTTTGTGGTGGCTTTTAACAGGGTTTTTTTAAACTAAGTTGCAAAAGTTTTATGAAAGTTATTTTTAATATTTCTCTTATATTTTCCTCTCCAATTATCAAAAGAAATTAATTCACTATAAAACCATCACTTCTGAGGAATTGGGGGAACTCAATCATCCCTTATTGATTTTTTATACCCCATTCTGTGCACAATGATTTATTTTTAGTTCAATCACATCCTGGTAAATATTATCCATATCACTCTCCATCCATCATTTAACTATATAAATTTCTTTTATGTTCATGTTTTTTATTACCATGGATGTATTCAATATCATTTCAAGTAATAACATGGTTTTATAATCTTTACTCTAGATGGTGTAAACAATCTGTTTCGAGGCATGGTTCGCAATCCAAATGAAATCTCATGACTGTCGTGGGATATCTCCCTCCTCGTCGAGGCATCTAGAGGACAATGTGCCCCATTGTAAAATCGATAAACATTGTATGATATTCATTTAAACACCATTGCGAGGGTGTTTCCATTCAATGGTACGGGCCGCCCTGTGAGGTGCATGAGGTGAAATTTACATCATGTGCATGCCTTTTATTCCATACCCCCACCCATCATGGTGACCGTAATTTTCCAATACCCATAATTCTATCAAGAATTTTTCTTCCTCCACTGCATTCCCTTCTTCCCCCTCTATAGGTTTCATCATCTATGAGCCAACAAATACCACCATCCCTTTATATTACACAATCTGACAATCCGCCATTAAATTTCTTCCAGGACACATGGCATGCAGAAACAACCTCATTTGAGAGGTCTCACTGTACCCATCAATGGTCATCATGCGGAACCCAGGGATTAGCATGTGAACGGTCCCTCTGATCAAAACGTGGAACCACAGGAATCAGAACCCTAGGATCAGCCTCATTTGCGAGGTCTCACATAGCATGCGGCAACAACCTCATTTGGTATCCCCCCCCCCCCCGCGCATGTCTCCACTCCAATTTATTGGATTTGAAAACATGGAACCACAAGTCTTTCCAATTGGATGGCAGGGCATGTATGATTTTATACTGCAATGGGATCGTCCCAGTAAAATTAAAAAGGCCAAAAAATTGGCATTCTTTAACCAGTTAAAGCGTGGTAATGGGATGGACTCCCATTGTATGGTGGTGGGAATGCATATCCCAATTCATGAACAGAATAATAAGAGTCATCACGAGAATAGTAGAGGAAGCATCCCCAGATTCGATGATGCTAGTACATAGATATGGCATGAATCAGGCACAAAGATTAATGAAAATACCTGGTTGTTATGGGAGGCTGTCGGAGAGATGAAGAGAGGATTGTTGTAT
The DNA here is from genome assembly GCA_963277665.1 of Viscum album. NCBI lineage: Eukaryota > Viridiplantae > Streptophyta > Magnoliopsida > Santalales > Viscaceae > Viscum > Viscum album. Next base: position 173,446,757 of record OY728165.1, read on the forward strand.
ATTGTATAGTTTTGATAACAGAAAACATAAAATTTTCACACTGCATAATAAAAAAATATGAAAATATAAAAAAATAACATATATAAAATAGAAATTTTTAATAAATAGTATTTATAATGTTGAATATGAAAATGATATGTAGGGAATAAATAGCAATCCAGAATGAAAGTATGGAAGAATTCAAATAAAGCCCAAGCCTATAAACCAATAAAGGTTAAAATTTAATATCAACAAGCATGACTGACATAAATGAAAGAAAGATTTAACAAACAAATTTAAATTTAGGCCATTAACCAAAGCCAAAATTGGATTCGACGCATGGATCGCAATCCGAACGAAATCTCATGACTGTCGTGGTATATCGCTCTCTTTGTCAAGGCATCCAGAGGACTGTGTGACCCGTGTTGAAATCAATAAAAATTGTCTTATGTCCTTCAAGGACCATTGTGAGGGTGTTTCCATTCAACGATAGGGGCGGCTCCTGTGAGGTGCATGAGGTGAAATTTACAGAAAGTGCAAGGCTTTTATTCCATACCCCCCACCCAACATGGTGACCATAACTTTCCAATACCCATAATTATACCAACAATTTTGGTTCCTCCTCCACTGCATTCCCTTCTTCCCCACCTATAGGTTTCATCATCTGTGAGCCAACCAATCCCAGTATCCCTAGATATTCTACAATCTGCCAATGCACCACTAAATTTGGGCCTCCACCCCAGGCATGCGGCAACAGCCTCAATTGAGAGGTCTCAGTGTACCCATCAAAGGTCAGGATGTCGGACCCAGGGATTAGCCAATGGATGGTCCCTCTGATCAAACCCCGGGTATTGTGGTGCCCAATCGAATGAACCAACCTGATATTGATATCCCCCCAGCATGTCTCCACTCCCATTTACTGGAATCAAAAACATGGAAGCACACAAGTTTCTGATTGGATGGCAGGGCATGTATGATTTTAAACTACAATGGGCTCGTCTCAGTAATCACCAAGGCAACAAAATTGGCATTCTTTAACATGATAAAGTAGGGTAACGGGATGGAGTGCCATTTTTTAGTGGTGGTCTTGCATATCCCAAGGTCATGAACAGAATTAGATATTTTGTCAGGAGAATAGTAGAGGCAGTTTAGCAGCCCCAGATCTGATGATGCCAATACACGAATATGGCATGAATCAGGCGCAAAGTTCAATGATAGTACCTCGTTGTTACAGGAGGGTGTGGGAGAGATGAAGTCACGACCTATTCCAAAATCAATATCGTACTGAACAAAAACCCCCGACAGGGTTCCGATCATGACATTCCATTCTCTGCAAAAAACACGTCATGTGTAGAGTACATGTAAGGACGTTCGACGGAGGATTTCGTAAATAATCTCTCACAACATATCTCGCATGGGTTTCCGCTGCCCCCCCACAACGATCTCCACGAACACCGACAGTGTGTGTGAATTGAGAGAGGGGGAATCCTCTGTCAGATCTTTTTATTTAGAAACACGTATCATTAGAACAAGGATTCAGATTCAATGACTTTCCTTTTTTCAAAAGGAACCCCAATTTTTACAAATTAAAATTCTTATCTAAAAAATATTTGAATTTGTCAAAAAAATATTTGACTGGATTTTAATTTTACCTCTAAATACTTATTTTACAATTGATTGTTATTTAAATTTATGTTCGGCATTTATCAACGTTAAAATATGTCTAATAAAGTGTACTTGTATCAACCCCTAAAAAAGTGATCATCAATGTGTATTTTATCAATGTTTTTTAGTGATAATAAAAAGTATCATTTATAAACATTTTTTAAACCTTATAAAAGATATATTTCATAAAAAAATATCATTAAAAATCATATATTATTATAATTATATATTTATATTGATATAAATAAATTGAATTTCATTAAATATTCTTTATATAAAAATAAATATGCATTTACACTTAAAATATAAGATATTTTTTAAAAATTATAGCATAAAAATATATATTTTTAAAAATATTGTTTCATTATACCTAAAAATGAATAACATACGTTAACCAGACTATGCTTCTTTTTCACAACCATATGAAATAATGTTTGTTGGCGCCAAAATTTGAGAAAAAGAAGAAAAAACAAGAAACCCTTAGGTACTTCCTCGCAAAGCTCGTGTAAAGACCCATAAATTATGTGGATTTTTTTTCTCTTAGATATTCAGAATGTGAACAAAGTGGTTGATGCTCTGAGTCAAAAAGACAATGATATTTTGTCTATGATGATGATTAAATAATATCAAATATTTATTGATTCTAAAAATTTGGATCTTGAAATAATAATGAAGGTTTAAATATCCAATATTTCTTAGATGAATGCCCATCCATACATCCATGTAATGATTAATGAGTTTCACAATTAGGATGTGGAACTACAAAATAAAATGATGAATGTTCATGAGTTAAACCATTATTGTGATGGAATGACATGGTTAGAGAATAGAGTTTTTATCCCATCAATACCTTATCTGAATAAGGATATATTGGATGATGCTCATAGTTTATCATTATCTATTCATTTTGAATGTACAAAGATGTATGGAGATATAAAAGATTATTTTTAGTGGGAAAACATGAGAAGTTATATTTTAGAGTATGTATATTGATGCATGGTTTTTCATCAAGTTAATACTAATATAATGAATTCTAAATGGATTTTTTAACCATTGCACACAATAGAATGGAAGTGGGAAAACATCACAGTAGATTTCATCACCAGACTCCCCAAAACACTTAAAGGGGGTAATACTATTTGGCATATAGTCGATCACCTTATGAAGTCTGCTCATTTCATTATAATATGAGAATATTTTTATCTTGATTTTCCTTTAATTATATACATATTGTATGTGATAATATTTCATAGATAATCACATTCTATTATATTTGATCGGGATCTGAGGACTATCATGATGTTTTGGAGAATACATTAGATAACATTGAATAAGAAGTTGAACTTAATCACTACATATCATCCTGATATAGATTTTAAATTTTAGAGGATTATTAAATCACTATAAGATATGTTGAGGTTGTATTATATAGATTTTAAAAGAGGTTGAGATCAACAGATTTTTTGTTGGAATTGTCTTACAATAATAGCTTTTTCTCGATCATTCTGATGGATCCTTATGAATCCCACAATGATCGGAAGTGAAGGACTCCATTGTGTCAGGATTAAGTTGTAGAAAGAAATATATTGTAACCATATCTATCTACGGAAATGTAAATGAAGGTTATATCCATTAAATAGCACAACAGGGTATCTCAGAGGTGACATCAAAGATATACTGACAATTTCCAATGAGATCTAGAGTTTGATGTTGGTGAAAAGGTATTCCTAAATATATATCCTTGGAAGAAGTTTATAATATTAGGAATGAATGGAAATAATGTCCCTAGATATTTTTCCCCCTTAAAAATTATTGATAGTATTGGGACAGTTTTTTTATCACATGTCACTTCCACTGAATGCCTCCTATGTTCATGATGTGTTCCGAGTATCTCTCCTAAGAAAGTGAATACCAAATAATTCACATGTACTGAACTCAGAGGTCATACCATTAGATAATAATCTATCTTATGAGGAAAAACTAGTGCAGGTTCTGGATCAAAGAGAAAAAGTTCTATAGAACATGACCACATACATGGTCAAAATTTTGTGGTGAATCCATAAATTTGAGGAAGCTATGTTGGTACCTAAAGATGTAACGATACATAATTATCCTCAATTTTTTGTATCGAGGTGACATAATTTTTAGATCAGAATTCGTTTAAGGGTAGTAGAATGTAAAACACCAATATTTTACTTATGTATTTTTTATTTGAAATAAAGATGAATTATTTGATTTCTTTAATCTATTAATCAGTAAGTCTAATTAATCAATAATATAGTATACCATTACAATATACCCATTAAATTAGAATTAAGAATTATAATAACAAAATTATAATAAAAAATTACACAAATGTTTTATAAAATTAATAACTTCTCAATTTTCAGTAGATTCATTTTGTGATTCAAATATAGGTACTATTCAAAAATGGTTTTCATTTCATTTTTTTCATGGATATTATAGTTAATTTATTCCATGTTTAGAAATTATATTTTATAAAAAATTATCTGGTTTTAAATAATCATATCCCAATATTCATAGGGATAATTTTTTTGATTTATCTAATAAAATTAAATTTTAATAACATTGTGGAAAAAAGGAATTTATAGAAATTTTCCATTTGCATTCAAATATTTAAAAATTACAATATTTTTTAAAATTATAATAAAATTTTAATAAGTTTCATTTGACTAAACATAATCCAATTAATGTCATTGGTTTCAACATTATGCTTAATTTTGGTATAAAAACATTTTAAACATAAAAAATCATTGTTATGGAAAACAGTTTTTCATCATGTTTGACAGGGGGTTTAAATCAATCTATAACACTTGTAGAAATTGAATTTGATAAAAATGACTCCATATTTGGCATTTTCATGTCTAAATTTTTTCAGCAAACCACTTTCATTTTCAGTGATTATGAATAGTGACATTGGTAAAAATTCAGTTACCATGGTAAGGATTAAAACATGTATAAATGGTTCAAACTAAAATGATAAGGGTTTAAAGGAAATAAAGATTTTTGTAAATCCTATTTTTTTGGTAATTTTTAGACCCTATACCATATTTTAAATGAGTATGAGTTATTTTTGAGTCATTTATCTTGAATAAAACACTATTATATTTTTAATTTGTTGAAATATTTAATGTGTGTCATGATCCTCACATAAAAAAGAACAGCCCCTATCCACTCTTTTCACACTTCAAGAGAAACGTAGCTCATACAATCCCTTCCAAACTCCTTTTATAACATCCCCCAAACTCATAGAGGTTATGGTTTGATCATAATTATATCTTAATAAAGTAATTGGTATAAACCTAAGGAGGTTATCTAAAGAACATGTATAAATGAAACTTCTAGAAACTATTGCACTGTCATATTCTTGTCAAACATTTTCTACTAATACTAAACAAGACATGTTCCATCACCCATACTCATAATGGGGCTTTCATAGATTCCACTGAAACTCACATGGTCTAAAATAAACCACACACTTCCCATGAAAACCAAAAAATACGTGAACAAAATGAGTTAAGACAGAACCTATGTAATGGTTACCATGGTATCTATGTAAATGTATCCCTATAAGGTTAACTAAACCATTTGTAGAAGTATTTTTTTTGAGTAATGGTTTTCAACATGGTTCACCAAACTATGTGGTCAATGGCCAAAAACCATGAAATCAAGAAAAAATTCCACAACTTTTTAATCTAAAAACAAAGGTTCTCTAATAATTTAAATTACCAAGAAATAAAGTAAAATATTATTGAAAAATACAAAAAGTGACACATAGGGGGGTCACATGTGCACCATCACCTGGATCATATGATGTTTATTCCAAATTAGGTGGAAACGATTGAGTATTTCCTTGATCAACATGCTCCTCTAATACAACATGTTTTACTATTAACGGGTTTTATTACACCACCCCCTCTTTAGTGGTTGGTGGTACTAGTATAGGTTTTGGATCATGAATTGATTCACCAACACATTTTCTTTGAGATATTCAAGGAATTTGAATGACCACAATCATCTGGATCTAACAAAAAATTACATATCTTCTTCTGATCACCTTCTAACCCTTTCATTCCAAAAACATGTATCTAAACTCTTCATCTCTGTAGTCGATGATGATGAAGAAAGCGTATCTCTTATAAGGTTATTTTCCTGAACTCTTTAGATACATAAGAAAATGTTAAAAATCTAAATACTCGTGGATGAGAGTAAGAGGGATTCCTACCACACCATCTCTTATTTGGAATCTTGAAATTATAATGGATTGATGGTGATTTATAAATGAGGAAACATGAAACTCAAAAAGATTCTCCCCATAATATCATAGGCTTCTTAGCTGAACTCATCATTTTCCTGACCTTCTTCATGACATTTGTATTTATCCATTCTTCATATATATTGTGTTATGGCATTCATGGGACCTTGCTCTCATGTTGGATGTCATCAATCCTATAATTATCATCAAACTCCATAGATGTATACTCACCACTATTATATGAATGATGTAACTTAAGCTTCTATCTAGTTTCACATGCTACAATAAAGTGTAACATCTTGATCTAGTCCATCATTTGGTCCTTCATTCGTAAAAATAACACCCACACCTTTTGAGATGAAATGTCAATAGAGGTTAGAAAATTTTTTTCATCTCTGTATGAATTATATTGTCATTCGTTCTTAAACCCCATATATATTACTCAAATCTATTTATTTCAAGTGTTTTCTAATACTAATTCCATTTCCCCTCACTTCGGTACTCATAACCATTGAAATAATGTTTATAAGAAAAGCCAAAAAATTTCTCATTTTGATTAGGAGTCTATCTGTTCTATATCCATATTATCTTCATTGATTCAAGAATAGTCTTCTCTATAATGCATTGATTTTTAAGGGTCATTTTCAATGATCATTGACCTTATTAAAAAAAATAAATGGAATATATTTAACATTTTCTATAAATGTCACTTTAAACTCGCTTTATAAGGGGAAATAATGTTTTTTAATATTTACCACTCAACCTACATTTCCTACTTTCATTTCTGTTCTTTTTTATTATGCTTCTTTTATAAGATTCCATGGTTTTACAATGAAACTCTTATTTACATTATTCTATAATTATTTTTGTTTTATACCAAATGAAATGGATATTATTTTATTCAATGTTTTGAAAATGGGTTTTATTTCACTTATGTAGACATTTAACTTTTACCCCACATTTTCTTACCTAAGAGTATACTATTTTTAAAGATTCCATTATTGTAAACTATTTTCAAAATATTTTTTTTAAAAGTCTCTATAAAACCTCATGGAATAGATTTTTGTGGTGGATTTTAATAGGGTTTTTTTAAAACTAATTTGAAAAAGTTTTATGAAAGTTATTTTTAATATTTCACTTCTATTTCCCCCATAATTATCAAAATAAATTCCTTCACTATAAAACCATAATTTCTGAGGAATTGGGGGTACTCTTTCATCCCTTATTGATTTTTTTATACCTCAGTTTGTGCACAATGGTTTATTTTTAGTTCAATCACATCCTGGTAAATATTATCCACATCACTCTTCATCCATCATTTATGTATATAAATTTCCTTTATGTTCATATTCTTTATTACCATGGATGTATTCTATATCATTTCAAGTAATAACTTGGTTGTATACTCATTAATCTAGATGGTGTAAAAAATATGTTTCATATAATTTAGACTAGGCCTTATGAGACTTACTAGCCTGGGTATTTAGTGTTTGTCTGCCCAATTATTTAGCATGTCTTATCACAATGAAATTATTTTAAATTTATGATGTCTGAAATTTTCTATTCCTTAACCAGGAAAAAGGTTATTGTAGTCCATTTATATAGTTATGTTACCCATGGACATATTCATAGCCCATGTATTTATTTGTATGGAATTTTTTTCTTATGATTTATTCATTTCATATTATTCATTCCTTGTTTATTCACTGATAACTTATAATTTATGTTACCCCTTACAATGTTTTTTATCTTACTCATTTTATTTTTCCATTACCCTCGAGTTATAATGAAGAATATAAAATATGATATGTTTAGCAGAATATCAGGTATGGATAATTTTGTGGGAGATGAAAAAAAATTGGATATATTGGGGGAAAATGTCCATGGGATGGGAATGATATGAGTTTCTTAATTAAAAATTTTTACTACCTCTCTAAAATTGTAAGAATAAAAGGACTTGGGTATTTAAGTGACACGAAAATTTTTATAGATATTTAATTATGGAAGATTGTGTTTGGGTCTCTTCAATTGATATCCAAGTATGTAAGTAATGAATATATTTTTAGCATCAAACTCGATCTAGGTTGTCTCAAGGACAACTCCATCATCATTTTCATCATGTGGTCAGTTATAATAGGATACAATTTATTTGGATTGTTTGTTGTAAAGAGATTGTGAATTTATAATAAAGTCTAAGTAAATTGTGAAACATTTTGTGAATAATCAATCTAATATTAGGGATATCATATAGATACTCACCATATAATTTTATCTGAAATCCCATTTTATTGATTTTTTATGTACAACAGGACAATCATGTGTATATGTTCATAAATTAGAAATAATCACGTAATTTTAGGATTATTATGTTAAAACAACAGATTCACATATCATCCTTTTCAAGTATTATGAGCTTTTTAACCATCCCACTCACGTATGACAATTAATTAGAGGTATTTTAAGTTTGTTTAGTTCTTGTGAAGATTTTAAACAAAAACTATTAATTGAGGAGTTGAAAATAAAATAATAACATTTGAACAAAAAATGTCAGATTTTCCAAGACAAATGTAGGCATAATTTACATTGTTGCAAAGTCAATGATAATGTTGTGGTTGATTTTTTCAAATAACAATTGTTTGTCATATGAAATGGAAGAGAGGGTTATTGTATATTGTATATCTTTGAAAAAACGAAAGACAAAATTTTCATAGCGCATAATAAAAAAATTCGAATACTTGAAAATAGAAAATATATACAATAGAAAATTTGAATAAATAGTATTTATCATATTGAACAAGAAAAAGATATCTAGTGAATAAACAACAATGTAGAATGAAATTATTCAATAATTCAAATAAATCCCAATCCTATAAACCAATAAATGTTAACATTGAATATATACAAGCATGACTCACATAAAAGAAAGAATTATTTAACAAACAAATTTAAATTTGGGCCATTAACTAAAGCGAAAATCGGATTCGATGCATGGCTCGCAATCTAAATGAAATCTCATCACTACCGTGGGATATCGCCCTCTTCGTCGAGGCATCCAGAGGACTATGTGACCCATTGTAAAATTGATAAACATTTTATGATACCCATTTAAACACCATTGTGAGGTTGTTTCCATTCAATGGTACGGGCCGCCCTGTGAGGTGCATGATGTGAAATTTACATCATGTGCATGCCTTTTATTCCATACCCCCACCCATCCTGGTGACTGTAATTTTCCAATACCCATAATTAAATCAAGAATTTTTCTTCCTCTGCTGCATTCCCTTCTTCCCCATCTATAGGTTTCATCATCTGTGAGCCAAAAAATCCCACCATCCCTTTATATTACCCAATCTGCCTATCCGCCATTAAAATTCATCCTAGACACATGGCATGAAGCAACAACCACATTTGGGAGGTCTCACTATACCCATCAAAAGTCATGATGTGGAACCCAGTGATTAGCCATTGAATGGCCCCTCTGATCAAATCATGGAACCACACGAATTAGAACCCTAGGATCAGCCTCATTTGTGAGGTCTCACATAGCATTCAACAACTGCCTCATTTGATATCTCCCCTCCCCTCATGTCTCCACTCCAATTTATTGGATTGTAAAACATGGAACCACATGCCATTCCAATTGGATGGAAGGGCATGTATGATTTTATACTGCAATGGGATCGTCTTAGTAAAATTAGCAAGGCAGCAAAATAGGCATTCTTTAACAAGTTAATGCAGGGTAATGGAATAGACTCCCATTGTTTAGTGGTGGGCATGCAAATCCCAAGATCATGAAAAGAATTATATGATTTGTCATGAGAATAGTAGAGGCAGAAGCCCCAGATCTGATGATGCCAGTATAGAGATATGGCATGAATTAGGTGTAAAGTTTAATGAAAATACCTAGTTGTTATGGGAGTATGTGGGAGAGATGAAGAGAGGATTGTTTTATATTGTATAGTTTTAAAAACATAAAACATAAAATTTTCACACTGAATAATAAGAAATGTTGAAAACATGAAAACAGAACATATATACAATAGAAATTTTTAATAAACAGTATTTATAATGTTGAACAAGAAAATGATATGCAGGGTATTAACATCAATCCGGAATGAATGTATGGAAGAATTCAAATAAATCCCAATCCTATAAACCAAAAAAGATTAACATTGAATATAAACAAGCATGACTGACTTAAATGAAATAAATATTTGACAAAAAAATTTAAATTCAGTCCATTAACCAAAGCCAATATCGGATTCGACGCATGGCTCACAATCCGAACGAAATCTCATGATTGTCGTGGGATATCGCCCTCTTCGTCGAGGCATCCAGAGGACTGTGTGACCCGTTGTGAAATCGATAAACATTGTCTTATGTCCTTCAGACACCATTGTGGGGGTGTTTCCATTCAACAGTACGGGCGGCTCCTGTGAGGTGCATGAGGTGAAATTTACAGAAAGAGCAAGGCTTTTATTCCATATGCCTCACCCAACACGGTGAACATAATTTTCCAATACCCATAATTCTACCAACAATTTTGGTTTCTCCTCCACTGCATTCCCTTCTTCCCCACCTATAGGTTTCATCATCTGTGAGCCAACCAATCCCACCATCCCATGATATTCCACAATCTGCCAATCCACCACTAAATTTGGGCCTCCACCCCAGGCATGCGGCAACAGCCTCAATTGAAAGGTCTCAGTGTACCCATCAATGGTCAGGATTCCGGACCTAGGGAATAGCCAGTGGACAATCCCTCTGACCAAAACCCTGGGTACTGTGGTGGCCAATCGAACGAACCCTCCTGATATTGATATCCCCCCCTACATGTCTCCACTCCCATTTACTTGAATAAAAAACATGGAAGCACATGAGTTTCTGATTGGATGGCTGGGCATGTCTGATTTTATACTACAATGGGATCATCTCAGTAATCACCAAGGCAAGAAAAATTGGAATTCTTTAAAAAGTTAATGTAGGGTACCGGGATGGAGATCCATTGTTTAGTGGTGGGCTTGCATATCCCAAGGTCATGAACAGAATTAGAAATTTCATCAGGAGAATAGTAGTGGCAGTATAGCAGCCCCAGATCCGATGATGCCAATACACAGATATGGCGTGAATCGGGTGCAAAGTTCAATGATAGTACCTCGTTGTTACGGGAGGGTGTGGGAGAGATTAAGGCACGACTTATTCCAAAATCAATATCGTACTAAACAAAAACCCCCGATAGGGTTCAGATATTAACACTCCATTCTCTGAAAACAACATGGCATGTGTAGAGTACCTGTAAGGACGTTCGACGGAGGATTTTGTAAATAATCTCCCACAGCATCTCTCGCCTGGGGTTCCACTCCCCACTCGCAACGATCTCCAAGAACATCGATGGTGCATGTGAATGGAGAGAGGGGGAAGCCTCCGTCAGGTCTTTTGCTTTAGATAGAAAAAGGATTCAGATTCAATGACTTTCCTTTTTTCAAAAGGAAACCCGTTTTTCACAAATTATAATACTTATCTCAAAATGATTTGAATTTGTCAAAAAAATATTTGACTGGATTTTAATTTTATCTCTAAATATTTATTTTACAATTGACTCTTATTTAAATTTATGTTCGTCATTTATCAACGTTAAAATGAGTCTAATAAAGTGTACTTGTATCAACCCCTAAAAAAGTGATCATTAATGTGTATTTTATCAATGTTTTTAACGATAATAAAAAGTTACATTTATCAACGTTATTTAAAACTTATAAAAGATATATTTCATAAAAAATATATCATTATAAATCATATATTAATATAAATATATATTTATATTGATATAAATAAATTAAATTTCATTAAATATGCTTTATATAAAAATAAATATGCATTTACACTTAAAATATATGATATTTTATAAAAATTATAAGATAAAAATATATCTTATTAAAAATATTGTATCATTATGCCTAAAAATGAATAACATACATTAACTAGACACTACTTCTTTTTCACAACCATCTGAAATAATGTTTGTTGGCGCCATAATATGGGAAGAAGATGAACAAATAGGAAACCCCTAAGTAATGCCCCACCAAGATTTTTCGCAGAGCCCCGCAGCCCCGTGCCTGTGCAAAGCTCTTCCTTCGCAACGCCTCTGCAGAGCAAGGAAGTATGATGATCCGTGAAATGATTTGGCATTCGCAAACCCACCGTTGAGCGAGGAGGTGGTATGCTCCATTATCCGATTTGACGTTCACAAACCCATCGCAAAACGAGGAGGTGGGATGCTCCTCGAACCCCTTTGACGCTCGCAAACCTGCCGCAGAGCGTGCTCTGTCTTCGCACTAAGTAGGCTCTTCTTTGTGGCGCCTCTTGCCTATAAATATTGCTCTCCCCTTAATCCCAAAGTATGGATCCTCCGACCTTTCACCTTCTGAGATCCTACATAGAGAACAAATTTTACCCTATGAACAATGAGCTTTTCAAGGTAGTTTTACATCGTGAAGTGTATTCCTCTTAGCAACAATTCTGCCCCTCTTCAAAGAGGGATGCCTTTCGTGGAGCCCACATGCCTCTATAAAGAAATGAGATCTGCAAAGGGACTCAGGTATTGTGGACCACTTGTGCTTCGCGAAGTATCCTTCACACACATGTGACCTGCATGCTAAGGCAGGGTCACTGTGCTTCGCGAGGCACATTGCTTTGTAGTATCATGCATCACAGGGCACCCTTACTTAATGAGACATTGATCCGCCAATTTCTTTCCACTTCGTGAAGCACCTTCCATATGCACTTATGACCTATGCCTAGGCTAGGCCACTCCACTTTACAAAGCACGCCCCTTCGTGAAGCCCCTCCACTACATGGAGCACCAACGCTTCACAAAGCTTCTACCTGTGAACCCCTTTCTCTACAACTCCATTTCCCTTGAATCCCTTCATATTTTTACAAATCAATTTCAAGGTCCCTAGAGTGGTGCTTCCCATTGCGTTGCTTCGCCTCATACTTCTCCACATAGGCACGTTAAAGGATATTGCTTCTTTGCATAGTCACGCTATCGTGAACCCCTCAATGGATCACTCCATAACACCCCTTCTCCATGGAATTGCTAATGTCTTCCCTCCCCCAAGGGGCTGAAGGTATCAGTTATATAAGTCCTAAGGGGTGTGAAGTGAACCCACCTTGTCCGAGCTGCGGGATGATAAACTTCCAAGCATCATCGTCCTCAACACATTACGTTAAACTGTGACCTCGCCCCGTGCATCATATGAGGGGTTCCCCCACCTTGGACCTTCTGCATGCCGACTGGTCTCCATGGGAGTGATATCATTCCTCACATGGAATGAAATCCCCTTTATTGGAGCAACTTTTGTCCTCAGGGAAATGAAAACCACCTTGGTGAAATCCCTCGGCTTTTCTTGCAGGAGGTAGCATACAGGATCCTCCTCTCTTCGTTGGTGCCAAGAGTCGGAGGGGGGGGGGGGGTGGATGGGCACCGGAGCCCTCATTTCTTCAATGTCAAATCCCTCTCCCAGTAGACTTTGTCACCACCTGGGCATCCACCCTGGAGTATGCCCCAATCTCCGTCACGTTGGGCTACTAACCACGCGTAAGCCCCTGTTTCCTTTTTGGGATGCTAACCACGTGTAACCCCCCATTACACTTCCCACGGACACACCTTCAATAACATGATCATTAATCCTTTGTTGCCTCTTGTTTATCACACCGATCATGACTCACGTGAGCTTAGAGTAAGCATCAACCACGAAATCCTCTCTGGGCATCCTAGAGTGTAAGCCCCAACCACCTTCCTGAACTACGTGGTCTTTAATCCTTGCCAAGTCAAGGTACGTAGGAAGTATCCTTGATGTTCAAGCCTGCCATCCATTGGTTATGACCCCCTTCACATTGGTTCCCACTCCTTCTTGAACTACATGGACTTTGATCCTTGCCAAGGAAAGGTACGTAGAAAGCCTCCTTGAGGTTTAATCCCACCAACCATTTGTCCTGACTATCTTCATGTTGGCTCACCAAAACCCATCCCGAACTATGTGATCATTGATCCTTTCCAAGAAAAGGTACGTAGGAAGCCTCCTTGAGGTTCAATCCCACCATCTATTGGTTTCGACCCCCTTCACATCGAACCACCTTCATCCCGCATGATGTTAAACTGCATGCCCCATTTTCATCCTCTACGATGTTAAATTAGATCCATCATCCATAACTACGTGGGCTTTGATCCTTGTCTCCTAGACAAGGTATGTAGGAAGCCACTTTGAGGTTCAACCCCATCCAATGTTAAGTCGTTGTGACCCATCCAGTGGTAAGCTGTTGTGACCCCATCCAGTGGCAATCCGTTGTGACCTCATTCAACGATAAGATGTTGAAGTCCCCAATCGATGGTAAGCCATCTTCAAATGAACTATGTGGACTTTAATTCCCTACCACGGGGATATGTAGGAAGCCTCCCTAAGTTTCAAGCCCATCACTCATGTCTCATCCTGATCACTCCCTCGAGCCTATGTGTCTCGGTAAGGTCATGCCCCAACCTGGAGGTTCCACTTTCTCCAGGTCCTATCCGTGCATCCATTATCACAGGTCGCCTCCTCAGGTGTCTCATCATCTCACCGAACAACGCAGACTTTCATTACCTACCACGGGGATGCGTAGGAAGTCTCTTTAAGGATTAATCCCAACATCACCTTCATCCTCACGTCGGTTCCATCTCATTCTCTCTCCACATAATTCAACTCTCCACCATCCATCCTAATTCTTAACCAGGACACCACATCCCAGTGAGATCATGTCAGTTCATCTCATAGAATCAGTTTTCCCTCTAGGGGTTGAACCCATCTGATCCACTATATTCAGTGTTTTGATTAGTTTGATCTGTCTCCGCTAGACATTAAACTCGTGGCATACCCTATATTAAACATGGGAAGTTAAGGAAAACCTAAGATACATGCACATGACATATAATTCCCCACATTCGACGAGAGATGCCTCAGGATTACACAACCCCGAGAAGCCCTATAATAAGGGGAAGGAACCCAGAAGCACTAGTGTTTTAGCATCCAGACACGCCAGTGATGTCCAATGTGACTACTCACCTAATAGAAGGTTGTTTCCCTGACCGGACCCCTTGGAATGTCCTTACAGAAGTAGTGTAATTAAACGGCGTCCATGAAGGCATGACACAAGGAAGAGTTTCACGAACAATGTCTTATTTTATAATGGAGACTCAAACTAGGTGATGAGTTCTGATGAGGAATCCACAAAAGGAAGAACTGATATCCCATCATCTCGTTTCAATCAAGGAGAAAACATCCATAAATAAGTGATGGATGCTACCCTCGTTTGGAAATTGGGAATGTGGGGCAACACCTGCGCGTCCTCCACAGACAGATGCGCACACCCCAACGAATGCGTCGAAAAATGAAATGGTGAACCTGACGTGAAATTATTCTCCACAATGAGGAGATTAGTACCATTAAATAAATTAGTGTATTTGTGTGTCCTCAGATCTAGTTATCCGGTGTTGGGTCCCGCCAAGCAACTAGCAGGTCTGGCGTGAAACTCACTAGAAGTTTGGGTAGTCAAAACGTTTGACATCTCAGTCTACGATGTTGTCAGCGTGGATCTTTCGTACCATCCATGTGAGACGGAATAGCGTTGGGGCACTAAACGTCGATTTCTATGTTTAATCACTAATGGTTTAATCTACATGCTTTAAAGAACCAAGCTACTACACCAGTAACCCATTTTCCTCCCGCCCACTGACATAGGGGTAGGGGTAACACCAATGCAGCAATTCTTTGTGGCTCAACCACTTCTGAGACGACATACAAACCCACAACTGTAGGGAACCCATGCCCCATATTCCCTTCTGAATTCGTACAATGAAGGGTGATAAGAAACCTCATACGTCAATGCGAGGAGGAGGGGATTATCCCAACTCGGGATATGTCCTGTCATGACTTAAAGGCGCCTATACCTAGTCACCACTGCCACTCCCAAGGGCCATGCAGGGAGCCCTTTCTCCCCACTCCAACATACAAGTATTTGAAGAGCCTCTCCCTGGAACGTCTCGACGACTCCCTCCCCTGCGCCGATTAGGTAGGGGATGTCTAGGCCAACCTGGCTAGGATCCCATTCCAGGGGCCCCAAAGAGGGCCCCTACTAGGCCACGCCAGTTCCACCACCATGTCCCATGGGATGAAGAGCAGGTAAGCTATGTTCTTACACCACCAGCCCCGATCTGGCTGACCCAACACTTGCGTCGGGCGCAGGCCGAGGAGGACACCCACCAAGGCACGTTGACGTCAGCAACTACTATGGAAAGTGCCACCACCAACGAGAATCATCATTCGCCTATGCAAACTGGGCAAAGTAACTTATATACATGCCCGATCGAGGCCCCAACTACCCCATGGGTAGGCTGGGTCGACTCTCTCAGTCCCCGGTGCAGAGGGCACCCGCCACGGACTGACCTATGGCAGTGAAACCCAGTACGGAGGTCCTCCCCATACCGCCACCATGGAGAATTTGAGTCCTCCCTGATTCCAAGCTCAGCATGGTGATCAACCCCATGATACCTTCAATCCGAACAAGGGTCCTTCCCACGGTAGTGACACTCAGTACAAAATCCTTTCCTGCGCTCATTACATTGGGTATGGGGTTATTCCTACTTCCATATACTGTCGATATGTAGATGTTACGCATTTGATTAATCTTCGGTGTGGGGGGATTACCCTTTTCCTTGCATCGGCTGATGAAGGTACTCCTCTCCTTAGTAATCAGAGGAGTGAAGGTCATCTTTGCGCCACCAGCACCCAGCATGGAGTTCCTACCTGGGTTCGGCTTCAATAGTACGAGGACCCTCCTCGCGCTGATGCTACCAGGGGAGGCATGCATGGTGGTCCTACCCAGGTTCTTATAATCTCTAAAGAAGGTCCCACCCACTCCATCATTTCCTACAGAGGTCCCCTCTGCACATCAGCAAGATTACACATAAGTCCTCCCCGTGTTCCCTTTGATATCTGTCCAGGTGCTCCTCGCACCCCATCTCACTCAGGCGGAAGTCCACCCTGCCCCATCACTAGTACTGTCGAAGGACCTCCTCATGCCAGAAATCTACCATGTCCCGTAGAACCATACTAGGCAGGAGGGTGGATCGTTACCTCCATAAAAAGAACACCGAGAAGATTCATACTAATATCAAAACTGTATGTTTCTTAGATTCAGAGGCAGAATACGACTCAGCGATGGAACCCTCACCTAGATCCTCCTTGTCGAGGGTCGAGACAGGAAAAAGGCACATTAGCCTCATACTTATAGAATGTGAGGCCCATCAGATTCCCACCTCCCACCTTAGGTATATTCCGAAGAACGAACATTTGGAAACCCCATGGGTCATTGTTGTGTAATCATCACCTTCAATGCTAGAAGCACTCGTTTCCTCGACTAGAGATCACAAAGAGCTATTCTGGGGACCATTGGAAGATGAGAAGTAGCGTATCCCATTTCCATCAGTCGTAGTCCCTGTGCTAGAAACTACGGTAATCAACCCTTCTTACCGCGATGTGGTGGCCAAGTCACTACACTCTTCGAAGGACAACCCAAGATGCATCGGCTTTTCAGCTCGCTGGCCGTATTCTCCACCGGCTGGCCTGCCATCTCAGAGGTCTACATCAGTAACTCTACCGGTTCCCCAACCACCTCAAGTAGATGAGTGTGGCAATGAAGTTCCAGACCCTGAAACTGGACCAAGGAGCTTGTGGGATATCCTCGCAGCATACCATTTCCCCGAGATGTTTTGGCCAATTATAACACCAAATTTTAGGGCACCAGAAGTACTCACATAGGAGGAGGTTGGATGCCTAATCCAGATCCTTTTGATGACTCGTTTCCACCTTCGACATCAATGATTGACCTACCCCAAGAGTTAGGAACACATCGATGATATCATCCAACAATGAAATTTGGTTGATTTGGCCGCACATCCCGTGGCCCAGTGCCCCGAGTCACCAGGCCGCCATACGACCCTCCAGCAATGATGCATCCATATCTTTAAAGTGCTCCACAGGTTAGTCAAGGAGGATTCTTCCCATGTTCAAATTCATGGCTAGGAGTAGTACGCGGCCCTCCATTTCAGTTCCATCCAGCGCCATCCAAATTTTCCAAGGGACATAGAGGATATGCCTCCAAGCAGTGTTGTGGTTAACATGGATAACCTATCATAGGGAGAGAATTAACTGAATCACCTTGATGGAGACTTAGCCCCCAAGGGAGTGAAACATCTATTGGATATGTTGGGAAGGGTCACTCTCTTGCAAAGAAATTTAATGGGTCTTCCCGTGTCGAACGAGGAACTAGACCTCAGCCGGAATCCCAACAAGGGAAAAGAACTTCTCAGAGCTGTCAAACCCTTCAACCCATTTGTCTTATTGTATAAGGCCAAAGATGACCCTGAAAAATCCGCGTTGTGTCATCAACTCACCGAATAGAAGAAGGTGGTAGACAACCTCCTCGATGAACACGTTGCAGAGCGACGACCAGACTACAGTGATCCTCGACTTGGGCAGTAGGGGAAGACACAACATCCCTTTGGAGAACTTCCCCCAGGAGACCCTGACCATCCTGCCCATGCAGATAGGGTTGAGGATCGGACGTACAGCAAGAGGTCATGGTATATGTCATCAAAACCTCATGACTGGCATAAAAATCCTTAGAACCCACCTTATATTACCCAAATGCTCCACAGGTCATCCCACCAGCCGCTCCACGAGTTTATGGGCCCGTTTATCATGTTGAATAACCCACTAATTCACTAGTGGGTAGGTATCCCTATCAATATAAAAATCCCCACCCAAAAGATCCAATGGCAACACTCATAGCCTTCCTCGAAGCCTTAAAGACTCGACAGGTTGAAATACCACCTGATGGAAAGTCATACCCGACATGGTTGGATGATATTCCAGCACCCCCAAGTTTCAGGAATCCCACCTTTTCCCCTTTCAATGTGATAGGGGACCCACTACAGCACCTGACCTACTTTATCTCAAGGTGTGGCCCCATGTTGTGAACGCTTGCGTAGTAGGAAGCTACCAAGATCCGGTGTTTTGTATAGACATTGGAAGGGCTGGTGTTCTTCTAGTACAACCAGCTCCCCATCAGGTCAGTGGCCGGCCGGGAGGACTCCGTAGGAAATTCCTCTACCAGTTCAGTTCCACCACTCAGAAGATGAGTATCACAAACCTCTTCAAGTGAACGTAGTGGCCTGATGAGCACATTGACAACTGTTTCTCCTGGTGGAATGGACTCACATACTCTCTTGACATGCCACTGACTTCAGAGTAATTGCTGAAAATCTGCATATAGAATGTCAAGACGGAACTGGTCCTCTCTCTGATCACCCAGAACTACCCTGGGGGATTTTGAGACTTCTATGATAAGGCCTAGTCCCTAGAAGAAGAATTACAGCAGGCTAAGGAAGCAGGACCATGGCCTCCTGCAATCCCTGCGAGAAGGGACACCTGGTCCATGCCCACCACAATGGCTCAAATAGATTTCCCCAGGCAACTAGAGTTTTTACTATTAGAGCCAACTCCACAGCCTCATAGAGGCCCTCCACCTAAGGAATAGCCTCCAACCCAACAACTCCTACCTCAAAATTGACAGGTACCCCCACACAATGCACTGACACCACCTAGGTGAGATATCCAAGCTCCACCTCCTCAGGAGGCTCCTCCAGCCCCTCATCATGGTCAATCTCCGAGGGCCCCCTTCACGAACAGGAGGAACCAGATCTAATCGTTCAGTGAGGTACAAGTCCCTGCTTATTTCCAAAGTGCCCTAGAGTAGGGGATTATACATTTTCTTAAGTGTAGGAGGCCAGAAGAGGTGAACCTCACTGATCGTCCTAATTATTACTCCTACCACCAGATACTGGGGCACACCCACAAACAACACTATGTGTTAAAAGATTAGATTCAAGACCAGGTGGATAACAACACAGTCTGGTTAGGACCAGCTCCTGCTCAAGTGGCATTCATCTTCGTGAGGCCAGAGAACAACAACTATAATGAAGGTTAGTGGCATCAGTTTTCTAACCATGGGTCCTAGAAGTATGATGACTATATGGCTCATAAAACAGTCTCCCATGCCCATGGTGTCATACGTGCATGCCTGAATCTGCCATAGCCTTCAGAATACGCAAAAACTACTTCTGTATCGTTGTCTCAGCCATCCTCTTCCCAGAAGAGAAAACACCAGTGACATAATGGAAAGAAAAGTCCCCTCGCCAATGTCATCGTCATCCCGTACTCTCAGCGAATTAATGCCCTTAAAGATGGAGATCCCTCACAGAATCTGTACAGCAGTGGAAGACTCTTCAAGTGAAGGTCAAGGGTATGCCTCGGTTAATACCATAAATATGGTCAATCCCCACATGATTCCTGTCGGGGAGGAGTGCCAGGCGAATCCCCCCAACGTCCCCAGCAATCATCAGCATCGATAGAGCCACAAAAATATGAGTCATCGGAGTGCCTCGGTGAGTACTTCCAGCCAGGATATGCACACTATAGAAACCATGCAGTATGCCCAGTGCAGAACTTAGCATACGCTTCCTTCTCAACTGGTCAAATCGGGTCCGCCGTTGCGGTTGTTAATGTTGTTGGATCAGGAAAAGCCGCCTAGACCACACTGTGACTAGACACGGTTTTCTAAAAGCTGATAACAACCATCTAGACCTCATCCGATAGTCAATATATAGGCTTCGACTAGTTAGCAGCAGGATATTTCTAGTACCAGTCAGCCATCGGCTCAGTTCACAGGGCCCACCATACCTCCTGTCAAAGTGCGACATCCTGTAAGCAGAAGTTCACGCCTGACACGGAAGTATGATGTTATCAAACATCATGCCAGCATTCCAGAAAATCTCTCTATCCTGGAGGCCCAACTCCTGTCAACAGGTATGCGTGAGGCCCTCGCTAAGGCTTTAAGAAGCCCCCTCCAGTTTGAGATGAGGGTAGCAGCCATAGAAGTATTTCATGTTGAGGTGGTCAAGAATGTTGAATGCCAGGCCATCATCTTGTTCTCTAGAGAAGATGAAGGCTCTCCCATACATGGGCACATTCACCCACTGTACATCACTGTCCAGTTCAATGGTGTGGAGGTTCGTTTCTATCTTCTCGACATAGGCTCTGGAATAATCCTAATCCTGACTTAGATGCTACAAAAATTGGGATTATCTAAGGATGATCTGAGTCCCTCTAACCTAAAAATCCATGGTTATGACTGGACAGAGTCGACACTGGTCGAAAAGATCCATTTGAAGAACCAGTTCAGTGGTATAATTGCCAGAACCAAGTATATGGTTGTCTCCCAGGTCACCACCTATAATGTGTTGATGGGTAGGTTGTGGCTCCACCTACATACGACGGTTCCTTCATCATACCACCAGTGACTTAATTAATCCCTTATTGGTCAAGTAGGTGTGCATCAAGGTGATGCTTCCCCCTTTGCCTCTTGTGAAGCCCGTTATTTGGATTCCAACTACTACAAGATCAAGGACAAGCATATTAAGACTAATGAGGTCGAGCATGCTACGACTACGACTGACCTATGGGAAGATCTGGATGATGCATACATCTTTCTAGTCCATCGACTGGAGGCTAAAACTCTGTACATGGGACAGTGATTCATTTTTTCTTGAATGAGGGGGGAGGAAATTCCAAAGTCTAATTGACACCGGAAGATTACCTCATACTCCTACACAAACCAGTCCTAGGTAATCTTGGAGCCTCCTACTCCCATAAGGTATCGGGATGTCCACCCCATGGAAATGACAATACGTTATACTTTCTTGTTTCATCGAGCTGGAATTAACCAGCTCAAGGCAACATGCCACTATTTCTTCTATATCATCTAGCATGGCCCCTGGGGCTAAAGACCATATGGGATTGGATAAAAAACATTCATCGGTATGGTTGTAGTAGCACAGTATTTCCCCGATGCAGTTTCCACTACTGCTCAGGCTATTACTAGCCTCCAATCAGGAGCGGTCGACTCCATGGAAGCTCCTCCCGATGAGGATCCCCCCTCCATAAGTGAAGAAGAGGATTTAGAGGATACTACCCCTGCCTTTGAAGAGGGAATCTCCACTATAGTTGACGAGTTGGTACAGGTATACCTCAGTATAATTGCAAACCCAAAACCCACATTGATCAATGTAGCCATGCCCCTCAAGGAGAAACAGTAGTACACAGCCTTATGTAAACAAAACCGTGATGTATTTTTCTAGAGTTATGACATGATTCTAGGACTAGATCCTTAGTTGGCCATCCACTGCCTCGGTCTCCTAGAAAATCATCATAGGTTCAAGCAGCCTCCTAGAAAGATGTACCCTTCTCATGGTGCCATGGTTGAGTCAGAATTTGATAATATCATCAGATCCAATTTCGTTAAGAAGGCCCAGTACCCCAAGTGGCTGGCCAACATTGTTCTAGTAAGGAAGAATAACAAAAGATCAGTTTCTGCATTGACTTCCAGGATCTCAACCATTACATTCCAAAGGATAATTTTCCCCTTCCTGTGACAGAATTGTTGATCAACTCTACAGCTAGGTTTCAGGCCCTCTCCTTCATGGATAGGTACTCCGAGTATAACCAGATATGAATTTCCCCTGAAGATGATATGTATATAGCCTTTAGGGCACCACAAGGTACTTTTTATTACCAAGTCATTCCATTCAGTTTAAATAATGAGGGTTCCACCTATCAGCGGCTTATGCATCGCATATTTAAGCCTATCCTCGGAACGTTGGTGGAGTGTTACATAGATGACCTGATGTTAAAATCTAGCCAGTGTTGGTACCATATCAAAGACATTGAGAAAGTGTTTGTATTCCTCCGTTATCTCCACATGAATATGAACTCATTGAAGTGTGCCATCGGGGACACATCTAGAATGTTTCCCAGCTTCGTTGTCAGATATAGGGGCATCGTGATCGACTCGGAGAAGATTAAGGCCATCAGTTAGATGTCTCCCCCGAGAAACATCCAAGAGTTTCAAGACTCCAAAGTCCACTTAGCCTACATTCACTGGTTCATCCCTAATTTGACTGGAAAGTGTATGCCCTTTTCTCAGCTCATGATGAAAGACACCTTCTATGAGTGGGACAAAGTGTGCCAGAATATTTTTGATGAAATATAGTAGTATCTGCTTCAGCCTCAGGTCTTAATGCAACTCATCTCTAAAAAGCCACTAGTGCTTTATGTGACCACCCTAGAATGATATTTCAGCACCCTTTTCCCTAGAAGATAAATTAGGGGACATAGAACCATCTCTACTACCTCAGCCGCATGCTCCTCGATGCGGAGACCAGATACTCCCCTATCGAGAAGAGTTGCCTTGCACTGATATTCGTAGTATAGAATTAGCAAAATTACCTCCAAAATCCTGAGGTATAACTAGTGTCCTGGGTAGATCCCCTGAAGTATATCATGAACCACCCCATGTTGACAGGTCGACTAGCTCGGTGGGCGGTAATCCTCCGGCAGTTCGATATCAGGTTCGTCCCTCATAAGGCTATTAAGGGGCATGCGTTGGAAGAATTCTTTGTTGTTCATCCAGCCCCTATGAACCAGTTCCTAGACCATGATTTTCCTGATGAAGCAATCCTCTCAGAAGACCAAGATATCCCGTGTTGGCAAATGCACTTTGATGGTGCTTCCCAGAGCCCCACCGACGGAAGACTAAATGACCCCAGACTCAATAGAGTAGGCCTAGGTATTGTCTTAATTACCCCAACATAAGCCGTTCTTCCATACTTATTCATGTTGTCATAAGGATGCACCAACAATGTGGTAGAGTATCAGTCTCTCATTATTGGCCTTGAGCAGGCCCTCAAGATTGAAGTTCTTCATTTTCATGTGAAAGGGGATTCTGAAATGGTCATCAAGCATATCAATGGTGACCATATCGTTAGAAATACAGAGCTTGTGCCATTTTTGGAACGCACTCTCCAACTAATGTCCCAATTCCAATCTCTTCCAGAAGTTACTCATGTCCCTCGATCTCAGAACGATCATGCTGATGCCCTAGCCGACCTAGCTACATCACTTGCAGAGCCCGAACAGGCTGATCTGATTATCCATGTGGCACACCGAAGAGTCCTTTCTCCAATAACTCCATGTGATGATGACAGCCTATAGGTAAGCCACCTTACCACTGGCACCTCCATTTCATGACACCCAGGTCCCTTGGATGCAGTGATTGATGTGAGTCCTGATTGGAGAACCTTCTTTATCGATTACCTCCAAAATAGTAATCTCACGATAGATTAGGCTGACCGTGAGCGAATCGGATGCCATGTGTTATTGTTCACCCTCTTGGATGGCCTTGGTCGTGAGAAGATCCTCCAAAAGAATGGGTTTGATGGGAGCCTCCTCCATTGAATTCATGGAGTTGAAATTTCCCAGTTCATGCAGGAGGTTCATGCCAGTTCTTACGGGGCTCATCAGACTGGGCCAAAGCACTCTCACCAGATCCAGAGATTGGGGTATTTTTGGCCCTCCATGATCCATGACTAAATCAAGTTTTCCAAAAGGTACCATGCATGCCAGATTCATGCTAACTTCATTCATCGGCCACCAGAGCCTATCGACTCCATCAAGTACTCTTGGCCATTTTCGGTATGGGGACTCGATGTCGTGGGACCATATCCACCGACGACAGCTCGCCAGTGTAGATTCATCTTGAATTCTACAAATTTCTTCTCCAAGAGGGCAAAGAAAATTCCACTCAAATAGGTCAAGGATCATTCCATCATTGAATTTGTGAGCTCCAACATCATCTACCAATTTGGAGTCCCTCACGCAGTCCTCACTGATAATGACACATACATACGAGTAGCTGAGATGAAGAAATTGTAAGCTAAGTACAACATCCGTTCCAAACATACCTCCCACTATAATGCACAAGATAATGGACATATCGAGGCGTTCAAAAAAACTATGTCTAACATTCCGCAGAAAATGGTTGGTCAGAATAAGAAGAGTTGGCCGGAGAAGCTCCACAATGCCCTCCGAGTTTATCAGACGACGACTCGTAATTTCACCCAGGTGACCTAATATTCCCTGGTGTACAGAACGGAGGCCATCCTACCCCTTGAGACTCAATTTACTTCATTGCACACAACTTTCTATGATCATCAAGTGCCATATATAATAGCTAAAATCTACCTGGATGAGTTGGAAGCACTCTACGAGAACATGCTTCGTGCCCTACACAATCTGGAAGGGCATCAGAAAAAGATATCTAAAGCTTTCAACAAGAATGTTATTCTCCAATAATTCTTTCATGGTGTCTTGTTATTGTCCCTCAGGGCATCAATGATACCTGGTAAGAAATCACCCATGTTGGAGCCTAAATGGGAATGACCTTACACCATTCACAAGGTTTACTCCAATGGTGCATACTCACCATTTACTATCGATGGTGAGAGTATAAATCCTCACACCAATGCCAATTTCCTCAAGAAATAATTTTCTTGAGTCCCCATGGTCCTGCATGACCTTAAACTGTACGGTCCTTCATGACCCCAAACTGCGTGATGGTCCCGCACGATCCTAAACTGCATTAGGGTCCTATATGACCTTAAATTGTCATGTCCTACCTGACCTTAAACTGTGAAATGTCCCACATTACATTAAACTATGTGTCGTCCTACAAGAATTTAAACTTCATTTCAATAACTACACAAGGATTGATTCCCATCCTCATGAGATACATAGGAATGCTTAGATGCCTCGTCCTTAGTCCAGCCGTCGAGTTTCCTCTTTGACTATTCCTCTGGGGTATAGTTCTCTTGGAGGATCCCACATGGTGTCGTATAAGATTCTTTGGCCCCAATCATGTCAGGATTATGATGACATCACCATGTGCCCTCCCTCGTTCTTCTAAACCTCCCACGTCCTTACCCTATGACGTTAAACCGCACGACCCTTTCAGAACTATGTATGGATTAATTCCCATCCTATTGGGATATGTAGGACCATCCAAACATTTCATTCTTAGGCCCACCCCCAAACTTCAGGACCTCCCATTAGAAAGAAACACATGGTTATCACGACCCATACTTTACATACATTGCTATTACTTTAGAATTGAAGCACACTTATTACAACATATAACAAAACCAAGAAAGGACCGTATATGTATAGTGACTTTAGAAACTGGGAAACATAAACAACTAGTTCATAAAGCATCTACTTTGCCTCCCATTTATTTCATCATATCTAGAGTACCTTTTTGGCATATTCTACTTGATAACCTTCTTCCTGGCCTGGGGAAATAAAACACACAAAAGGGTGAGCTCAAATGCTCAATAAGGGTAAACAAAAAAAATATCAATCACATCATATACATAAGCACATAACTTTTGGAAATCTTAAACTGAAAAAGAGATCATAATTTCATAACATCGGATAATTCATAGTAGTGAAATGTAATCCCAATAATCATAACGTAAAACATGAAACTTTGTGGCATACACACATAGTCATATAGAATTATTTCTTATTAGTCAAGACTCATTGCCAAGACTATCTTAGTGGACAAAGTCCCTTTCTGAATGAAGTTCACTCCTCGTTTCAGTCCTGTTTCACTGAACTGGTATAACCTACCATTCAATCCATGTATATCTCATGATATATAAAATCATTACCCAATGCATTGGAGGGAGATATAGGTCCCACCCATCTCATAATGATACCATTCTTATGTGTGGCACAAAACCATAAACCATACATCATAGCATAACCCATGTAATAAAAATGGGATTCATAAACAACATGACATCATAAAATAATTCATATAAGATAAAGGAATTCATAAAAATATTTCCATCACAACATAATCAAATCCATGTAATAATAGGGATAGAAACAAAACCCTATATTATCTTAGATGGAAAATAATTTTGATTAAACACTTGAACTCCATTCTTGAGGAAAATATTCTTCCTACTTCAAAATCACTTTTTATTTATTAACATGTCATAAAATAATAACTAAAAGAAGTTGATTAAAAATAAACTTGAAAACTTATAAAGTTAACTTCTTGGAAATAATGTTTTAAAAATCAATTCATGCCGTATAAGTTAAAAAAACATTCTTCTCGTACTTTTTTCGGAAATGTCAAAAATTACCTCGTACGGAAAACGAAAAAAGATTCCATTCATATCATTTACTAACAACTCACCGAAGCGTAAAATTTGATATAAACTATTGTAGAAGGATATAAATATTTAATATTGAGGAAACATGGATGTGGATGATAAAATACACCCCAGTAAATGCCAAAGTATAAAAATCTCGGATAAAAATATGATTGTGATATTTCCCTTACCTTAGGTCCGATAAGCTTTGTACGTGTCCGAACCTCCCGTATAATGATTTAAATAATGTTACTGACTTATTACAGAATCATAATTATTTTTATGATATCATATATGGTCATATTCTTAGCTTCTTAGTAGTAATATTTCATAGCTACATGTTATTCGGGTGTTTATAACTTTTTGTTCTTATGCTTGTTTTGTCAAATAAATTCATATTCTTCTATTTAGGTTATAGATATATCATTTACAAAATGGTATTAGTGTAATATATATCATATTCATTCATTCAATTCATTTATATAATCATTATGAATTGTAGATCATGTAGAACGAGTCACATCACATCGTGGAGACGGTATTCCGTACGTACGCACGAGTGATGATATCGTTCCTATGATCGTGGAATTGTATTGGAGTGTATGTATACTATTTCAGAATAAGTATCACTTTATAATATTCATATATAGTCATTATTTACACAATTATACTCATCCAAGTAAGGTGGTGGTGGAAAATAGATTACACCACGGCGTGGAGACGGTATTCCGTACGTACGCACGCGTGGTGATTTCTTTTTCCGTAGGATGGATAGATGGTGAAATAGGTATGTCTCATACTTATAATAACATATCAGTATATGAGTGATACTGATGTTATTACTTCATAATGAAACAACTAAAGAAGAAGAAGTGAAAGAAGAAATAAATTGGAAGGAATCGGTAACAGACATTACCTCTTCTTTGAAGTGCTTCTTTGAGACCTCCTTTTAGGGCAATAAAATGGGTCTTTGAAGAAGACCCGAACCTCTAGGATGTTTCTAGGGAAGTGGAGAGAAGAAATTGTCAGGTGTTGGCAGAGCTTGAAGGCTCAAAGTGGTGTGAGGAAGAGGGGTAGGAGGTGCCCTTTTATAAGGGAGGAGAGGGGATCCTTTGGAAAAACTAAAAATATTATTTTATTATAAAGTCATGTTCGGTTTTATATAGTTCAAAATTGATTTATATCGAAGCTAAGGTGGGGATGGGTCAAACTAATCTCATCCAATAGAATTTAGGCAAGTTTAGGTTCCTATTTTAACCTTATCATTTAGATTTAACATTAAGTTAAATAATTTTACTTTTACCGTGTCTTCTTGTGTTATTATACTATAAGGTTAATAAACATACTATAAGCATCCAAAAGAACCCCAAGTTGTTTATTATTAATATATATAACCTTATCTAAGTCATTTGGCCGAACCTTAGATTTGTAGGAATAAAATAACAGTTACTAATATAATATTTCTTTTAAAAACTATTTTATGTCAATTTTCACACTATTTAGTAATTGATTTTTGTGAAACTCATACCAGAATGATAAGTTCGAACAAAGTTAATTAAATAAATACAAACATGTCCTATTAACCTATAAAATTAGTGGAATTCATAAAAAGTCTAAAATTATATTTATTTTGGTATTTATAACATCAATTATCTTAATATTTCATTAATAAGATAATTACTACATCATCTTTGTGTCATAAATAAATTAAATTATTTAAAATCTAAAAATTACTAATAAAATATAATTATGTAGGAAATCTTTTTGGCTTTCTAATTAATATTTATAGTCGAACTGATCTTATGAATAACCCTATATTAAAAATGATTTAGTTATTAAACTTTGATTTTAACTATTTTAACCCTTCTTTAAATAAATTAATAATAAATGTCCTAATCTAATCCATGTGGGCCTAAATGACCATATTTTATTCCTAAGTTTGTTTTTGGTCGAATTAAACTTGTCCAATAGAATTAGTACATGTGTTAGGGTAATAATAATATCATTTTTACCCTTAATTACCCTATTTACTTTTAACCGTGGTAAATAAAAGTAAAAAGTTAATATTCACAAAAAATTATTTTCATCTCATTGAACCACATTTTAGTCCTTGATATTAACCGTGTCTCTAGGATTTTTGAAATTCCACTCACATAAGTGGTAAAATTATGTTTTATGAAAAATTCAGTTTTTTAACTACCACTTAGTGGTTTCACTATTCATCAAAAATTGAAAGTTTTTAGAAAAACACCAAAATTTCACCCTAGGCTAATTTCGATATTACAAAACCAAAAATGAAGTCCATTTTGAAAAATAAAATTTATAAAATTTCAAAAAGTGGTTATTACTATTCATAATGGCTAGTTATAATAATATTTTAATAGTATATCGTTGTTTAGTGAAACTCGGTATTGCGTACGACGCAAGCTATCGAGGAAGGTCGTGATTTCGTGTACAGCAAGCCAAGAAAGTGTTGTGTGTAGAAAAAGATTCCTTTGATGATATAACATAAAAGCCTCGGGTGTTACATTCTACCCCCCTTAAAATGAATTTCTCCCTCGAAATTTGTCACTTTGTAACAACCAGATGAGGATACCTCTCCTTCATCATATCCTCAAGCTCCCATGTAGCTTCTTCTAATTGGTGGTTCCTCCATAAAACTTTCACCAATCGAGTGGTCTTGTTTCGTATGACTTTTTTGCTAGGATCCCGAATCTTTATCGCTTCTTCTTCAATAAAATGATCTTGCTCTAGCGGTACAACTTCTGAGCTGAGTACATGTGAAGGATCATGTATGTAATTTCTCAGGAGAGATACATGGAACACATCATGAACTTGAGAGAGATTCGGTGGAAGCGCCAATAGGTAAGCTACCTTCCCAACATGATCCAGTATTTCAAAAGGACCGATATATCTAGGTCTCAACTTCCCCTTCTTTCCAAATCTCATAACCCTCTTCCAGGGAGATATTCATAAGAACACATTATCACCCACTTCAAACTCTAGGTCTTTTCTTCGGTTGTCGGCATAACTTTTTTGTCGACTCTGAGCTGCTCTTATGTGTTGTTGAATATATCTGACCTTTTCTGCCATTTCATCAACGAGATCGGGACCTAATAGCTTTCTTTCTCCAACTTTATCCCATCAAGTTGGAGTCCTGCATTTCTTTCCATAGAGAGCTTCATAAGGAGCCATCTTAATACTAGAGTGAAAGCTATTATTATAAGAAAATTCTACCAATGTTAGGTGTTGATCCCAACCACCTTTGAAATCCATAGAGCAAGCTCTCAACATATCTTCTAGAGTTTGAATTGTTCTCTCAGACTAACCATATATCTGAGGATGATAAGCAGTGTTGAAACTCAACTCTGTATCCAGAGTATGCTGTAGACTTCGCCAGAACTTCGAGGAAAATCTCGGATCCCGATCAGATATAATAGAAAGTGATACTCCATGCAATCTTACCACTTCCTTTACATATATCCTGGCAAGCTGATCCAGAGAGAAATCCTCTCTTATAGCAATGAAGTGTGCAGACTTTGTAAGACGATCAATTATGACCCAGATAGCATTATTGCCTTTGGATGTTTTAGGAAGTCCTTTGACAATGTCCATAGTGATTTTTTCCCATTTCCATTCAGTTATGGGTAATGGTTGTAACATCCCCTTAGACTTCTATCTCTCAGCATTAACATGTTGACAAACCAAGCATCGAGAGACATATTCAGCAACATCTCTTTTCATGCCATCCCACTAGAAGTACTCTTTCAGGTCCCTATACATCTTCGTGCTTCCAGGATGAATAGATAATGAAGAACTATGAGCCTCATCCAGCAGCTCCTTCTTTAATTCGGGGATGGGAGGAACACAAACCCAATTCCTGAACTTTATTATCCCATCACAATCAAGGTTGAATTGAGGAACATTTCTCAACTTCTTTTGTAACTCGACATCTTCTTTCTGTGCCTCTTTAATCTTCACATGTATAGATGGTTGAACATTCATTTGAGAAAGATACAATTTTCCCCTTTCATTATAATTCCAAGATCCATCCTTTGTAAATCCATAAATATTGGATCTTTTGTGATCCTCATCATGGATAAACTAGCATGGTCTTGTCGACTTAATGCATCTGCCACCTTGTTTGCTTTCCCAGGGTGGTAATGGATTGAGCAGTCGTAATCCTTAATCAGCTCCAACCATCTTCTTTGGCGCATATTCAGCTCCTTTTGTGTGAAAATATACTTTAAACATTTATGATCAGTATAAATATCACACCTTTCACCATAAAGGTAATGCCTCCAAATCTTTAATGCAAAGATTACCACCGATAACTCCAAATCATGAGTTGGGTAATTTTGCTCATGTATTTTCAACTGTCGTGAGGCATAAGCTATCACCATATCATTTTGCATAAGAACACACCCCAATCCCTTCTTGGATGCATCACTGTAGATCACAAACCATTCTCCACTATAAGGAAGTGTGAGCACAGGTGAACTGGATAACCTTCTTTTCAACTCCTTGAAATTCTCTTCACATTCCTCCGTCCAAACAAACCTAAATCCTTTCCGAGTCAACATGGTGAGTGGATTAGATAATCATGAAAAATCAGTCACAAAACGTCGATAATATCCATCCAAACCAAGAAAACTTCGGAACTCGGTTACTGTGGTTGGTCTCGACCATCTTTCAATAACCTCTGTTTTTGCTGGATCCACAGATATCCCCTCTTTTGAGATTATGTGACCCAAAAATGCAACTTTTTTAAGCCAAAATTCACACTTGGTAAATTTGGCATAAAGCTTCTCCTTTCTCAGGGTCTTCAATATAATTCTCAAGTGATCATCATGTTCTTCCTTGGTCATTGAATAGACAAGAATATCATCTATAAATAGTACCACACACTGATCAAGATAGTCTCTAAAGACTCTATTCATTACATCCATGAAGATAGTAGGGGCATTAGTAAGACCAAATGGCATCACTATAAATTCATAGTGTCCATACCTTGTACGGAAATCCGTCTTTGGTATATCCTCCCTTTTGACCATTAATTGATGATACCCTGAACAAAGATCAATCATGGAAATGTATTGGGCTCCGCGTAGTTGGTCGAATAGGTCATCAATGCACGGGAGAGGATATTTGTTCTTGATAGTGATCTTGTTATGTTCTCGATAATCAATGCAGAGTCTCAATGATCCATCTTTCTTCTTAACAAACAGAACAGGTGCTCCCCAAGGTGACGTACTAGGGCGTATGGACCCCTTATCAAGATTCTCTTGGAGTTTCTTTTTCAATTCCTGCAACACAATTGGGGCCATTCTATAAGGTGTCTTTGAAATTGGCAAAGCACCCGGTACGAGTTCTATTGAAAACTCAACTTCACGATTCGGTGGAAGACCCGGTAATTCCTCCAGAAAGACATCATCAAACTCTCGTACAATGGGCATATTCTTAATCATGAGTTTCTCACCAACCATTTGAGATAAATAACCTTCATTTAGTGGAATAAATACCCATAAAATGGAAGAAATTTCCACTGTAAGGTTATGTTCATCCTTGCATCGATAGATGATCATAGATTGATCTGGAATATGAAATGTGACTTCCCTTATTTGGCAATTGATATGAGCTCCATGTAGAGACTGCAAATCCATGCCAAGAATCACATCAAATTCCACTATAGGAAGGATCAAAAGATTTGCAGGAAGCACATTCCCAAAAACTTCAATCGGAGAAGAAATATAAACTTTTGATGTGACTGTTGTGCCATTAGGGGTTGTCACAGCTAACTCAACATCTAACAATTGAGGTAATATGGTGATATCCTTAGAAAATTCTTCAGAAATAAAGGAGTGGGTGGATCCAGAATCAAATAAAACATTTTCTACCTTAGAGTGGATGGTAAGTGTACCTTTCACCACATCGTTAGCGTACTCCACATCACTGATAGAAATTGCATGTGTCTTTCCTTTGTCTTTATCCTTAAGAGTTTATTGATGTAGACCATCATCATCAACCCTTGGATTAGGGCATTTATTGGAATAATGTCCCATCTCCTTGCACTTGAAACATTGAAGTGTAGTAGGTTCATTCTGTGTATCCCTTCCTTTGTTTGCATCATTAGACATCTTCTTCCCATCATTGCGGCATTCAAATGCCCAATGACCTTCCTTTCCACATTTGAAACATTTACTTGTCCCTTTAAGAAAACTACCTCCATGTTTCTTTCCACACTTCGAGCATAAGGGAAAGATCATATTCTTTTGAGTGTGCTCTTTAGATTTTCCTTTGAATTCCGTTTTCCTCTTCTTATCAAACCCATATGACTGATGGGTTACTCCAATATCCATCTCAACTTTGAGAGCACATCGAATGATTTCCTCGTAGCTATTGAAGTCCCTTATGGCTAAGGCCCTTCGTAGACTTGGTTTTAAGCCACTAAAGAATCGATCGATCTTACTCTCAGGTTGGATAATAATACAAGAAGCGTACCTTGCAAGTCTTGTAAAATTTGCTTCATAGGTACCAACAGATTCATCATCCTTTTGCTTCAGTTCAAGAAACTCTTTGTCCATATTTGTTCAAAGAATACGAGGGAAGTACTTATTGAAAAATAAGTTCTTGAACTCATCCCATTCCATAGACTCAATTTCATCCCTTTGCCTCGTATTCTTAATAAGATTACACCATTGATCAGCATCACCTTCCAAACGATACACTGCTTAGATGACTTTATCATTCTCAGAACATTGAAGAACTGAAAATATCTTTTCAGTAGTACTAATCCATTTTTCAGCAACTAATGGATCAGTAGACCTGCTAAATGAAGGTGGACGCTGTCTCACGAAGGATTCAATAGAATGTTGCTCCTTCCATTCCTCGTTTGGAAGTCCTGCATGATTCATATCTTGAGAAAGTTGTGTGAGCATGGCTACAAGATTTTTCATTCTAGCTCCCATAACGTTTGGTTGCTCAGGGGGGACAATCATTGCATTGCCCGTCGCATTCCGCATTAACACGGTTCTTTCAGGTTCTAGCCATTGACTAAAACCAAAAAGAATAGTGTGAGCAACACTAATTATAATAGGAAAACCACATAATCAAGAATAAAATTTCACACTTAAGGTCTTATCCTAGGTTATTCATAGCCATTTCTAAAACACTAAGATTGTGTTCTATTATTAAACTTATCCTTAGGGTTCTTACTAAGGCTTTCGCATCCTAGTTTCCAAAGGATGACTATACCTTTCCTCTGATACCAACTATAACGACCCATACTTTACATACATTGTTATTACTTCAGAATTGAAGCACACTTATTACAAAATATAACAAAACCAAGAAAGGACCGTATAGGTATATAGTCTTTAGAAACTGGGAAACATAAACAACTGGTTCATAAAGCATCTACATTGCCTACCATTTATTTCATCATATCTGGAGTACCTTTTTGGCATATTCTACTTAATAACCTTATTCCTGACCTGGGGAAATAAAACATACAAAAGGGTGAGCTCAAATGCTCCATAAGGGTAAACAAAAGAAATATCAATCACATCATATACATAAGCACATAACTTTTGGAAATCATAACCTGCAAAAGAGATCATAATTTCATAACATGGGATAAATCATAGTAGTGAAATGTAATCCCAATAATCATAACCTAAAACATGAAACTTTGTGGCAAACACACATAATTATAGAGAATCATTTCTTATCAGTCAAGACTCATTGCCAAGACTATCTTAGTTGACAAAGTCCATTTCTGAACCGAGTTCACTCCTCGTTTCAGTCCTGTTTCACTGAACCGGTACAACCTACCATTCAGGCAATGTCTATCTCATGAGATATAAAATCATTACCGAATGCATTGGAGGTAGATATAGGTCCCACCCATCTCTTAATGATACCATTCTTATGTGTGCCACAAAACCATAAACCATACATCATAGCATAACCCATGTAATAAAAATGGGATTCTTAAACAACATGACATCATAAAATAATTCATATAAGATAAAGGAATTCATAAAAATATTTCCATCACAACATAATCAAATCTATGTAATAATAGGGATAGAAACAGAACCCTATATTATCTTAGATTGAAAATAATTTTGATAAAACACTTGAACTCTATTCTTGAGGAAAATATCCTTTCTACTTCAAAAACACTTTTCATTTCTTAACATGTCATAATATTATAACTAAAAGAAGTTAATTAAAAATATACTTGAAAAAATATAAAGGAAGCTTCTTGGAAATAATGTTTTAAAAATCCATTCATGCCGTATAAGTTAAAAAAAACATTCTTCTCGTACTTTTGTCGGAAAAGTCAAAAAGTACCTCGTACGGAAAACGACAAAGGATTCCTTTCATATCTTTTAATAAAAACTCAACGAAGGGTAAAATTGGATATAAACTATTGTATAAGGATATAAATATTTCATATTGAGGAATCATGGATGTGGATGATAAAATACACCACAGTAAATGCCAAAGTATAAACAATCTCGGATAAAAATGAAATTGTGATATTTCCCTTACCCTAGGTCCGATATGCTTTGTACGTGTCCGAACCTCCTGTATAATGATTTAAATAATTTTATTGACTTATTAAAGAATCATACTTATTTTTATGATATCATATATGGTCATATTCTTAGCTTCTTAGTAGTAATATTTCATTGCTACTTGTTATTCGGGTCTTTATAACTTTTTGTTCTTATGCGTGTTTTGTCGAATAAATTCTTATTCTTCTATTTAGGTTATAGATACCTCATTTATAGAATGGTATTAGTGTAATATATATCATATTAATTCATAAAATTCATTTATATAATAATTATGAAATGAAGATCATGTAGAACGAGTCGCATCACATCATGGAAACGGTATTCCGTACGTACGCACGAGTGATGATATCATTCCTATGATCGTGGAATTGTATTGGAGTGTATGTATACTATTTCAGAATCAGTATCACTTAATAATAGTCATATATAGTCATTATTTACACCATTATACCCATCAAAGTAAGGTGGTTGTGGAAAATAGATTAGACCACGGCGTGGAGACGGTATTCCGTACGTACGCACGTGCGGTGATTTTTTTTCCGTAGGATGGATAGATGGTGAAATAGGGTTGTTTCATACTTATAATAACATATCAGTATATGAGTGATATTGATGTTATTACTTCATAATGAAACAACTAAATAAGAATAAGTGGAAGAAGAAATAAAGATGAAAGAATCGGTAACAGACATTACCTCTTCTTTAAAGTGCTTCTTTGAGAACTCCTTTTAGGGCACTAAAATGGGTCTTTGAAGAAGACCAGAACCTCTAGGATGTTTCTAGGGAAGTGGAGAGAAGAAATTTGCAGGGGTTGGCCGAGCATGAAGGCTCCATGTTGTGTGAGGAAGAGGGGGAAGAGGTGCCCTTTTATAAGGGAGGAGAGGGGCTCCTTTTGAAAAACTAAAAATATTATTTTATTATGAAGTCAAGTTCGGTTTTAAATAGCTCCAAATTTATTTATTTCTAAGATAATGTGGGGATGGGTCGAAAGCCTCTCATCCAATAGAATTTAGACATGTGTAGGTTCCTATTTTAACCTTATCATTTAGATTTAACATTAAGTTAAATAATTTTACTTTTACTGTGTCTTCTTGTGTTCTTATACTATAAGGTTAATAAACTTACTATAAGCAGCCAAACAAACCCCAAGATGTTTATTATTAATATATATAACCTTATCTAATTCATTTGGCCGAACATTAGATTTTTGGGAATAAAATAACAATTACTAATAAAATATTTGTATTAACAACTATTTTATGTCAATTTTGACAATATTTAGTAATTGATTTTTTGTGAAAATCATAGAAGAATGATAGGTTCTAAAAAAGTTAATTAAATCAATACTAACATGTCATATTAACCTAGAAAATTAGTGGAATTCATAAAAAGTCTAAAAATATATTTATTTGGGTATTTATAACATTAAATATGTCAATATCTCATTAATAAGATAATTACTGCATCATCTTTGTGTCATAAATAAATTAAATTATTTAAAGTCTAAAAATTACAAATAAAATATCATTATGTATGAAATCTTTTTCTCTTTATAATTAATATTTATAGTCGAATTGATCTTATGTATAACCCTATATTAAAAATGATTTAGTTATTAAACTTTGATTTTAAGTATTTTAACCCTTCTTTAAAAAAAATTAATAATAAATGTCCTAATTTAATCTATGTGGGCCTAAATGATCATATTTTATTCCTAAGTTTGTTTTTGGTCGAATTAAACTTGTCCAATAGAATTAGGACATGTGTTAGGGTAATAATAATATCATTTTTACCCTTAATTACCCTATTTACTTTTAACCGTGGTAAATAAAAGTAAAAAGTTACTATTCACCAAAAATTATTTTCATCTCATTTAACCACATTTTTGTCCTTTATATTAACCGTGTGTCTTGGAATTTTGAAATTCCACTCACAGAAGCGGTAAAATTATGTTTTATGAAAAATTCAGTTTTTTAACTACCAC
Source organism: Viscum album (assembly GCA_963277665.1). Taxonomy (NCBI): domain Eukaryota; kingdom Viridiplantae; phylum Streptophyta; class Magnoliopsida; order Santalales; family Viscaceae; genus Viscum; species Viscum album. Next base: position 173,484,460 of record OY728165.1, read on the forward strand.
TTAGTGGTTTCACTATTCATCAAAAATTGAAAGTTTTCAGAAAAATACCAAAATTTCACCCTAGGCTAATTTCAATATTAAGAAACCAAAAATGAAGTCCATTTTGAAAAATAAAATTTATAAAATTTCAAAAAGTGGTTATTACTATTCATAACGTCTAGTTGTAATAATATTTTAATAGTATATCGTTGTTTAGTGAAACTCGTTATTGCGTATGACGCAAGCTATCGAGGAAGGTCGTGATTTCGTGTAAAGAAAGACAAGCAAGTGTTGTGTGTAGAAAAAGATTCCTTTGATGATATTACATAAAAGTATCGGGTGTTACAATGGTGGGGTGAAATTTTTTTCCCTCATTCATATCATGTTCATCATGATCGTACCATGTTACAAGATATGGATGTCGTGTTTCGAATCTGGTCAATAGCTATCCTTTGTTGTTGTCACCACCCCCATATGTTCCAGACATGGAGTGTAATCATTCATTCTGCCTCACCGTCTCTCCAAACCTTGGTATGCCTTGAGTATGGGTGTAATTCCAACTGTCAGACCCCTATGTGATGGGGAGAGCCAAGTACTTCTTCTTATTTCCCACACCGAGCATTTCCCACACATGATTGGGAGATATGATGAGGGAATGCCCGCATGAGAGGTCATATGGATACAGTTGGTTGGGGTGCCCAGCCTCAGGTCCTTCGACCCCTTCATCCCCTAGCTCAAGTTCTCATTTGGGATTGTACAGTGTGGTATGGAATCATGTCCTTATTCATGTCAGGCTATTTTACTATGCTGCTCATCCCCCATTTGAGATATCCATCCGTTTATCATCTGTCCTGCGAGCACCAGCCCTGGCATGCTTATCGAGCCCCGTCATTTGGTCTTTCATCACCCTCTATATCCAAAAGGACCCCTAAAGGCATGAATTCTTGGACTAAGGGATATCCTACCATTGTGGTCCAGTGTCCTAGAGGATTGCGAGCGGAAAATTGATATAAGTCTTGTGTTGCGAATATGGTCAATGATCGACGCTCAATTGTTTTCCCTGAACTCTGGTCACATATGGGTGCATACTGTCTTGAGAACCGGGTCAACAGTTTTCCTCTATCATAATTTCTGCTTTGTGGACTTTCATAGGCACAATGATTCTACCACTCTATCCCCCAAATATGACATTAAACTAGGCTTCTTCGGTCTGTGATCTATGAACATAAACTAAGATCACCACTGTCCTTACTGCAAGACGTTAAACTGCAAGCTGGCTGTGACATTCTACCCGTGGACCTGCCTCAGGTCCCTCAGCATTCTCAGGCCCCTAGCCTGAGTTATCACTTAGGATTGTACAATGTGGTGTGGGATTATTTCTTCATTCTTGTTGGGTTACTCGTTGTGCCTTACACGCCCCTCGTTGGGGAATCTTTCCCTTATTTTCATCAATGCAGCATGACGATAAACTACACATCATCCTTCTCTAGAACTACATGTGGCTTGATTCCCATCAATATGGGATACGTAGGACCGCCCGAACTTCTAGTTTTCAGGTCCAACCCCATTTCATAGAAACGTCCCCATCATTCTGGCCTCTTGGTCTGAGTCCTTCTACGGGAGGGGTACACACTGTAGTATGTAATTATGTACTCATTCACGTCGGGTCTATAAAAACCACGCCACATACTTCTCTCTCCTATGAAGACATCACTAATCTCTTTGAGCTGGTCTCCCTTATGTCGGGTCCCTCAAACCTCTTCAGTGATTCACCAATGTGCCCAGGAGTACTCTGGTTTAGGGCATGGAGTTTCGGGTTCTCTTGGACACGCTTTCACCCTTTTATCATGATTTGTGTTCCCCTTCATTTGGGCTTCCATTATCTTTCACATCTGAAGGGACCCCCAAATGGAATAGATGGTAAGACTAAGGGATCTACTACCATTATGGGGCAATGTCTTTGAGGGTTTCAGAAAACTAATCAATACAAATCCCACGTTGTTAATATGGTTAATGGTTGATGCTCATTTGTTGTTCCCATTTTAGGTCACACGATATGGATACTATTTTTCAAACACGGTGAATAGTTATCCTCCATCATCATGGAATCCCCTTCAAGCCTTAAATGTTGGTTACATGATTCACATCATTTCCACCCCATTTTATCCAAGTAGAATTTCAACACTTCCGATACTATCCTTCAGTGTACATTTTCATGTTAGGAGGACAAATCCACGGTAAGGAATCATTCGGGGCTCTACACTGACTTCCCCTTGTCATGTATTCCAAGTATTATAGATACCTATTCTGCCCTTATTTATCACACCGAGTTTGAGTCATGTGGGCTTAGGGACTGGATCGAGGCCTGTGCTCACTTGGAAGAGTTCCAGTTCTACAGTGGTCCGAACTCTAAGACCTTAAACTAAGATCCCCTTATACATCATCTCTAGAACTATGTATAGATTGATTCCCATTCTCATGGGGTACGTAAGAACGCCCAAACATCTCATCTTTGGATCCATGTCAACTGAGAGCTAGTCTCCCCTACCCCACATTCTCTATCTTTTTCTGGCCCCCTCGGCCCGAGGTATCTTTCTTGTAATTGTGCGCGGTGTGATATGGGATTATGTACTCATTCACATCAGGTTTGCTTTATCACGTCATGCACATTCCCTCTTGAACCTCACCTCTCCTGTGTCTGAGCCATATGATTTTAAACTATGTTGCTTAGTCCCACATGACTTTATACTATTATGTCTACACTGCACGATGTTAAAGTGCATGGTTGGTCCCTTCCCATGACCCTAAACCGTGACATTATCTTCCCGTATTCAAAATGAAAATACAACACTGCACCGTGGTGTCCTCACTCGAGGGGACATCATGTTTGGTACCAGTCACACATTATTCAATTTGTCAACACCTGCATATAGCTTGATTATTTTGGTGATTTCTAGTATTTCTATCATAGATCCATCACTTAAAAACAAACACATTCATCCTAAATGAAAAACATGATCTATAAAATGCCACTTCTTTTGGTACGGGGCCCAGTCCCACATGGCCTTAACATCCCTAGCACTGGTACCATACCATGCCACCCTATGAACTATGTATGGCGGATTACCATCCTCATGGGGTACATAGAAATGCCTGATCACAATGCTTCGGGCCCATCCTATCTTTCATTTTCAGTCCCTAAACCTAAAACCTCCCTAAGGAACTTATAATGATCTGTACTCTAGGTCATCATTCACGTCAGGTTTTATAATTACCTCACCATGTGTCTCCCGCATTCCCTACCATCTCTGATCTGTGTTCTGTTACCATAAACTACGATCACTCAATGTCCTTGCTGCAAGATGTTAAACTGCACGACATCTTATAGAACTATGTACGACATGATTCTCATCTTCATGGGATAAATAGGAATGCCCAGACATATTATCCTTGGGTCCAGCCCCATGAATCTGAAATCCCTTCCTCTCTCTTTCGACCCCTAGTCCTGAACACATTTGAGAGCATGTGGTGTGGAGAGTACCTCTTGGGTCCTCATCCACGTCAGGTTTTGAAATAGCTGCACCATGTGCCCCCCATGTCTTTTCCAAACATGGTTTCAGTTATATGACCCTAAACTAAGATCTCTCTATCAGAACTATGCATTGGATTTTTCTAATTTTCCCCTTCCTCTCAGTTCATTAAATTAATCTCCCCTTAATGGCCCATCCTATTACCATTAATTTGGGAAGCGTGCAAACCTCTGGACCCTTTTCCTTGGAGGAGGACTCGACTACCTCTATTTGATACATCATGTCGTCATACTCAGATGCGATGTGGAAACACCCAAAGTGTGGAAATTTCGTAGGGAGATTCCCTCATTCAATGTCAAAGATTTGTGAGCCCATCATTTGGATCCTCATCCTCTTCCATGTCTAAAGAGACCCCGTTTATGGCCTAGTTTCATGCTACACCAGCTTACCTACCATCTTGGTCCAACATCCCCGATGACCTCAGACGACATTTACGACACATCCCGTGTTTCGAACATGGTCAGCATTTGACCCTAATTTGTCTTTCACCATTCCATGGTAATGAAAAACAGATACTGTGTTTCAATCATGCTTAACAGTTATCCCCTATCGTCATGCCACCATCATTGTGGTCTAGATCTTGAGCATCATGATTAAAATATTTCCACTTCCTTATGTTCATGTGGAATTCCATCATACTCAGCTTTACTCCATCATGCATCTAGGCGCATTATATAGATGGGTAAATATCATTGGTATGTCATTCAACTAGCATCCCATCGCCCCTAACATATACATTACTGTGCTAGGAAAGTCCCATCACAACTCCTTGTTTCCCACATCGATCATGACTCATGTGGGATTAATAGTTCTGGTAGGATTTGTACTAGCGCTACCATTCCACACATGCCTTCCTTCATCCCACATGAAATTAAACTGTGCCCCCAAAATTACTTATTCCATGATTCTCATCTTCATGGGGTTCATAGGAACGCCCGAGCATGTTGCCTCGGGCTTAACCTAACTTTCACATTTAGTCCCTTGAACTAAAGAACTTCCTCTAGGGATACGTGGTGTGGTGTGAACTCCTTATGTTCTCATTCCCTTCGGGTTTACAGCTACTGCACAACATACTCCCCTCCTGGGATCTTCCCTTTCACTCTTCATCATATCGTATGATGTTAAACTGAACGAGACCACATTCCCTTCATGCATGACACTAAACTGTTGTTCTACCATGAACAAGTTCAGGATTCCCCATGTTAGTCATGGGGTGCACCAAATCCCTTTCCAAAGAAGATTTCCCCTATTAGTGTTGGCCTTCGGCCACACCGTGCTCAACAACTATGTTTGTCTTGATTCTCATCCTTATGGGATATGTAGAGATGCCCAGGCATTTTTCCATGGGCCCAGACCTAGGGCCATTAACCCTTCTAGCCCCTCAGCCCAGATCTTGCCCTAGGAATTATGACCATTAAACTATGTGCACTGTCCTCACTGTATGTAGTAAAAATAAGTGTCGTTCTAGATCCTTACCGGAGAGGTACTATTCAAAAGTATGTATGATCCCTGATCATACCAATGTTCCCACCTATTGTGCCTTTACCACTATGGAGTAATTTCAATAGTGTTGGACTCCATTCAAACAACCCATCACCCATCATGCCACAATCTATACTTTGCATGCCCTTTATTCGGACCATCATCCTCTTTCACATCTAAATGAACCCCCTAGTATTATGGATGCTTGGCCTATGGCTCGACTACTATCCTGGTCCAACATTCTCGAAGACTAATGGGTGAAGTTTCGAGTCAATCCCTGTGTTTCAGACATGGTCAGTGGTTGGCCCTCATTTGTTATCCCCATTTTAGGATAATGAAATAAGGATACTATATTTCGAACACGGTCAATAGGTATTCTTTATTGTCATTCCACCCCTACAATGTTCCAAATTTTGGGTATCATGATTCACACCTTCCACTCCGTAATGTTTGGATTAATTCCAACACCCCTAGAGTTACCCCACATGTGCACTAGTGCATAATGGGGAAGTGATGATTCGACTGTTCTGAGAGCTTCATCCTCCAGTCGGGCCTCTCCCTTTATTCTCAAAAATCTGGACTGGTTGTTCAAACGCTGGATTCAAAGAGCTTTGTTTTCAATCTTATATTCAGGTGGAATGATAAGGTGGTCATCCCTTATTTCTCACATTAGGCCCAACCCAGGCGAGTTTAGGGATTGATCGTTGGACGCTCAAGAGTATAACAAAAATGTAATAAACCAAATGAATAATAGAACTCATGCGTGCATCTATCATAAATAGTAAAAGCATGAAATTTTGTTTAGAAGTTTTCGGCATCACAGTACCTGAGGATTCAACCCTCCAATGGATGGGTTTACCCTGTTAAAAGAACGTTGTATCCCAACCACCCTCTGGCTCGTGGCATCCTGGATCTGTTGCCACCTGTTTAGTTCCTTCTCCTCCTCATTAGTAATGGGGCATAGTTCGTCAGCCTCTACCTGGGCCCACTCTTCATCGCTACAGACAACAACCATCTTTGTGGAGGCTTGTTTCATCAACTCTTCGGCCTCTTCCAACTAGGCCTTCAGCCGTGATATAATCTCCAACTTCACATTGGGGATAGCAGAGTGTTCATCTACTTGGACCTGCAACCGTTGAATATCATTTTCAGCCTCCTGGAGCCTCTTTATGATCACTTCTTTTCTCTGCTGCCAACCCATGCCAAGGCCACTGTCATACTCCGGAATCTTCTATGCCATGAGATCTCAGATGAGCATGTGAGCACGCTGAGCATCTACCCCCCCAGCACACAGTTCACACAATTGCGAATAAAGTCTCTCAATTTGGTATATCCATTGTGCTTGAGGGGTGTCATCAATGAAGCACTTGATCAAATTCCATGACTGGTGATGGTCTATATTGCTATACTGTTCATCAAAGTCCATTTCCTCATAGTTTGTGGGGTTAGCAGGCTCATACGTAGGGAACTCCCCCAAGAACTCATCAGCAGGGTCCGCATCTGGTGTCTAATTAGGTATGGAAGGACCCGCACTGTCCAATTGATCTTCATCGTCGGATCCCACTTCAATAACTATAGGACCAACCTTTCTAATGGTTCCACCAGTGATCGGGAGCTCCGCCGCTGGGTTAGTTTGGATATCCACCTCCACGACCACCAGCATCCCCTAGGATAGGCGCCGTTATGAGTACCAATAAACCTTTCAAAGATAGACCACACCATTTGAAGGACTATGCATACTAATAGGGCATAGATTCCATTAGCATGGTCAATGAGTGGCAGTCATGAATTGTGTGAAGGAGACTTACATAGGTCGAACACTCGATCTCATTCCAGGTTTGTTGCTATGGGGACCCTGCGATTTGGACCTCCGTATATTATAGGGAAGTATGAAAACTCCAGGGGAGCCATCTCAGATGTCCTAGCCCTGTCGAACACACTAATATCCATAATAGCAGGCATGGATCCTAAAGTCCTTGCATCTACATCCACTGAGGGACGAGAATAGGTTTTGTGTACGACTTCCTCCTACACATTTCAAATGATAGTAAGGAGTCCATAATGACCTAGAAGAAATACCTGAGAAAGGGTTTTGGGATTTTAACTCAAGGGCCTCTACAAAGTCTTCCAAATCCGAGTCATGATCACCAACTTCGCCCTCCTCCAATGGTATCCCTCTACCGGCCTCCTCCCCCCAGGAGGACTCGTCCGATTCTTTCGGCAGAGGGAAGTGCTCTCTCAGTTTAGCAACCGACAACTGTGAAGGGGTTTTACAATCAAACAACACCTTCACCCGGTCTGTATTGGATGCTGGGAACCCCGGGAGTGCACAAAGTCCTCCAGCTTTGCTAGGTATTGAACCACCTCCGCCTGGGACACCGCAAAGCTGGCCCTGATAGGGCCTATCCTCGTCAAATACATCCCAAGATAGTTCAGGTGTTTCCACATTTCATACGGGCCAAGGAATTTCCTGTTGACTTCCCAGATGTCCCAGGCCTCTAGAAAGACAACATTCTCTGATATTTCTTTGTGGCGTAGCCGCTTCCCCAGATCCTGAGTGGATATGATACGGAATCCTATCATTGGACTCCCCTCTGAATAACTCTTTTCTTATAGGACCACCAGGACTGCTGCCATTTTGGATTTGTTTCCACTGCCTTCCCCTCAAACGGTGTGGGCCTCACTGCCACAAAATCCCCACCATGGTGGGATTTCCTTGCCTTCTTCCAACCCCATCCTCAATGCTGGGGAGGCACACCATCACTGGCCCGAACAGTTGGCTGCTTTAGCATCCCCCCAGTTATTCCACCTCCCAGCTTTTGGTGTACTCCTTCACCAACACAAAGATAGTGGTGGGTGGAGGCAGCTTGTTCTGCTTCTTCATATCTTCATGTGTGAACATTAGCCACATTTTCCTCATTACACATAGATGTTCCTTGTGATGAACCCCTAAATAGACGTGTGGGGTTAGTCGCTACATAGACTGAAATTTCCTGGCGTATCAGTGAGGGGTGTACGACTCACAGAGAGGCTCACAGTCCACTCTTTCCATAAGGACTCCACCTTGAATGGCCAGGAGATAGGATTGTTGATCTTCCGTTCCTTGGAAATCATCAGTGAAAGCACCCATTGGCTATGGGAAGGGATGAAAGTTGATCTCCTCTACCTTCCATACACGGTCCAGGACCTCCTACATGGTTAGCATGGCCAGAAAGCTCCCTATGAAATTTAGGATGGATGGGCATAAGTTCTATTCCAGAGGGGATATGGGGTTCAAATATTCACAGACCCCCTGACGTGTCCCGCTATCCACCCATACAGAAGGTGGAATGACCCGTGTATCCTCTGTGGCCTCTTCCACTCACTAATATGCCATAACATCTTGTAAAACTTGGAGAGAATCAGGATTCCGAGGTTGACCCTCCCTCCTGTCGCCAAAATGTATGCCATGATAAATGTTCTGGGTTATACACCCATGTTTGTATCCATCACTAGTAGGATCCAACCACAGATGAGATCCGTGATGAATACTACTAGCCTAACTACAAGTTGTTGCTCGGTGCTGACACTGAATCCCCAAGTTTTCCACTATCTGTCCTCCAAGAGCCACTGGTAAGAGTGCACCTTGCCCCATTGAGCCCCCTTTGGGAATGTTTGAGGCCTAACTGGAAATCACCTATCTGTCAGGAAGTTTAAGAACTGCTTGAACCACCATCTAAAGTGGACGTCTCTCACTGCATCCATGTACTCTCCCAGCACTAGCTCCATCAATGCCATCACTAGCGGCGACATTTTCTCCAGATCTTCCCATGCACCCATAACAGGGAGGAATTCATCATACATCGCCCCCAGTATCGGGACACCCTAGATCTGATGCACATACCATAAAATGATGCCATCCTCCCTGTGGTGTAAGTGGAAGGTATTGGTCCTCGATGAACACCTTCTCAAAAACTCTGACATCAACTATTTTGGTTGATATATATAGAATTGGGATGCCCAAGCCACCTCATACAAGCCCACTATCCTCAGATCTTCCATGAACTCTTTACACGAGGCCCCTACCCAGTAGTCCCAAGACCAATCATCTTTAAAGTTGCCACCCTGGCGTAGATCCCACTCATCAGACCATCCCTTCCCCAGGATCCTCAGGGATGCCTTCAATATTTTCTGGTACAGTGGGGGGGGGGGGATGCCTCCAACTGCAATTTCTTCCCATCGACATTGTTCAGATGATTGTACATACAATCAAAAATAACAGGCATGAAGTCCTCCATGGCATATCCATCAACCATCGTAAACCACGACGCTGGAACGACGTTCTCCTAAACCAGTAAGCTGGATCATCCCTACATTATTGATGGATGAATACATAATCCCTCAGCCCAAATCCATACAGAGGTAGCCTCTTACACAATGGATAATTCCTTTGGCTTTCTGAAAGAAGCTTCACCAATGAATCATGGTCATAGTGGATCCATAACAACTCCAATATACACAAGCTATTTTCCATTTCCTACCTTCAGGTAGCATCTGCAAGGACCCCCTGGAAGCCTCTTAGTGAGCCATTCCATTTTTAATATTTGGACATTTTTCATTCTAGTTCACGAAGACCTTTCATGGATCCCATTTCCAGAGACCATTCATGAAGACCATTCGCAGAGCTAGATCCCAGCAACATAATTGCAAATCCTTTCATTGACCTTTGAATGAAATCTACAGATCACATCGTTGTGGAGTCAAAGACTCACTGTGCACCGCAAAATAGAAGGCCCGATTCACGGAGATCAATCATCGAGTATGTGTAGATTCGTGAATCGACAGCACTAAATTCCAAAAACACAGATATGATAAAGAACAAAAGAGAGGATATCTCCCTTGGTGCTTCACGGCGCGTCTAACAGTGGCGAGCTTCACAGTGCCCTTGGCCATCCCATCACCTCTCCGATTTGTGAGCCACCTTCTTGAGTCAGCTTCACGATTGGTCGAGAGATTTTGGCGATTGACCATAGACTTTGAACCTTGATATATATTTGACTCCAAGTCTGAGGGGGGTGGCTTTTGTTGGTGCCAAACATCTGGGAAGAAGAAAAAAATAGAAAACCCTTAGGTACTGCCTCATGATGCTTGTTCGTAGAGCCCCACAACATCACAACTAGCTCAAATATCCTCCTTCGTGAAGTCACTGTGGATCCTGGAGGTGGGATGCTCTACGAACCCCTTTGACGTTCACAAACCCATTGCAGAGCAATGAGGAAGGATGCTCCGTGAACCCATTTGATGTTTGAGAACCCACCGTGGAGCAAGCCATGTCTTCACACCAAGAGGGCTCTGCTTTGTGGTGCCTCTTGCCTATAAAGTCCGGCCTCCCCATAAGCCCAATGGACAGATCCTCTGACCTTTTTCTTTCTGAGATCCTACACCACAATGCAATTTCGACTCTTTAAACCATGAGATTTTCAAGGGACTTTTGCATTGCGAAGTGCCTTCCCCTTTGCATGAATTCCTCCCCTCATCAAAGAGGGATTCCCATCACAGAGCCCATGAGCCTTCACAAATTATGGAGATCCTCAATGGGACTCGAGTCTTCATGGAGCACTTGTGCTTCGTGAAGTACCCTTCATACACATGTGAACCACATGCTAAGTCAGGTTCACTCTGCTTCACAAGGCACATTTCTTCGCAATATTATGCTTCGTGGGGAACTCTTTCATCGCGAGGAATTACTCCAAAAATTCCTTTCAACTTCATGAAGCACCTTCCATATGAACGTACACCCTATGCCTAGGCTTGACCACTTCACTTCGCAAAGCACATCCCTTCATGAAGCCCCTCCAATACATGGAGTACCAGAGCTTCACATGGATTCTACCTATGAACCCCTTTTCCCTCCAACTCCTTTTCTCATGTGGACCTTCATATTTTTACAATTAAATTTCAAGGTCCCTTGGGTGGTGCTTCCCATTATACTACATCACATCATGTTTCTTCGCATAGGTATGCTAACTGCTATTTCTTCTTTTCATAGCCACGCTAATGTGGACCCCTCAATGGATCACTCAATAACACCCCCTCACCATGACATTTCATATTCATTTTCTTCCCGAAGGGGTGGGAGGTATCGGTTATGTATGTCCTAAGGGGTGCGGAGTAAACCCACATCATCTGAGCTACTGGACGTTAAACTACCAAGCGCCATAACCCTCATCACATGAAGTTAAAATGTGACCTCTCATAATGCATCGTATGTGGGGTTCCCCCGCCTTAGACATTATTCACACCCACTGGTCTTCACAGGAGTTAAATCATTCCTCACATGGAATGAGATACTATTTATTGGAGCGGAATTTTTCTGTAGGGATAGGGAAACCACCTTGGTGTAAGCCCCTGACTTTTCATTCAGGAGGTAGCATCCCCACTCCTCCTCTCTTCCTCGGTTCCAAGAGCTAGAGGGGGGGATGGGCGCTGGAGCCCTCCTTTCTCCGGTTCCAAATCCCTCTCTTGCTGGGATTTTTCGCCACCTGGGCCACCACCCTGGAGTAAGTCACAATCTCCATCACCTTGGGATACTAACCACACATAACCCCCTATTTCCTTTTTGGGCCACTAACGACGTGTAATCCCCCCATTCCACTTCCCATGGATGCACCTTCTGCGACGTGATTGTCAGGTCTTTGCTGCCTCTTGTTTCTCACACCGAGCATGTCTCACGTGGGCTTAGAGTATGTATAGACAATGACATCCTCTTTGTAAAGCCTAGACTGTAAGCCCCAACCACCTTCTTGAACTACGTGGTCGTTGATCCTTGCCAAGGCAAGCTACGTAAGGAGCCTCCCTATGGTTCAAGACCCCCATCCATTGTTTCCGACCCCCTTCACTTCGATTCTCACTCCTTCCTGAAATATGTTGTCTTTGATCCGTACCAAGGCAAGGTATGTAGGAAGCTTGCCGGAGGTTAAATCCCACCAACCATTGGTCCTAACTATCTTCATGTTGGCTCCCCAAAACCCATCCTGAACTATGTTGTCTTTGATCCTTTCCAAGTCAAGGTACATAAGAAGCCTCCATGAGGTTCATGCCCACCATCCCTTGGTTCCAAACACATTTACATTGAACCACCTTCGTCCTGCATGACGTTAAACTACATTCCACCTTTTCATTATGTATGATGTTAAAAAACATCCACAATCCCGAACTATATGGGATTTGATCCTTGTCTCCTGGACAGGTTACGCAGGAAGCCTCTATGAGGTTCAACCCCATCCAGCTGTAAGCCATTGTGACCCCATCCAGTAGAAAGCAATTTTGACCCCATCCAGTGGTAAGCCATTATGATCCCTTCCAGTGATAAACTATTGTGACCCTATCCAGCGGTAAGCGGTTGTGTCCCTATCTGGTGGTAAGTCGTTGGGACCCCATCCAGCGGTAAGCCATTGATGTCCCCAATCAACGGTAAGTTGTCGTTAGATGAACTACATGGACTTTAATTCCAAACAATGAGGATATTTAGGAAGCCTCCCTAGTGTTCAAGCTCATCACTCATGTCCCATCGTAATCTCTCCCTTGTGCCCATGTGTTTCGGGAAGGTCATTCCCCCACCTGAAGTTTCCACTTCCTTTAGGTCCCATCCATTCGTCTATTTTCACGGTTCACCTCCTCAGGTGTCCCATCATCTCACCGAACTAAACAGAATTTGATTCCCAACCATGGGTATATGTAGGAAGTATCTTCAAGGATCAAGCTCAACATCACCTTCATCCTCACATCCCTTCCATCCCATTCTCTCTTTACTTAATTCAACTCTACACCACCCATACTGATTCTTACCTGGGATGCCACATCCCGGTGAGATCATTCCAGTTCATCTCCTAACATCAGTGTTCCCTACAGGGGTTGAAACCATCTGATCCACTCCAGTCAGTGTTCTGATTAGTTTGATCCGTCTATGCTAGCTGTTAAAATCACGACATACCCAATGATAAACATGGGATGTTGAGGAAAACCTCATATACATTCCCATGGAATATAATTCCCCACATTTGATGTGGGATTCCTTCGGCTTTTGCGCCCTAGAGAAGACCTATAATAAGGGGAAGGAACCTAAACATGCTAGTGTTCTATTGTCCAGACACGCCAGTGATTTCCAACATGACTACTCCCCTGACCAAAGGTTTCTGCCCTAACCAGACCCCTTGGAATGCTCTGACATAAGCATTGTAATTAACATGTGTCCATGAAGAAATGCCACTTGGAAGAGTTTCAAGAACAATTTCTTAGTCTTTAAGGGAGACCCAGACTATGTGACGAGTTCTGAGGAAGAATCCACAGAAGGATGAACCGACATCCAATCATCATGATTCGATCAAGGAGAAACATCTTATATTCTATGGGAATGTATCTGAGGTTTTCCTCATCTTCGCCTATTTAACATATGGTATGATACGAGTTTAATTTCTAGAAGAGACAGATCAAACTGATTGAAACACTGACTACAGTGGATCATACGGGTTCAACCCCTAGAGGGAACACTGATACTAGGAGATGAACTGGAATGATCTCACCGGGATGTGGTGTCCTGGGTACGAATCAAGATAGATGATGGAGAGTTGAATTAAGTTAGAAGTGTATGGGATGGATCCAATTTGAGGATGAAGATGATATTGGGATTGAGCCTTGATGAGACTTCCTATGTATCCCTGTGGTAGGGAATCAAAGTCCACGTAGTTAGGTGAGACGATGGGACACTTGACGAGGTGACCCATGTAAATGGACACATGGATGGGGCCTGGAGGAAGTGGAATCTCTGGGTTGGGGCATGACCTTCTCGAGACACATAGGCTCAAGGGAGAGATTAGGACGAGACATGAGTGATGGATTGAACCTTAGGGAGGCTTCCTACATATCCCTGTGACAGGGAATCAAAATCCATGTAGTTCATATGAAGATGGCTTACCGTCGATTGGGGACTTCAGCAGCTTATCGCTGAATGGGGTCACAACTGCTTACCTGTAAATGGGGTCACAACGGCTTACCACTGGATGGGGTCACACCTGCTTACCCCTGGATAGGGTCATAACGGCTTACAGCTGGATGGGGTCACAATGGCTTCCTGCTGGATGGGGTCACAATGGCTGACTGCTGGATGAGGTCACAACAACTTACCGATGTTTGGGGTCACAACAGCATACCACTGAATGGGGTTACAACAGCTTACCTCTAGATGGGGTTGAAACTCATAGAGGCTTCCTATGTACCCTGTCTAGGAGACAAGGATCAAAACCCACGTAGTTTGGGATGGTGGATGCAGTTTAACATCGTACATGATGAAAAGGGGGCATGCAGTTTAACATCACGCGGGATGAAGGTGGTTCAACTTGAAGGGGGTCAGAACTAATGGATGGTGGACTTGAACCACCTAGAGGTTTCATACGAACCTTTCCATAGCAAGGATCAATGACAATGTAGTTTAGTATGGGTTTTGGTGAGACAACGTGAAGATAGTCAGGACCAATGGTTGGTGGGCTTGACCCTCAGGGAGGCTTCCTACGCACTTTGCATTGGCAAGGATCAAAGACCTCATAGTTCAAGAAGGAGTGGGAACCAACATGAAGGGGGTCCGAACCAATGGAAGGTGGGATTAAACCACATGGAGGCTTCCTACATACCTTACCTTGTCATGGATCAAATAACACGTAGTTTAGGAAGGTGGTTATGGATCACACTCTAGGCTACCCATAGATGATTTCATTGTTGATGCTTACTCTAAGACCACATGAGTCATAATCGGTGAGAGAAACAAGAGGCAACAAAAACCCAACGATCACGTTGTGGAAGGTGTGTCCATGGGAAGTGGAATGTGGGATTACAGGTGGTTAGTAGCCCAAAATGGAAACAAGGGATTATGTGCGATTAGCAGCCCAAGGTGATAGAGATTGGGACAAACTCTAGGGTGGAGGCCTAGGTGGTGACAAGGCCCAGTGAAAGAGGGATTTGAAACTGAAGAAAGGAGGGATCCGGCACCCATCCCCCCTTCTCTGTCTCTTATAACTGAGGAAGAGATGAGTATTAGGGATTCTACCTCCTGTAAGAAAAGCTAGGGGCTTACACCAAGGTGGTTGACCTGTCCCTATAGGGAAACTCCGCTCCAATAAAGAGGATCTCTTTCCATGTGATGAATGATTTCACTCCCGTGGAGACCAGTGGGAATGCAAAATGTCCAAGGTGGGGGAACCCCACATACGACACATGGGGTGAGGTCACAATTTATTGTCATGTGCTGAGGATGATGGCTCTTGGTAGTTTAATGTCATGCAGCTCGAACGAGGTGAGTTCACTCCACACCCCTTAGGACTTACATAACTGATACATCATGCTCCTTAGAGAAGGGAAGGCATCCTAAATTCCATGGTGAGGGGTGTTATAGAGTGATCTATTGAGTGGTCAATGTTATCATGGCTATGCGAAGAAGCATTAGCCATTAGCATGCCTATGATAAGAATCATGAGGCGAAACAACGCAGTGGGAAGCACCGCCCAAGGGACCTTGAAATTGCTTCATGAAAACATGAAGGGTTGCATGGGAAAAGGAGTTACAAAGCAAACAGGTTCATAGGTAGAAGCCTTGTGAAGCTGTGGTGCTCCATGTAGTGGACGGGATTCATGAAGGAGTGTGCTTTACGAAGTGAAGTGGCCTATCCTAGGCATAGGGCATTGGTGCATATGGAAGGTGCTTCACGAAGTGGAAATGAATTCATGGAGCAATTCTTATTGAAACAAGGGTGCCCCATGAAGCGTAATATTGTAAAGCAATGTGCCTTGTGAATCACAGTGACCATGCCTTAGCATGCGGGTCACATGTGTTTGAAGGGTACTTTGCGAAGCACAAGGACTCCACAAAGACCTGAGTCCCTTTGGGGATCTCCTTCCTTTGCGGAGACCTATGGGCTCCGCAAAGAGAATCCCTATTTGAAGAGGGGAGGAATTCATGAAAAGGGGAAGGCACATAGCAATGCAAAAGTACATTGAAAATATCATGGTTCATAGAGCAGAAAGTTCTTTGTGATGTGGGAGCTCAGATGGTGAAAGGTTGGAGGATTCTTCCTTTGGGATTAAGGGGAGCCCGATATTTATAGGCAAGAGGAGCTGAGAAGTAGAGCCTGCTCGATGTGAAGACAGATCTCACTCCGTGGTGGGTTCATGAACGTCAAAGGGGTTCGCGGAGCATTCCACCTCCTCGCTCTGCGACGGGTTCGCGAACGTCAAATCGGTTCATGGAGCATCCCACCTCCTCGCTCCACGGAGGGATTGCGAACGTCAAATCGGTTCGCGGAGTATCCCACCTCCTTGATCTGCGGCGGCTTCGCAAAGGAAGAGCTTTGCGCTTGCATGGGGATGTGGGGCTCCACAAACAAGCTTTGCGAGGCATTACCTAAGGGTTTCTTATTTGTTCTTCTTCTTCCCAAAATCTGCCGCCAACAATGTTATAGGCCCGAAAAAGATTCAAATCATGAATAAGGAGATTATAGTTATATTATGTGAATTATTGATGTTCTTCCCACCATCATTGTTTGTCATGATCAATACCGCGGATCCGAGAAAGGGATGCACCGAATTTTATCAGCGCTAAGCAGAAAACACTAATAAAAGGGGTATTTTTATCAATGCTAGCGAAAAGTACTCACAAATATACTCTTTATCAGTGCTAGGGAAATGGATTGATAAATCTACACTTGATCAACACTTTTTTAGCACTGGTAAATGTTTATTTTTATATATTAAATAAAAAACAAATATTTATAATTAATATATATATTTTAATTATTCATATATATATATATATAATAAATTTCATTAAATAATAAATATATTTATTATATTTATATATTTATATTTTAATAATTATATATAAATACTTTTTAAATATATATATAACTACTTTTTTAAATATGTATTTTTATAATTATATAATATATGTATATTTATAATTATAATTCTAAAATAAATATATGTTTCCAATGAAGTTGGTAGATTGTTTCCTGACGTTCATATGTTTTAAAATCATCATGAATGTTTATTTATACATTACACCCTCAGTACTATTCATGTTGGCTATATATATGATGACCCGTTTTTTTATGATCTATACTTTACTCAGCGTATATGATTAATTCATGTTTCCATGAAGCTATTACATTCTCATAAATACTTAAAATCACGATTAATATATTTAAATAATAAATGTATTTATTATATTTATAATTATAAATATTTAGTTAAAAATAAATACTTTTTAAAATATATTTATATTTATAATTATATATAACTATATATATACTTAAATGATTATAAAATTACATTAATATTTTTAAATGATAAATATATTTATTATATATATAATTATATATAAATACATTATATATATATATATATTTATAATTATAATTATATATATATATATATATATATTTAAATAAATACATGTCTTTAATGAATATATATATATATACACACATATATAAAAATAGTTATAGATATATAAAAGTATTTATATTTATAAGTATATATAATAGATATATATGTAAATAATTATAAAATTATAATAAATATATTTATTATATTTATAATTATAATTATATATATATATATATTTATAGTTGTAAATATATATATATATATATATGTATTTAAACACTTATGAAATTAAAATAAATATATTAATTATATTTATATATTTTTATAAATTCATAATTATTTAAATAAATATATATTTACATTTAAATAATTATAAAATTATAATTAATTTATTTATTTTAATTTCATTAGTATTTAAAATAATAAATAAATAAATATATATATATATATTTATGACTATAAATAAATAAATGAATATTTATAATTATAATTATAAATATATTTATTATAAATATATTCATTAAAAAAATATATATTATAATATTATAAATATATATATATATATATTTAAATAATCATGAAATTATAAAAAATATATTTAATTAATATATTTATTTTAATTTCATAAGTATTTAAATATATATATATATATAATTTTTTAATATTTAGGATTATAATTAAAATATATATGTAATAAATATATATTTATAATTAATATATATTTATTTCATAAGTATTTATTAATTATTTAAATAAATAAATATTTATATTTAAATATTTATAAAATTATAATAAATATATTTATGAAATATATATATATATATAATTATTTAAATATAATTATAAATATACACAAATAATTTTAAATAAATACAAATATTTATAATTAGAATTCTAAATAATATAAATATATTTAAATAATGGTTAATTTATAATAAATATATTAATTATATATATTTATAAAATTATAAATGTAATACATATATTTGTAATGATTTTATAATTCTTAATATATATATATATATATGATTATAACTATATATATGTATATATTTGTAATAACTCTATATAAATATAAATAAATTTAAAGTTATTAAATAATTATAAAAATATAATAAATATTTACAATTATTTACAATTATAACTCTATGTAAATATAGACATATTTAAATACTTTTAAAATTATAATAAATATATTAATTTTATTTAATTATAAATATAATAAATATATTTATTTTAAATTTATAGTTATAAATAAATATTTATTTATTATATGTATAAATATAGTGATATATATATTTATTTATAGTTATTATTATAAATAAATAAATATATATTTATTATCCATATAATATTATAAATATATATAAAAATATAAATAATTTATTATTATTATTGTCTTATCAACTCTTTTTTAGTGCTGATAAATGCATGTTTTATGAGAACTTTTTGTTTTAGCACTGATAAAATGTACCCTTATCAACGCTTTTTATCTAGCGCTAATAAAAGGTTTACTCGCTTTTATAAATGAACCCTAAATGATCCCAATAATCTCCGCCCCCTCTCGCACACCTCAAGCTCTCACAGAAGCCGAACCCTAATGCCTCCTCCTCCTCCTCTGATGTTGACTCCTCCTTTATCATCACTACCTCCTCCTCCTCCTCCTCCACCGCTATCGCCACTGCCACCTTGTCCTCCTCTGCTGTCGACTCATCCTCTACCACTGCTGACTCCTCCTCCTCCTCACCTACTTTCAACTCCTCATCCCCCAACTCTCATACACAGGTTCCATGCTCTACATCCTCATTAGGGCCAATGTTCCTTATTTTTAATTATATATAATGCTTTTCAGTATCATATATTTCTCATAAGGATAAGTATAGTCATCTCCCATTGTGTATTTATGATGACACCCTACATGGAAACAATGATGGTTGTATAACTTCAATTGTTTCATTTAATGCAAGTATTGGAAATATGGTTGTGCTGATTGAACATGGCTTGGTTTTTCATGCTTGGTTTTGGATTAGGTTGGTTCCCCCATTGGCATTTGAGCTTGATGATAGTGGATTATAGGTTCTATTTGGCACATTACATGTCATTTATATTTTCTCTTAGAATTAATCTGTATTTAGAAATGTCTTTATTTGTTACTTAGTTATATATTATTGTATTCATGTTAGTTACTTCTATGTGGATTCATCTAGATAGGCTTGGAATGTTTATCATTTTGTAATTTCTTTTATAGTTTGTGCAGTGTTGAGTATTTATTTTAGAACACCTAACTTATGGATGTGTCATTCAAAATAGACATATAATTTTATTTTTAATAAATGTGTATATATCATTCCCTAATTATATATTGATACCCATGGTACTAGTAACCTACTATAGGGGATCAGGGAGCTCTCTATGGGTTAGTAGTGAGTATAACTTCAGTACAGTGTGACTTTCCATGTTAGAATCTCTATAAAATGGTATAAGAGAGATTTCAGGATTAATGGGGGTTTTTTAATAATAGGTATGATAGAAAAGACATGAGAATTAATACATACAAAGGTATTGTAAACCTCTTTCTGGTGGGAGCTCGTGTTACGAGGGGATGTCCAATACTGAGTAGGAAATATAGGATCAAGTCAGGCTTTAGATTTCTAATCTAATGTATGATGGAATGGAAATAAAAAAGCATGATTTCCTATTGATTGAAATTCAACCTTTATTTTGGTTCATGCATCATGCTAGGCATTGATAGTTAAGTACACATAAGATGTCCTTCTACTTGATAAATGATATCACTCATTAGATATATGGTACTTTGGGTAGATATCCAAATTCTCATGAGTTCCTCATGATATGTGGGCTTTCTCAAAGTTGTTTCTTTTAGGGGAGGACCTTCCTATAAATGTAATATGTCACTACATGGAGGGAATTTGAAGTGAAATAAATTTTGATGAGGACTATAATTATGGAATAATTTCTAGTTGTAGTGAGGATTCATGTTGTATTTAACATGAGGAGGAACTTTAGGGTGGACAGTGGCAAGGGGAGGATGGATCTTTTGGATCTATGGGAGAATAAGGATCAATTGAAATAATTTGTGGTGAAGAGGTTTATATGAATAATTATGTCCCCACGGGGTGCCATAGTTTTTTCCATTAAAATTCAAATGGGTCATTGAGAATATTTTTAGATTATTAAAGGTTATGATAAGTGATATAAATGAACTTATATCCACTTATACATATTTATGGACTATTTGATTAACTTAGAGGTGATAAAGTGTTCTTTAAGATCAATCTGATATCAAGTAATCATCAGTTTACGGTGATGTATCAGGAGTCTGGATTTGAACAGTTTCAGTTCATGATGGTCATGTGGTTGCTTATAGGTCCAGACAGTTAAGGTAAAATAATAGTAACCTCCCAAATACTTTCCAATATTTGGAAATAGTAGTCCTTTCCATGAAATTTTATTGGTATTATCTTTAGGGTGATATATTTTTGGAATACACTAAAAAAAGGGTTTGAAATATATTTAATTACAATGATAAATTAACCATTTATAGTGAAGAAGGTTTTAGTACCTATAGTCCTTTAAATTTAAACTAATGTATATCCTTAAGAAGGGGAATTTTTTTATAATGTGCCATATTGGAAGGATAAAGGTTATTTATTACATGAATCAACCATCAAGTGGAATATGGTTTCCCATTTTGAAGAGATGTGACTTTATGTTTAAAATTATCATGACCAAGTGAAACTTATGTCTTTATCTATCACTTATTTAATTAGTAATATTATAGGTGTAATATATAGGATTCATACTAGTTATTCATGAGATACATGATAATGCTTTTATAGCTTCATATTTTATAAAACATTGGTTATTTTTTATTCTTGTATCCTTTATTAAGTGCCTCTCTTGAGATTTATGTTTTTGTAAAAATGACTAAGTGGCTCTTTTAAAATTATTAAAGTGTTTTGAAATGTTTCGTAAACATTTATATGTGTTCAACATACACATTTTTGTTTTAAATATCATTAAAATTATTTAAACACTTGGAATCGACTTAGGTTGTTTTCCAAGTGTTTTTCAACTCACCCGACAGGCTTTCATAAAGGGATGTGAATGTTTTGAAAGTGTATGTAATGATTGTTTCATTTTAACATGGTGTGTGTGATGTTTTAAATTAAAATTTGTAAAATTTAAGGGGTTTTCACTCATTTTAAATTATTAATTTTGGTGGTTCATGAAGTTACCTTTAATTCATTAAAAAGGAATTGGGGTTTTGAGAAAGAGTGATCAGAACTGATTGGTTTATTTTAAAAAGGACATGTAATTTTAAAGGGGAATCTATTTAAATTGTTCATTTCATTTAATGCGATTTAAAATATGATTTTATAAATAGTTTTCAATGGATTCTTAAAGTCTATAACTTTTTTAACCTTTATTAGTTTTTATATCAATTTTCGGGTATTTATTTTGTTAAATATTAATATTACTAAATCACTTAGGACAAATATGAATAAATAATGGATGGATTCAAATAATTTGATAAGAGAGTATGAATATGTAGTGAAAGTGTGAATCATGTTTACAAAAGAACATGCATATGTCTCATTTCGATGGAGGAATGGGGTCTCTCACATCCTGCTCCAACGGGCGACTCCAAACCCTAACCCTCGCCACTGATTCATGTTCTTTCTGATGGCTGGCTTTGATCCAGAGTGGGAACTTGCTTCCCCTACGACTCCTGCTTCTTTTGATCTTGTTTATTCCAGTATAAAAGTATGAAACTTTCAAATTCCTCTTCTCAATATTCATGTCTCCTTTCGCGAGGCACTAAAAGGTACTGATCTTAGTAACGAGAAGGATCATAGGCAACCTCTTTTCAGAAAACTGGATGATGGCGGTTTTTTGGTTGATGCTGATCCGGAAGCACTGAAACAGAGGGAACAACTATTTAGATATTCGGTCCTTGGTCGAATTTCTTATAACTCAGGAAATAAACCTTGGCCTATCTTCGAAATAAAGAATAGTATTTCTCATTGTTGGAGCTCTCCAAAATGGAAGATGGTCCCCTTATGTAAAGGATACTATCACATTCTCTTTATCTCTCAAATTGAGCTCGAGCAGGTATGGATGATTGGTAATTTACATCTTAAGCCTGGTTTTTTTAGAATCTCATATTGGGATCCCACTTTTAATCCATACACACATAAAAATCATTTGGCACATGTGTGGGTTAGAATTCATAGACTTAATTGGTTTTTTGGCATCTGAAGATCTTAAATGATATTGCTTCTTGTTTTGGATCCCTTATTAAAATTTACCATAGAACCTTGAATGGTGATCTATGCTTATACGCTAGAGTTATGGTGGAGGTTAACATAGCTAGTGACTTACCAACTACAATTGTTTTTAATGCCCTTGATCACAAAGTGGAGCTTAGTATTGAGTATGAAAAGAAACCACCCTTCTGTGAAGTTTACAAACTGATTGGGCATAATTTTTCCACTTGTAGGGTTGCTAGGAAGCAGCTAGACCCTCCAGTTAAAAGTGACTGGAAAGTGGTTAAAATTTCAAAAAAAAGGGAAAAATGTTATTGAAAATTCTGATCCTCCCACAAAAAAGATTGATATATGGGTCAAGAAATCAAGTCCTCCCTCAACCTTATAAGGAAAATCTTGGGATGTTTTGGTTGAGGAAGAGTAGGACTTACAAAACAATGATAAACCCACAGATTTAAAAGGAACTGTTGATGAATGTAACAGATATTGTTCTGATAAATGTGTCCCTAATCCTCTTTCAAATTATGTTAATAATACCGCTTCCTCTGGTTCATCATGTTTAAATGAGAATATTTGTAGGGACATGGAGGATTCAGTACCTTCTCCTAAGGAAAATGTTGTTGCTTCCAACATCATACATTGTGTTAATGATAATACTACAGATCCAGGTAACACTGTGATTTTTAATTATGATGTTAAAAGTGTTTCTATTGCTACTGTAGTTCATATACTTAAGACTCAATCTGATATTGAAACTCCTGGAATCACTGATGACCACATTATATCACACTTACTTGATCCTAACCTGACTTTACACATTGAATCTCTCACTGTTCAGAAGGAGGAGTCTAACCCCTTGACTGACATGCAGATTCCTGGTCCTTTGCAGAAACAGTTGGACAATTCTAGTTCTACTCTTGTTTTAAATTCTGATAGTATTTCTAATAACTCTGTCACACATGCTGTTAATGTTGCTCTTGATCATACTAAATTGGATTGTAATTATCCACATTCCCCATTGCCTATTCATGATTATGTCCAAGATTCTGATCACTACTTGGGTAACAGGATGGTTTCTAACCCATCTTCGGATAATCAGAACAATGAACATAACCCTCTTTCTGTATCTGATCACTCAAATCCTGCTGAAATTGAAACTGTCCAGAATGTGAATGAGCCTAATTCTCAGTCTAAGCAATTTCCTGCTCATGATGATTTTCTTGTGACCCTTCAGACCAGCCCTATTCTGCCTCCTATCATGGAAAAAGATTATGCTCATGGTGCTGAACAACTTCACAAATTGGACAACACTGTTTCAATGTATACTTCAGATCCTGTTTCTATTCAACA
Source organism: Viscum album (assembly GCA_963277665.1). Lineage (NCBI taxonomy): Eukaryota > Viridiplantae > Streptophyta > Magnoliopsida > Santalales > Viscaceae > Viscum > Viscum album. The sequence continues at coordinate 173,508,562 of OY728165.1, forward strand.
TACTGTTTTGAAATCTGATTCCTCTCAAAGTTATGAAACTGATGTGAGTCAACATAATTCATCTTGTTTCTCAATTGTTACGAGATCCCAAAAAAATAAGGGTTCTGGTAAATCAAAAAAGAAGAAGGGTTCTAACCCAAGACACAAACGAAAATGAATATCCTCTTTTGGAACTGTCAAGGGGTTTCCAACAATGACACCTCCACTACTCTTAGGAGGTTTTTAACTACTCATAAGCCACATCTCTTTTCAATTGCTGAACCTAAAGTCAACTTTAAAATGATCTTTATGGGATTTGGAGCTCTTAATTATAGTTTTTTAGGTTCCTGTAATAACAGTTTTCATTTTGACTCTATGTGGATTTTTTTCCATAATAATTTAAGAAATATTAACATTTTTCAAATTTCTGACCAGAAATTTACTTGTGACTTCATATGGAATGGCCAACATACATATTGTACTATGGTTTATGCCAAAAATAGATATCAGGATAGGAGGATATTATGGCTTCAACTTCATGATATTTCTAAGAATATCCAAGATTCTTGGATTGTTTTAGGTGATTTCAATGCCATTCTTTCCCCTTCTGAAAAAATTGGTCCCTCTCATCTCTCCATTTCTACTAGAGAGTTTAAATCTACTATTGATGACTATAAAATCTTTGATATTAATCTTATTTGTGCAAAATATACCTGGTATAGAATTCATTATAACAAGAACGTTGCTAGTAAACTTGATAGAGCCTTTGTGAATATGAAGGCCCTTGATATTTGGGACAAAATATCTAGTGTTACTCTCCCCAGAATCAATTATGATCATCATCCTATCCTCATTAATCTTCTCATGAATGATCGAAAACTTTTCTTTCCCATCAAATTTAATAATGCCTGGTCATCGAATCCTGATTGTGTTACTTGAACTCCATGAAGCATCATAAGGACTCTTTCGCCTGTTAACATAAATTGAATGTTCTTAAGCAGGCTCTCAAAGGTTGGCGTAAAAATTCAAATTCCCAAATAGATCTAGACATCTCCTACCTTGAAGATGAACTCAGTCGCTTCCAAAATCAGAACCCTAACTCTGATTTCATTTTGGATCCTCAGTTGGAAGCTAATATCTCTTCCAAACTTAATTCCTTGATCGCTTTTAAGGATAATATTCATAAACAGATGTTTAGAACTAAATGGCTTACTGATGGTGATCGTAACACAAAATTCTATAATTGTCTTCAAAGTATTAGAAAGGCCAGTTGTCCTCTTTCTATGCTTATTCATAATGACATGGTCATTGAATCCGAAGAAGCCATTACAGATCATGTTACCTCATATTTTTATAATATTTTAAACGGTCCAGACAGAAATTTTTATCATAAACCTGATATCATTCTTTTATTGGTTGATGCAGGTGACAATAAGTCCCTATTAAGCACTTCTCTCAATCATGAAATTAAAGACATTGTTTTTGATCTAAACCCAGACAGTGCTCCTGGCCCGGATGGATTCAATAATGGTCTTTTTCAAAATCATTGGGATATTATACAAAATGATGTTTGTATCCTTGTTAAGATCTTTTTCACTCATGGATATCTTCCTCATGATATCAATGCTCAATTCCTAACATTAATACCTAATGTGGAGAATGCTGCTGAGATTCATCAATTCAGACCTATAGCTCTGATTAACTCTATCTATAAAATTATCAAAAAAATTATTGCAAATAGACTTGCACCTATCTGCAATAGGATTATCTCTTGGAATCAATTTGGGTTTATCAAAGGACGATCCATCCATGGTTGCATTTGTATTGCTTCTGAATGTATGAATACTTTAAACAAAAAAACTTGAGGTGGTTTTGTGGCCATCAAACTGGATATTAGAAAGGCCTTTGACACCATTGATTGGATGTTTCTTTACAAAGTTCCTAATAATTTTGGCTTTAATTATTCCATCATTGGTAGAATCAGGACTATCTTTCACTCAGCCCATATCTCTATCCTGATTAATGGTACCCCTTGTGGTTTCTTTAAATGCACTAAAGGTGTCAGGTAGGGTGATCCCCTTTCTTACGTCCTCTTTGTCATTGTTAATGATTACCTTAGCAGACTCATAAAACACCAGGTTGAGCAAAACTTGATTAAACCTATTCAGGTGGCCAGGAACTTAAATGCCCCCACCAATATTTTATATGCTGATGATATTATCTTATTCATTAAAGTCGATCAAAGAAATATACTTGCTCTCAAGAAAATTATATCACACTATGAGGATGTCTCTGGTCAAGCAATTTCATGGGACAAATCTTATATCTATTTTGGCAAAAAAATTCCTGTAAAAAGGAAATCTTGTATTATAAATTACCTGGGTATTAAAGAGGGTCTTTTACCCTTCACTTATTTGGGAGTTCCTCTATTCTGGGGTCATCCCAAAGCTACCTATTTTTTGAATATCATTTCTCATATCACAAATCAACTAGCTAATTGGAACGGGAAGTCTCTCTCCATGGCTGGGAGAATCTATTTTGTCAAATCGACCATTGTTTCAAAAATGGACTATTCCCATATGGTCTATAAATGGCCCGCCGATATTTATAAGAAAATTAATACTTATATTAAAAACTTATTTTGTTCTAGAAGCATTTTTGAAAAGAAGCTTGTTACAATTCCTTGGAATTCTTGTTGTAAACCCAATGCTAATGGTGGAATTTGTATTAAAAATTTAAAGTTGTTCAATGATGCTCTTCAGGCCTGCCTTACTGGGCGCATCATTAACTCCACTTCTAAAGCAACTGAATTTTTAAAACATAGGTTTTTCTCTAAGAATTTAGAAGGAAATATTAATTTCGTTAACTCTTCCATCTGGCCTTCCATCCGGGACTCTTATCACAAAATCATGCAAAATTCTAGATAGATTGTCAGTGCTGATTCTTCCATCAATTTTCGGTGTGGCAATTGGTGTGGTAGCCCTCTGAATTATTTTTTACCCTTTTGTAATCCTTTCGAAGATACTAATCAGTCTATAAAAGAGGTCTTACAATCTCCCAATTGTGATCTCCCTGATATTATAATTCAAGCCATTGAGAATTATATTTTCTCTTCTGCTGGTGACTTAATTGTTTGGGAACCTTCTCCTAATGGAATTCTAGATTCTAAAAGATACTATAATTACAATTTCTCTGATCATTAATCTAATTTTTCCTGGGTGAATCAATTCAATAAACCATGGATTAAACCTTCCAGACTAACCCTTATATGGAACATTGCGCACTATAGATTACCTATGGAAATTAGTCTTCAAACCTTTGGTATTTCTCTTTGTTCTAAATGTCGTCCATGTAACCAGCATAGGGAAGATGCCAACAATCTATTTCAAACTTGGGCGATAGCCTCTGAACTATGGAATTACATCTTTGATCTTTTTATTTGCAGAAAGCCCATTAATGACTCAATCTCTTTGTTTCTTAGTAATTGCACCAGACATGATGCCTCTCTGCAGGTCAAAAATCTGTTTCTTGCGGTAGTGGCGAAACTCTTGCATGAACTCTGGTATGTTAGAAATGATCTCGTTCAAAATAATCACTCTTTCAATCTTAATGCAGGGAAGTCCTGAATTCTTCTTGCTATTCATGAAGCATCCTCAACTCAAAATGGCTATTGCAGTAACTCCGTTGGTGACTTTATGGTCCTCCGTCATCATAATATTCCAGGCATTTTCCCAAAGTCGAAACGCTCCTTTGAGGTATCTTGGAAATCTCCAATGCCAGGATGGATCAAAGTGAACGTTGACGGTGCTTACAAAAGCAACCCTGGTCCTGCTAGTTGTGGTGCTATCTTCAGAGACTCAGCTGGTCAATGTCAGGGTTGTTTCTTTGTTGGATGTGTTCACTCTTCATCTTTGGAGGCAAAAATTCTCAGCATCATTCATGCAGTTGATTTTTCTCTTCAAATAGGTTGGGGAAAACTATGGATCAAAAGTGATTCAACCACTATCATACATGCCATCTGGAATGGCAACTTCCATCTAGCCTGGTCACTCACCTCTCGTTGGATGAACTGCCTTAATTTGCTCCATGGGATTGATTATATAGCTACTCATGCCTACCGTGAAGCTAATGTCGTTGCTGATGCTCTAACCAACAAAGAGTCCATCAAAGCATGACTTGGCTGGACTATATTCCTCCAGTCCTATTATATCTTTTTGATAGAGATTGTAAAAAAATCACTTCCTTTCGCATTTTGTAATCCTTTTTTGCTTATCAATAAATTATGCTTTGCTCTTTGACCAAAGAACTACCTTTTAAAAAAATGAATATGACCCATTTATAATCCTTTTTCAATGTTTATGATATTGTTATTCAAGAAAAATTAGTCCAAAAGAGTTATAAGGACAGTTGATCAATCATGGAATATATCAAAGTTATAAATGTTGTAATAAACACGAGTAAAAAGAGAATGTAGCCAGTGACTAAGATAACACTGCATTTTATGGATCATCTGATATCATTATAAGTGTTTACAATGAAGAGGACTGTATCAAGGATGTCATTATAGATGTGAATGATGATGAATATTGTATTGAGGAAATGATAAGGATAGTTGAATATGAACTTCATGATTTCCTAAATTTTTTTGAGAAGATAAAGAGCTATGAAAAGACACAATTGTATTATGGTTGCACTAAATATAAAACATTTTTAGTTGTACTGAAGTTGTAAAATTTGAAACAAGCAACAGATGTAGTTGCACCAGTTTTATTGAATTACATACACTCTTGAATAACATGATTCTCTATGATAATGAGCTCTCATGCCGAACATATGATGCCAAAAGAATGATATGATTGATGGGTATGATCTCTAAAAGAATACATGCTTTCCTGAATGACTACATACTATTTCATAAGGACGAATATTCACATAGATATTTCTCAAAGTATGGTGCTTCTCGATACAAGAAAGATGAATCCAGTCCTATGAAAGTTATATGATAATATCCAATTATTCCTTGGTTTAGGCTCCTATATGGATGTGAGGAGACTATAGGGAAATTGATGTGGCATGCAGATACAATAAATAAATATGGGAAACTATGTCACATGAAAAACTCTCATATGTAGAAGAGAATTTATCATGAGTATCCTAAATTTGGAAACAAATTTAGAAACTGTCATCTTGTGTTATCTATAGAGAGAGTGAATACTTTTGGTTTTCAAAGCAGCACTAATAGTACATGGATGATTATGTTGGTAAATTATAAGTTTCCACCATGATTATGAATGAAACAAAAATACATTATGTTATCTATGCTTATATCAGGACCAAAACAACCAAATAATGATATTGAGGCTTATTTGGATCCATTGATTGATGATTAAAAATTATTATGGGATTCAGGTGTTATATTGTATGATGCATAAATAAATGAAGATTTCACAATAAGATCCACATTGTATGGGATGATAAGTGACTTTCCTACTTATGGAAATTTTTTAGGATATAGAATTAAAGAAACTCAAGGGTGTCCCATCTACGAAAAAGGTACACAATAAATTTGGTTCAAACATTCATCGAAATATGTGTTTCTTGGACATTGCATATTTCTACCCCGACGACATAAGTACCGATCTTGGATGACATCATTTGATGGATGTTAAGAAGAATGTACAACACCCCTCCACTAAAAGGAGATAAACTATTTTAGAATGTAAAATATGTGGACACAAATTTTTTTTAAAGATTTTTCGAAAAACCATACAAAAACCAATTGGAAAAATAGATTAGTTTTTTGAATTACCATATTAGAATTGTCTGTAAATCAGAAATTTTCTTGATGTTATGCATGTTGAATTTATTTTGGGATAGTCTCGTAGGGAAATTGATAAATGCAACCAAAAAAACAAAGGATGGAATTAAGTCTAGGTTGGACAGGGTTGACATGGGAATACGAGAAGAGTTGGCACTAGTGAAGTGTGAAAAATGAAATTTTCTTCTTCCAGCTGTTTACACTCTTTCCATGCATGAGAGATATCAGTTTTTCAAATTTTTGAATGACATAAAGGTTGCAGAGTGGTATTCATCGAATGTCAAGAACATCATGTCAATGTATGATTTAATGTTAAAGGGTCTGAAATCACATAACATGCATGTTTTGATCAATGACATAATACCTATATATTTATGTTTCATTTTGACCAAGAATATCTATCATACATTAACCAAAATATGTTTCTTCTTCAAAGTTATATATGGAAAATTTATAGACCCGATGAAATTTATAACTATGGAAAATGAAATTTCCATCATATTATGCAAATTGAAAATCTTCTTCCTGCCAATTTTATTTGATATGATGGTTCATTTTATGGTTAAATTAGTGAGAGAGATTTTACTTTGTGGTCTTGTACACAATATATGGATGTACTCCATTGAATGATATATGATGATTTTGAAAGGGTATGTAAATAACTGAATTTGGCCAGAGGGTTGTATTACAGAGTGACATATTGTTGAGAAATCCATTGAATTTTATACTGAATACATATATGGTGTGGAATGCATTGGTCTACCAAAATCTCATCAAACTAGATGTCTTTCGGGTGAAGAAATTTCTAGAAGAGATGTTGTCAAAATCAATATTACAAATCAAGAGATGAACAACCTTTATGTTTTGCATAATAGATGGAGTTTTCCCAATAATTTGAAACCCACAATGAAATTCTTAGGAATTTTAATCCATCAAGGACTAAAATATGGATATCAAATACACATAATCAATAGAATATAGGAGAGTTTCGGGTCTTTATTTTTAAAAAGACTGATGAAAATCCAAATTCAATTTCAGAATGACTTTGATGGATAGTCAGAGGACCAAGTGTGTATGTATTATCTTAGAATGATTATGCAATTAATGGTTATACATTCTATAAAAATGAGCATGATGAAGTTAATACCATCAATATAGCGGAGTTATACTCATGGTTGACGCGATGCATGTTTCTGGTAGTAAGGAAATAAATCCAATTTATGTGAATATATTATACATTGGCATCATCAAATAAATATAAGAGTTGGATTATACAACATTCCAAGTGATGATTTTTTAATTCAGGTGGGCTGATAATATGAGTGAGGTTAAAATAGATGAATTGTGATTTGTGAAAGTCGATTTCAGTAAGGTACAGTGAAATGAAAAACCATTTATAATAGAATCACAGGGTGTACAATAATTTTATGTTTCACTTCCTACAAACTGAATGTGGTCAATTTTTATATAATCAACCAAAACCACTAAAGTGTTAGATAAAAATTTAACTGAGGATGAACCTTTCATTGGGGTGTCACAATAATTTCACAGTGGTCCCAATGTAGACTATGTTTTTAATATCAGAGGATACCACAATCAAGGGATTGGGATCATTGATAGAGAAGTCAAATATCTTAATCCTTTAAAAAATAAAAAGTCATATCAATAATCAGGTTACTTTTATTTGTAATATAAATTGTGTTACCTCATGTTATTATCCTTTTTTGATGAATTTATGTAATAAAAATTCAATGTTAAACTAGTTCTGTAGATAATGGCTTCCGCACATGATGGTGCTCCCAATCCTAAAGAACAATAGGTCTGTCAACCTACTACTACTCACAGTGCCGAGAAAGGACCTTCTGCGCGTGCTGATGCTCCCATTCCTAAGGTACAATAGGATTCTCAACCTGCTACTGCTCCCAATGAAGAGGTAATATGACCATCTACACATGTCGACGCTACCGATCTAGGGGAAAATATTGAATATGTTGATTCTGAGGAAATGGTAAGTGACGAAGGACCGATATCATAGAATAAATAGGAGCACTGTAGTTTGATAGTGTTAGCAAAAATCATTAAGGAAAAAGTCAAAGGCTTCAAATTTGAGGTGGGATAGAATGCATGGTGTGAGAATGTTATCAAAAAATAGCCACATTCAGCAGTTATATTGGAATTTTCACTCAATAACATGTTCTAATTGATGTAAATTCATGGAACCGTGTTGTGTATGGGATGAAGAGATTAATGTGAAAAGATATTACAATAACATTATGATATCATTTATTTATTTTACTAATAAATAAAATAATGAATCATTGAATTACTCTTCATCATCAATTAAAAAGTGTATTTGTAGTTGATGAACCCCATAAGAAGTATGTATTAATTATTTCTAGAAGGATTCATAGAAGATTTCAAACAATCCTAAAAGGACATCATCATAAATATACTGAAGGGAAAATAATCCTTCACCCACCAGTTATCTAGTCACACCTAATAACCCAAGAAGAGTGGGATGTTTTTACTGGACATCATTCAGATGTGTCTTTTTAGGTATAATGTGTTTAGTAATACGTTGTTGGATGATTAATGTATTCATCCCTTTGATAGAATTGTTTTATTTATGAAACAACAACTTAGTGCTGGAAATTTCGAACGAGCAAAAAAACCAGCATACACTTATCATAAAGCAATGATGGGGTACACTTCACTTGAAAAAAAATTGGTATGTATTTTAAATCAACTTTAAAACTTTTACGTGACATGAAAAAACACCATAATTATGTTCCTATGTTTATATACAGATTGATGACTCAAAATCCAAATCCAATTCCATCCCACACAATGTTCTATGGAAGGAGGGACGTGTAAATAAAGACATGATACTAATAGTTGAAAACACAAAAAAAGTGTGGGAAACAATTGTAAGTATTACATAATAAAAAAATTTCTTTAAATCACTATTACATAACAACGATCACTTATTTATTTATATTTTATATCCAACATAGTCATAAGAATCAACAACACATATTCTATATGAACACAAATTATCAGCGGCCTTAAAGTGGCTAGAATAGTATGGTCGTGTCAAAGGTGCGGGTTTTGGGGTGACACCCTAAATAAATTGTGAGAAAAAAAGAGGAGGATAAAAGTGAATTAATAAAACAGATGAGAGAAATAATATATAACCTTGACGGAAAATTACAATGGAAGAGAAATATGATGGAAACATTAATGAGGGATAAGCAAAGAGAAGAAGAAACTCAAGAACAAGAATCATATGGAGATCCCACCCCACCCCCATTAGCTATGAGTCTAGTCGTTCCCCTCAAAGATATGTATTAGAAGAGGAAATCATCTTTTTAATAAATGTTATTATAAAATTAGAATTAGATATACACTGATACCATTCATGTAATGTTATTCTATAGGATGATAATGACTGTGATTTATATCTTGATACTCCCACCCATCACCTTGTGGAGAGGGCTATGGTGTCCAATATACAAAATGACATACTACAAAATAGACCACTTCCAACAGGGCATGTGCATGTGTCGACCAGCGTAGTCCATAAGCCAAGCATCAAGCCACCTATTCCGATTAATGAGGATGATATTAATATATTCAAAAAAGTTGTTGGAACATTCATTTCATGGAAGTCAAATATTGTAAAAAACATGTTGACAAAGAGGTATTCATTTCCAATTTACTTTTCAAGATAAACCTTTAACAATTAATGAAAAATATCTGAACCAATGAATGTTATTACAGATTGGAAAAGATATGGGGATGAAATGAAAGACCATCTCAAAAAAAAAAAATCGATCGACCAACCTATCGAATAGATATACTAAAATAACCATTACCCCACCCATTCTATATTCAAATTTCCTATAATTCAAGGATCATGTGGATACCAAGATAAAAGATAGTAACAATCACATAGTTTAATTTGGAGAATAATGTATAGAGAGAAACAACAAGACTTCATTGGTGTTGAGAGTGAAACTGAAATCCTCGACTAGGATTGGCTCAGCAGCTCAATTGTAAATGTATATTTGTGGTTTGTTTTCATAATTTGATTTTCCAAAATCTGTGATACTGTGTTAATTATGACTAAATACATTTCATACTTTTAGAAGGTGTATGTATGAAAAACATTTTATAGGATTTTTCCATGAAATAAAATTAGGTCTTTTTAGTCCTCACATATCCTCTACAGTACAAAAGAAAATAAATTCCAAACCAAATGGAATGAGTACAGGGGATAAACATGAGGATGAACACACGTTATATGACTAGATAAGTATTGGGGTATATATAATAATATTTCATTATCATAACTCATGTAAAAACAAATTACTTATTCTCCTCAATGTTTATGCACTGTCTGAAACAAACCAATGGAAAATATTGTGGTTATTGTGTTTGTAAATTTATGAGAGGTATCATATTCCATGCACAAAAGAGCATCCATGAAGAGGTATTTTCAAATATAATTATTATTTCATTTAAAATATTTTTTAATCTGTTTTTAATTATAGTATTTCAGTACTAGTATGATTATTTAAAAGACTCATATTCACAAGACAATATATATGTGATTAGAAACAAATGGGTGACATAACTGATGGAAGAATGCACAAAAATATCATGAATATGTGACTTCCATAGAAGTAGTAGATTATTTCATATTTATGATTAATTTAATTCTTTTTATTATTACTCACATACAAATTTGTTTCTTATGTAGGTGGAATCCTTTGTTCGAGTCGAGGCAGTTTTTTTAAAACTGATCATTCTCATAAGAGATTGGAATTTGAGTTTGTAACTCAGAATTCAATGATAATATAAGTTTTTTAGTATAATATGATCACCCTTTGTTATTTTCATACCCTTATGTTATTAATAATTGTTTTAGAAATGATATGTTTAAGAATAAATACTTTTGGGACGATATTATTGTAATGTTGTGATATAATTTCTCAATTTTCCAAAAAAAATATGATGAAATGTTCATTTACATTTCATTATCCCTTGTGTATTATGAAAAATTATGTTGGAATGATGTATACCACATGCCACTTGAAGTAATACCCTTTTTTATTATCCTATACTAAATATATTTAGTATATTTTCAATGTGTATACCTTGACTTAGTCCAACTGGTCACTTAAATCTATCATGAATAATATTGATCCCTAGAATATAGGCTTCCTAACCTAATTCCTTCATGGAGAAACACTTGTTTAACATGTTATTAATAGAATATAGGACTATTATGTTGTTTCTAATAATTAATATTTCATTTCCATATACTTCTAGTATAAAAACCACATTCCCAATATAATCATTATAAAAACATACCTCACATTCATTTTTAATGAAACAAAATTATTTTATTATTTCATAAAATAGAATTTTCCATGACCTATATGATATATTCAATCCATAAATGGATCTATATAACTTGTAAATGTTTTTGGGATCTGATGGGGTCACAAAACCTTCTATTTTTGTCATATAGACATCTTCCTGAAAGTTCCCATTATAGAATGTTGTTTTGACATCGATCTTTTAAATTTAATAGTCATTTTATGAATTTATAAAAAGTAGAATTTGGATTGATTTAGAAAAAGAAACCAGGGAAAAAGATTCATTACAGTTAATGAATAGATATTATTTAAAATTTTTAGACACCGGCCTTTTTTTTAAAAGTACATAATTTAACTTCCATGTCTAATTTTCTACTTAATACCCATTTAAACCAAATAGGATTTACACCAAATGGTGGGATGACAAGAATGTAATTTTTTTTTGAAACATGTAATCTATTTCCGAATTCATTGCTTCCTTCCATCATTCAACATTTGAGATCTATAATGTCTCTTTATAGGAGAGAGTTCAATAATTATCTACTAACAATGCATCACTATCTTCAGAGACTAGAAAACCATATATATCTAGTTCACATACCTATCTGGTATTCTATGTATTTCAGGAACTACTTCTTCAACAAAGACCTATGGAATCTTTTACTGTTGAAACTCTTGTGTATCTTGAGCATCAACAACACTGATGTCAATCTTTCTACCACTATCCTTCTTAAAGATGTTATCCCTATCAAGATTGAGGGCTTTTCTATAGAGAGTCACATTATTAAAAAAAATGGTTGTATATGTAGAATCACTTTGTTTCCTTAGGATACCCTATAAATATACACTTTTTTACCTAGGGTTCTATTTTGTTCCCGAGAAGGACATAACAAATGCCACACAACCCTACAGTCACGTATGTGAAAAAAAAACTATCTCTGTCCACTCTATAACTCAAAGGGAGTTCTATTTTACTCTTTTATTGGAAATAATTTTAGTTTGTATGAAATATTTTGTAATATATATTGATGTAATGGTATTTTTCATTGTTCTCTGATGAATAGTATATTTACCTAAGTATACAACATAGTGCACACCTAGGGTCGAAATTGATGGGGAAGCTAAAAAAACAAAAAATTTCTATTCTCACTATTTATATTCTTACTAATATAATACTAAATAATATAAATAGGGGATTTGAAATATAGGATTGAAAATTGAATTTATTTAATATAAAGAATAGTAAACATGTAATGCAGAATGCATACATTATGAATGATGTTATAGAGAAATGTGATCTTCCAAGGAAAACACCCAGAGTGAACCATAATTGTCTCATTATTAGTTTAAAATATAATTAATGAAAATGATCCATAGAATGAATTAAAATCAACTTATACCCATTTTTAATATACAAGGAACTCAAAGAACTCTGAGAGACAAAACATCCACCTCCTCGAACAAGGGAGAACACTACAAACGAGAAAGCTAAGCCTCGGGTGGAGAGTGGAGGCACAAAGGTTCCCAGCCCACTAATATCCTTCTCATACTAACACTGAGAAAATAAAAATCATTTATAATTACATCTCAAAGACTTGGGTTTAAATATTTCCTTCTCCACCAAGAACATCCTTGGGTTAGTTACTCATGATCATGATTATTAGAGATCATAGTAGAGAAGATTTAAGTGGAAACACAAAAGATAAAAATAAGAGAATGAGATGAAGAAAAATAAAGGAAATATATAATAAAAATTTATAATACAATTATAAAAAATAAAATTTTATAAATCTACTAAAAATGGCCACCTGAAGTTTCCAACCATTTGAAAAGGTTATGGGAAACATTTTCATAGGTAAAACGGTTGAAAATATTAGCTCAAGAATTTTGATCCAAATGTTTACTCTTGTAAGACACATTTAATAACAGAATACAAAAATTTATTATTATATATATTTATCATTCTCACATGATATTTTATCTTCTATTTCCACATTTGGAGAGAGTTGTATCCAATTTAATTTGGATATTTTTTCTAGCTTGGATGAAAATTCATATTCCAATTCACCGAGTTCCCATGCCATTATGGCCTTAAAATAGAAGGAATAATGAATCTACACAGTAATAAAAGTTTTTCATTTAGATGTACTCTATATCTGTATTGATATTAATCTCCAATGGTCTATCCATTTTCAAGATATTGGCTCATGTTAAAAATCATCCTGATTTATGCAAAAAATTTGAGGCCTGACATTTGAGTCTTTTTTGGGACACATGTATTTGGATTCAAATTTGGGTAAAGTTGAATAAAATTAATATCAAAATGTATGTAATAATAAAATTGAATTTCACTATTTATTTCTTTTTAGAAAAAATTTATGTTCAAAATTAATAAGAAAATTAAAATAGTTAAAATCCAAAATTGGTCCATTTTTTCAAATAACTCAAAATACTTCTAAAACCATAAAATTAAATGATTAACAATAAAATTAAATTTTGGTGGGATTGAAAATATAGAAATTAAATTTTGTACTATTGGAAATATTGGCTCTTTCAATTCCCCCACACTTAAATATTAAACTCATTGAAATCATCTAATACCACTGTCAAAATAATCCTCTCGAAGCATAAATGACAACATAGAACAATTGTCACATCAAACTAAATACCTTTCCTCTTACACAGATCAAAAATCCCTTAATCATCAGAAATAATAAAAATCCATTAAATTTCATGTTATTTCTCACATTCATGTCACACCTACCTACACAGAAAAATATTTCCCTCTTCACTCAAGGATTTTTGTGTGTGTATTTTTTCTCATTCTCAAGAACATTTGTGATCTCAATAGGCTTGATATCCTCATAGTATATTCACTCCATAGAGTCAAAAAAAATCAATCTTGAGGTATTTTTAAATTTTAGTTCAATGGATAAGGGTTTGATGGTTTTAAATATAAAAAAATCAGAGCAAGAATTAGTTGGGTTAGGGTTAAAAGTGAAGTAAATTCAAGATAATAGTTTTCCACAAGAATGATGTCCTACTCAATCGGCATGAAATTTAATCACCCCAAAACACCTATTTTTAATAATGGGATGTTAAAACCTAGAATTTCAGAATAAATGATAAATTTATTCCCTATTTACCCACATTTGTAAAATTATTTTAGGTTGGATTTAGATATGTAATTTCTCTTTAGAATCATCTTTTTTTGAGGAAAAGAGTGGAAGATTATGATCCTAAAATACTGGTGAACATAAGAACCACACTTATAGTGTTATTTTTTTCCACCATATATCTTTCCACCATAAAATTTATTCCAAAAAAGAAGAAATATATATATGGAAACATTTTTTCTTCGTTTCATCTCAAACATATTCTTTAGGAATAAAAAATACAACTCATCCTCTCTCACCCCCACACTTGAGTTAAATAATAATCACTAATTTAACTTATATGGTTTGTCAGAAAGTGATGAATGGATTGTAATTTTGCCACCTAAAATGGTATTCAATGGATACTTTGGTCTTAATAATGTTAATATGAAAAAGTAGGCAAAAATTATAGTTTAATGAAGAAAAGGATTTCAATGTGGTTCCTCAATAATATTTGACACATTCCATGAATTATGAAAACGTTGAAAATAGATAAATAGTATGTTCTGGACCGTAAAACATTTCTCAAGACTCTCAATAAAAATAGAAATGTTAATAATATGTCAAAAAAAGATTATACATATCTATGTTTGGGAAATATTTCCAATTTGGACGGTACTAGCGCATATGAGTTTTAAAATCAATCAAAGTCATCAAATTAAAAGATCGAATATCAAGAAAAAAACATTAAAAAATAATTTAAATCCTATAAAAATAAATTCATGAAATTTACCAAGAAACACTGAGAGGGTTTGAGTTTTCCAACGTTTTAGAATTAGCTCATTAATTATAAAAACACACCAAAAATAAAAAGGAATATATGAAAATTCCATAAAAATACATGGAAAATATAATGGAAGAAAAAAATCCTAAAAAATTACAGGCATCCCCTCTTATTAATTCCATATACTAATATATTTTTTATTTTGAATTATATCATTAAATATTTTCATACAACATTTTATTTTGGAATAAAATTAAATAAATAAAAGGAAAGACACAACTCGACTAATTTTTCCATGGAATCACTATGTTAATATCTTATCTTTTACCACATTAAACAACCATGAAATAAATGAAAAAACCTAAGACATATAATTAAAAATAAATATAAATGGGAAAAATAGGGATAATACTTTTTTAGACCCCTATGTGGGTGCTTGGTTGTTAATGCCCATAGTCATGCTATTTTAGTGGATTAACCCAAATTTGAAGGTGGGTGTAGATTCTTTGAGATGAACATCCACATGATAATTTTCCAATTATACATGAGTATAAACTGATATTAGAGACCCCAAAAGAAGATAATAAAATTCCCAACCCATAAAAATTAATAAATATATAATTTGATGTTTGGAGTAGGAGGTAAAAGAAGATAGGGGTTATCCTTGTCAACTTCTTTGGTGTCCTCCTCCATATTCTATATAATTTGATAAAAAAATGGTTGTCAAATCACAGCATGATCATTCAAATATTAATTTTAATTTAAAAGACAAATTGGGTGGTCCTTTCCATTAAATCATCTATTTGTAATATATACAAAATTTGATAAAAATTGAAGTAGGAAAACAATTTATCTTGAATAAGATAAAAACATGAAGAATCAATAATGAAATATTCTCTTCCAAGAATGTCATCTTGGAAATTGATCTCTTTTGGATTGACCATTGGAAACTCAATGTCAACCGGTGAATCTATATCCAAATATAAAAAATAAAGAGAGTGGTATAGAGATGTTTATATTTTATTATCATATGTGGTATGATCATGTTTTAGGTTATATTACTCAATGATATTCTAGTATTATTCGAAAAAATATTGATCTCCCATAAATACATAATCTAGAATGTGTTCTCCAGAGACCTCCTCAAGAAATGGCTGAGTGTGGGATGAAACTATTAATTCCTTTATTATCTTTTTATCAACCACATGAGTTTCTTTAACATAATTTTTTTTGTAAAATCACATTTATTACTCGTTCTGGTAGTAGCTTAGGATCCATTTTCTCTTAACATGCATGCAAAAATCAAGATATGCACTATATTTATCTCAATAATTTTTTATTGAAACACTAATCCTTTCCAATTGGGATTAATGATCCTTGGGAACTACTTATTACACCTAATATTGGTTAGTCCATACATAATAATTACAAGTTTAATACATCAAGGATAAATTGATTTTTTTTAATTTATGTTTTTTTTGTGTTTTTTTGAAAAAATGATCTATTAAAGTGTTGTTTATCCATAAAAATGGTGATTTTTTTGAATGATGATTTTAAGGGATCCCATTCCATTAGTTTATTTACTTAAATATGCAATATAGTGCACACCCAAGGCCGATATTAAGGTGGATTGTCATAGAAAACTAAATTTCTATTGTTACTATTTATATTCCAACTAATATAAAATTAAATAATTAATAGAGGTGTTTTTAAATTTAATATTTAAAATTAAATATATGAAATATATAGGAATGTAAACATGTAATGATGAATTAATATAGAATGAATGATGTTGGACAAAAAAGAGATCCTCCCTCGAGAACTCATAGAGGGAACCTTCATCATCTCATTAATAGTATCAAATTTACTTAATGAACAAGATCTATAATATTCATGAACAATCCCTTATACCAATTTTTTTAATATATAATTCTCTCAATGATCACTGAAAGACCACACATCCACCTCCTCGATCGAGGGAGAATATTACAGAAGATAAAGCTGAGCCTCAGGTGTAATGTGGAGAAACAATGTTTCCTTACCCGCTAAGACCCCCTAAGACAAACACAAATAAAATAAGAAAAATTAATATTGACAACTAGAAAACATGGGATCAATTTTTTTATCCCATTGTAACATCCTCATGTTATTTACTCATGATAATGAGTACTAGAGGTCATAGTGGAAAATAATCGGGTAGAAACATAAAAGATAAAAATTAGAGAATGAGAGGAAGAAGAAGAGTAATATATACTATAAATTCATAATAATATTATATAAAATAAAACTCTACAATGATACTAAAAATGACCAAATAAATCTGTCAACCCATTGAAAAGAATAAGGGATACATTTTTATAGGCAAAAGGGATGAAAATTTGTGTTCTGTAATTTTCCTCCAAAATATTGTGCATGTAAGACACATGTAATGGACTAATTGGAAAATGTTAGATTATAAAATTTTGTTACTCTATGTATTTTTAATGGTCAAACTACATTTTAGATTCATTTTCCACATGTGGATGGATTTAATGAAATTTTATTCTGAAAATTTATTATGTCATGCAGGATTATTTTTATTCCAAAACACCGAGTTCCCATGACATTATGACCTTGAAAGATAAAGAATCACTCATTACCATAGTAATATAATTTTATTATACTAATTTTATCTA
The DNA here is from genome assembly GCA_963277665.1 of Viscum album. Classification (NCBI taxonomy): domain Eukaryota; kingdom Viridiplantae; phylum Streptophyta; class Magnoliopsida; order Santalales; family Viscaceae; genus Viscum; species Viscum album. Next base: position 173,526,297 of record OY728165.1, read on the forward strand.
TTTCAAAATCTGATTTCATCTTCATCAAGAAATACATTTATGATATATATTCCAATCTTCAATATTATCCAGACCTATGAATAGATTTTATGGCCTTAATTGTGAGCTTCTTTTGGTCCTCAATTATTTGAATTTAAATTTGGGTCCTATGGAATTAGAATAATGCCAATATGTATGGAATCCTAAAAAAAGGAATTATAGAATTTAATTTATTGAAAAAAAAGTTATATCCAAAATTAAAAAGAGAATTAATATAGTTAGAATCCAAAATTTGTCCATTTTTTCAATTATGAAAATAATACTTCTAAAACAATAAAATGTTAAAATTTCCCATTATAGAAAATTTTTGTGAGATTAAAAACATTGAAATTAAATGTAAAATTATTTAAAATATTGGATTAGTCAAATATCCCTAAAAGAAAAATCATGAATCTTCATGACGTATCATAATCCTTACCATGCCAAGAAAGGTATAATTACTCTTTTCACTAACACCATTCCACTATGATGTAAATGGTGTAGTGAATTGATAAAGAATCCCAAACACTCGTAAAATTTCAATAAACTCTTGGTTATGATATTTACCTCCTTAATATCATCAAAGCATATTTATCTTCATTCAACTTTGATTATCTACATCATTCTTGAATTCATTGAATTTTTTAATGGAATCAGACTTATACCTCATAAAGTGGAAATATCTATATCTACTCATTTCATTAGTAATATTCAAGAAGAAAAAATAACAAATGGTAGCTTCTACTAAAAATGGTTCACATAGAACAATGTGTACCATTTCTATAAACTCTCTTTCTCTTTCACCCCATCTACCGAATGGTGATTTTCCATTCATCCTTGAAAACAAGCATGAAATCTATCATGTGGTTTTAGCTCAAAATAGTATAAATATCCATCTTAGTAGAGATTTCTTGAACACTTCTCATTAAATGACTAAGATAATGATGCCATAGTTTGGTGTTATATGAGTCACGCGTACATGAATTGTTTTCAACTACCAATAGTTGGTTTATTTAATTTAATATAGAAACCCCATTATTTAAATGTGTCCTACCATTACATATGTTATAAATATAAAAGAAAAAATTTATTTCTAAATTTGAAAATAAGACCATCGATATAAATGAATGATATAGAAATTATGTTATTGGAAATAGTTGGTACATAAAAAAATATCTTAAAAAATATCATTCGTGTTGGAAATGAAAGGTTATAATATCTAATGGATAGATCTTACAACATCACACTATTGTAAGATCTCAAATCCACCTATCCACTACTAATCATTTGGAGTCTACCTAGTTCCTACATTTCGATATATATGTGAGCTCCAAAAACTGTATCTAATACAAAATGTGTAGATATGGAATGTTTACAATTGATAAAAACCCATGTTTATCAACCCTTTCTCATGGGTGTAGTTCCACTTCCTATGGACTCACTTTCCACATGCAAAAAATATTCTACTTCCTTCTTATTTCCTTCACTAGGTCTTCCTCTTATTAGAAGGAATTTTCTAGGTAGATTAATTATTATTATGAGTATTGGGAAAATTTAAATTGTTCATATTTTATTATTCACTATAAGGATTGCGGGTCTGTCACACCCCATTTCATTTTTCTCTTTATGAATCAGAGTAAGAAGTTCGGAAAGACTCCTCTCATTATTTATCATGTTATAATTAACAATAAAACTAGATAAGGACACATGTAGTAATAAAAGTATGAGATCTAGGAACAACTCATCTGGGAATTTAATCATTAAGATTTTTAGTAATTCAATATAGTTATTCTATTTGAATACATGAGGGACAAATCATGAATAATCTCTATGGATAGTTGTAAATAGATCATTAGAGATCTCATATCTCTCTTATTTCACCCCCTCTTGGTGGAGATTTTAAAGGTGAGAAATAATTCTATATGAATCATGGCCCTCATGATTATTTAGAAGCTCATTGGTCATGTGAAATTACATGAAACATTGAAAATATATGGGATTGTTAAAATCTATATCATAGGTTGAAAATTATTCCTCACATGCCTCTTTAAAAGGTTATCCAAGAATGGTTTCTTCTATCACATACAATTTCCACTCATGGTGCAGGATAACATGTAAGTGCCTTTGAAACTCTAAGTATTGTTTTTGGAAAGGAGGTTATCAATATAAAGTACTAATCGAATTGAAATGTTTGAAGTCATGTGTAATTTTTTTTTTAAAAAAAATGATGATCATATATTTAGTATTTAATCTAATAAAAAGGTAGATAAATAAATAAATATCATATTTATTATTCCATCACTATTCTATAATAACATAATAGACCTCACTATTATCTTGGAAATATCCCATTTCATGGATATTCTAGTTGAAAGGATCCATATTCCCCTTTTCATCACTCCAACATTGACCGATCAATAAATTTAAAGTGTTTTAAATAGGAATTCCAAATGATAACTACATTAAATCATAGTTCCCTGATCTATTTAGTGGACTCCCCAATAATGAAATACTTAAATTTAATTTCCTTATCCTTTCCCTCTTAGCTATACCACGTCCAAATTTAAAATTAAAAATTTTATGTGAACTAAATTATGTTAACCCAAAGCATCAAGTTAAAATTCACCAATAATTGAAAGCACCCTGAATTTTTCAAGTAAATCGCATTGAAATATGGTTCAATTATTACTTATGTTGTGGACGGATATATCGACTTAATATATATAATTTATCGATTTTATCTTTATGTGGAAATTGATTATTTTTATCTTTATTACATACATGTTATGATTATATTGATCTACTCAAGTGACTAACCATGTCTTAGATAATACTTATGCATAAGATAGTTTATTTTAGTTCAATCATTCCATCTTGTTAATACATTAATTCACGTGATTATGGAAAGACATCCATAATGAAATAACTATGAAACATGATATAAATAAAATTATAAATCTGGATAACCATATGATTTTACTAATGGTTATGTTATCTATTGTATGATACACTAACCATTTACCCTGGAGAAAAACACATGGAACCGTTTAAGGATCATGTCGCAACATTCAACTTGTCCACGAATATATAACTATTCTATTGATTTCTCTTTTTATCCAAACTAGATTCAATTCCCCTAGCATGGTAGCTCCATATATTACATATGCTTTTACTCAATCACAGGTGAGGGGAACCAAATAATTTGTTAAGTCATTTACATAAAATAAACTGTAGGCATAATGATTATAAATAGTCAGAAGAGGGATTATGTGTAGGCCATCAATATCATTTAATAATAAATTAAAATAAACAAATGACATAGAATATCTGGTCTATGATCATGATCCTCCACAATCATGCAACAAATTATGAATTTCATGAAATAAAATTCAATTCTAATCATTCTTATGAACGAATCAATTAATTATTTTCTTTAGTTAATAAATTATTTCATATTAATTATCATCCAAATTATTCATGATATTGTCAAATATCATAATTTTAAAAAAAAAGTTAAAAAAATTAATTTAAAATTAGCTGTGTACAAAAATGGACATTGGAGGCAACACAATGAGTTCCTGTCTGAACTACCCAATGTGTAATATATTCACATACTATTTACTCTTGTGAAATTTTTAATGAATGACATATCATGTAATTTTATGTAGTGTACTATCAAATTAATGAACAAAAAAATCATGGTATTTACCTAGCATGTTTTTTTTAACGTGTATAGAGTTAAAACAATATACTAATTTATACACAGAATGCAGATCCAAACAATAAAAAAAATTAATTAGACACACACACACACATATATATATATATATAACCCATTACATGGAGTGTGATATCAAATTAATCATGACATGGAGCACATTTTGACAAGGTGTAAGAATTATAATATATTAATTTTTAATTATACATAATTTGGTGAAATAAAAGGAATGTACATTTATCAACCTCTATCCATGAAATATTCCAAGGGACGCAATGTGTAACAATTCCATGGAAAATATTGGAGTAAATTTTATTTTGGCTCTGAGTTACATGGTCACTAGTCTTATAAGCCATTTAAGAGAATTCCTAGCCCATCTATGCCTAAAGGACAAAATGTTATGTATAGATGTTACTTGCCATGTAGTCATACTGACAGTATGCTAGATTAGTTTGGTCAGAACATGATGAATATTTAAAGACCCCGCTTGTAATAAAAACAAATGGTTTAAATTAATTCTGAATTAAATCCTTGTTTAAACAAATGAACAATGAATGTACTAATAGGATACACAGTTTATACTATTGTGTTATCCATCTAGACACCTCAACACATATGGATGAGTTCTTCAAATGTTATAGGTTTATGAATTTTTTTGATTTGATTCTATTTATGTGAATGAAGAGGAATAATATCAGATGTTATTATTTAGATTAATAATTTATCAATAAGGAATTGAAAACTAATGATTAATTTTTAAATCAATCAATATTCTTTAAATAGTTATTAATAATTATTTGACCACTCAGAAACCAATTGAATGCTCTGGGTGTAATAAAAGTTACAGACCATGCATTCCAAACTCGTGTTTTTTTCATAATCGATGATTAATCTATGATTTAGACGATGATAAATTCCATGATTAATATAAATAAATCAGAGAATATTGATGAGAGAAAAAAACTAGAACCAGAGTGCATGATCATCACCTTTTATATATAATTAATTTAAATAATTAAGAATTTACCTTGTGGTGAATTCTCACTTAATTGATATATTATACATCTCTACATTATACCATCATCACATTGTAGGAATAAATAGTATATTCCCTTAAACTATTATCCAAAAGTGCTCCACGAACCTATGAACATCGCTATAAGAATCTCTGTGTGCTAGAATGTCTGATATTAACTATTGCATTATTCTCCTTTGATAACATCATGAATATATTCATGTAAGGGTTCTCTTTGATCTATTGATACATGAGAGTGGTGGTGGAGGAGGATCACACTCTATTCTTAAGAGTGTTCTTGGAGATGAATCTATCTAGGTATTAAAGGGGATTCACTCCAAATTCCATTGTCTATAACAAAAATTGAATTGGCTCTCTTAAGAAAATAATTTAATTTTGTGTATATACTACTATGGTTAGAAAATAATAATTGCACATGTACCTTTTTTATTTTTCAAAATCCTTGTGAAATCCCATTTCATTCATATTAGTATTAATTAATTTATTATTCCTTGACTTTCACTAAACTAGATAATTAAATTAAACATTATTTATTCAAATATTATTCATTATATGTTATTTCTCCTCAAACCTTTAATATTTTTTTCCATTCCAGAAAAATATTCATCTGGCCTTGAATAATGTTTAATTATTTATTAAATAAATATCACTGCATTATTCACCAAAAATTAAAGATTTATTAAATTTTCTAAAATATAAAATACATATTTAAGAAATGTTCTGCTAACTAAATATTAACACGAATACCTTGTGATTAAATATATATGATGAAGAAAAAATGAACAAATTATTAAACCACTTATGGGAAGAATTTTAATTCAACTAAGAAAATGATATATATTATTATTGTTTAACTGGTATTTTGGATAGACTTAATGTGTGACCCCCTAAGACTCTTTTTGAGTGGCATTAGGTGATGCATACCAATGTACAAAGACATCATCTGGCAACACGCTGAGGAACCCATATAGAAATAAGTTTATGAAACAATGACATAAAACCTCATACAAATGATTAATGTGAAATATAATCCCTTTATCATGATATCTATAATAAAAAATGAATGTTTATTCCATCAACCTATATGATCAATGACTCTTTCATTGAATTTTGAGAACTTGTACTTGCCTATAGAACACCATGGTCAAAAATTTATTTAGGCTATATCATTTCCATCAAAGGGACTAATATATCAACATATATTATAGAACATAAGGGGAAAACAATTTCTCACATTATTAATCAATGAAATATTACTCATGACACACCCAACAAATCTAACCTCACCAAAAACATATATCATGATGGTTTTTATCAAAATATAAAAGTACATGACTCATTAAACATATTAATAATAATATTAATGAATATGTGTCAATACACACATCTTTAGGTAGGAAGATCCATTGAAATATATAAATATGGATTTCATACTGGTGAGTTTCATTATCATAATATCATACACTGGATATTACCGAGGGAATACACAATGAAATGGTGGATCAATGTCTTATTAGTCACTATACATAATATCCTATATCATTCATGTCCCTCTGATGATTTCATATGGATATAGAAAATATATTTAAGAATATTATCAGGGATCTTCTGGGACATCATCATATCTGGGAATTGCTATAACCATTTAGTGTGACAACTACTCTTAAGACATTATCAAATTCTATGTCACATATAATAATAATCATGATATGATAAGTTGTTTATTAACATTCAAAATAATGAATACATGTTATCAAAAAGTTCATAGAAGTTGGTTCTTGGGCACAAACTCCAAGAGATGTATCCATCAACTACCACTACAATGAAAACTAGTAGAACGATATTCTACATGAATGATTGAAAAATATGAAATAACTTGATGGATATTCTAATAATATTTCAATATGTATTTATTTTAATCCCCATAAGATATGTTGGTTTAAAATTCATGAAGTAGCTGTATTTATAGAGTTGTTGGTACCTTTGGTGATGCATATTTTTTTCCTGATAAAATAAACATAATTCTAATTTATTTTTAGAAATTATTTTGATAACTTTGTTACGTTAAATTAAAAAAAATTAATTAGCTAAACTCTTGGAAAAAATCTATTTAATATGTTTAATTTGTAGATATTATTCCCCAAATTATTTTACACTATGATGACTCATATGATTGTGCATTTTTCTAAAGAATCTAAAATTAGAGGGCCCGTGCACTATCAATGGATGTATCACATGGATAGGTTTTTTATTTTAATATTTTTTTCATTTAAAATTTTTAATTTTATTAGATTATATTTTAAAAAATATATATTAATTTATTACATTTTATCATTAGGTATCTTGGTCATTTGATGTCTTATGTGGACAATAAATCCCATCCTGAAGGTTCTATTATGTAAGGATACCTTCACAAATTATCCATTTGTTCAAGGTATTTTGATTCTATGGAGATAAGATTCGTTTAAGTGAAATGTTTTGGTGATAATCAAACTTCAATTTTGTTATAATAATGATTCATCAATGCTTCGAAGAATAGATAAAAAAGTTGGAAATATCTCTTCATTTTTGAAGATAGATACATAGTTAAGTTTGGTACAAATTTATGTACCACTCAATGCTGATATTGTTCATCTCTATGTTCAATGATTAAATTAAAAAAAAATAAAATTTACCATAGGAGGTGAACTCATAATAAGATATAGATAGAAAAAGTTTTTATAAAAAGAAATTATAGAATGGTTTTCATGTCATGTAAGCTCTTAATCAAACATGGAGTTTTAATATGTTGACATTTTTATAAATTATGTATCAATTTTTTATATCAACTTCTATAGGTAAATAATGATGATAATCAATAATAACTATCTGACGATTTGAAGTCTTTATCATGAGGTCCTTTTATGAACTCTTAGAGATTCAATAATTACAATATTGCTGGTTTTGATATTAATACTATTGATTACATGGATGGTTTGAAAAGATAAAACTATGGCATATTCATAGTTTTATATCAACATTACTATGGAGTGTTAGTTTATACTATCAACTTAAATTATCTTGGGAAATTTTAGTTTCAATAATTAAATGTAACCGGGTTAATATTAATTATGGTTTAAATAAATTTTCATTATAATTTACTTATTTAAATATTTCTCAGTTGATCGATACTATTGAGTGGGAAGAACATGATCCAGATATTATTGATTTCCAAGAAAAAGTGGTATATTATATTGACAATATAGTGCATGGCGGGTGGATTATTGTTTTCAACATGAAACCAAGAGACATGTATGATATAACGATGAAGGTGTAGTTATTTTTCATAGTGAACTCCATAGCCTGAATGGAACGAAGGCCTTCTTTTTTTATTTTAATATAGATAATCCCCCTTTTAAGGATTGAAGGGGAACCCGTACATGACCCATAGGCCCATGACACAAGGCCCGACATGACCCGTAATATATGACACAAAGGACCAGAGGTATACCATGCCCAATACATGACTCATAGGCCCAGCCCACTAGAACCACCCCTCCCCAGCTTCTGCATCACTGATTTCCTTTAGCTCCCCATCTGCATTGCTGATCGGCTAGCATTGCCCCATACAAAGTTGTACGGTGCCTAGTCCCAATGGCGGTTGCCATACCCTCTCATTCATCCAATCCGGTTAGCTCTACTTCTGGTGACTCCTACTGGTGCTCTGAACCTCATTTGGGGCCTTCTCAGTGTAAAATGGGCTACTTCATAGCCTTTAATGGCCTGAAGGCCCTGTGGCCTGAAGGCCTTTGATGGCCCAAAGGCCCTGAGACCCATAGGCCCAAACCGGTAGCCCGAAAGCCCAAATCAGGTGAATAGTCTGTCTACTATAGTACCAAACAGTGCTTCCTATAGTGCATGCTACATTGCCTAATATAGTGCCTTCTATAGTGCCTGCTATAATGCCTACTACAGTACCCCCTCGGAAATTCACCTCCACCCAGTTTTGAACCTGGGTCTCTTGGATGCCAAGCAGGAGCCCTTACCACTTGGGTATAGGCTCGTTGTCTCCACAAACAACCACATATATAATTGTCTATACCCAAAGATATTAAAATTTTGAGTCTTGTGAGGGATAGTGAAGAAGAAGAAAAGGAATGAGAAGAAGGAGGATAAATATTGTTAACAATGGAACCTAATAAAAACATGACCAACCAGAAATATATTTTTATGTATTTTTTTATATTAATAAATGTAATGAATGGTTTTTATATCAAAAAGTTAAAGTAATGATTTAATTTATATTTATAAATATAAGGAATATTTTTCCCATGCATGTAAAACTAGAAGTGGTTTAGTGTTAGTATATAATCTATGTCATAGGGTTTATTTTCTTCTTCTATAATACAAGGTATAATTTATCACATACCATGCACACTTTTTTCATACAATTTCAACTTATTTTAATATGATTTCATCTATAGGTATGACTTTTGTTGATGATGTTATAGAATAATACAAGACAGTAAATTATTGTTAAATTTCAATAATTTATACTTATTTTCTTCAATTTAGTAGATATTTTTTATTGGTAATTTTTCATAGTCAAATGACTTTTAATATTTCTTGAGTTTCTGTCCTAAAAATTAGACTTAAATTTTTAATTAATCCACATTGTAATCTTATCATAACTCTTTAAATTAAAGATTATAAATCAATTATATAATGACAACTAGTGTCACATGAGCTCGTGGTTCCAAATACAACAATTTATCTAGAGGAAATTTCTATTATTAAAAGCGTGATTAAATTTGATAACATTCTATACTATTTCATTGATATCAAAATTCATAAATAGGGTTCTTTTTAGATTATATGAAATTGAAATATGTTGAGGAAATTATTTATAGGTTTTAAATCCACTACTGAGTTGATATTTACACATTCAATCATATAGTTGAAAATGATTATAATTAATAATATGATTATGAGGTGGAGTTGGTTTAGTTTTAAGATAATTAAAGGAATTATGGTCATTGAAAATTTAAATTAACTAATTATAATCAAATTCTAGTATGAGTCTATAAATGTCAATTTTTTTTATTAAAGTTAAGTTATTAATCTTATTTTCTGTAAGGATATAATTATTTATTGAGATGACTACCATAACATGAAACTGATGTGAATATTTTGACATAGTGTTTTAGGATATTTGATATCTAATCCTACTCATATATATTTTATTTAATGAATTATATATGTTTACAAAAAAATATATTTTATGATAATAAAATATTAGGTTTTCATACCATATCATGTCAGGTATCTTGTAACTCAATTGAGGCTATAGTATGTTATAATATTTTCAAACATATGCATGGGTACTAATTATTCATTTTAATTATTACACCATTATTTAAACTAAATTTGGATCAAATCATATAATCTATGAATTAAATATATTTGTTATTAGTTGAATTCACACATTATTTATGTTCAGTTAAATGATTTAAATGTAGGCACTAGGGGCAGGAAGTGGGGAAGGTTGTGAAGAGAAGAAGCATGACTTAGTAATGCAGGGTAAGGGGCATACATCTTTATAGAGTATCCATGACTCATGTTTGTGAAGTCATTTTTGTGAAAAATGAAATTTTGTAATCTATTATGAAATTGATTTTTTATTACATGTAATGGAATATTTATTGAAAATTGGATGTAATTGTTTTTGTTATATTGTCTTAATTACCTATTTTTGGAATATATTATTTTTATACTGGTTTTGGTGGATAAGGTAGTAATTCAATTATATTTTATTTAAATTTCACAACGTATTCAAGTTTTAACCACTAATATATTTAGCTGCAGTTTTAACCATAGTAAATAAAATAGTGGTGCTTAAAACTACCACCATATAAGGTAAATTTTAATATATAGAGGTGGGTTTAACCGCCAATAAATATTTATTACGTATAAACACACCGACTAATTTAAAAAACTTTCTCTAAAATTTTCACTAAAAAAACAACTACTAATAAAAACCATCATTACATATATAGAGGTAGTTTTAAGAACCACTAAATAAAAAACTATTGGTACATATTTTATCAACTATCTATTTCATGGTAATATCCCCAAACAACCACAAAACCTATTGGAGTTGGTTAAAATCACATAAAAAATAAAAAATGATACTATATTCTATTTTTCCATTAGTGAGAGTTCATTTATTTTATAGGATTTTCATAGGAAATATGTCTTAATAGTCACTAGAGGAGTTCAAATAGGCTTTTACACACTTATTATGAAGAATATTCTCAATGATGATAAGGGGAAAGTAAGCCCCACCCACCAGCTATGTATGCACACATTATAAACCTAGAAAGATTAAAATATTTCATCAGTCATTAGGATTAGAAAACATTTCATGTTTGTTGTGAAGGATTCGGGAATAGATTAAGTGAACAATTGTGTATTCCCAACTCATAAATTTTTCATAATCGATGATTAATCTGATATTTTCATGACGATAAACACTGTGATCAACTAAATTAAATAAATGAATATTGAAGATAAAAAAACATCAAAACTAAAGCAATGGATCATCACATATTATTTATAATAAATTTAAACAATTATTAGTTTACCTTATGATGTATTATTATTTTATTAATAAATTATATTTATCTACAATGTAACACTATTTCATTGTAGGAATTATAATTATATTTCCTCTAGTTGTGATCCACATGTTCTCCACAAACCTATGAACGCCACCATAGGAGTCTTCATGTTTTAGCGTGAAAAATCCAAACACAATCATAATTTATCTATCACATTGAGAATCTCTTCAATGAATAATCTCGTTGATCTCCATAATCATGAGAGTGGTGGTAGAGTAGGATCTCTCTATTTTCTAGATATCTTTTTAGGAGAAAGATCTCTCTAAAAATTTGAGAGGATTCTCTGTGAATGTCATTGTGCACAACCCAAAATGAATTGGCCCATATGTGAGGTGTGTGTGTGTTTAATTATAATTAGACCCCCCCCCCCAAGAACCTAATATACATAAATATCACTACATTATTCACCAATAAATAAATAAAAAACATATTCACAATATAGAAAATAAATATTTTTATCAGTAATTATTCTATCAAATAACTGGTTACAGAATATATTAGATCAAGTAAACATTAATAATTATTAAACCATGTTCTAGAAAAATATTTATTCAAAATTTTAAATAATAAATAATATTATTATTTGACTTAGATTCTTTATACACTTAGTGTGTGACCCTCTAGGCTGATTTCATAGAAAAATTATGTGAAGCAGCACAAAGTCTAAGGATAACATCTAGAAACATGTCAAGGAATCCATAGAGAAGGAAGTTAATCCAAAAATGAAATTCAATCTCATAGGAATGATTACTGTGCAATATAATCAAATTATCATAATATCTATAATAAAGCAGGTTGCATGATGATTCTAGAAAACTTTATGATCAATATCTCTTATGCTTAATTTCTAGAAATAAAAAATTCATATTTATTACTATGGCCATATATTTATTTAGGCTATATCATTTCCATTAATGGTAGTAAGATTCTATCTTCTGTTAAATAAAAAAAGTGAAAAATACTTTCTTACATTATCCATTAATGAAATATCACTCATGACACCCCCAACATATCCCACATCACCATGGACATATCACATCACTATTTTTGTCAATACATCAAAGCACATGACTCATAACATCCATTTACAATAATCTTAAAGTCTAAGGATCAATATACACATCCAAAATTAGGAATACCCAATGAAACATATAAATAAGGATTTCCTAATAGTGTATCTTGTTCTCGTAATATCATACACTATATATTACAATGAATGTACATGATGATAAGTTGATTGGAAGTCCTATGAGTCTCCAACCCCGATAGCCTATATCATTTTTCCCCTAAATTATTTCATCGAGATATAGAACATATATTTAAGTATACTATTATAGAAATTTTTTTCCATTCATCATAGCAGGGAACCCTTATGACCATTAAATGTAACTGCTACTCTAATGACATTTCAAAATTCTATGTTAAAAAAAATAAAAAATCATGATGTGAAAAGTATGTTATTAATATTCATTAAAAATGAAAACAAGTCATTATAAATTACCTAGAAGTTGGTTATAGGGAACCAAATCCAATAGACTCCCACATTTACTAGAGCCAAATGATGAAAACCTCCAATCCACTAGCTCTTATTTGATACTCTTTCTATTGCTGATATATGCTTTTAGTCAAGGGGTCTTCCTAGTTTTTTTATGGAAACTCTACATTCTAAAAATTCACCCCTATGATAAAAATAAATTAATTTATGATAATTATAGAGTATATGCTTCATGGGTTGATGTGTCCTTGGATATTTTATAGGGGCCACCACTGCAATATTATAATAATAAAATTTTATATGGTATTTACTTTTAGGTACAAAATAAAGATACTCTATTATCTTTTGAATCCAAATGGATTCTTTGGCTGCATTAGAAGCCACTATATACTCCCACTCTTCTGTATAATCAACAAAAACTATTTTTTTAAACTATTCTAGATCACAACTAATCTATTGAGTCTAAAAAAATCATGACATTGACTACATCTCATTTTGATCTATTTGAAAACAAGAATCAGTATAACCATTGATGACTAGCTCCTCGTCTCTTTCATACACCAGCAACATATCCTTATTTCTTCTGAGATACTTAAGGATAACCATAATAGAAAACCAATGTTTTCCACCTGGATTGCCTTTATATCTACTTACAATTCTCAATTATTAGGCAACATCATGTCTATTACATAACATTGAAAACATGGTCGATTCTATCGAATAAGTGTATGGGCACATAATAATTCTCTATTGATCTTTTGTTTTGCATGAGGAAATATTTTCTTTAATAGATGTATAACTTGTGACATTGGAACCAATACCATCTTAGATTTTTCGAGACTATGTCACTTTTGTGTCTAATAATGTATGCAGCTTGACATAGTCCAATATTCTTATTGGATCTATCATGAATGATCTTAGTCCTTAGAATATAGTATTCTTAACCTATGTCATTCATGATGAAACAATTGTTGAACTAGTTCTTAACTCACTATAAGAATGGTATGTCATTTCCAATAATAAATATTTCATCAACATATACTACTAGGATAAATACCACATTACTCCTAAAACACTTATAAACACATATATTAGCTTAATTTATAATGAATTTTTTTTTACATATTAGTCAAGTCAAATGTTGCCCGACTTAGATGCTTATTCAATCAATAAATTGACTTCTACAAAATGGAAATCTTCTTGGAATCAACTAGAATGAAAAACCAATATATTTTTTTCATATATATATATATATATATATATATCTTCCTGAAGGATCCCTTTAAAGAAATCTATTTTCAAATCCACATTCCATGTTTCATATTCATGGTATGTAGCTATATCAAGTAGAATTATGATATATTTAAACATGGAAACAGAAGAAAAGTTTTCATCATAGTTAATTTATTGACACTGTTTAAACCAATTATCCACTACCATTTCATTATAGGAACATAATTTACTATCCATGCCAATTTTTCTATTGAATAACCACTTACACCGAAGTGGATTTACATCAATTGGTGGATCAACCAGAACCCAAACATGGTAATGATTCTTGGAATATATTTCATTATTCATAGATACTTTCTAACTTGCATCATCTGAGATCTCTACTACCTATTTGAAGGACTAAATTTTATCATTTTCAACCAATAACTAGTCACCATCTCTAGTAACTAGAAAAAAAATCTTTCTAGTTATGTTAAATCTAGGGTGCACCTATGTAATAATTTTGTTTTAGGAAACACTCATTCCATGGGGACCTATGGAATCTATTCTAATTCCAACTCTTGGGTATATTTAGAATCAACTTCATTGAATTTTATCTTTCTCCCACAATTTTTATTAAATATGTGCTCCCTCTCAATAAAGATGGATTGTATAGAGAGAGTCACTTTATTTCCGGATAGGTTGTATAAGTAGAATCCCTTTGTTTCCATTGGATTCCATATAAAGATACATATTTGGTCCGGAGGTTCTAGTTTGATTCCTAAGAAGGCCATAACAAATGCCTCACACCCCCACACCCCCACACCTGTGGATGTGAATAAATACATTTCTCTCCACTCCATAACCAGAAGGTAATTCTGTTTACCACAGTAGTTGTTAATCAGTTTAGTGTGTATGAGGTAGTTTGTAATTCATATCCCCAAAAGGATAATAAAGATCTACATGACTCATCATCGACCATACCATGCCTAGAAAGGTACAATTACTCCTTTCAATAACACCATTCCATTGTGGTGTGTATAGTGGAGTGAGTTGTGAAAGAATCTATACCTCCCATAAATATCGGATTAAATATTTGTAAAGATATTCACGACCTCAATCTAATAAAATATTCTTTATCCTATTTCCAAGGTGTTTCTCTACTTCATTATTTAATACATTGAATTTTTTAAAGGACTATGACTTATATATCTTTAGGTACACATAAACTCATTTACAAAAGTCATTAGTAAATGTTATGAACTATGAATACCCACCTCTAGATTCTAAAGGAAACAAGAAATACACATCCATGTGTACCAATCCTAGAAGCTCAGTAGATATGTCACATTGTCTACTGAATTATGGTTTTACATTTTTCTTTTTAAATGAGCATGACATCTGGCAATTAGTATTATATCAAATGAATATAGATATCCATATTGATAGATCTTTGTCAATTGATTCAATTTTATGTGACCAAGATAGTGATTACATAACTGGGTGTTATATTTGTCGTGTGAACATGATTCATTATCAATTTTTAATAATTCGATTTTGTTATTTAATTCATATAGAGCATAATTTAAATGTGTCATTTCATTAAATATGTTGTCTTTTTAAAAGAAAAAAAACTTTTTTCAAAATGTTAAAATAAAACCATTTGTATCTAGGCATGGTAAAGAAATTCTATTCAATGTAATAGTTGGTACATAATAAAAATATCTTAAAACCAATATCATTCATATTAGAAATGAATGGTCATAGTCTCTAATGTCTACATCGACCAGCCTCTCACTACTAGTAGCTCACAAATCCACCTCTCCTCTAAAAATGATTCAGAATCTACTTGGTTCTTAAACCTAGATATATATGTGAGCACCACATGCTATATCAAATACCCAATATATTGATATTGGAATATTAAACTCTATAAAATTGAACTTTTATATTCCCTTTAATTTTGGGTACAATTCCTCTTCAAGTGGCCTTACTTTACAGAAGTAAAACATATATCTTCGTTTTCTTTCCTTATCACTAGATCTTATTCATTAGGGATGGAAAGTGATGGGAAGCTTCAACCTTGTTTTGAGTCTTGGGCCTCATTTCCTTGTTATTACTTTTCATTAATCACCAAATTGGATCTTGGATTTTCATGCCCTATATACTTTTCCACTTGGAGATTCATAGTAAGATGTTATGAAATACTCTTCTCATTATTTCTCTTATTATAATTACAAATAAAAATGGATAATGACTTGGGTAATGAGGAATGTATGATATATGTGGATGAATCATCTGAGAAATTAATCCCTAATATGCCCATGAATTCAATATAGACTATTATATTTAATACATGGCACCCAGCTAGCCCATAATCTCTTTGATTTATAGTGAACTGATCATTACATATATAGTATCTCTCTTATCCCACATTCTTTTAAAAGTGGTCCCAAATGTGATACATCTTGCTATATGAATCCATGTCCTCATATTTCGTTAGAATCCAATAGTTCATGGATTATATCATGTGAAATTTAACATCTATGTTATCATTCAAATGTTTCTCATAGAGATAAATCTCTTTCTCACTATCCTCTTTACAAGTTTCTTCGGGATTTGGTTCTTCTGTCACATAAATCTTCATTTCGTGGTGTTGTATAACATGTAAGCACCTTTTCACTCATATAAATTTGTTTCATCGAGAAGTCTATTCCTCCCATGAATGGATCAAAATGATATGTTTGAGGTCACGTTAATTTGTGTTTCTACATATAAGATTATCAGAATTTTAGTAATTTAAATTATAAAAGTTATATAAATAAAGAAATATTTTACCTATTAATATTATATTATTTTATTGAAACCCACTAGTCCTCACCCTTTGATTTGGAATATCTTGTTTCATGGATATTATATTGGAAAGGATCCATATTACCCATATTATCACCATGAATTTGGTTGGACAAGAAATCTGAAGGGTTTTATGTTGGCATTACAAATGCCAATTACATTAACTCACAGTTTTTGGATTTATTGGGTAGACACCATAAATTAGATTTCATCACCCATTTCATATTTGTTACACCAATTCTTTTTTTGGTAGTCAAACCTTGATGTGAACTATGTTTTTTCAACCCAAAACTTCAAGTAATAATTCCCCTCTAATTGATGGTACCTAACTTTGTTTTTCCAATCAATTTGATCTATTGTTTGATTTTAACTTAAGTAGTGAGAGGATATTTTGACCCAATATAAATAATTGTGGGATTTTATCTTTATGAATAACGTTAAAATTATTATACTTATTACATACATGTTAATATTATTTGTATTTAGGTAATTAAATAACCATGTACTAGATTATAGTTACACATAAGCTAGTTTATTTTAGTTTGATCATTTACACTTGTAAATTCAATAATTTATTTCATTGGGACAAAACATGAATAATGAAATAACAATGAAACTTGAAAGAAATAATATACTAATGTAGTATGATCATAAGATTTTATGAATGTTTATTTTATCTAGTGTATGAATAACTAACTACTGGCCTAGGGGAAAACACTTTGAACTATTTATTGTTCGTGTCATAGCGTTCCACTTATCCACCTATGTAACTCTCTTAGGTTGGTTTCACCTCATCTCCATACTTGAGTTTTCTCCACTAGATTGTGATCCCCATCTATTATATATGTTTATACTCACTCATATATGAGGGAAACCAATGGATTGGTTAAGGGGTTTATATAAGAGAAACCATGGGAAAACATAACCTTACATAGTGATAGGAGGTACAACACACATTCCATAAATTTAATTGAATAATAAATTAAATGAAACCAATCACATAAAAGGTATTGTCTATGGTCATGATTATACATATACATGAAATAGATTTCCCATTTAATAAAATTACATTCAATTCTAATCATTCTTATTTAAGATAAATCACGCTCGAATCAATTAATTATCTTATTTAATTAATCAATTATTTTATCTTAATTCTATTATGAATTATTCTTGAGATTATCATCCATCATGATTTTAAACAAATAAAATAAATTTATTTAATATTATTTTTCTATAAAAATGTATAGTGGAGGGAACACGGTGAGTACCCATCCGAACTACACAACATATATTATTTTCATATACTGTTTACTCTTGTGATAAGTGGTATACATGACTTCTCATGTAATTTCATGATGCCTACTATAAATTTAATGGCCACATGGAACACAATGTATTTACATAGCGCATTCTATTTCAATGAACATAGAATAAGGAATGTATTAAGATGTATATGGGATATTCAGATATTAACATTACGTATAAATTAATTAAAAATTTAGATATATATATAGATATAACTTATTACATATTGTGTACTATTAACTTATTGATCACATGGAACACATGTTGAACAGGTTTAAAATGTATAATAAATTAATATTTAATTCTATTTTATTTGGTAAAATACAAGGTGTGTATATTTATCACCGTCTATCAATGGAACAAGCCTAGGGACTCAGCGTGTAATCATTCCATAGAAACTATTTGAGTAAATGGTGTGTATATGGGTAACATAATGTGTGTTATATGAGTTACTTGGTCACCAATCATGTAGGAAAGTACACATCCCAGCCCTCAATAATGGAATACACAACTTTTTTAGATGTTGAATGTCTTTTAGTCTGACTTACTATTTTCCCTCATAGTCTTGTCAACATGTGATGTGTAATTACATACTCTACATGTAATAAATTCAAGATTTTTGAATTAGTTCTAAATTAATTACATGGTTCATTGAATACAAGTACACACAATGTACTAATGTGATACATAGTGTGTCCTCTAATTTCATCTATCTATAATCCTCGACACCTCTAGATGAGTTCTTCCAAAGTTATAAATTCATAAAATTAATTAGTGTTATTATATTTATGATAATGAAGAGGAAGAAGATAATATCTTGCAATTTAGATTATAGAAAAATTAAAGTGGTATTGCAAAAGAACAATAATATCATAAATAAATCAACTATATTTAAATAATTATAAATAATTATTCAACTACTCTGATACCCGATGAAGGTTCCAGGCATATTGAAACACCACACTGGGCATGCCCAAATCATATTTTTGTTGTAATCAATAATTATTTTGATATTTACATGGTGGAAAGCACTATGATCAATGGAATTAAAACCAAGAATATTGTTGAGATAATAATTTTAGAACCAAAGCTCATGATCATTATATATTAATTTTAATTAATTTATATAATTAATAATTTTCCTTGCAATGGATTCATTATTAATTGATGAATCATACATATCAACATCATATGATTATTTCATTATAGGTATCAATAGTATATTCCCTCCAGTGGTGACCTACAAAAGCTTAGTGAACCTATGAACATCACTATAGGAATATCTAGGATCCAACATGCTAGATCATAATTCTATCATTGTTTGTATTTTATTTATGAGAGAAACTCTTCAAGGACGGGTTCTATTTGATATCTATAAACCTGAGAGTGGTGGCAGAGGAGGATCAATCTTCATTTTTATAGAGTTATTAGACAAGGATCTCTATAGAGTTTTGAGAGTATTCTCTTTTGTTGTCGTTATGTGCAACAAAAAATGAATTGGATCATTAGAAAATAAAATTACGGGGTTATACACTTCTACGGAAAATATTAATAATTTTACACGAACCAAAATGATTTATGTTATGCCATTAGATACCCATGTCTATAATAACAATAATAATATTATAATTATTTATTGACATCCTCTAGACACATGAATTAAATTAGAAATCATTTATTAAAATAGTATTCAATATAATTTGTTTCTCACTGGACCATCAAACTTTGTCCTTCATTCCTACCTAATATTTATGAGGCCTTGATTAGTGAATATTTATTTATTATAAAAATACCACAAAATTATTCACCAATAAGTAAATAAATAATATATTCCCTAAAAGGAAAAAAAATTATTAAATATTATGCTCACTAAATATTATCTTGAACAACTTGTGATAGAATATATGAAATTTAGAAAACACTAATAATTAATAAACCACATGTTGGAATAATATTTATTCCTGTTATAAAATAATAAATAATATTATTATTTAACTGAGACACTATATACACTTATTGTGAGACCCTCTATGCCTCCTTCATAGTGGAATTAGGCAAAGTACCCCAATAAATAGGGTTATTATCTTGAAACATTCCATGTCACCCATAGAGAATGAATTTAATGCCACAATGACATAGAACCTCATAGAAATTCTTAATTTGTAATATAATCTATTTATCATGCTATCTCTAATCAAGAATGTCAGATACCAATTCCATCAACCCATATTTTCGATGTTTGTTTCATTGAATTTTTAAAAATACAATGTTCTTAAAAAACACCATTACCATGGATCCCTTTAGGCAATATCATTTTAATCAAGCATCTAAAGATATCATCCTCAGTTAAATAAAATATGGGTAACAACTCATACCCAACGTATTAATCATCATTGAAATATTACCTGTGACATACCCAATGTATCCAACCTTTCAACAAACACATGTCATCACAATTTTCATCAATACATATAAGTACACAACTCGTAACATAAATATATAATAATCTTAAAGTTAAGGATCAATACACATGTCCATAAATAGGTACATCCAATGAAAAATAAAAAAGTGGATTTCTTATTGGAGGGTATCATACTGAAAATATCCTAAACTGTACATTACTAAGGTCTTACACTTTGTGAAGGTTCCTTAAATTCCTATGAGTATGAACCCTGATATCCTATATCAGTTGTGTCCCACAAATTATTTTTTATTGATATATAAAATACATTTAAGAATACTATCATAGATATTTTGGGCTCTCATTATAGTGGAAAGCTATTATCAATTTTCAGTGTGGTAACTACTCCTAAGACATTATCACATGATTTATTATACAAAAGAACCATCATGATATGAATACTAGAATGTTAATATTCAAAACAATGAATATAGGTTATCATAATGTAAATAGAATTTGGTTATATGGAACCAAATCCAACAGATTGCAGTTGATAATATTTTATTTGAAATTATTTATTTTATCCACTATGATTCAAAATTTTCAATTTATAAAATAGTAATGAAATTATCAAAATAAGAAACATGGATTAAAACCAATATACCCCTACTATAAATCAATGATGGGTCACACTTCACTTGAAATAAAAATTGTAGGTATTTTAAATATAAAATAAAACATTTATGTGATATGAAAAACATATCATTCTTTATTTATTTATATATATTTATGAATAAAAATTTGAAGCCAATCCCATACAATGTGATGTTCAATGGAAGGAGGAACATTAAAATAAAGAGTGTAAACTAGTTGATAAAAACACAAAAGTTGTATGGGAATCCTTTATTTGTATAAAATAATAGTAATTAATTTTTTTTATCACAATATTACATAAAAATATCTATTTATGATTTCATGTTATTTATATAGTTTAGACATACAAATCATCAATGAAAATATATGAAGTAAAACTAATTTTAAAAGCTATGAATCAACCTGATTAATATGGACACATTAGAGGTGAAGGTTTTGAAGCATCACCTCAAGCATAGTTTGGGAAGAAAAATCCACAAGGATATATATATGAGATGATTAAAGTCACACAAGCACAGATAAATGGTTTGAAATATATAATTGTTCATTCAGGTTTGGTGGACCAATATATACAAAAGGATCAAAATGAACCGGTTCGGGAATAATTATAAGTACATGAGGATCCATACAATCTCACTAGGTTTGTGGCTAGTAACTCAACCAAACACATACTATATAAAAGGTAATAAATTTTTTCATTAATATTTCTCCTAAATATGAATTAGAAAAATTATGATAATTTTACATTTCTAAAATTCTATATGGTGATCTTTTTTGTTAATTAAATTTATCAACAACCATAAATCACCTTGTTGTGAGGGGTATGGTGAAAAATATTTTTGGAGACATTCTACACACAAAAAATTCCCAAAATATCACATGTGAGTGGGAATTGAAGTAGCACATGAGATAAGCACTGGGTTTCCTATTCTTCTTGATGTTCATTATGTTACCACGATCGATAATGCTATTGGATCTTTCATAGAATGACCATATAATCTTATATTGATAAAATTAGGTGTGTCCATAACAAAAAATTTCAAAAGAAAAATAATTATCAATTGATGAATTTTTTTTTAAAATGCAGTATTGTATCACAGAAGGATAATAAAATGAGAAAATAGAAGGCCATATCAAGATAATATAATGAATCAACCAAGAAATAAAAAGAACCTTCTATGAGTACCATCACCCTAACATTTTTGCGGATGCATATATTGACATATAATGTACATACATATATAACATTCAAAGATGGAAATATAACATATAATGAATATGAAGAAGAAATATTTGGATATTTCATTAAAAAAATTGTTGGACATGAAATTATATATTAGAATATCATGTTTGAATGGTTAAGAGTATCAGTTCTGAATATATACATGAGGAATATTTTTATAATCTATTTGTAATAAAATGATTTACATTCTTTGTTAAAGTTAATAACTATTCATATTTTTTAAAGGCATATATATTACGAATATATAACGGGAAATCCTAGTGAATCATGATTTAGACTCATTGATCCCTATATCATATCTATGGGAAAAAATCCATTGGAATTGGAATAATTTTAGAAGAAAAAAGATGTACTAGGAGATTCATTTGAGAAGAAAATGATATATGATATACTTTTCTTGATCCCTACAAATCGTGGGTAAAACTATACCATATAATAGCATCCAATATATTTTAATTTTTAATAACATTTTTTTCTATTTTTTTAGGAAGTACATGATTCTCACTGAAATCAATTTGGATACACCAAATGTTTATTCTTTTGACCAAATTCATGTATTTCCATCAAACCGAGCACACATGATATCTATTTTAATTTTTTTAATTCACTACAATCAACATTTTATAGTTAAGCATAAAATAATATATGTTTTATGTTTTAATGCTATTTTTTATGGTAGAGAAATATATAAATAATGGATAAATCATGTTATGAGGTTGGTGATTGAACATAAGAATCAAATGTATTTCTTCAAAGGTAAAAATATTAAGGTATATAATGTAATATTTAACCATAAAAACAAATTTCAAAACTATTTACTTATTTTGGTCAATTTATCTGTAGTGTCTGAAGAAAAATAACAATAATGATTGTGGATATTATGTTACAAAATTTAGGAAATATATCATATACCATTAATATAATAGAATCCCAAGATAGGAAATTCTAATAGAAAATTAAAATTTCATTAAAAATATATGTTATTCATTTTTAATCTACACATTCTCAATACTACAGATATTTTAAAAAAATATACGTACTCAAAAGAAGAATTAATTTAGATTATAGGTCATTAGGTAAATTACATGGTGTCAAAATGTTTGTAGACATTATGTTGAGGTTATTACATTTTATGATTGTAATCATATTCATGCTTAGACCTTAGAGATACATTTTGGATATGAAACATTATTATTGTAATGCTTATATATTAGTTCTAATAGGTTTCTTCTTATGACCCAAAATTTTTTCAATGAAAATTCCCTTCATATAGTTATTTTAAATAATATAAATCACATAAAATCACATTAATAAGACAATCAAAACTTTATAAATGAAGACTGAATTAAATAAGAATTATTTCTAATAGTTAAAAAAACTATACCGATGAAATAGTAACATAACCTTTGGAATAGTGATGTAACCCTTATGAATAGTAAATTGTCAAATAGAATAGTAACATTACCTATAAAATTATAAATAAAATTTTGGAATCTTATAAATGGAAATATGATATAATTATATTATAGTTTAATTATATAAATGCTTTAAAAATTATGAATTTAGTTTTGTTATTTTATAAGTCATAAATATTTAATTACAATTGTATGATTAATTTTATAATTTGAAAGATTTTTTTTATAAAATGTATTCATAAATTAATAATTTTTTGTCTTATTATTTTAATATATTTTAATGAGACCTTAATTAATTTTTAAAATTGTTATAAATTTAGTTATAATTTTGAAATTATTATTTTTCAATTAAATGATGATTTTATTAAAAAACTAAATTTATCATATTTAGAAATATATTTTTATAAAATGAACTTAATTTTTAATTTATACACATTTAAAAATTTCTTGGATGAATTTTTGGGATTTTTCTTAAATAGTTGATTTTTTTAGTGAATAGTAAAATATGATATATATATATATATATATATACATTATAATTTAAATACACTATTCCTGGTGTCATTGCTGGTGTAAGAACCAAAATCCAGAACACAACTTAATTATTCTAATATATTTTTTTGATAATTCTGAAACTATTTATAGCCTTCAGCCAAAATAATAATATAATGGTTAAAATAATGAGAAAACACCCATATCATCCACTATAAATACCAACCCTCACCACCTCCTCTTTTCACTCCTTAGAAGCTTCAAAACAGGTCCAAATTCATCCCAATACTATTAAGAAGACCCCAAAACTTCTATGAGATATTTGTCTCATCAAAAGACCAAAATATTTTCCCTATGTATGTTTTCAAGGAGGAGAAATTCAAGTGGTAAATTCCTCTTTCTTTTCTTTTAAATTCTTTTCAAGTTATTTTATTTTCTTAATATCTCCTAACCTCCCCTAATCTAAATGGAATGATAAATCCAAAAATTTACATATAATGTAATTTTATTATGATAATGTAATAATCCATCATAAAACCCCTTTTCGCCACCCTTTTATAAAAAAAATGAAACAGTCGTCTATGAGGTGTTGATTTATCGCCTTCATGGATAAAAAGTATTTATTTTCCTTTATATTCATTAAATATGGTCTTAAAACCATTATAATGGTTGAATAAGAACGTAAAATATATTTTTTTCTCCCTTTTTATTTTCTATAACTGACATATATACACAATACCTAATGATTTAACAAAATGAGATTGATGTGATCGAAAACACACTAAAATCAATCTAAACGATTATCTATAACATGTTATATAGTGACTCATACTCATATCAAGAAAAATAATAATATATTAGACCAATAAAACATCTTATTTTTCATTAATAACATATAATTTCAATTATGTAGAATTATAACCATTCTACATGAACTTCTATACTCATATACTGGTGAACCGATCTTGAAAATTAAGAAAACGAACACTCTCAAAAGATAAATTTGAACACTATAACTCATATAAATGGTCCAAAATGAATTTAATAAAATTATTGTAAATAAATTACATGTATAAAGTGTTGTTTAATTTTTAACTAGTTAATGTAATTTTATTTGTTCAGGACATTAAGATGAAGTGTATTATCATTTCTAACATAACATAAGGGATCCTTTCTGAACCACCATATTTCCATCGGGTTATGTTTTTATATATTTAACCAATACAAATCTTTTTTTATTTAGTTCTTATAAATTAACTTTATATATTCCAAAATCATGAATATATATCATATCATCCTTATTTTATGGCGTAATACATGTTTTAATATGGTTCCCCTCTCAAATCATCCCCAAAAGAAATCCTAATTCAAGGGAACTTCACAATTTCTTACCCATTGATAAGTCCAATACATAGTCTATTTTATGCCACTATTATTTTCCAAAAATCACTCATTTTATCATGATAATTTATCATGGTCCATTTATGTATTTATACAAAAAATATTCCTTTTTCATTTTAAAGAATCATTAAATATTTTCCATAAAAAACACTAAATTTTTTTATAATGTTTTTTAAAAACACTTTTTACATGTATTCACTTATGTTTGAAATCACTTATCATGATCTATACATATTTTCACATATTAATTTCCATGTATTATTTAAATACTTTCATGGAAACCATTATTATATTCGCTTATGTTATAAATACTGATAGGATTATGATACCCAATTCTTACCATGGGTAACCCTTTTATTTATGTTTGATTCCTTATATATTATTCTTATGGCAGCCATATTCATGAACATGTTATGATTGTTGAAAATATATATTTCTCTAATTAATTGTGTAATGTTTAGTCTCATGAGACGTCATGTGAAACAGTCTTGATGGTTATCCATGACTCATGATCCAAGTGCAACGGTCTTGGCGGTTGTCCTTGACTCACGATCCTCTATGTGAAATGAGCCTTGAATAATGATAAAGTCATGTTTTATGTTTCTTCATAATTACTATCATTCCATTATTATATGATCCCATGTTCTATATGTTATTATTCCATATTTTTAATCATGTTCCATGCCTTTTTATATAATTATGTTATGCCTTCTAACCCATGTGCTAAAGTTTTAATTTAATGTTTATTTTCATACTTGAATATTTAGTTGATCCATTTGTTCATGAATTCCCCCAGGTTATCATATGTAGATGTAAGGGCTCAAAGTATGTTAGGATATCTATATTAATATTAAATAAAATAAGTTCCTATATATGAATCATTATGTTTAATTATGTACAACTTCTCAAAGACCCTAGACTTTATGATACCTGTCTTATAATTTGATGTTTAAATGTGCTTAAAATCATGTAATTATATATTTAAAATTCTAGGGTCGTTATATTCTTTATTAGAGAATTGTCTAGTTATTTTTGGATATTAGGAATAGATCAGTTTAGTAACAACACTAGTGATAAGACTAAGTATGATTAAACAAACCTAAATTTTGGTTAGTATAGAGTAAGTGGTTTATCAAGAAAACACATCCATGTCTGGATAATACAAGTGGTTTTAGTTCTAGAAAAAATGTACATGGGAGTAAAAAACCTGACTAGGTGTTTCGTTCCTGACTTAGGGTGTCTTGGTACATGATAACAGGCCTTACTGTGCGCCTGTTTTGAAACTCCTGAGAGATATTTGTCGGTAAAATTATAAGCTCATTTTGAATGATTATTAAGTTAACAAAAAATACCCATAAGAATATATTTTTCTAAATAGATCATGGATAACCTAGATTGAAACCCTTGGAATCACAATTTAGGATATACTTTTTCTTTACATGTTTATCCCTTTATGTTCAATGTTTATTTTTATTTTTATTATTTCTTAAGTATTAAATCCCCCTAAATAAACATTATTTTTCATAGTTAATGGATAGGAATAGAAGAAATCATGCCAAAAATCAATGTGGTAGAAAATTTGATGATTTCACTAATTATATGCCAAATATGATGGGAACGGGTGCTTAAAACTTCATTATAGTACATTCCCAATTACCTCAAGTAATGAATAATAACATGAATAACGTTGAACACCATCATTATCCTAAGAGAGAGAAAGTTTCCATCGAATCATTCCTATAGAAAATTCCTCCCATGTTTAGTGGGACTTTTGATCCCCTCCTCATAGAAAAGTGTTATAACTCCATTAAAAAGATATTATTTGTCCTCTAGTTCTCAGAAGAAGAGAAATTTATTATAGAGATCTATCATTTTGATGAGGAAGATAATAAGTGGTGGAAACTGATGAAAACACAATGTTGAAGGAGGAAATTAATTCCATGGAATGGGTATATTTCATGAAAATATTTTTCAATAAATATTTTCCCCTAATACTCCATCTAAATATGGAAATGGAATTCTTCATAATGATGTAGAAGAAAGAAGATTTTATAGAGGTGTGTGAGGAAAATTTCACAAGGCATCAAAGATATGCATCCGAATTTTTCATCAACATTGAAATAAAGGTGGATTTCTTCTTTAGCAGACAAAAGATGAGTTTATAATAATCAATGGTGATTCAAGACATTGATAGATATGAATTGATTTTTCTTTTTACACTTAAGGTTGAAATGGAAATCAAATAATCTTAGTGATATCGTGGGACTTGTAAAAAAAGAATAAAATAAAGTCTATTATGGGTGGATTAGTATATAAATCCCATGATGGATAAATTACCCTACAACTCATATATAAGAAGTGTGGGATGAAAAATCTTGGAAACTACTTGAAGGGAACTGGGAAACACATAAAATATAGAATAAAAGGGAACATATAATAACCGTTGAAGGGATTTTAGGAGCCCCCCTAATGTGGAAGAAGAAGGGATGGTTCATATAAACACTCAGCCTACAATTTATTTTTTCATATTCAAGAATAATTGAAGTATGGGATCTTTTTCCCTAAGCCAAGGGCTATTAGAGGAAATTAACAACAATGACCTCCAAGGCATCAAGGAGGGGAATATGATATCACTACTACTGAAGTGGATCCCAAAAATGATTTGGTGGCATGTATACTGGTTATTCATTTAGAAATAGGGAATTTACTATTTAAATATTGTTCTACATGTTATTTCCTATCTTCCATGTTTAGTATAACTATTAAAACACCACCTCAATATATGGAGGTTGAGTTATCCATGGGAAAATTATATGGGAATATTATTGCATAAAAAATTTATAAATCCTCCCTGCTGAATGTTTATGGATTGAACATACTAGAAAATATTTTCATACTCCCTTTGGTAGAGTTTGATGATATTTTGGGTATGGATCATAAATCCTTATATAAATACAACATTAACTATTTGTAAAGGGATATTACACTTCACATCATGAAGCATCCTCCAATGAAATAAATCTTATGAGATGCCCCCGTAAGGGGCTCCTCACATCCTAGGGTTTCTCCTCGCCACCGCCAACTCCGTCGCTGTGGTGGGTGTGGAGATTCCCTCTCGTTCTCGGCAGGTTGGTGGTGGTTCTCTACTGCAGGGCTTCATGGTCTTCTCTCAGGCTGTGGAGATGATATCCGGGCTTCTGCGGTTGTTGGATCAGATCCACAGGTGTAAGACCAGTTCTTGTTGATGGCACACTCTTCGAAGCACTCTTGGTTCTGAGCTCAGCATCTCGCTACTAGCATGTGGTGAGTTTATTCACATTTGGGGGTTGGGATCATGAGACGGTGGTTTGTGGGGTTCTTCATCTTTTCAGGTGAGCACATTAGGGTTTCGGGTGTCTGATGCAGTTGTTTTGTCTGGTGGCGGTGGGATCTTCTGTTCTTTGGTTCTGCTTTTCTTCCGATGTGTCGTGGTGAATCTCTCGACGAGAGTGCTGTCGAGATAGAGTGATGATGATGATTTGTTTTAGGAGGCATCTCCATGGATGTTTGTTCTGTTGATTTTTGTTTTTCGTTTGATGTTCTGTTGTACCAACTATCATGGGGAGACGATGATGAAGACAGACGTTGGCGAAGCTCACCGGTATTCCGGTGATGGGAATGAGGGGAGGGAACCCATAGGAAACTCCATGTATGAAGTTTTCTTGAACCCCCGGCGGTGTGATGGGGAGGCGATGTGACGACGGACGCTAGTGACGCTCACTGGCGATTCAGTGATGTGGATATGGATGAAGTTCATGGCACATGGAATGTCAGATCTGATGGCGGCTCGGTGCTTGAGGCGGTGCAGGATCACGGCTCGAGGTGATAAGGTAGTGGATTGAATTTTGAAATTTTAGTATGAATTGTGTTTTGGTGACTGGGTTTCGGCTGTCTGGGTACCGGCAACCCACAATCCGACTTTCTATAAAATAAAATAAAAATATTTGCGGGTGAAGCATCCTCCAATTATATACTAGTGTAAGGTGGTGGATGAGTCTATTTTATAATCATTGTCTCAAGTGTGGATATTAATACATGATGAAAGATCATATCAAGCTCAAATGATTATGGTAAGAGAGATAATCATGCTTGAATAAATTCCCTTCGTGAGGGACTACACTGATTTGTTAGACAAAGCGTTCACCTATCTTCCTCTAGATTTAGAGGTTGAGTTTTCAATTAAACTTATTCTTGGATCTCTACATATATCATAGAA
Source organism: Viscum album (assembly GCA_963277665.1). NCBI lineage: Eukaryota > Viridiplantae > Streptophyta > Magnoliopsida > Santalales > Viscaceae > Viscum > Viscum album. The sequence goes on from OY728165.1 coordinate 173,556,457, forward strand.
ACCTTATAGAATATCCATGTTTGAGTGGCAAGAACTAAATAAGTAGTTATATGAGAATATGGACAACAATTTTATCTGAATGAGTTCTTCACCATGGGGCTCACTAGTCCTCTTTGTCAAGAAGAAGGATAGATCAATGCACCTATGCATTGATTATCATGAGCTCAATAATATCATGATAAAGAACATGTATCCACTTCCATGGATAGATAACTTGTTTGATCAGTTACATGGGTATAGTTATTTCTCTAAGGTGGACCTTCAGTTGGGAGATCACCAATTATTGGTGAGGAAGGAATATATTCCAAATATAGCCTTTCGAATGAGGTATGGTCACTATGATTTCATAGTTATGCCTTTCAAACTAAGTAATTATCTATAAATTTCCATGGATTTAATGAAATAGTATTTATTGATTACCACGAAAAATATATGGTAGTATTTATTGATAATATTCTAATATAATCCAAGAGAAAGGAGGAGCATGGGACACATTTTAATACTATTTTAAAGACATTATGAAGGGTGTAAATTTGTGCAATGTATAGTAACTATTAGTTCTAGATGAAGGAAGTATCATTCTTGCTACATGTTATCCCTAGGAAAGGAATATTTCTAGACCCTTCCATGATAAATGTAATCGAAGAGTGGCCCAAACCAACATCTATAAGGGAGATCCATAGTTTCCTTTACATAGTAGTGTATTACTGATGATTTTTGAAGAAAGTTTCATGATTTTCAAACCCACAAATCAATATGACTCATAAGGTAGTGATGTTTTTCTGGATGAGTGAATGTGAAGACGACTTCAAATAGTTGAAAAATAGGTTTATCACTGCACAAGTTCTCATACTACCGAAAATGTAGGGAACTATTTACAGTACAAAATGATGTTATAAAGAAGGGATTAGGATATGTACTGATGAAAAATAATAAAATGATATCCAATTCTCCATGTCAGTATAAAATTGGTGAGAAAAACTATCCTACACATGATCTGGAGTTAGTAGCTATGATCTTTGTATTGAAAATATGGAAGAAATATCTCTATGGGGAGAAGTGTGAGATATATACTGATCACAAGAGTCTTAAATATATATTTACATAGACAAAGATTATTATAATCCAATAAATATTCTTATAGATCATAAAGGATTATGACTTTTGAATTCTTTAACATATTGGAAAGGAATATAAGGTGGAAAATACTATAAGTAGAATGAATATTGTGTCTTTATCAATGATGGTAATTTATAAAGATAAAAAATATTATTATATTTGCAAAGTATGGACATTGAAATTGTTAGGGAAGCAACATCATCAATCCTTTCGCAAATTATTACTCAACCACCCCTCGTGGAGAAAATAAAAAATTCACAAAGGAATGATGTGGAAATCTTGAGGAAAGTGGAAGCTACGAGAAAGGGGAAATTTTCAGAGTTTAAAATTGACTACGAAGTATTTGTAAGATTTTGGTAATTACTATGTGTACAACCCAACTAAAAGATAGAAAGGATATTCTAAATGACGATCATATCTTAACCTTCTCTATTAACCCAGGGAGCAGAAAGATATATTGATATCCCCAAGAGAACTATTGGTGGGACAATATAAAGAAAGAGATTGCTGAATATACATTAAAGTTACTAGTATGTTCGCAAGTGAAGGATGAAAGATAAAATTTTTATGGGATTATGAAACCACTACCCATACCAATATGGATGTGAGATAACATTACCATGGGCTTTTTCACCATACTTTCAAAGGTATCTAGAGGAAACAATGTTATATGGGTTGTTGTGGATCGACTTATAAATACAAATCACTTTATTGAAATTTGAGAGGACTTGTCACTGGATCAACATTGATTGATATATATCAAATAAGTGTTAAGGATTCATAGATTACCACTATATATTATATCTAATCTAGATATTAGATTCACCTCGAGGTTCTGGAAAAGTCTCTAACATGCTATAAGAACTAACCTGAATGTAGTGTGGACTATCATCATAAAAATTATGGTCAATCTAACTTGAATATTCTGAAACTAGAAGACATGTTTAGAGTATGTTCTATGGACATCATTAGAGGATGGTACCAACATCTTCCAATGGTCAAATTCTCTTACTACAATAGTTTCCACTCATGAATCAAAATGGTAACATATGAAGACCTTTATGGTAAAAGATATAGAAAACTATCATGCAAGGGTGAGGTCATTGAATATAAGATTCTAGGTCCTGAAACGGTCAGAGAAATGGTAGAGAATGTGAAAAACATTCAGCATCACATCAAGGCATCCCCAAGTCGACAAATGAGTTATGCAGACAATCACCGATGCACATGAGCCTTAGCCCGGTTGGTAAGGACTCCGTAAGTGCATCCAAATGACCAGGGATCAAATCCAGGTGGAGGTAGGATTTCCGAGTTGCTGTAGCAGTACTGTAGTATGTACTGTAGCAGGTAATGTAGCGGGAACTATAGCAGGCACTGTTTGGCATTGTAGCAGCTGGGAATATGCCCCCGTTTGGGCTTTCGGGCCACCGATTTGGCCCCTGAGTCTATGCCACCTTAAGTGCAGATGCAAACCAGACAACCTACAAGGAACAAGTTCTAAAAGAATGATGATCAAGGAGCTTTGACCCAGCAGAAGCTAAACATATTGCATGAATGAGAGGGTATGAAACTTGCCATCGGGACAAGACATTGCATGCACGGGAATGCTTAGCCAAACAGCCATGCGAAGGTGGAGAGCTGATTTCACGATTAAGATGCTGGGGAGGAGCAGTTCCATGTAATTTTTCTGGGTTGTATGTAATATTTGAAGCCTACAAGAAATTAATTCCTCTAAGGCCTACGGGCCATGTAATATTTATGCCTACGGGCCTTGTAAGAGTTCCACCTCACCCCTTGAAAGGTGGATTATCAAAAATAAATAAAAAATTAATTTCTTTGAGCCATTGGAGGTATAAAATCACTGACGAGACCTTGAGTTTAAAGGTAGAGACATGGTATTCTTCCGTATACCTCCATGGAAGAGGATCATGAGATTTGGGAAGAAAGGAATGTTATGTACCAGGTATATTAGCCCCTTCAAGATCCTAGATTGTGTCATATTCATGGTCTATCAACTATCACTTACACCTATAATGGCTCAAGAACATGATGTATTCCACATATCTCTCTTAAGGAAGTACATACTATATCCCTGACATGAACTGCATTGAGTAGTGGTATAATTGGAGAATTATTTCTTTAATGAGAAGTATTCGGTAAAGATCTAGGATCATAGACAAAAATTTCAACATAATGAGACCACTCACTTGGTCAAATTACTATGGAAAAACCATAAGTGTGAAGAGGCAACATGAGAACTAGAGGAAGTGATGAAGCAAAAGTACCCTAACCTATTTCACCCATAGTAAGAAAATTATCATTTTGAGGGTGAAATTTCATAAGGGGGAAATAATGTAATGACCCAAGATTTTATAAATGAAAATTTCATTCTTATAATTATTTATATAGTATAAATCACAGAAAATCAAATCAATTAAAAAATAAAAACTTTATAAATGAAGAATTAATGAAATAATAAGTATTTCTAGATGTTAAGAAACCTATAATAAAGAAATAGTAACTTGATCTTTGGAATAGAAATATAACCCTTTTGAATAGTAAACAAGACAATAAAATAGTAACCTCATCTATACATTTATAAATATAATTTGGATATCTTATAAATAAAAATATGATATAATAATATCATAGTTTATGTAAATAAATGTTTTAAAAATTATTAAGTAAGTGTTTTTATTTTATAAGTCATAAATATAAAATTAAAATTTTATGATAAATTTTATAATTTAAAAGAAAATTTATTTTTATAAAATTTATTCATATATTAATATTTTTTAGTCTTATTATTTTAAGATAATTTTATGACGCCTTAATTATTTTTTCAATTTATTATAAAATGAGTTATAATTTTATAATTTGTATTTTCCAAGTAAATGATTATTTTAATTAAAAATTACATTTCTCATATTTAGAAAATTATTTACATAAAATGGAGTTTATTTTTTAATTATATAGTTTGAAAAATGGTTAGGGTTATTTTTTGGATTTTTCTAAAATAATTTATTTTTTAGAAAATAGTAAAATTAGTAAACTAAGGGTATATATACATTATAAGTTAAATACGCTATTACTTGATTCATCGCTGATGCAAGAAAAATATTCTCGAACTTCCCTTCCATAGTATAACATATTTTCTGATAATTCTCAAACTATTCATTTCCTTGAGCCAAAATAATTAACTAATGATTATAATAACTAGAAAACACCACTCTCCTCCACTATAAATACCACCCCTCACCACCTCTTCTCCTCACACCATACCAAATTTTATACTTTTCCAAATTATTAACAGTACTCTTTCCAAGCCCCTAACCCACATCCAGGAGCTCTTGGTGTCATCAAGAGACAACGACCCTTTCCCTAAGGATGTATTCAAGGAAGAGAAATTCCAGAAGTAAATTCCTCTTTCTATTCATTAAATTTTTTTCAAGTTGTTTTCTTTTTCTTAAAATCACTCTGAATCTACTCATAATAATGGAATGATAACTCCATTACATTATATATACTGGAATTTTATTATTATAATGCAACAATCCATTATCAAACCCATACTTCCCTCCCTTTTACTCTAAAAATGAAACTATCATCTATGAGGTGTTGATTTATTGCCTTTGTGGTCAACAAGTTTTCATTTTGCATTATATCCTACAAATATGTTCTTAAAAACAATATAAAGGTTGAATAATATTATAAAATTTATTTATTAACTCTTTTTATGTTCTGTAACTAACATATATACATAATACAAAATGATAAAACAAAACGAGTTCTGTGTGATTGAAAAACTGCTAAAATTAATCTAAACGATTACCATTAATATGTTATATAATGATTCGTCTTCATATCTAGAAACAATTATATATAAGTCCAATTAAACATCATTTTTTTCATTAATGAAATATAATTTCAATTAGGGATAATTATTCCCATTGTACATGGACATCCATACTCATATACAAGTGAATCAATCATGAAAACTAAGAAAACAAACTCCCAAACTATGAAATTGATCACTATAACTCATCCAAAAAGCCATAAACTGACTTAATAAAACTATAATAAATTAATTAAATGTATAGAAGGTTATTTAAGTATTAATTTATTAATATAATTAATTATTCAGGACATTTAAATCAAGTGCATAACTGTTTCAGACATAAGGTTAGTGATCCTTTTCAAACCCCCATATTTCCTTTGTGTTAAATTTTCTCTCTATTTAACAAATATAAATATTATTTATTTTTATTTAATTCTTATTATATATGTTTATATGTCACAAAATCATGTATCTAAATCATATCATTTTTATTTTATGGGTTAATGCATTTTTTAATACGGTTCCCTTCTCAAATCATCTTGAAATGAAAACCCGATTGAAGGGAAATTCCTCATTTATTACCCATTTTCCAGTGAACTCCATAATCTATTTTAATCCACCATTATTTTTCAAAAATAACTTATTTTACCACGAAGATATAACCCAAATCATTTTGGTAATAAAAACAGTTATGCATTTTCCATTTTATAGAATTTTTAATAATTTTATTTAAACCAAAATAAAATGTTTTTTTCTAGTGTTTCCTAAACATTATTTTTACACATATTCACTTCAATTTGAAATAAATTATCATGATATATGAATATTTTTCCTTATTAATGTCCATTTATGGTTTAAATAATTTCTTTTATGGATACTATTATAATATTCCAAAATGTTATTCCTTTTAACAAGATTATGATACACAATTATTACTATGGGTAACCCATATGTTTATGTTTGATTACTTGTGTATGATTATTTATGTAAAAAAACAATTCATTAACATGTTATTATTGGTGAAAATAGATATAAATCCAATGAATTTGGTAATTTTTAGTCTCGTGAGACATCACGTCTAACGGACTTGGTGTTTTACCTTGACTCATGCTCCATATGCAACAATCGTTGTAGTTTTCCTTAAAATCCTGCTCCACCATGTGAAATGATACTTACTCATTCTAAATTAATGTTTTATATTTCTTCAATATTACTAAGAAACGATAATTATATGGTCCCATGTTCTATATTCTATGATTCCATATGTTTTATCACGTTCCATGCCTTTTTATATCATTTGGTTATGTCTTTTAACCCAATTTTGAAGCTTAATTTTAATGTTTATTTCCTTACTAATATATTTGGCTCATCCATTTGTTCATGTGTTCCCATATGATATCCTATGAATATTTATGAGATAAAATAAATTGTTGAGAACTTTATGGATATTATATAAAATATTTTCTTATTTTCTAATCATGATGTTTAATTATGTACCTAATCTCCACGACACTAGACTTTACTATCCTTAGCTTATAATTTTATCTTTAGTTATGCTTAAAATCTTATAATTATATATGTAAAAGTATAGTATCACTATATTTTTCAATTATAATTATAATGGAGGGTTATTACCTATGAATTATGAAACAGTTAGTATCATGTCTGAATCTTCTTGTGCTTATGAGAGATTTGACTTCGAGGCTACAACTAAGATAATGGTGATAGAATAGTGGGCCAAGGATACTTCTATCATCAAATCTGAAGAAATATTTCCAATTATTGGAGAAGGTACTTACATGATCATATCCTCATCATCTACATTATGTTTCAATAATATAAAATTTACATTACAATTTAAACATGCATTACATAGTCAAAACTATGAAAATGAGGATACATTATTTTCAAACATTAGGAAAACATTCCATTATTTATTTGTGATAAATAGGGATTGAATTCATGTCAATTCAAAAACATGATGTGGCCAATATGACTTGAAGTGTGTTCTTTAAATTAAAAGTGTCATTTTCGTTTAAAATGATCTCCACTAGACAAAACTATGAAAACTATCTTGTATTATTTTAAAACATTAAGACAATGATTGGTAATTATATTTTTAAAAGTTGGAATTTACAACATATAAATTGAATAACATTGTGGTTGGTATTATTATATGTGTTTTTTTTCAATATAAATGTTTCATTTTAGTATAAAAGGCATGTCACATAGAAAAAAAACAGAGAAAATTATCTAGAATTATTTTTAATCATTTGGAAAATGATCTACAATTCATTTTTAAAATGTATGAATCAACCACACATCAATCAAACACATGATTGGGTTGATATAACTTGAATTTCCCTTTTTCAATATAGAAGTTTCATTTTAGTTTAAATCGTGTATCATATAGCTAAAACTAAGAAAATGAGATTATATTATTCTCAAAGTTTAGGAAATCAATCCATAATTTATTTGTGATGTGTAACAATTTACGACACATAAATATGAAACTGGATAATGTTGGTATGACCTGGAGTGTATATTTTCAATATTGAAGTGTCATTTTAGTTTAAAAAGTAAGTCACTATAAAAATCAAGGAAAATGAGATAATATTTATTTCTAAAATTAGGAAAATAATCAATAATTATTTTTTGTATTTTAGGAATCAAATGCATGTCAACACGAAGAACGATGTTTTTAGTATTAATCAAAATATGTGTTTTCAATATAAAAGTAACATTTTAGTTTAAAACATGATTCACTATCCAATTCCATGAAATTATTCTTTTATTATTTTCAAATAATTGGAAAATGATCTATAATTTAATTTTTACATGTAGGAATCAATTTCACATCAATCTGATACACTATGTGGTTAGTTGGACTCGAAGTGTGTGTTTTTAATATATAAGTGTCATTTTAGTTTAAAACTTGCATCCCCATCCATATATAGAAATTGAAATCATTTTGAATTCATAATTTTGGAAAAATATCTATAATTTGTTTTTTATGTGTATGAATTTACCACACATTAATCCAATGCATTATGTGGATAATATGAATCATATAGTGTATTTTCAATATAGAAGATCCATTTATGTTTAAAATGTCCATCACATAGCCAAAACCTACAAAGCAATATTGGATTATTTTCAAACTTTAGGAAAATAGTATATAATTAATATTTTATGTGTATGAATTTACCGCATTTCTATCCGACACATGATGATTTTGGTATGATTCAAAATGTGTGTTTTCAATATAAAAGTGAAATTTTAGTAAAAAAACACATGTCACATAGCCAAAATAAATAAAAATAGATCAAATTGTTTTTTTAAATCTAATAAAATTATCCATATTTCATATGTGATGTGTAGGAATCAATTATATGTAAATTTGAGACATGATTTGACATGTATGACATGAAGTTCGAGTTTCAAAATTGAAGTTACATTTTTTTAAAATGAACATCACATAGAAAATTTTAAAAAACATGATCAGATTATTTTCAAACATAAGGTAAATGTTCCATAATTCATTTGTGAAAAGTAGAAATCAACTGCACATCAATCCAACACAGGATACAGTTGATATGACTTAAAGTTTATGCATTAAATATAAAAGTTTCCTTTTTGTTTAAAATATGATTCACATATCCAACATGATCAAATGAGCACAAATTTAAAAATAAATAAATAAAATTACCCATAATTCATTTGTAACTTATTGTAATTTTCAGTGCATAAATTTGACACATGATTTGGCTGGTATGACTCGAAGTGAATGTTTTCAATGTTAAAGTTTAATTATGGTTTAAAACACGTGTCACTAGAAAAAATAGAGGGAAATTGATCAATTTTTTTAAAAAAATGAGGAAAATAGTCCATAATTTATTAGTGATTTGTCGTAATTGAACGTACATCAATATGAAAAATGATGTGGCAAGTATGACTTGATGTGCATGCTTTAAATATAAGATTTTAATTTTAGTTTAGAATATACATCACTAAAAAAATATAAAATAACCTATTATTATTTTTAAACATTAAAATGACAATCCATAATATATATTCGATGTGTAGGAATCAAACACAAGTCAATCTAACACACGATGTTATGGGTATGACTCAAAGTGTGTATTTTCAATTTAAAAGTGTCATTTTAGTGTAAAACACACATAATATACCCATAACTAAGAAATTATGCCTAGATTTCTCTCAAAAATTATGAAATCAATCCATAATTAAATTTTGTTGTGTAGTAATCAACCAAACATTAATACAACACATGATGTGGTAGGTATGACTCAAAGTTCATGTTTTAAATATATAAGTGCCATTTATGTTTGAAACACATGTTAGTTATCCAAAATCAAGAAAATGATCTCTAATTGTTTTAAAAATATTGGAAAATGATATATAATTCATCAGCGACATGTAGGAAGTGACCACTTGTCAATCCAACTCACGATGTGGTCGGTATGTCTTGAAATGCTTGTTCTCAATAAAAAAGTGCCAATTTAATAATATAATAAATAGTATAAATGATAATATCATTAATATAAGTAGTAATCAATAATATAATCTATCATATGTGGAATACATAAAATTAAAATTTTAATTACATTATTTTTTATTTAATGTTACTAAAATACAAATTAATTTTATTTCATTGAAAAGATTTTGTATAGATGTTGATTAATGAAAAAAGTTTACTATAAGATTTTGTATTTTTTCTGTGTTGTAATCTTATTTATTAATTATGGATATTACATCAATATACATATTTTTTATATAAAATTTGAATTGAAATGATGGTTAAATGTAATATTTTTTTTACAATCCAGTTTTTATTATATTACTATTCTTGTTTATGTATTCTTACAGGGTTTGTTGTTATAGGGCTTCCACATGGGTAATGTAGGGCTGAACCTATGTAGCAACTGATATGACAATTATTAGTGCGAGAAAACGTACTGATAATGAGAGGCCTTTATCAACACTATAATACAGCTCTGATAGAGGATTTATTTATCAGTGCTTTATTTTAGCATTGATAAATATGCCTTTTAACAATGTTTTTTCTATTGTTGATAAATTCCACATGATTTTAATGGTTATTAGATGGTCAATGCTTTTTGTGATAACAAATCCATTTTCTAGTGCTGTTAAAGGCCTCATTTTTAGCATTATAATAACCACTATTATTTTATGGTGATTATTAATTCTCTTGGATTCTTCACTCATTATCTTCTTATAATATTCAAAACATATTGATCCTTATTTTCAACTAATAAATTCAATCTCCATTGGTCCCAACAATCACATATGTTAATGGTTTAGAGGTATTTTTATTTTATTTAGTTCTTATAAATGGTTTTAAAAAACTAATATTTGAGGTGTTAAACAAAATATAAAGCCACACTAAAAAATAATTATTTATTTATAAACAAAACAGAAATCATGGTGGTATGAAATGGTTTAATACCAAGAAATCACTTCCAAAAATAAAATTACAATAATGGGTAAGGTATTCAATTAAATAATATAAAATAAGTTTAACGACCTGAACTTTTTGAATGATAATTGTGTCATGAAAATGTATGTTATATTATTACACAACAAAAAATATCTCATTAAAAATGAAGTATTTATATTTTAATTTAATCATCGGGTTTCCACCAATTATATGACCTTCAGTCAATTATGACCTTTGGAAACTATACTCATAACGTTATGATTATCATTTATAAATTTAAATGATAATGGTTAATTAATGCAGAATGAAATGTCGATGGCCTCAACCAGAAGAATCGATCCATATGAATCTCATTTATCCGAAATTGCGAAAGATGTAGAATCGCTAACCTTTAAGATAGACCAAACCCAACCCGAGCTTTAACATGTTAAGCTTGAACAAAATCACCAATGGGAGAAGTTCAAGTTAGTGGATATTAGCACTCAGGTGATGTTATCTGAGCCGCCCAAGAGTCCCTCACCTTCGCACACCCTACCCTTAGGTCATATGCTGATGTTTTAAGGGGTTATGTGTCAAGGATATAATTACATAAAATTTAATCCCTTTGTTTAAATAAATTTTTTATTTCATCATTTCTGTTTTAAGAATAGTTTTGGTTAAAAAATTGAGATGGAATTTAATAACTTGATTTTTCACGTAAACTTTTTTCTTTTCAAAGAGATAAAAATAATTATAAAAAAATATGGTTTTATTAATAATGGTTATTATAATGAAATAGACTTATAAAAACACTCCTTTTAATTACAAATGATAAAATAATTTTATTTTTTTCCAGTGTCATATATTTTACTATTCCATTTTCTATGATATTTTCAGTCTACGGTTATTTTTAATAATTAAATATTTTTATATTTCAAAGCTAAATTTATCACATTTAAAGAATTTTTATGATAAAATGAATTTAATTTTTTAATTAAAAATGTCTATATTATTCTATAGTGAATTTATTATAATTTTATAAAATATATTGTTTTTAGGTGAATAGTTAAAATACAGTTCTGAGATTCAAAATATTTAATGACCTCTTTGTTGATGTAATAATGATGTAATAATGATGTAATAATTCTGGTAAACTCTTTAAGAATAAAATATTATTTGAGGTGTACCATGTGGCCTATACCATATGAATATACCATAGGAAAACCCATGGTTTAGCAAATACCACTAATGAGGTGTCCTCAAAAATTAATAAAAAAATCCATCACTTTAGCTATAAATACCAACCCATTACTCCATTAGATTTCATTCCTAATTTAATATAATAAAATATATGATATTATTTCCTCCCAGGAGTCTCCCAATGTGTCTTCAATCCCCAATGTTCCGATCATAGTGTTTTATAAGTTATTCTTTAAGGTAAGGGAATATACCACCATTCTCTTTTCAAGCACTAATATTAGGTTATGCCTTTTTAAATTATATATTTTTTAGGTTTTTATTTGTAAATAAACATCCCCCTTAAATTAACTATTATATAAAAATTGTGAGAGATCCCTTTTTATCACATCAACACATTTTATGAATTTATAAGTGACGTCGTTCGACAGTCAACATTTCGTAAGGGAATTATAACTTTATCTTTTCCTTTCAAGTTGTCTTTTATGTGGCATGTCTATCAAATTTACATTACATGTTATTATTTATTTTTTAGTTTTCCCTTTTACTATATTATGAATGTTCAATTAATGGGTGACCCCTGTCCCTTTTAGTTTTAATGTTTTTAAAACCATGTTTCATAACCGCTCTATTGCTGAATTTTTGTCTCAAAATCACTCTCTTTTTCTAAAAAAAAAATCTTTTATTTTTTATATGTGAATACCCAAGAAAATTTCATTTCTATGGGTATTCATCAGGAAACAAAAATGATGTGATTTATTCTATAATTTACAGAAATAAAACCCTTAATCTTTTTATGTGGGTTATAAATGACATAATGATCATGTTTTTAAGAAATGTTTACAACGCCATGATTTTGGAATGAAACCAATTTATTTTACTCTAAGTGGTTTATTTAATAAATTTTTATGATGATATTTGCAGCTCAAATGAAAATAAATACATATTAAGGGTTCTCCCTCATAGTTCTCTAATGCATTGGATAAAGAAATAAGTCACTATAGTGGACAAGTTTTACGATACCTTACTGAATAACATTGATAATATTTATGACTCCATGGGGATAGACCTTGGTGATGTGATTATGAATGTATAAATTAAATGTTTTAGCCAAAATTTTATGTTATTATTCATGTTCTTATTTTTTTGATATGCCTTTTTCTCAAGTGTTTTGGAAAATTCTTCATGTTCTTGTCGGTATCTCTCAAGTTAACATGTAAACTGTTTCCCTTGTTTTCTCTTACTAGGACTTATGCTCACCATTTGTTTAATGTATGTCCCTTGGTCATGAGATTCAATAAATTCATATACGATGAACCATGAATAAGAATTTCACTTGGAATAGAAGAATGTTTTATGTTTTCATGTATTATGTACCTTATTTACAAGACACTAATATTTAAAATATATTATGTTTGTAAAATGATATGTAATGTTATGTAATAAAGAGGCCTGATGCTATAGTTGGTATAAAAGGATACATCAGTTATTTCTGGAAATTAGGATATGAAAAAATAAGGATGAACCTATATGAATGTTTAAATATAGCAAAAAATCCTAGTATTTTGGTGAAATATTACGTAAGTGGTTTCTAAACAAAGAAATCCATTTATGGATACAAACAAGTTTATGTGGCTTTATAATAGATGTAACTTGGGTTAAAACCTCAAAACACCCCATTGAGCTAGATTATAATGGGAACCGGGGCATGATAATGGGCCTTGATGCACTATTATTTTGACACTCTCGTGGGATATGTTTGGTTAATCACAATATTTTTATGAATCATTATAAAGGATTTATAGAAAATGTAATTTTTGTTCAAGAATAATATGTGTATGTTTGATGTTTTAAGTGAAAAATATTTTAGAGTTATAACATTCATACATGAAACAAGTTTCTCACTTAGGTTCTCTTCTATTAGAAAATGGTAGGAAATATAAGGAATTATGAAAATGGTGACCACAATAGACCATGTGCTGATGCCCCTCCAATGGAATCCATAATTGAAACTTTCAAGAGAATTATGAATCAATTAACTCAAGTTATGGGATATTACTTGAATCAAGCTGATAGAATGATTTCACCAATAAAGGAACAAAATTTAGTTGAGTATTTTATGCGTCAATGACCACCAATGTTCTGTGGATCTAACGACCCATTGATTGAAGAAAAATGGTAATCTATATAGAAAATATCATTTCTATACATCGTAGTTCTGGACAAGATAATGCCATCATGGTAGTTTACCACTTATAGAGAGATGCTTATCAGTGGTGGGAGGTGATTAAAAACACAAGGCCAAGAAGGGATATTGAAGCTATGGAGTGGGAAAAGTTTAGTGGCATCATCATAAATAATTATTTTCCTCATTTGATGAGAATGAAAATAGAGGAATAAATTCTTGAGATGAAGTATAAGGATAATTATTATGTTGGAATATATGAGATTACTATCACAAGGATTTCATGTTACACCTCTAGCTTTATCATGGATCTTAATGGGATAGTTGATAGATTCTTCGATGGACTAATACATATTCTACAGATGAATCTGGCCAATAGAGACTATGATAGCTATGAGAAAACCATACGAATTTCTATTACGGTCTAACTAGAGTTCAGTGAGACACAATAGTCTCACAAATAAAATGAAAATAAAAGATTAATGGATCCAATATTGGAGAGGAGCTTTGATCAGGGAAGAAGAGGAATGAAATTACAAACTTCCATGAGTAATAAATATGGGAAAAAGAATTTAGGGAACTTTCTTCTCAGGAGAGGAAAGTGTTATATGTGTGGAAGACATGACCATATCGCTCAAATTTTTCATAGGGAGTTGAATCCTCAACATACCAACATTAATGATAAAGGGAAGATGGTGCATTCCCTACCAGAAGTCCAATGCTTCAAAGGTGGACAACTTGGTAACTTTTCCAATAACTATCCAAATACGAGGAATGTTGAGGGGAATCACCACCAGCCATTGCATAGGCCAAGGGAAAAAGGTCATGATTTTTCTATCATGATAGATGAGGTTTTAGCTCCAAATGATGTAGGTGAAGCTACTCTTATTGTCCTCTCAAATCAATAAAATAGTTTTTTTGATTCTTGTTTTAAGGATTCCTTTATTTCTTCTATGTTTTCAAAGAAAATAGAATCAATACCTAAACTTCTAAAAGTAGAGTCATCAGTCAAGAAACAATAGTTTTTAGAAACTCAAGTATTATCTTTAAAGATCACAATCTTATCAAAAATCTAGTAGTCATTCCCATGTTGGAATTCGACATTATACTAATGCTGGATTGGCTCTCGAAGTATAATGATAAGATCAAATGATGAAGAAAAAAAATATTTGAAGTCATGAATGTACAACCTATAGTTATCTTCTAAGAAGATATATATTGAAAATATCTTTGTCTAACACCCCAAGATTTCATAGTACGTTATTTGTTCAATGTAATGCAATAACTTGCACTACACACAACATTGAATTCAAGCACACCACGACTTACCAAACTAGCAGTTCAAAAGTGATTATGAATAGTATTAACTGAATTTTGAACTTTATATAATCCTTATTATTTTATAATCCATATTATGAGTTTCTTAGATATAATGTAAGAACAAATTCATTTTTTTCAGATAAAATATTTATTTTTCAAAAAATACAATATTACTACCTTTTAATGGAGAACCCTTTTTAAATCCAATATTTGAAACTTTTAAATGTTCAATTTGACAAAATAAACTTTTTATTTAGAATCGGGACATTAGAATTTAGTTTCAATAAATTTTTGGTGTTTTTTGATAACTTTAATATTTGGGCGAATAATAAAAAATACTATATTTTAACTGAAAACAACATTTTAAATCAAAATAATTTTAATGTTGAATTAAACATTTTAATTGGTAATAAGTATAAATAGATTGTATTTTTAACATTTAATCCAATGATGGTCATTGTAAGTAATTTCACTTTTAAATTGAACATAAACAAGTGTCAATATTTTGATAGTTATTATTTCTTAAAAAAACGCTTTTTGGTTTTGACAATGGGAATTAATTTTAAATTAATTAATGAAACTTCTATGTTTTGAAACTAGTAAAATAGAAATAATTTTTGAATTCAGAATATAAAAATTATCATAGGGTGAATTTTTGGTATTTTTTAGAAAAATTTCAATTTTGATGAATAGTGAAAAACAATGAGTTATAGTTTAAAACCGGATTTTTATTTAAATAATTATTTATTTTATTTAAATTTATTTTATGAAAAAATAGAAACATAATACCTATATAAGTTCAATTTTATTCATTGGAGTCAGTTTATAATAATTTTAGATATATAAAAATTTTAATAAACTTTTCACCGTCTTTTACCCACCTCCTAGGAGAATTTGAAAATTCACATAAAACCTAATTTTAACGCTTTTGTGAGTTGAATTTAAAAAATCAGAGATACACGGTTGATATTATTATGTAAATTTTGGTTTAATAAGATAAAAATAATTTTTTGTGATTAGTAACTTTTGACTTTTATTTACCACGGTTATAAGTAACTAGGGTAATTAAAGGTAAAAATGATATTATTATTACCCTAAAACAATTCAAAATTATATTAGATAATTTTAAATAGACCAAAAAAACCTTAGAAATAAAATAAAATCTTTTAGTTCCACTTGGATTAGGTTACGACATTTATTATTATTTTATTTAAAGGGTTAAAAGAGTTAAAAACAAAGTTTAATAACTAAAACATTTTTAATATAGGGTTATACTTAAGATAAATTCAACTATAAATATTCATTAGAAATATGAAAATACTTCCTACATAATGGAATTTTATTTATAATTTTTAGACATTAAATAATTAAATTTATTTGTGACACAATGATGAAGAAGTAATTACCGTATTAATGAAAGATTAAAATAATTGATATTATAAATATCAAAATAAATGCAATTTGATACTTTTTATAAATTAAAATAATTTTATAGGATAATATGAAATGTTAGGGTTGGTTATATGAATTTTTTTTGAAGTAATAATGTTGTTATAAATTTAGAAAAAAAATACCGAATAGTGTAAAAATTGACATAAAAGAGTTTTTAAACCAAATATTATATTATTAATTGATATTGTATTCCTAAAAATATAAAGATAATCCAAACGCCTTATATAATGACAGTTGTATAATTAATGAACCAATTTGGGTTCCTTTGGAAGTATATAGTTTGTTAATTAACCATATAATATAAAAATACAATGAGACATGGTAATTGTCAAACTATTTAACTAAGAGTTAAATCTAAAAGATAAAGTTAATATAGTGACCCAAACCTATATAAAACCTATTTATTGAGTCGTTTTTGACCTATCCCCACCTTATCATTTAAATAATTTATTTTTGAACCATTATAAATGGAAAATAATTTTATTATAAAATAATATTTCAAGCTTTTCCTAAGGTGCCCCTCACCCCTCTTATAAAAGGGCACTTCTCCCTTATCTATAATTCACACATTCAAAGCAATTTGGCTCGGCCAAACCCTGCCCAAATACCCTCTAAACTGTCCTCCATTCATCCTAGTGGCCTTCCATTAGTCAGAAAACCAACCTAA
The DNA here is from genome assembly GCA_963277665.1 of Viscum album. Lineage (NCBI taxonomy): Eukaryota > Viridiplantae > Streptophyta > Magnoliopsida > Santalales > Viscaceae > Viscum > Viscum album. The sequence continues at coordinate 173,573,696 of OY728165.1, forward strand.
GGAGCCATTTTTATCAAATGAAAAGGAAGAACCCGAAGAAGAGGTAAATATCCCACCACCTCTTTCAAGTTCTTTTCTTCTTCCAGTTCCTTTTTCTTTGTTGTTTCCATTATAAAATAATAAATCCAGTATCTTATATATACTGCAATGATATTATAAATATGTTATAACCAAATTCATTATTCAATCCATCCTTTAAATAGCATGTCACCATACGAGCGTACGTACAGCTTACCATCTCCACGTCGTGGTGTAATAGTTATTCAATACATTATTATTTGGATGCGTATAATAATGATGTGTAATTGATGTAAATAATAAATATAACAAGATAATGATTATTTATATATGATATACCATCCAATTATATATTATTTTAATATCAAAATAAGGATATCTTCACTCGTGCATACGTACGGATTACCGTCTCCACGAACACAATGGGATTCATTCTCCATCATATCCATTCAATAATAAATTTCATTAGATGATTAATAAGAATGTATAAAGACTTAATATAAATATTAATATGAATAAGATACATCCTATCCATAATAAATATTACTTACTTAACAAAGCATATAATGGAAAATGAATCATTAACACCTGAAACGACAATAATACTAAGATATTTTTAACAATGCAATGTTACAAGATCATATATGATATAATATTAATGTATAAGATTCTTGTATAATTTAATAACAATTATTTCACCATTATACTGGAGGTTATCCAACCCTTGTCCAAGGTAAATATCAAGTTAAGGCTTAATTTCACAATCTCTTTATTTTCTGGGTTTGTTTATACGTAATTATCTACCGAGACCTCTTTATCATCAACATCCATGTTTATTAAAAATGTATTTCAAAAAAAAATTACTATTTACTAAACAATGGGTTAATGTAATTTATACCCTTATTTGAACTTATTTGTTTTGAAAGAAATATTTCTGTCATTTTCCAAAAAAGGTACTTTATGACCTTTTCGATAATATTAAGGTAAGAATGTTCTTTTAACTTATACGGCGGGTGCAACTATTTTCTACAATTATAACATCATTGAAGCTCCCCTTACAAGCTTATACGAGTATTTTAAAAATAAATGTTTTCTTCATAATTATGTGACACTTAAAGGATTTCAAAATAGAATGTGATATTTCTCTAAAAAAGGTTTTTATTTCATCTATGTCAACATCCTTTGATGGATTTTAATTTTATTTGAAGTTGATTTATTATGATAAAAAACTTCCATATTGTATTGAAGGTTTTGTGATATGTTTGACTGTGGATGTGAAATTTTTATACCATTCATGTTTAAGGTTAAAGTATTGACATTTCATATCCTAGTTTGAATATAAATGTTTATGTTATATTTCAACCTTTTATTATGAATAATGTATTGGACTTGGTAAGTGATGGGTGGAGCCCACTATTTCTCCTCGATGCATCGGTAGGTCTCATGAGACAACAAGATGTGGAATTGGCCAAGGCATTTCCCAATTTGATATATGGTTTTGGTCGAGGCCGTAATCATTTTTAGACGTCTTGGATGGGGCCTTGACAAAATGTTTCAGAATGTCCGGCATTATACATTCCCTCATTATGAAAATAATATTGATTGTTCAAGTGGTCATTCGACTAGTAGAATACCCATGATTATGTTTTATTATGTAATTATTTACTCATCTCATATTCATACCATGAAAGTATTCATGTTTATTTTTGGTAAAGGCATGTGGTTTCAATTATTCACCATGATTAATATTTATGTTATCTTCTACTATATTTCTTATCCTTACTGAGCATTTGAGCTCACCCCTTTCTTATGATTCATTATCCCAGGATATGATGAAGTTAGTTATGAGTGACTTGCAGGCATAATCTAGGAGGCTTGTATGATTCTAATGGAATAAATCCATGTTGGATTTCTTTTCATGTTGTAGTGTTTAACTTATGTATGAATCTTGTTTCCAATAATACTAAACTGACCAATCTTTCGAGACATGATTCCCTTGTGATCATGCCAATGTTATGTAATAATTCACCGACTCTGGGTAACTAGGGTCGGGTCATTACAATTGGTGTCATAGGAAGTTTAGTAAAAACCTTGGAAACTAGATTTATATAAACTCTGACTAGAGAACAATGCCCTAAGATAGACTTTGAGGATTAGTATAAAAGAACTTCCAAGATTTTTGGTATTTTAGAGATTTTGTGAGTTTTCCAAGCAATACATCCAATTCTGGATACGAGCATGTAGAGGCGGCTCTGGCACAAATGTACCTAGGGGTAAAACCCAAAAAACACCGCTTTAAACTAGACTCGAATGTGAACTGGCGCACGACAATGTGCCTTGATGCACTATTGGTTATGACACTCTCATGAGATTTGTTTAGGATAATTCTCATTTTCATTACAAATCATTATGAAGGATTTACGAATATATACCTCCTCAATGAATATATTTTTATGATTATGGATTATATCCATAAATGGTTCAATTTATGTTAGGTATTTTACAAGTGTGGAATAATTCATTACAATTCATAAACTGACATAGTGTATTCCATTGTATAGAAATGGTGCCCAGTAGAAGGAATGTGAACTCCCACAATATGTATGATTCATAGAGTAAGAAGGATAATATCTTTCATGGTATTAATACAACGTTTAGAAGGGAAATATTCTCCCATGTATTCTCAACATATGAATAAATAGTATCATGTGTTAATAAGATAAGTATATAATTCTATGAAGGCTATGGCTTTGAAGGGATGAAAGAGAAGAAAGGGATGTAACAGAGAAATATGGATAAAGGGAAGAGGGAAAAGAAGGATTTTCGCATATGTGATAACTGTGGAAAGAATCACCTTGGTAAATGCTTGAAGGGAATGAGAGTTTGTTATAAGTGTGGAGAAAAAGGACACCATGTATGTGATTGCAAGGGTTAAAAAAAGTTTCAAATGTACAATGCTTCATCTGCAAGGGGTTATGACACTACACAAATCAATGTCCAAATCATCAGAGTATACCCCAAATGCTGCTATTGGATAATAATAAAGTTACGATACTACCAAAGATGAAGAGGAATGATTAGATTTCTTACGTTGTTATTAAAGTATTGTGTCATTTGAGTATTGTATTAATGATGTACAAATTATAATAATTATAGAGTATATAAGGATTGTACTGTAGTACTGTTTCATTAAGGATTTGAGATTGTGTAAAGCCAAGAAATGTGACTCAGTAGCAGGTTAGTTTTTTGCAAAATATATGATTTATTGAAAGATAAACCATAATATGGTTATGATACCGAGGTGGTAATTTTGGAATAATACTTGATTGATTTGATTATATTATATTAGACATTCTTGACTATCTTGAAAGTGATTAATGATTTGTATATTCCATCATTTTTTGGAGTTTAAAAATTTTTTTGATAGAAGGAGTATATCTAGTATTCTATAAAGAAATAAGGGATCATGAATGTAATCCATAAGGTTTTATGGTAATTCAGGATGTTACAGTGTTTTAAAAGAATACATGATGAAGGTTTTCACATGTTATTACGTGGAAAAATGGATCTTCATTGTGTTTACCTTTCTTATAAATTTTGGATTGTGAGTTTGGACAGAAGTATTTTGGATAATTCTAGTTTGAGATTATTTTTGGATTTCCTAAAAGGACAACCTGGAGGTCGGGCGACAACCCGTCGCGTCCGACAAGGCCGGGAGACTTGAACCTGCAATCAAAGGGCAATAAGGGTGTATCAGCTACCACTGGCCCATGTGATTTCCTAGATTGAATAATATAGTTTTTTAAAGGTCTGGTAGATGAATTATAAATTCATTTTTTTGGAACCCTATACAAATAGGATAAATAGAATATTTTTTTAAGTTCTATTATCTTTTATAGTGGAAGATGAGTTTGTGGTAGAAATTAGGTAAAGGATGGAATTATACTTGTCACACACATATATATATATATATCTTCTCTTATTCTATGAAGAAATTAATTCTTAAATATTATGCAAGGGATCTTAAAACTAAAAATGTGTTATCCTAACACCTTATGTTTTGTTGAACCGATGATATTTTAAATCATCAAAGATTGATGGCTTTGAGGCTCTCAATTCTACAATTTTTTAGACTGATGAACTCAATCACTCCCTATATATGTTTACAATTTCCCTCTACTTATGTGTCTCTAATTTCCACCTTGTTTTCCTAATTGAGATCATAATTTTGTGGTGACTTTTTCATTCCCCTTTTCCTCTTTTTAATACTTAATTTTATTAACCAAATTTCCGATGTGGGTTTTCCCACAAAGGTATTTTCTATTTTCAACCTTTTATTTTTGAATAACAATTTCAAATTATGAGCACAAAATTTATTGGAAGTGGAAAAAATGTAACACCCCTAGATTTCATAGTACATTATTTCTTCAAAGTAATTCAATAACTTTCACTACACGCAACACTGAGTTCAAGCGCACCACAACATACTTAACTAGCCATTCAAAAGTGGTTATGAATAGAATTAACTGAATTTTGAACATTTTATAATCCTTATAATTTTAGAATCCATATTATGAGTTTCTTAGATATAATGTAAGAACAAATTCTTTTTTAGATAAAAGAATTATTTTTCAAAAAATGAAAGTTTACAGCATTTTAATAGTGAACCCTTTTTAAATCCAATATTTGAAACTTTTATATATTAAATTTGACAAAATAAATTTCTTTTTTAAAATCAGGACATAATAATTTAGTTTCAATAAATATTTGGTGTTTTTATGATAACTTTCATACTTAGGTGAATAGTGAAAAATACTATATTTTAACTGAAAACAACCTTTTAATCAAAATAATTTATAGTGTTTAATTATAAATTATAAGGGTTTATAAGTATAATTAGATTATATTTTTACCATTTTATCCAATGATGTCAATTTTAAGTAATTTCACGTTGAAATTGGACATAAACAAGTGTCAATATTTTGATAGTTATTATTTCTTAAAAATACGCATTTTGGTTTTGACAACAGGAATTAATTTTAAATTAATTAATGAAACTTCTATGTTTTGAAATTGGTAAAATGGAAATCATTTTTGAATTCAGAATATCAAAATTATCTTAGGAAGAATTTTATGTATTTTTCTGAAACCATTCCATTTTTGATGAATAGTGAAAAACACAGAGTTATATTTTAAAACCGAATTTTTGTTTAAATAATTATTTATTTTATTTAAATTTATTTTAGGTAAAAATAGATACATAATACCTATATTTGTTCAATGAAATTCATTGGATTCAGTTTATAGTAATTTTAGATATATAAAAACTTTGTTGAACTTTTCACCGTCTTTTACCCACCTCCTAGGAAAATTTGAAAATTCACATAAAACTTAATTTTACAACTTTTGTGAGTTGAATTTAAAAAATTCGAGAGACATGGTTGTTATCAGTAAGTAAAATTTGGTTTAATAAGATAAAAATAATTTTTGGGGAATCGTAACTTTTGACTTTTATTTACCACGGTTAAAATTAAATACAGTAATTAAATGTAAAAATGATATTATTATTACCCTAAAACATGTCTTATTTCTATTGTATATGTTTAATTTGATCAAAAACAACTTAGGAATAAAATATGATCCTTTAGGTCCACTTGGATTAGATTAGGACATTTATTATTATTTTATTTACATAAGAGTTAAAAGATTTAAAAACAATATTTAATAACTAAAACATTTTTAATATATTGTTATACATAAGATAAATTCAATTATAAATATTTATTATAAAGATAAAAATATTTCCTATATAATGGTATTTTATTTGTTATTTTTATACATTAAATAATTAAAATTATTTATGACACATTGATGATGCAGTAATTACCGTATTAATGAAATATTAAAATAATTGATATTATAAATATCAAAATAATAGTAATTTGAGACTTTATATGGATTACACTAATTTTATAGGTTAATATTAAATTTAAGTGATGGTTAGATGAATTTTTTTGAAGTAAAAATGCTGTTATGAATTAAAAAAACAAAATAAAAAATAGTGTCCAAATTGACATAAAAGTGTTTGTTAAAAAACTATTATATTATTAATTGATATTATATTCCAAAAAGTCTAAGGTTCAGCCAAAATACATATATAATGATAGTTGTATCATTAATGAACCACTAGGGGTTTTATTGGAAGTATATAGTATGTTTATTAACTATATAATATAAAAATACAAAGAGACATGGTAAATGTTAAACTATTTAATTAAGAGTTAAATCTAAAAGATAAAGTTAATATACTAACCCAAACCTGTCTAAAACCTATTGGTTGAATGGTTTTCGACCCATCCCCACCTTATCCTATAAAAAATACATTTCGGAGCAATTAGAAACTGAAAATGATTTTATTATAAAATAGTATTTCTATCTTTTCCTAAGGTGCCCCTCACCACTATTATAAAAGGGAACTCCCCCTTATCTCTAATTCACACATTCAAATCCATTTAGCTCGGCCAAAATATGCACATAAAAATCCCTTCTCCACTCTCCACCCTTCATCCTAGAGGCCTTCCTTTCGTCAGAAAGCCAACCTATGTATCCCTTTTGATCAAATCAAAAGGAATAACCCGAAGAAGAGGTAAATATCTCACCACCTCTTTCAAGTTCCTTTCTTCTTCCACTTCCTTTATCTTTGTTGTTTAAATTATAAAATAATAAATCCAGTATCTTATATATACTATGTTTTTATTATAAATATGGTACAACCAAATTCATTATTCTATCCATCCTTTGAATGACATGTCACCATACGTGCGTACGTACGGCTTACCGTCTCCACGTCGTGGTGTAATTGTTATTAAATATATTATTATTTGGATTGGTATAATAATGATGTGTAATTAATCTAAATAATAAATATAACATGATAATGATTCGTTATATATGATATACCATACAATTATATATTATTTTAATATCAAAATAATGATATTGTCGCTCGTGCGTACGTACAGATTTCCTTCTCCACGAACGCGATGAAATTCATTCCCCATCGTATCCATTCAAGACTAATTTTTATTAGATCATTAAAAAATAATGTTTAAATACCTAATATAATTATTAATATGAATAATATACATCCTAATCATAAAAAACATTACTTATGTAAAAAATCATATAAAGGAAAACGAATCGTTAACACCCGAAACGACTATAATACTAGGATATTATTAACAAATCAATGTTAAAGATCATATATGATATCATATTAATGTATATGATTCTTGTATAATTTAATAACAATTATTTAACCATTATACAGGAGGTTAACCTACCATAAACCAATGTAAATTATAATGTAAGGGTTGATTTCACAATCTCTTTATTATCCGAGGTTGTTTATACGTAATTATCTACTAGGACCTCTATATCATCCACATCCATGTTTCTTAAAAATGTATTTCAAAACATTTTTACTATTTACTAGACAATGGGGTAAAGTCATTTATACCATTATTTGACCTTATATGTTTTGAAAGGAATCTTTCTGTAATTTTCCAAATAAGAAAATTTATGACCTTTTCGATAAAATTAAGGTAAGAATGTTTTTTAACATACACGGCGGGTGCAACTATTTTCCACTGTTATAACATTTTCAAAGCTTCCATTACAATATTATAAGAATATTTTCAAAATAAATGTTTTATTCATAATTATGTTACTCTTAAATGATTTCAAAATATAAAGATATATTTCTCTATAAAAGGATTTGATTTCATCTATGTCAACATTCTTTTATAGATTTTAAGTTTATTTGATGTTTATTTATTATGATAAAAAACTTCCATATTGTATTGAAGTTTTTGTGATATGTTTTGAATGTGGAAGTACTATTTTTATACCATTCATGTTTTATGGTTAATGTATTGACATTTCATATTCTAGTATTAATACGAATGATTATGTTATATTTTATTCTTTTCATATGAGGAATGTATTGGACATAGTAAGTGATAGGTGGAGCCCACTATAGATCCCCGATGCATCAGTAGGTCTCATGAGACAATTAGATGTAGAATTTTTTGAGGCCTTTCCCAATTTTATATATTGTTTTGGCCGAGGCCATAATCATTTTTAGACATCTTGGACGAGTCCTTGAAAAAAAGTTTTATAATGTCTGTCATTATTCATTCCCTCATTATGAAAATAATATTGATGGTTCATGTGGTCATTTGATTTATAAAATACCCATGATTATGATTTATTATAGAATTATTTACTCAACTCATATTCCTGCCATAAAAGAATTCATGTTTATTATTGGTAAAGGAATGTGGTTTCAATTATTCACCATACTTAATATTTATGTTATCTTCTACTGTATTGCTTACCCTTACTGAGCGTTTGAGCTCACCCCTTTCTTATGTTTCATTTTCCCAGGATATGAAGAAGTTAGTTATGAGTGACTTGGAGGCATAATCAAGGAGGCTTGGATGTTTATAATGGAATAAATCTATGTTGTTTTTCTTTTAAAGTAGTAAAGTTGAAATTTTGTATGAATTATAGCATCCCGCCATTTTATCACATAAAACATTCCTTACATTTTACAAAACCGAGGATCATTATGGTTTAGTTTCTAGGAAACCAGGAAATTAAAACATGAAAACATAAAATATTCTTATTAAACACTTGAAAGGCTTCTCCTCATGTTCATCCTTGGTTCATTACTACATTTCATATCCTGGGGACATACATCCAATGAAAGGGTGAGCAGAAGGCCCAGTAAGGGAAACAAGAGAAACCATTTTACATGTGAACATGAGATACTTCAATAAGGTCATGGAAAGAACAATAAGGCATGAGAAAGAAATAATGAGATATATCATAATAAAAATAAGATTTTTTATAACTTGAAGATGTGGTTACATCATTTAACATAGAAAATCATGAACATATCACCAAGGTCCATCCCCATGGTGTCATTTGAAAATTACCAAGGTTATTCACCAAGATATCGTGAAAATTGTAATCTCTAGAAGTTACTTCATTACCCAATTCATTGGACTGATATCAGGGCGCACCATTAAATTTTTATTTTATTATCATGTGAGACACATATATCATCATCAAACAGTTCATAAATAACCCATATAGAATAAAATAAATGGGTTTCATTTCATAATCATAACGTTTTAAAAACTGTTTTAATGACACGATCTTTACGTCACATTAAACCCACGGAAGGGGAGAGCGGATTTCATGTTTGTAAATCCCTGAATTTAAAATAGAACATTTTGGTGTATATGTGAATACCCCTTCATAAATAAGAGCTTTGAGTATTCAATTTATAACATAAAATAATTTTGATAGAAGAGAGAGGCATTTTGAGATTAAAATTCTGCAGCATAACGGCTATGTTTCGATGTTTTAGAAAACATTGAAAAGAGAGGGGACATGGGTCAAACAATCATAAATGACCCCTAAAATAGAATAGAGACAGAATAAGAAGGATACATGAACAAGGTAATGAAATTTCAAGGAAATACCATTTGAAATGAAAAACATGAAAGGAAGACAAAAATTATATTTCTCTTATGAAAATTTGGTAGCCTAACAACGTCACTTAAACTACAAAAAAAATGAATTGAAAAGATCAAATAGGGTCCCTAATAATATGAAAATAAGAGTTCAGTATTATAGATATAGAGATCATACCCCAGAATAATTAAAAAGTAACTTGAAAGACTTGACATGAAAGTAGAACTTTGAAAAGAATGAGAAGGGTGAAAGAATGCCCTTAAAAATTCGGCAGCCTAACAGCGTCACTTAAAGTTAAAAAAAATGAATTGGAAAGATCAAATAGGGGCCCTAATCATATGAACATAAGAGTTCAGTATGATAGATATAGAGATCATACCCCAACATAATTAAAAAGGTACTTAAAAGACTTGACATGAGAGTAGAACATTGAAAAGAATGAGAAGGGTGAAAGAATCCCCTTAAAAATTCGGCAGCCTAACGACGCCACTTAAACATTATTAAAACAAATTTATGGGAGCAAGATGGGGTCTCTCATCATATGAACATGAAAAGGGAAATAATATGAATATATAAGAACATCCTCCAACATAAGAACATGGATTATAAAAGAAATGACATAAAAGAGATTACTTGAAAAGAAGAGAGAGGTCAGATCCTTTACCTTAAAACATAACTCTTAAAACTCAATGGTTTGGACATTGAGGGCTTGTGGGAACCATTGGAGGACTCCTTGGGAGGTAAGTGACCAGAACTTCATTGAGGATGGTTTTTGAGTCGAATGGATGAGAGGAGGGCTTGGTATTTATAGGGAAAGTGAGGGGATAAGGTATTAATGGCCAAGGGACACCTCATTAGTGGTTTTGGTAAAACCATGGGCTTGCCCATGGTATTTTCTCATGGTATGAGACAATTGGGACACCTCACACAATAATTCATCCCCTTTAGTTGACCATCCCTTAAAATATCTCATGACATCATCATGACACTTTTATGATGTCATTTTACATACCAAAACCCTAAAACTGTATTTTTACTATTCACTGAAAATTCTACCTTCTCAGAAAAATCCCACAATTTCACATTAACCAAATATCAATGCTCTGATTTCAAAAATTAACTCCATTTTATAAAAATATTTTTATAAATATTTTTAATTTAATTTTTAAATAAATACACTAATCACCGAAAATTCATATTTTCAGAAAAACCCCCAAAAATTACCTAAACATAATATCGATGCACTATGTTCAAAAATAAAATCCTTTTTAAAAAAATAATTTACTAAATATTTTTAATTTAATTCTTAATTAAAAAAAAATATTCACCAGAAAAAACTAATACTTTAATAATAATTTATGAAACTGTTATTTAACCATTTTATAGAATCACATTACATAGTCAAGGTGCCTAGATTATATTAATACTTTATTTAAGTTAAATTATTAATCCATTTGGTCACATTACTAATCATAAACATAAAATCACTATTCATAATTTACTATTCATAAGAAATTATGTTGATCATATTAGACTCTAAATATCGTACTGAACATAATTGCAGAAGACCATTTTTTGAAAATCATTACACATATTTAATTATTTATGGTTTACATAATTTTTTTTTAAATATCCTTTCTCTACAATTCATCAAAAATATGCATACTATATTTATCCGATCATTTGAAAATTCATAAACTTCATCATAAGAAGAAATCCCATTTTTTTAAAAACAAGGGATTACAAAAGGCAGTTACGGTCTCCTTACATAGCCCCTTATCAAACCATTATAGGACCTAAGTGTATGGTGCACTAAGGTGAGAGAATCTGACAGAGGCTCGGCCAACATCGCACGAGTAGTAATTTATATCAGTTTGAACTTCTCGTGATGTCGATTCCATTCTAGCTTCACACGATGATGTTCGGCATGAGTTTCGTCCAGAGCAAATCCCAATGGTGCTACCTCCTTCCCAAGTTTTGTTATATGGGCTTCGATCGGTCCAAGAGTACTGGGTGAGGCCATTGAATCATCTATCTATAATAATTAACCAAGATTACCTATATTTAGATACAATAATCAAAATGATTAATTTACAGCGGTCATATTGTCCAATGGTCATATAACAGTCAAAACCAAACAGTCTCATTTTAATTATACTCATGTTATCAAATGAAACAATTTTTGTTGAGTATAAAAATAAAATAACACATAAAATTAGGAAACATGATTTATTCAAAACATCGGGTTGTTACAATCTTCCCCCCTTATGAAATTGCATCCTCACAATTTTTAAAATTGGGTTTTGAAATTTCATTGAAAGTCCCACATCGGAAAGGGAGTCAGTAAAACTATTACTTTAACAGAAAGAAAGGGAAGTACAAAGGTCACCCAAGTTAACCCACACTAGGATTCCATGTAGGAAAACATGGAAATGGAGGAGAAAACAAAGGGTCAAGTTCTGAGAGAGAGTGATAGAAAACATGATTAGGAGAAAGTTAACCATAAGAAAATCCCAAACTTATGATGTGTGTAAATGGTCTTTGATTACATAGTATTAAACGTAAACCAAAAATGTTTTTGTTTTACATTTCTTTTCATAATTTTAAGGAATTCATTTACCACATAGAACAAAAACGTAAGAAAATATATGTACCTTCATGTAGAGTTTCATCCTTTAATAAGTTTCTACCAAAACTAATCTTTTCACCAAATGATGAGCATTCAAAACTACTTGGTCACATCAAAACACAAGAATCATATTCTAGAGAATCACATAATCTACAAAAGATTAACTATCTATTTCTTATATCTTTAAACATTATCCCAGAAACAGAAAGGGTAAGGTAAAACAACTCTTCAAAAAGAAAGAATCTCATAGGATTAGAAACTAATTTTAAATCTTCAGAGTTCCATTGTACTACCCAAAGTTCATCATAGACCATTCCATAAATAACGGTCCTTAAAATTCCTCAAAATAAACCAAACTAAGATTGAAACCCAAATACAAGAAGGATTTGATAAGATAGTCTTCCAAAATAAACTTCATTGTTCATCTCCAAACAACATCAACCACTCCTAACATCTTATAACAAATGTAGCTAACCTAATCTTATTTTACCCAAGATAGGTTAATCATTCCCATATGTAACCTAAATTACTATAAGTCCACCTTAAATTCATTGATTCTTCAAAATATATGTCAACCTTACTCCTCAATGAAGATAGCGTAGTAATCTATTTATGTCGATCATATAGAGTCCCCAAAATAGTGAATGTCTCCCAATATAATAATCATTTCTTAATACCCTAATCATCTCTGTCATATTAATATGGAAATCGTCGCATTTCCTATCACATTTTTTTGGGACATGTTCTTCCATTTCCCGCCATTAACTATGAAAAAAACTATAATTAGGGGCTTAAATACTTAGCCAATAATCATGAAAATGAAACTTTAAGCATAAAAGGATAAACTTGTAGAATAAAAGTATATCCTAACTTGTAATCCTTTAGTTTCCAATCTAGGTTATCCATGATCATATATTCTTATGTGAATCTTTATTTTATTTTATCTTTGTTCCTTTAATACTGGTTCATACTATGCTTATGAATTGACCAAAGCATATCCCCCGGGAGTGTCGTAGCCAAGATTAAAGGAGGGCCTGTTGTCGTGTACTAGTTCCCATTTGAGTCTAGCTCAAAGCAGTGTTTTCAGGTTTTACCCCTATGTACATCTGTGCCAGAGCCACCTCTACCTGCTCGTATCCATACAGAGATGTATTTGCCTGGCAACCCATTACTCAATACTCACCAAAATACCAGGAATATTTCTTATATATAAACATTTCTATAGGCTTCTTCCAAAAGTTTTCATATCCTAATTTCCACAAATAACTAAACCATCCTTTGATAACAACTATAGAATCCCGCCTTTTATCACATAAAACTTTCCTTACATTGTACAAAACTGAGGATCTTTAAGGTTTAGTGTCTTGGAAACCAGGAACATAAAACATGAAAACATAAAAAATTATTCTTAAAAAATTGAGAGGCTTCTACTCATGTTCATCCTAGGTTCATTACCACATCTCATAACCTGGGGACATACATCAAAAGAAAGGGGGATCATAAGGCCCAGTAAGGGAAACAGGAGAAACATTTTACATGTGAACATGATATACTTCAATAAGGTCATGAAAATAACTTTAAGGAATGAGAAACAAATCATGAGATATATCATAATAGAAATAAAATTTTTCATAACTTCAAGATGTGGATACATCATTTAACATAGAAAATCATGAACATATCACCAAGGACCATCCCTAAGGTGTCATTTGAAAATTACCATGGTTATTCACCAAGATATCGACAAAATTATAATCTCTAGTGGTTACATCATTACCCAATGCATTGGAGCGCTGTCAGGGAGCACCCTTAAATTTACCTTTATTATCATGTGAGCCACATATATCATCATAAAAAAATTCATAAATAACCCATATAGCATAAAATAAATGGGTTTCATTTCATAATCATAACATTTTAAAAACTGCTTTAAAGACATGATCTTTACGTCACTTTAAACCCACGGAAGGGGAGAGCGGGATTCATGTATTTAAATACCAGAATTTAGAATATAATATTTTGGTATATATTTGAATACCCATGTATAAATAAGAGCTTTGATTATTCACTTTATAACAAAAAATAATTTTGAGAGAAGAGAGAGGCATTTTGAGATGAAAATTGGGCAGCATAATGGCTATGTTTTAGGGTTTTAGAAAACAATGAAAAGAGAGGGGACATGGTTAAAACAATCATAAATGACCCATAAAACAGTAGAGATACAGAATAAGAAGGATATATGAACATTGTAATTAAATTTCAAGGAAATACCCTTTGAAATGAAAAACATGAAAGGAAGACAAAAATTAGATTTCTCTTATGAAAATTCGGTAGCCTAACGGCGTCATTTAAACTTCAAAAAAATGAATTGAAAAGATAAAATAGAGTCCCTCATCATATGAACATAATAGTTCAGTATTATTGATATAGATATCATACCCCAACATAATTAAAAATGAACTTGAATGACTTTTCATGAATGTAGAACTTTGAAAAGAATGAGAAGGGTGAAAGAATCCCGTTAAAAATTCGGCAGCCTAACAGTGTCCCTCAAACTTCAACAAAAATGAATTGAAAAGATTAAATAGGGTCCCTCATCATAAGAACATAAGAGTTTAGTATGATATATATATAGATCATACCCCAACATAATTAAAAAAGAACTTTAAATACATGACATGAATGTAGAACTTTGAAAAGAATGAGAAGGGTGAAAGAATCCCCTTAAACATTCGGCAGCCTAACAGTGCCACTTAAACATTCTTAAAACGAATTGATGAGAGCAAGATGGGGTCTCTCATAATATGAAAATGAAATGTGAAGTAATATGAATATTGAATAACATCCTCCAACATAATAACATTCAGTATAAAAGAAATGACATAAAAGAGATTACTTGAAAAGAAGAGAGAGGTCAGATCCCTTACATTAAAACGTAACTCTTAAAACTCAAAGGTTTGGACCTTGAGGGCTTGGGGGCACCTTGGGGGGACTCCGTGAAAGGTAAAGAGACCAAAACTTTGTTGAGGATGGTTTTGATGTCGAATGGATGAGAGGAGGGATTGGAATTTATAGGGAAAGTGAGGGGACAAGGCATTAATGGCCAAGGGACACCTCATTAGTGGTTTTGGCAAAACCATGGGCTTCCCATGGTATTTTACCATGGTATTGGCCACTTGGGACACCTCACACAATAAATAATCCCCTTTAGTCGACCATCGCTTAAAATATATCATGCCATCATCATGACACAGTTATGATGTCACAGTTATGATGTCATTACAAAAGGCAGTTACGGTCTCCTTACATAGCCCCTTATCACACCAGCATAAGACCTAAGTGTAAGGTGTGCTAAGGTGAGAGAATACATGGGAGGATCGACCAACATCGCATGAGTAGTAATTTCTATTAGTTTGAACATCTCATGAAGGTGATTCCGTTTTAGCTTCACACGATGAAGTTCGGCTTGGGTTTGGTCCAGAGCAAAGCCCAGTGGTGCTACCTCCTTCCCAATGTTCAGTTAGATGGGCTTCGATCGGTCGAAGACTACTTGGTGAGGCCATCAAATCTTCTTTCTTTAATAATTAACCAATATTACTTGTATTTAGATACAATAATCAAAACATTTAATTTACAGCAGTCATATTGACCAATGGTCATATAATAGTCAAAACCCAATGGTCTCATTTTAATTATACTCATGTTATCAAACGAAACATTTTTGTTTAGTATAAAAATAAAATAACAGATAAAATTAGAAAACCAGATTTATTCAAAATTTCGGGTCATTACATGAATATTGTTTCCAATAATACTAAACTGATCGGTCTTTCGAGACATGATTTCCTTGTGATTATGGCAATGTTATATAATAATGCACTGACTCTTGGTAACTAGGGTTGGGGCGTAACACTTTTTCTAGAAGCACCACATATAACCTTCTTTATGGATTTGATTAGTGAAGAATAAGAAGGAAATGAGAGTATAAGGATTGATAATGTTTCCATCATTTAGGAATACATTGACTTATGTTTTGAGGAGTTACCTAGACATACCCCCAAAAAAGATATAGAGTACTCTATTGAACTCATACTTGTATCTCATCCTATACCAATGTCCCCATATAGAATGGAAAAATTGAAGCTGGATGAATTAAAGGAATAACTCCAAGATCTTTCAGAGAAGGGGTTTATCCAACTAAGCATGTCTCTTTGAGGAGACCCAATTCTCTTTGTAAAGAATAAGGATATATAAATTCAGCTATGAATTGATTGTAGTGAACTGAATAGGGTCATAGTAAAGATTAAATACCCTCTTCCTAGAATTGGTGACTTATTTCACCAGCTACATGGGGCTCAATTCTTCTCCAAGATAGATCTTTGATCAGGTTATCATCAATTGAGGGTGAAGAAATATGATATTCCAAAGACCGCCTTCAGATCAAGATTTTGGAATTATGAGTTTGTTGTTATGCCTTTTTTCTTGACTAATGCTCCTGCTGTTTTTATTGATTTCATGAATAGAGTCTTTAAGTTCAACATTAACAATTTTTTGGTAGTTTTTATTGACGATATTCTGATATATTTTAAAATTTGGGAGGATCATGAGGTTCATATAAGGGTTATATTACAAACTCTGAGGAAAGAGAGGTTATTTGTAAAGTATAGAAAGTGTGATTTTTTGGTACAACAAGTTGATTTATTTAGGAACATTGTAACCAATAAAGGATTCTCAATTGACCCTACTAAGACAAGGGTTGTGGAGGAGTGGACTCAACCTACAAAAATAACTAAAATTCATAGTTTCCTTGGTTTTTCTTGATATTATAGGTGGTTTGTGAAAATAATTTCTTGAAATTATAACCCATTAACCAATTTTACTTGAAATGGGGTTAATTTCATCTAAATAAAGGAGGGCGAGGAATGTTTACAAGATCTGAAAAAGATATTTTTTATTGCACATGTGTTAACTCTCTCCTCTATTAGAGAATGATTCTTTATTTTTTGTGATGAATCACTAAAATGGATTGGGTGTGTCCTCTTGAAAAATGAAAATGTGATTGCTTATGCATCTAAATAGCTAAATCTTCATGAGTAGAATTATCCTAAGAATTATTTGGAGATGGCTACGATTGTTTTTAAACTGAAGATATGGAGGAACTATCTTTATGGGTGGAAGTGTGATATATACTTATACAATAAATGTTTAAAGTATATTTTCACATAAAATGAACTAAACATGAGACGGAGGAGATTGTTGGAACTTCTTAACCTATGATTATTCAATTCATTATCACCCTAGAAGAGCAAACAAATTTGATAATTAATTAATTAGGAAAGACACTATTGTATTATCAATGATAAGGATTAAAGGTGATTCTTTGATCAATGATCTAGTAAAATTGGACATGGGAATTGTAAGGGAAGGGACATCATCAAGCCCATCCCAAATGATTTCTCAATCTTTATACTATAGAAGATCAAGAAAGCTAAAAAATAAGATCATTTGTTACAAATGAAGTTTGAGGCCGTGAAGGATGTGAAGTTTTTTTAGTTCACTATTGATCAAGAAGGTGTACTGAAATTTTGTAGAAGGATATGTGTTCCATCTATTCTGGAAATAAAGAAGGGGCTGATGGATTAAGCTCATAGATCTACATTCCCAATACATCATGGAAGTACTAAAATGTATAGGGACCTTTTTTATCATTATTTGTGGGATAACATGAAAAGGGATATTGTCGACTATACTACAAGGTGCCTAGTGTGTCAGAAAGTAAAAGGAAGAGAGACAACGTCCTAATGGGGTATTACAACCACTACCCATACCATCATGGAAGGGGGAGAATATCACTATGGATTTTGTCACTGGTCTCTTGAGAAAATCCAATGGAAAAAATGAGATATTGGATATAGTGGAATGTCTCACCAAGACTACACATTTTATCATTGTTCGGGAATATTTCTCTTCTGATCGAATTTTTAGGATTTATGTAAAGGAAGTGGTAATATGGGGTATAACCCTCTACACTATCTGATCATGATATGAGGTTCACATCCAAATTTTGGAGAAGTATTCAACATGCATTGAGTAATGAATTGAATTTTAGTATGACCTATTACCCCCAAACTGATGGCCAGTTTAAAAGGAATATTCAAACACTTGAGAAAAAATTGATAACTTACTCAATATAATTTAATGGGTGAAGAGATAAAAATCTACCATTAGTTTAGTTCTCATACAATAATAGACTCTATTTGAGTATTCAAATGGAACCCTATAAAGCTCTATAATGAAATGAATGTTGAACTCATACATATTGGGATCAAGTTGGTGAGAGAAATATTATTTGGCTTGATCTTGTGCAAGAGATGGAAGAAAATGTTCATTCCATCCAACAACACCTTAAGGCTGGTCAAGGTCAGCAAAAGAGCTATGTTGAAAACTGTCGTAAGGACTTGGAGTTTAATTTTGGTGAAAAAGTATTCCTTATAATTTAACAATGGAATAGAGTCATTCTATTTGGGAAGAATGTGAATCATATCCCTAAGTACATTGGACCCTCTGAAATCCTTGATTGAGTACGAGCAGTGGCCTATCGACAAGATCTTCCACAAAATCGTTCTCAATTTCATGATGTCTTCAAAATATATATCTTGAGGAAGTACATACATAACCATTAACATTTATTGAATCCAATGGTGGTAAAACAAGAACAAGATCTATATTATGAGGAGAAACCAATGGAGATCATAGACCTTAGTGACTAGGTTCTATGAAACAAGAATACTAACCCAGTCAAACTGTTATGGAGGAACCACATGTATAAAAAAGAAATGATTGAACTGGTGGAAACAATGAGGAAGAATTACCCTCACCATTTCTTAATCGAGGGAATGAGATGAAATTTCAGGGATGGAATTACTTTAGGGGGGGAAGAATGTAATAACCCAAACTTTTTGAATGATAATTGTTTCATAAAAATGTGTGTTAAATTATTAATCATCCAAACTATATCTAATTAATAAATAATTAAGTATATTTTAATGAAAACATCGGTTCTCAAATGATTATATTACCATTAGTCAATATGGCTGTTGGAAACTATATGCATAACGTTATGATTATATCTTATAAATTGAAATGTTATTGGTTAATTAATGTAGAAAGAAGATTAGATGACCTCATTAAGTATTATCAGGCATAATGAAGTTCATTTTAGGAACTAGGGAAGGAAGTAGAGTCACTGGACTTCACTCTAAACCAAGACCAATATGAGCCTCATCATGATAATCTTGAACAAAATCACCTACGGGAGAAGTTCAAGTTAGTGGAGATTACCACTCAGGTGATGTTATCTGAGCCACCCCAAGAGTCCATCAACATCGCACACCTTTCCCTTAGGTAGTATGTGGGTGTTTTAAGGGGTAATGATTTAAGTCCCTAGTTATTCAAAATTAAATCCATTTGTTTAAATAAAATTATTATTTCATCATATCTATTTTCAGAATAGCATTGCTTAAAAAATTAGAGATGGAATTTGAAAACATGATTTTTCTGGTAAGAATTTTACTTTTCAGAGTGAAATAAATTATTATAATACACGAATTTATATTAATAATGTTTATTTTAATGAAATAGTCTTATAAAAACCCTACTTTTAATTAAATATGATAAAATAATTTTATTATTTTCAAGTGTCGAAAAATTTTCTATGCGGTTTACTAGGCATTTTCTGTCCACAATTTTTTTTATTAATTAAGTACATTGAGATTTATAAGCTAAATTTATTCTATTTGAATAATTTTTACGATAAAATTAATGTCATTTTTAATTTATATGATTAATATTAGGCTCTAGTGAATTTATGAGAATTTTATAAAATACTTTTTTTCGACGAATTGTTAAAATACAATTATGAGTTTTTGATATGTTTAATGACATCATTAGTACTGTAATAATGATGTAATAATTCTGGTCAACACTTGAGAAATAAAATATTATATGAGGTGTTCCAATTTTCCAATACCATGGAAAAATACAATGGGAATTCCAATGGTTTTTCAAATACCACTAATGAGGGGTCATTGGAAATTAATAAAAAAAATCCACCAGTTTTTCTATAAATACCCACACATTACTACATTAGATTGAATTACCAATTCAATATCCTAGAATATATTATTTTATTTCCTCCCTAAAAGTCCTCAAGCCCCCAAATTTCCAATCTTAGTGTTTTAGAATTCACTCTTCAAGGTCAGGGAATCTTCCAACCCTCTCTTTTCATGCACTCCTTTTAGGTTATTCCTTTTTAATTTATATTTTCTTATGATGGGATATGTCATTACAGATTGACCATACTATCCATATTATATAAAAATGACGATATAATAATTTTCATATCATCAAAACATTTAATGAATTTTTTTGTGATGTCGTTAGGCTGTCGAAATTTCATAAGGGAATTCTCAACTTCTCTTTTCCTTTAAAGTTCTCTTTTATGTGGTATGTCTTTAAAATTTTAATAAAATGTTCTTATTTACATTTTATTCTTTCCCCATATTGTATTATGATTCTATTATGAATGGGTGACCCTTTTCCCCTCTCATTTTAATGTTTTATAAAACCTTGTTTCATACCCGTTAGGCTGCAGAATTTTCTTCTCAAAATCTCTCTCTTTTTGTCAAGAAATTATTATTTTTTCTACATGTGAATACAAAAAACTCATTAATTTCCCAAGAAATTTATCAATAAATAAAAAATATTTACTTAATTATGTAATTGAAAAATATAAAACCCTCATTACAATTACAAGGGTTTTAAATGACATAATGATCATGATTTTAAGCACTTTTCAAAAAGCCGTGATTTTGATATGAAACCCATTTATTTTACTCTCCATGGATTATTTATAAAATTTTTTATGATTAAATATATACCTCATATGAAATTAAATATATATTAAGGGTTAGACCAGATATCGCTCTAATACATTGGGTAAAGAAATTAATCTTTTGAGATTATAAGTTTTACGATACCTAAGTGAATAACCTTGGTAATTTTTATGAAACCTTAGGGATGGACCATGGGGATATGCTTATAAATATCTAAATTAAATTTTGTAGCCACATTTTAAATTTATTATTCATGTTATTATTGTTATTATATACCTCTCTCTCTTACCGTTATGAAAATCCTCATGTTCTTATTGATATCTCTCAACTTCACATGTAAACTTTTTCCCTTATTTTCTCTTACTAGGCCTTATGCCCAACCTTTATTTTGATGTATGTCCTTATGTTATGAAATTACATAAATGTTCATAGGATGAAACTTAAATAATCATTTCACTTAGAATAAAATAATATTTTATGTTTTCATGTATTATGTACCTTATTTATAAAACACTAAACTTTAAAAAATCCTCTATTTGTAAACTATTATATAATGTTATTTAATAAAGAGGTGGGATTATATAGTTGGTATAAAATGATACATTAGTTATTTGTGAAAATTAGTATATAAAAACATTAGGTATAACCCTATAGAAATGTTTAAACATAGGAAAACATACTCGTATTTTAGTGAAATATTAAGTAAGTGGTATCAAAAAAAAGAAATCCATGTCTGGATATGAACAGGTGGACATGGATCTAGAATAGATATACCTAGGGGTAAGGCCTGAAAAAAACTGCTTTTAGCTACACTTTAATGGGAATATGTGCATGAATATAGTTCTTGCTTAACTCCTAGTTTGACACTCATGGGGGATAGTTTTGGTTAATCAAAATCTTTTTATGAATTAATATAAAGGATTTATAGAAAATGTAATTGTTGTTGAAGAATAATATGTTTATGTATGATGCTTTAGGACATAAAAATACTTAAGAGTTATAACATTATTACGTTAAATATGATTATAACTTATTTTTTATACTATTATAAAATGGGGGGAAATAGGAGGAACTGTGACACTGGTGACCACAATATAACTTGCACTGAAGAATCTCTAATGGAATCCAAAATGGAATCTTTCATTAGAATGATAAATCAAATGACTCAAGTTATGGGAAATATCTTGAATCAAACTAAAAGACTGATTTCACCAAGAAGGGATCAACATTCTGTTGAGTCCTTTATGTGTCAATGACCACTAACTTTCATTCTATCTATCAAACCATTGATTATAGAATAATGTTATGTTCTATATAAAAGATATTTTTTGTACTTCATAGTTCTGAACAAGAGAATGTCACCCTAGCTATTTACCGATTCGAGGGGGGAAGCTGATCAATAGAGGGAGCTAATTAAAAACATAAGGCCAAGATGAGATATTTAAGCTATGGAGTGGGATGAGTTTATAGGGATCTTCGTTAATAATTATTTCCCTCATTCGACGAGAATGAAAATGGAGAAGGAATTTATAGAGCTAATGTAAAAGGAGAATGAATTTGTGGGAGGCTATGAGATGAAATTCACAAGGATTTCATGTTACAACTATAGCTTTTTCATGAATCCTAATGGGAAGGTTGATAAATTTATCAGTGGACTAATACCTCATCTACATAAGAATCTAGCCAATCGAGACTACGATAGCTACGAGGAAATCATACGGGGTGCTATGAAGGTCAAATAGAAGTTCAGTGAGACATAGTGGTCTCAAAAATTTAATTAAATGAGAAGAAAAATGGTTCTAATCATGGGGAGGATCATTGATTAGGGAAGAGGAGCAAAGAAATTATAACCTCCTATATGAAATAAATGTGGGAAGAAACATTTAGAGAATTACTAGATCAGTAGTGGGAAGTGTTATAAGTATGGAAGTGATGGCCATATCGCTCGAAATTTTCATAGTGAGGTGAAGACTCAACTTCCCAACACTAATGATAAATGGAAAATGGTTCATGACTTATATGAAGTCCAATACATGTAGTGTGGAAAGCATGGGAACTTTTCCCATTAGTATCCAAAACCAAGGGTAGTTGAGGGGAATCACCATCAGCCTTAGTATAGGAAAAGGGAGAAAGGTCATGCTATTTATATCATTATGGATGAAGTTGAAGTTCCAAATTATGTGGTGGAAAGTACTCTTGTTATTCTTCTAAATCTATCAAGCACTTTGTTTAATTATGGTTCTATGGATTTCTTTATTTCATCCAAGTATGTAAATAATATAGAATCTATCCTTGAACCACTTAAAGCAGTGTTATTATTAAAGACTTCTATAGGGTAAAATAAAAAGTATTTAGAAACTCTTGTATTATCTTTAGTAATTAGAATATTACCACAAATATAATATTCATTCTTATGTTAGAATTAGACATTATATTAGGGCTGGACAATCTCCAAAAGTATAATGATAATATGAAATGTATGAGTAAGGAAATATCAGTAGTCTTGAATGGAAATACTGTAGTTATATTCCAAGGAGAGATATATTGACCCAATCATTGTCTATAAGAACCAGCTATAGACTTTTTTATGGAGTTTACCAGTGAATAAGATGAAGGAAATGAGAGTATAAGGAGTGTGAATGTTCCCATCATTCATGAATACATTGACATATTTCCTAAGTAGTTACCTAGAAATCCCCCAAAAAAGAGGTAGTGTTATCTATTGAGAAAGAGTTTATTTGACTAAGTGTGTCTCCTTGGGGAGATCATATTGTCTTTATGAAGAAGAAGGATGGATCAATGTGGATACACATTGATTATAGAGTTCTGGGAAAGATCACAGTGAAGAACAAATACCCTCTTCCAAAATTTGATGACTTATTTGACCAATGTCGTGGGGCTGAATTCTTCTCTAAGATTGATCATTGATCTAGTTATCATCAGTCAATGGTAAATAAGTATGATATTCCAAATACCTCCCTCTGATAAAGATATGGACATTATGAGTTTTTTTATTCCCTTCAGATTGACTAATGATCCTGCTATTTATATGGATTTGATAAATAGAGTCTTTAAGTTATACATTGATAATTTTGTGGTAGTTTTTATTGATGATATTCTAATATATTCCAAAATTTGGGGGGAGTATGCGGATTATATAAGGGTTATATTTCAAACTCTGAGGAAGGAAAGGTTATTTGGAATGTTTTTGAAGTGTGAGTTTTGGTTACAAAAAGATGCTTTATTTGGGAACATTGTAACCCATGAATGAATATCTATTGACCCTACCAAAACACGGGTTTTGGAGAAGTGGCCTCTAACTAAATCAACAACTCAGATTCTTAGTTTCCTTGGTTTAGTAGGATATTGTAGGAGGTTTGTGAATTTTTTTTCACAAAGTTCTAATCCACTAACCAAGTTAACTCGAAATGGGGTTAAGTTCATCTAGACAAAGGAATGTGAGCAATGTTTACATGAGCTGAAGAAGAGATTGGTTACCACACTTGTGTTAACTCTACCCTCTATTGGAGAAGTATTCATTATTTTTATTGAAACATATATAAAAGGGCCTGGGTGAATCCTCATGAAAAACAAAAAGGTTATTTCTTATGCATATCGACAGCTAAAGTCTCATTAGAAGAGTTATCATACGCATGATCTAAAGATGGTTGTGGCTATTTTTTCTCTAATGATACGGATGAACTATCTTTATAGGGAGATGTGTGATATATGAAATGACTACAAATGTTTAAAGTATATTTTCACATAAAATGAATTGAACATTTGACAAAGGAGATGGTTGAAACTTCATAAATACTGTGATTGTTTAATTCATTATCACCCTAGAAGAGAAAATAATTTCTATAATGCATTAAGTAGGGAAAAAATGGTGAGGATTCACGATGATCCTTTGATCAAATACCTAGTAAAACTATATATGCGAATTTTAAGGGAATGGACATCATAAACCCTATCCAAAATTACTTCTCAAATATATTTACTAAAAAAGATCAAGAAATCATGAAAATAAAATTCTTTATTATAGAAGAAGTTGGAGGCTGTGAAGGATGGTATGTTTCCTGAGTTCAATATTGATAAAAAAGGTGTACTAAAATTTTGTACTAGCCTCCGCGTTCCATATATTCAAGAAATAAATAAGGATCCAATGGGTAATGCTCATTGTTCTACTTTATCTATACATATTGGAATCATTAAAATGTTTAGGGGACTTCGTGATTATTATTTGTGGGATAACATAAAAAGGGATATATTTTAATACACTATAAGGTTCCTGGCATGTCAGCAAGTAAAGGCATAACGACAATATCCTAATGGGGTATTAAAAGAACTACCCATATCAACATGAAAGTGGGAGAATATAACCATGAATATTGTCACTAGTCTCCTAAGAACTTCCAAAGGAAACAATACGATATGAGTTATAGTGGACCATCTAACTAAGAATACCCATTTTATCTCTATTCATAAATATTTCTCTATTCTTTAAATTTCTAGGATTTACATAATAGAAGTGGTAAGGTTACATGGGGTGCCACTCTCTATCATATATGATCATGAACTGAGGATCACATCAAAATTCTGGAGAAGTCTTCAACATGCATTGAGTACTGAATTGAATTTTAGTATGGTCTATCACCCCAAACTAATGGACGTTCTAAAAATACAATTTAAACACGCAAGGACATGCTGAGAACTTGCTCAATTAAATTTAAAGGAGGATGAGATCAAAATCTTCCATCAGTTAAGTTCTTGTACGACAACTATTTCCATTCGAGCATTGAAATGGAACCCTATGATGCTCTATATGGAAAGCAATTTATAACTATTACTTTTTGGGTTGAAACTAGTGAGATAAATATTCTGGGGCCTGATCTTGTGCAAGATATGACAAAAAAATTTAGAGTACAGTTTACTATGCATTTTCTATCCCCTATTATTTTTAATAATTAATTATTTTTAGATATGAAAGTTAAATTTATCATATTTTTAGAATTATTATGATAAAATGAATGTTAATTTTGATTTCAGAATGTCGATATTAGGCTACAATGAATTTATGATAATTTTAAAAAATACTTTAGTTTTTTGTTGAATGGTTAAAATAAAATTATGAGTATTTAGTATGTTTAATGACATCATTAGTGATGTAATAATGATGTAATAAAACTAGTAAAATACTGAGGAATAAAATATGATATGATGTGTCCCAAGTGGCCAATAACATGGTAAAATACCATAGTAAATCCCATTATAATGACCCAAGAATGATGTAGATGAATATGAAATCATTTTAGATGAATATTAAATACATTTTACAAATGAATACCTAAGGACTGTAATAGTTTAGTTTGTTTGGAAACATGTAATATATTCTTATAACATATGAAACACCTTCAACATATCCCAAAAATATTTTCCCCTTTAGTACTACTACTTAAATGATTTCTTTATAACCTAAGGAATGTAAACATAATAAAAGGTGAGCATAAATGCTCAGTAAGGGTATTCAAAGAAGAGATGATCATATGAATGTGAAAACAAGAGAATAAATTTTGAATATCAAAATATTGAGTCATGATATAAATATTAATAGTTTGTAAGGAATAAATAATAAAGGAACATTAACTATGATAACATATCATTAACAAAAACATAAACTTGTGGAAAACACATAATCATAGAAAATAATTTCCATATTATCCAAGGCTCATATCCATGTCCATCATAGCGGACTAAGTCAATTACTGAACCGAGTTCACTCCTCATTCCAGCCTTGTATTAATGATCAAGATTTACTTTCTATTTTATCCCTGAATTACTAAAGCATATTTACATTCCATTCTAGTCATGTTTATCTCATGATATATAAATATTTACATCATGCATTGGAGGGATATATAGGTCTCACCAATCTCATAATTTAGTCATTCTTACATGTGGACCAAAAACATAAATCATTCATCATAGCATAACCCAGTAAATAATATGGTTTTCTTAAACATCATTCCATTATAAAATAATCCATATAAAATTTCATTCCATCATTGACACAATAAAATCATACCAATAATAGGGATAAAAACATAACCTTATTTAAAGAGTTGAATATTAGATGGAAAATAGTTTTTATAAAACACTTAAACTTAATTATTATGGATAATATCCTTTCTTCTACAAAAACATTTTCTTTTCTCAAAAATCCATGAAATTTTAAAAGAAAAGAATTTAGTTGAAAATAAATTAAAAATATTGTAGAGTAAGATTCATGGAAATGATGAAAAAAATTCATTTATGCCATATATGAAAAAAAAACATTATCCTCGTACTTTTTCCAGAAAATTCAAAAAGTAACTCATATGGTAAACAAATGATATATTCCTTACAAACCATGAAGTAAAAGTCAAAATTGTGTAAAAATTAAATTAAACATACATAGAATAATAGTAAAAATTTTATGAACACAATTTTATAAAACATGGAAATGAATGATATATATACCCTCAGTAAATATTTACGTATAAAAAATCCCATAAAAATGAGATTTAAAAATTATCCCTTACCTTAATTCCAATATCCTCTTTATGTACCCAAAACTCTTATATTAATTTGGATGGGTATAATGATGAGTAAATTAATTATACAAAATATGATTATTTAATAATTCAATAAAATATAGGATTGTATAATAATTATATAGAATAATTATCATGTTATATTAATTATTTACATCGATTATACTCATCATTATACCCATCAAAATTAATTATTGTTGAATAATAAATCACACCATGATGTGGAGACAATAATCCAAACATACGCATACATGGTGATATTTTTATTCATAAGATGGATAAAAGGAGGTAGAAGGTTGTCCCATATTTATAATAATGTCTCAAAATTTATAAGATCCTACATTTTTTACTTTATTATTGAAAAATTATAAGAAAAGTAAGTTGAGTATGAAAAGAATTTTGAAAGTGGTGATAAAATAATTAAATATTTTTTGAGTTTCTCCATTTGATTTGTAGAAAAAGGTCTCTATAGGATGGATTTCTGACAAATGTGTGACCTCTATGAGGAAGAGAGGGATATTTGGAGCTTATTTGAGAATAATTTGGAAGAGAAAAGGGGATTTATAGGTTTGGGTAAGTGGGTAGATGTGTTGCCTTTTATAAGAGGGAGGTGGGGAACTTTAGGAAAGTCTTGAGATGTTATTTTATTGAAAATTGATTTTTAAATTCTAATAGCTCCAAAGTAATATATTTTGACGATAATATAAGGATAGTTTTAACTAATTTAAAATAAAAAAATTTAGACATGTGTTTAATTTATATTAAACCTTATCTTTTCAGTTTAAAATTAATTACTCTCTTATAATTTTAATTGAGGTAACTCCATTTTAATCATTAAGAGGCTATTAAGTTTACTTATATGCGGTCAATTTACTAAAATTGGAAATTTAATTTAAATTTTATCATTTTAAAAGCCACTTTTATATTTTAATGGATTTTTATGATTTCTAAATAATTTAAAATGTTATTATTTTATAAAATGTCAATAGTGTAAATTTTTACACTATTTATATCATTGAATTTAAATAAAATCCACAAAAAGATATAACTTAGAATAAAAGAATTTAATAGTCTTATAACATATCATATTCACCTTGAAAAACTATGGATGACATAAATTATTTCATATAATATTTATTTTACTCTTTATAATATCATATTTTTGATATTTCTATTAATAATATAATTAATGTATCACTATTGTGTCAATATTTATGGCAATTATTTAATATCTAAAAATAATAAATAACTTCACATGATATAGATAATTTAATTATATTTTTGGAGAAAGTTTATATTTTACATTTTATCATGTTTATCACTACATTAAAATTATTATACTTCTAATAGATAAGAGAGTGACATGTTGTCACATTGTGTTGTTTTAATTATAATTACATCACTTTCATGAAAAGAAGTCCATTAAATGAATCCATTCCACCCCTTTGGTGATATTGGTCAACTTTAATTCATAAAATATGAATTTTTCAGGTTTAAGGTAATTTTATTATATTTATCATATTGTTTGTTACCCTAACATACCTAATTTACTTTTAAATGTGGTAAATAAAAATTACCATAGTTACTATTCATAAAATTCAAAAAAATAAAATAAAAGTAACCTATTAACATAATTTGGACCCACTGATTCCAAATATTTAATCCATTTTTGAAATTTAAAAACACATAAGTTTTAGTAATTAATTTAAAATTATTCTCATTGTTAGAAAGAGAGAAGTGGTTATTTAATAGTTAAAACATTGCAAAAGATTAAAATGTTTTTACATCTCAAATAAATGTAAAACTTATGCTAATGACATAAATTATATTTAATGATAATAATATATTATATATATACTTTAAAACCAATCAATATTATAATTTATTTACAAAAATTATTTCATTGAAAAAAGTTGTTTTCTATTCAAATTTAGTATAATTTCACTATTCATCAAAATTTTAAACATATCAGAAAAATATAAAAATTCATCCAAAGAAAATTTTTATATCCCTCTTCCAAAAAAGATGTTTTTTATTAAATTAAATATATAAAAGAGCCAAAAACGTGATTTAAAATCGGTGTCCCTTCAAAAGGTGGCAATACTGTATTTTTTAAAAAATATTTCTTTTATCTATGAAAATTGAATTTACTCGCATATCATGACTAGAAAACATATAAGAAGAATTTTAAACATTATATTCAATCTATAAAGAGTGATTTTATTATTTTATAGACTCACTTATTTTCATTTAAATTTGTTTTTATAAGGAATTTAATACTATTCATACCCACCATTATAATGACTAAATTATAATATTTAGTTATCACTTTTACTCTTTATTGAATGAAATTAATAATATAAAAAGAACTTGAAATTGCGTGTAACACAAGTGAAAAATAGTATTGTTTAGACTATAAGATAAAACGTTGGTTCGTATAGCGTAGGATAATCTTGGTGTAGCGTACAACACAAGACATCAATGAAATTAAAAAGAATGCATCTCATAAAATCTTGTGGTGTTATTTTATACCCACTTTAAAATTAATTTCTCCCATGAAATTCATTGGATTTATATAAGGTTTACTACTTGAATGTTTCTTTCATAGAAACCCACATCGTAAAAGGAATACTAAAACATCATTTTAAAAAGAAAAGTTAGAAACATAATAATTACCCAAAGTAACTCATCACCAGGATTCCATATAGAAAAACATAGATGGGATGTGAAAATATTGATATAAGAGAAAAATAAAACCATCAAGTTCTGATGTGGAGAAATAGACAACATGTTTTGGAGAAAGCTAAAAACCAAAAAGCAATAAATCTATGATAATTTAAGGGTCTATATGATTCATTAGATAAGATGATATTAGGATAACATTTTTTGTTTCAAGATTATTTTACTAAAGATGAGGAATTTAGTATGAGAAGAAATAAATGCTTTATTTTAGTACAATCTCACCATTTGTTATTCCTTGAACAATTTCTAATTCATCTTCTATTCAAAGAAATACAGTTTAATTTCTCATTCCTAAAGTGTTTGTTGATCATCCGATCCATAAATAGAATGATAGTTCATTCTATATATCTCAAAAAATATTTTAACACAAGCTATAAAATATGAATAATTCTGATTATAGTGAGATAAAACATTAATTAACAAACATCAACTAATGTTTAACTTAAAATTTTCATATATTGGTAACCTTATAATCCTTTTGAAAGATGAAAATCTAAAACATTAGATAGACGTGGACTAAATATGTTTAACATTTGTCTCATATATCATAAGGTAGTTCATTGTTATCAAATTAAAAACATGTGAATACCTTAATAATGAATTCTCTTGAGTCATGGTAAAAACCTAAATTATCATATATCCTTATTGAAAACAAGCATGTTTTCTTATTATTATGTCCAAAAAGCTATAATATTCAACCAAGATAGCATAACCCACATGTCAATAAATCCTTAACCAGTTCTAAGGTAACTAATATTGTCTAATTATGTTATTCATTTCCAACACACCATTATCCAAATATAATTATCTCAACGTCATGTTCATATTAACGGTCATCCATCCCTAAATCGTGTGTTTTCCAAAAACATCACCTTATTACCTCAATCAATTTTCATGGTTACCAGTACCACTCAATATATACATTCAAATAAATTTGGAAAACCACAATGGTCCACTACAAAGATATTTCATTATTTTATAATACAAAAAAGTGATTCTATAACATTATTTTGGAATCCCATTACATTACACTCAATCATTCCACCACTTGATTTTCATACATAACATCACCAGTAGTGATAACATGTGATTTTAATTTGCCTCTGGAATTAATAGGTTTCTAACATTGATCATCATTGAACACCCTTGGATTAGGGCATTTGGTAGCATAATGCCCCATTTCCATGAACTTGTAGCATTGAAGTGTGGGTGGTGCATTCTCTATAGCCTTTTATCTATTCATATAATTAGCTACCTTTTTATCATTAATACGTCACTCAACTATCCAATGACCTTAATTTCCATACTTAAAAAAATTTCTTGTTCCTTTAATATAGTCTCCAACATGTTTCTTGCCACACTTTGAGCATATGGAAACAGACATATTCTTTTCACCATTGTTTTGAGATTTTCTTTTGAACTACATCTTTTGTTTCTTGTCAAAACAAAGATATTGATATGTAACAAAAAATTATATTTCTACCTTGATAGAACAACTCATAATATCTTCATAGAAACTAAAGTCTCTTATAGCTAATGCCTTTCAAATACTTTGTTTCAATACACTGAAGAATCTATCAAATTTACATTCATGTTGGATGATAAAGCAAAAAGCATACCTTACATGCCTTATGAAATTTTACTCGTATATACCAATGGATTCATCATCCATTTTCATAAGCCCACGGAACTCCTTTTCCATTTCTGATTTAATAATATTAGGAAGTTACTTATTGATAAATTAAATTCTTGAAGTCATCCCATTATAGGGATTCAATTTCATCTTGTTGCCTTGTATTACTAATTAGAGTCAACTACTGGTCCTCATTGCTTTCTAAATGATAAATATCCAAAATGAATTTTTCATGTTCTGAATAGTAAATGATGGAAAATATCTTTTAAATGGTATAGATCCATTGTTCTATAATAATTGGATTAGAAGACCCACTGATAGAAGGTAGATGTTTCCTCATAAAGGATAAACAGAATGTCGTTCCCTCCTCTGCTCATTTGGAAGTCCAGAATGATTCATAACTTCTGTAAATATAGTGATAAGATTTTTCATTCCATCTCCCATAACATTTGTTTTGTTCAAGAGGACAATCATTTCATTTCCCATTTCATTGATCATTAACACGGTTCCTCTAGGTTAATGCCATTATCTAAAACCCAAAACTAATTGTGTAAGAGGAAAAAATCATACAAGGAAAACAACATAATCAAGGAGATGAATTTTCAATCTCAAATATATTAGAGTTAATCATAGTTTTTTCATGACCATTTCCATAATTCTCGGACTGTAACTTATAATAATACATATCCTTATTAAATACCTTTGAAATTTCTCTAGGGATCTCACTAATGTTTTCACGTCCTAGTTTCCAAAGGTTGAATAAAAACATCTTATAATGCTATCTATAATGACCCAAGCATGACATATATGACTATTATATCTTTTTAGATAAATATTCATTACATTATACAAATTGACACAAGAAGACCGTAATAGTTTAGTTCCTTTGTAAACATGGAATACATTCTTCTAACTTGTGAATGATCTTCAATATCTCCCTTAAAGATATTCCCCTTTAGTACTCCTATATAAATGATTTATTTATACCCAAATGAATGAAAACATAAGAAAAGATGATATTAGATTCCCATTAATGGTAAAAAAACAATATATGAACATATTAATGTAAAAACATGAACATAACTTTCGAATATCCAAATCAAGAGTCATGAAATAAATCACAGCAGTTCATAAGGCATAAATCATAAAGAAACATTAACCATGAAAACATAGCATTTGAATAAAACATGAACTATTGGAAAACACATAAGCATAGAAAAAATATTTCCATATTATCCTAGGAACATAGCCAAGACCATCAGAGCAGACTATGTCGATTTATGAACTGAGTTCACTCCTCGTTCCAGCCCTGTATCAATGAACTAGATATACATATCGTTTCAGTCCTATATTACTGAACCATATTTACTTCCCATTACATTAATTTATATCCTGTGAGATATAAATCTTTACCCAATGCATTGGATGTATATATAGGTCTCACCCATCTAATAATAAAATCAGTCTAACATGTGCCACAAAAACATAAATCATTCATCATAGCATAACCAAAGAAATAAAATGGGTCTCTTAAACATCTTTCCATCATAACATAACACATATAAAATTTCATTCAATCATTAACAGAATAAAATAATATTACTAATAGGTATAAAAACATATCCCTATTTAAATAGCATTATCTTAGATGGAAAATAATTTTGATATAACACATGAACTAATTTCTTGAGGATAATATCCATTCTTCATCAAAAACATTTTATTTTCTCAAAATGATACAAAAATATAAATGAAAATAATGTGGTTGAAAATAAAAATGAAATATTGTAGTGGAAGTTTCATGTAAATAAGGTATAAAAATCCATCTATGCCATATAACTTAAAAAAACATTCTCATCGTACATTTTTTTTCGAAAAAAGTCCAAAATTACTTCATAGGGTAAATGAAATAATGATTGCTTACAAACCATGAAGTAAAAGTAAAAATTGGGTCAAAATTAATTTAATCATTAATTGAATAATTGTAAACATTTTATTATTTTTTATAGAAAACGTGGACACGGATGATAAATATATCCCCAGTAAATACTTATGTCTAAATAATATCAGATTAAAATGATATTTCAAAATATTTCCTTACCTTAGGTCATATATCCTTCATAGGTATCTAAACCTACTGTATAATGATTTGAATAATTTTATTGACTTATTATAGAATTATAGTCATTATTATGATATCATATATGATCATATTATCATCTATTTGTTAGTAACATTTCATTGTCACTTGTTATTCAGATATTAATTGCTTTATGTTCTTATGCAAGTTTTGTCAGATAAGTTCATGTTCCACATCTTATGTTATAGTTATATAATTTAAAGAATTATATTAGTATAATATATATCATATTTATTCATTCAATTCATGTATAGAATCATGGTTTAATGAATAACATTTAGAATGAATCACATCGTATCGTAGAGACGGTAGGTCATACGAACGCATGAGTGGCGATATCATTCGCTTAATGGTTAAATGGTATGAAATTTCATGGAATATTTAATATAAAGAATAATTATCATGTTATTTTAATTATGTATATTCATTATACTCATCATTATACCATTCCAAATTATGTATTATTGAATAACAAATTACACCACGGCGTAGAGATGGTAAGACATATGTATGCACACATGGTGATATTGTTATTCACAGGATGGATAAAAGGAAGTATAAGGTTGTACCATAATTATAATAACATCTCATCATGTATAATATATTTAATTTATTACTTTTTTATGGAAAAAACATAAGAATAAGAAGTAGAATAAAATTTGTTTTTTAAAAGAGGTGATAAAACAATTACCTTTTTTTCGAGTATCTCCTTTTGATTTTCATAGAAGGTCTCCATTAGATGAATTTATTCCCAAATTGTGGTCTATAAGAGTAAGGGAGGCATTTTTAGAGCTTATTTTAGAAGACTTTTAATGAGATAAGGGGCTTGAGTGGTGTGGGTAAGGGGGTAGTTGTGGTGTCCCTTTATAAGAGGGAAGAGGGGCACTATAAGAATGTCTTGAAATATTATTTTATTATAAATTGAATTTTTAATTTTAATATAACCAAAGTAATATATTTATAGATTAATATGAGTATAATTCAAAATAATCTCATCCAAAATTATGTTGACATGAATTTATTTTATTTTAAACCATATATTTTTAGTTTACCCTTAATTACGCACTTCTAATTTTAATTTAGGTGATACCATTTTAATTATTAAGTGGCATTTAAGTTTACATATATGGGGTAAATTTCCCATAATTGGAGCATTAATTAAAATTTTGACCTTATCAAAGCCACTTTTTAATTTTAAATGTTTTTTATGATATATAAATAATTTAATAAAATATTATTTTTATAAAATATCAATAGTGTCAATTTATATACTATTCATTTCATTGAATTTAAATAAAATACAAATCGAGAGATAACTTCAAACCAAATCATATAATAGTCTTATAGAATGTCATATTCACCTAAAAAAATCGTGGATGACATAAATTATTTCAAATAATATTTGTTTTACAATTTATAATATAATTTATTTTATATTTCTCTTAATAAAATAAGTATTGTATCACTGTTGTTCTAATATTTATAGTAATTACTTAAAATATAAAAACTCTAAATAAATTCACATGATGATTATAATTTAATTATATGTATAGAGTCTATTTATGTTTGAAGTTTTATATTTTTTATCACTATATTATAATTATTATACTTATAAAAGATAAGAGAGTGACATGTGGTCACTTTCTATTGTTTTAATTATAATTACATCACATTGATGGGAAAAATTACATTAAATGAATAAATTCAGACACTTATGTTATATTTGTCAACATTCATTCATATAGTTGAATTTTGGTTGGTGTTAGGGTAATTTTATTATCTTTATCATATTATTTGTTAACATAATTTACCTGATTTTCCTATAAGTGTGGTAACTAAAAATTATCATAGTTACTATTTATTATATCAAAAAAAACTAACCCATTAACATAATATGGAACCACTGATTTCAAATATGAAATTTCATTTTTCAAATTTCATAACACATAAGTTGCAGTAATTATTTTAAAATTATTCCAATTGTTGAAAAAGAGAACATGTTTTTTAAAAGTTAAAACATTTAAAAAGATTGAAATATTTTTACATCTGAATTCAATGTAAAATTAATGATAATGAAATAAATTATATTGAATGATAAAAATATATTCTATTTATAATTTAAAAACACTCAATAATTTAATTAAATAACATAAATTATTTTGAATGAAAAATGTTGTTTTCTATTAAAATTTAGTATAATTTTACTATTCATCAAAATTTAATACTTATGAAGGAAATATAAAAAATTCATCAAAAGAAAATTTTTATATCCCACAACCAAAGAAGAAGTTTTTTTTTTGTTTAATAGAATATATAAAAGTGTCCAAAACTAGATTTAAAATTGGTTTGTCATCAAAAGGGGGAAATACTGTATTTTTTTTAAAGTACTTACTTTATCTAAAAAATTGAATTTGTTCATATATCATGTATAGAAAACATAGAAGATGAATTTTAAAGATTTAATTGAATCTATAAATAGTGATTTTATTATTTTATAGACTCACTTAATTTCATTTAAATATTTTTTTAGAAGGAAGTTATTTCTATTAATACCCGCCATTATAATGACTAGGATATAATATTTATTTATCACTTGTAATCAATATTGAATGAAATTAATTATATAAAAGGAACTTGAAATTGTGTGTAACACAAGCCAAGAATAGTATTTTGTATACTGCAATCTAAAATTGTGTTGCGTATACCACATGAAAATATATGTGTATTGTACAACACAAGAAATCAATGAAATTAAAAAGAATCTATCTCATAAAATCTCAGGGTGTTACACCCATGGTTTTGTAAATAACACTAATGAGGTGTCCTCATAAATTAATAAAAAACTCCCTCGCTTTTTCTATAAATACCCAGCCATTCCTCCATTATTTTTCATTCCAAAGTCACTATCCATGAAGATATGATAGTATTTACTCATAATGAGTCCTCCTAGGGAGTCCTCCCAAGGTTTCATCAAGCCCCTAGGGTTTTGATCTTAGAGTTTTACAAGTTAATCTTCAAGGTAAGGGAATCTACCACCCTTCTCTTTTCAAGAACTCCTTCTAGGTTATGCCTTTTTAATTTATATTTTCTTATATTGGGATATTTAATTTCATATCCCTCTTAATTTTCATGTTATTTAAAAATGGAGACATACCCATTTTTATCTCATTAACAAATTTTATGAATTTTTATGTGACTCCATTAGGCTGCTGAAATTTCATTAGGGAATTCTCAACTTCTCTTTTCCTTTCAAGTTCTCTTTTTTGTGGAATGTATTTCAAATTTACATAAAATGTTCTTAATTCTATTTTTTTGTGTACCTATAGTATATTATTATTCTTTGATGAGTGGGTTACCCTTTTACTCTCTCTTTTTACTGTTAATAAAACCATGTTTCATACCCGTTATGTTGCATAACTTTCATCTCAAAATATGCCTATTTTTTCTCAAGAAATTATTATATTTTATTTAGGTGAATACACAAACCTCTTTAATTTCTTGGGGAATTCCTCAAGACATAATTTTTTTTTAAATTATTCATCAATTGACATACTTAAAACCTGAATCCTTTTGAGTGGTTTATAAATGACACAATGACCATGTTTTTAAGAACTTTTTAAAATGCCATGATTTTGATATGAAACCCTTTATTTTACTCTCCACGATTTATTTATGAGATGATTTATGATGATATATGTGGATCAATGAATATAAATACATATTAAGGGTGATCTGTAATAGTTCTCCAATGCATTGGGTAAAAAGACTAATCTCTAGAGATGACTAGTTTTATGATTACTTGGTGAATATCCTTGGTAATTTATATGACACCTTGGGGATGGAAGTTGGTGATATTCTTATGAATGATAAATTAAATTTTGTAAAACATTTTCATGTTATGATTCACGTTCTTATTGTTATTATATACCACTTTCTCATGCGTTTATGAAAATTCCACATGTTCTTATTGATATCTCTAATGTTTACATGTAATTTGATTCTCTTGTTTCTCTTACAAGTCCTTATGCTCAAAATTTATTTTTATTTATGTATGCAGGTTATTAGATGAAATTAATTTACAAATAATTAATTTTGAATAAGCCTTTCACATGGAATAGAAGGATCTTTTATGTTTTCATGTATTATGTACCTTATTTCTAAGACATCAGACATTAAAAGATCATCTATTTGTAAAATGATATTTAATGTTATGTAATAAAGAGGCAGGATGCTATAATAAGGAAATAATTTGGTTTAACCTCTCTATAAATTATATCATTAGGGAAATTACCCTCCCTTATGGTGTGAGTAATATCTGAAGCATTACTAATGAAAACATTTCACTTCTTGATAATATAAGTGAGCTACCATGTAGTGCTATTTGTGTCCCATATAAGACTAACAACAATTAGAGAATTAGATTCTATTTCCAAAATATTGTTGTTTTAATTCATGTAAATAAAGATGGAATAGAGGACGATTCGAGTTCCCACCCCAATTGTGTTTCTTTTTCCATAAATTTCCCTAAAACTAATTACCATTAATCATATTTCATCATGAATGTGGCCTCCTCCTCATAGTCCCCATTGAATGCATGACCAGTACACATTATGTTCAAATGTTGACATAGGTAGTTTCAAATTTATCCACCTCGAAACTAGATCAATACCATCGGTTCATGAATGATTGGAAATTAAACCTTTGGCAGCTGCCTTGGACTTGTTTTGTGGATGAGAGAAGTAAGCTCCACAACCAGTGAACAAGAACATATTTTAATCAGGTGAAGAAATCCCTGAATCCCTTCTCTATGATTGTTCCTCAAATCCCAAAAATAAAAAAAATTGAGGAAAATAACATCTGTGAGTCTTGATATCTGAAGCTCTAGCCTCTACACTATGGAACTAGAAAGAGATAAAAACCTAAAAATCCCTGACTTGGTCTGAATCCCCACCTTTTGATTGACTAGATCCCATGAAAAAAGAGCTCACAACCATCAAACAATAAGTTCTAAACTGACTAATCACAAGGATTCTCACAGAACACGAACCTTGAGACCATGAATACCTCCATTATTTGAACATTATCATCAGTTAGAAATGAGTTTTTACGTAACAATCATATTAGAAAGATCATATTTCTTGGGATATCTTTTCACCACAACATGCTCTCCCACATATTTTTCTAATGAGTAGGATGAAATATTTTGAGTTAATCTCAAAGAATTAAATAATCATATTATTTATTTCAAGAAAATTCATATATCAGGTTTATCCAAAATAATAATTATTTCATATAGGATTATCTTATCCACAATATGTGTGGAAACAATAAGACTTTGATAAAGGCTATCATGCAAAAATGAGATCTCAGGCACCATACAACTCATAAAGAAGAGTCTTTATTTGGATTAGTTGTCTTTCCAATACATGATATCACCATTCCCAATCACCCACTGAACCTTATCACCCCTCCATTTGAGGTTCTCTCTCATACATCATGTCGTCCATGAATGATTTCCTAGTCACTCATCCTTGATACTATAAACCTCCCCATGTTTGTTTCTCATGAATCACAGCAATAATTATTTACCATTGATAATGTTCAAGGCCATGTAAACATTAATGTAAAACATATATTTATCCATGCTTCTTATGTTCACCCCCTATAAAAGGATATGCCAAAATCTTCAAAAAAATACCCATGAAATTTTC
The DNA here is from genome assembly GCA_963277665.1 of Viscum album. Lineage (NCBI taxonomy): Eukaryota > Viridiplantae > Streptophyta > Magnoliopsida > Santalales > Viscaceae > Viscum > Viscum album. Next base: position 173,613,602 of record OY728165.1, read on the forward strand.
CCTCACAATTGCATTCCAAAATTAAATTATTAATTATTCTATTATTCTATTGATAGTTCTTATTGGTGACTTCATCATTGAGAAAATTTTGATGGGTGTTAAATTAAGAATTATACTCTCTAACATGATTCTACCACCAAATGATAAAAATCTATTTTTCCTATCAAGGATACGAGCCATGAAATTACTCACCTTCTTATCAATGTGTGACTTTTTGATTCTTCTATACAAAATAAGAGCTAATAATTAATCCATAAAAAGTATCCTCTTCTAAATATCATGTTTTCTATGAATAATTCTTTTGTAGGGGTTCAAATGGTTCTTCAGAATATAAAAAATTCTCTCTTTAAAATTGATACATTTCCCACTCTATCGACTATACATCCCCATCATGTTGTTAAACTAATCAAGTGATATATCCCTACCATTAATAAAGAATAGGATGTCATCCACATAAATCAAATGAGACATTCCAATAGTCCTAGTTATACTCTGGTAGGCATATATAAATCCTTTCATCAATTCATTTTTAATATTTATTGATAGTATCTCCTAGGAAATGATAAAAAGGTTGGAAGGTAGAGGATCTCATTTCCTCAAACCTCGAACAAATTTAAAGAAACCAAAGAACCTCCTAAATAGAAGAACTAAAATCAAAGGTGAATCAAAACACCTAAAATTAGATCATCTGTCCATACATTGAATCCAAACATCTCCTTTGATTTCAGAATGAAACTCAAATCCATGAAGTCGTATTACTTATCCAAATCCACCTTAATAATTATATTATAAAAATACTCTTCCTATTTATGTAATTTACCATCTCCATCACAATCCTGATAGCCACTTAAATGATACCCCCTTCATGAATACATGATATTTTCCCAAGATAATCTGAGTAATTAAATTTGCTAAACACTTATTGATGGTGGTAGAACCAATACTCTGATGTGCTTCCTTTATTTAAGACAAACACAACTTCCTTCATTTATTTATCATATAAAATGGATTACATATCTTTATCCTTCTCATTAGTGAGAGTCCTTTCAATTATGTTGAAGAAATTATCATCCCTTACTCCCCTAAAAATTATATCATCACCTGAAGGAATATTCCATGTAGAAATTTTTTCAAAATGATTCTCAGTAAGTCCTACAACCACATTTATGTCCATGGTGGAAGATCCATAGTCTATCCAAATTTTGATAGCTATATTGACATTTTTATCTTTCATGAAGTCATGAAAGAATCCCATATTCCTATACCCCTCATGGATCAAAATATCCCTTGACTTGTCCAATTTATTTCGGTCTCTTCCACTTTCCAATTGATAATTATTTTTTTCTCCTCTATCATAGAAGAAATATTATTGTCCCATCTATCTTGAAGATTCTCTTCTAAAATGATTTTTTATCTCTTTATCTACTCAAGAATACAATCATTACTGGGCCTATTGTTAATCCAGTTATGAAGGTGATATCATAATCTATTAAATATGTCACTGAGATTATTCCATGCACATCCCTTGTCTGGTTGATCCCACAAACATTTAACCATTCATGATAAAATATCAAACTGAGTTTAGATTTTTGAGAAAAAGAACTTTAGAGATCCTCTTTTTTCTTTTGAGTTGTACCAGAATTGGAGAGTGATCAGATATCCTCCATGGAAGTTGAGAAACCCTGACTAAAGGATAACAGTCAACACCCTAAATATTTCATAAACATCTGGTAAGACTACACCATATACTTTATCCTGTTTTGCATGTTATTACCCTAAGTAAAAAGATTACCCAAAAACCCCATGTCCATCTAATCATTTCATTCTAAAAACACTTTAAAAACATGTATCATATCTGTAGAGTAATCCACTCCCCCTTTCTCTTTGACGGGTTAGTGATTGAATTGAAATCAACACCCAAGAACTAGGGAGGAATCATCAGCGAGAATTTAGATAACAAATTCCACTACTCTACCTTTTCACTCGCTTCATATATTTCATAGATATAGAAAAAATGAGAAATATCATCATCCATTGACACCTTTGAAGTAATATGCTGAGCCTAGACCTCCACCATTTCAGTAGTAATTTTAGTTTTCCAAAATATCCAAACATGATGGTTTTGAGGAGATCCATGCATCGATTTAGGAACCAAGGTTGCTTGAAAAAGACATAATTGGAATATCCTTCTGTTTATGTACACAAATATCTAAAATAGAAGCATGATTATTTAAATATTTTGATGAAATGAAACAATGTTTACTTTTATCCCTTAAGCCCCTTAAATTACATAAAATTAAGATGATCATTACTTATATATATTGTTGACCATTTGGCCCCATGAACTAGAATGAGAATATGATGTAATAGAGTGACTGTCAGTATATTTATCTATAGAGAGGGTCACTAAACCCCCTATCAAGGATAATTCATGACAGATCCCATGAGAACTAGAGACTATTGTATAAGGAGACAACTCATCACCACTTTAGATGAATTCTTAAGGACCACAAATTGATAGTGGGAGCTTATCAAAATAATCAGATAAGTAGGTTCTCTATCAATAATTTTTCTTGTTCATCTTGAGAAAAGTAAATTGGATCTAGAGTAGAATGTTCATCCACTAATGGATGACTCTCTATCCAATTTATTGATTTAGTCTATGTATCCTTTATCCCAAACCATCCTAAGTGTTGAAAGGCTTCATATCTATCCCAAGAGATGCCTCAACAAAATAGAAAGTTCTTCTTCCATTGGCTGACTATCCTTCGCAGAGTAAGAGTCCTTGGGAGTTTGAGATGTGGAGGTTTTATCCACAAGAGTAGAAGGTGACACACTACAAAAAATAAGCATCCGCATTTTGTAAATTCAGAAAAATAACATTGGTTTTTTTCATGTATGAATTACCCATGCGTCGGTTACATTTCCTACACAAGATATTTTATATTTTATATTTTTTTGTTCCTTCAATAAATTTTTTGTGGATTTCATATTTTGGAGTATTTTATTTTGTTTGGGAAGTTTATAAATTGTGGGGATTATAGTCCATATGATATGTGATAATAGAAATATTGAAATTAGTTTGTTTTTGTTATGTTTCTTTTTCATCTCATGTTTCATGGCTTGTATAACCAACACAATGGTATCAGACGTAGCAACCAAGGAATCCCAAAATTTTTGATGTTGGCCACCACAATCTAGCTGCAAGTTTCTATATTTTCTAAATATAACTTTGAAAGGTAGTTTATCCAAATGAAGGAATTTTTCAGATAACATGAACAGTGTGAGATCATCAATGATGGTCATATAGTACCAACTATAGGGGAAGAATCCTCCTTCACAAATGAATAATATTATTCTCTCAAAAATTAAAGGAAGAAATGAAACAAGTCATTGTTCCTCCTCTATAAAGGGTTTGATGAATCAAACATTGAAAATATTTCCTATGTAACATCAAGAACGAAATATTGGGATACCCTTGGAACCATCTTGATGGGTGTTGATCGAGTAGAGCAGGTTCATCTTTAAACACTATGAAAAGAGTTTGATGCAGCACACATAAAGGAATGTGAGAGTATCTATGACTAATTCTCACATTTAATTGTTTTTAATATCAAATTTAATATAAATTCTGAATAAGTGGAATACATTCATTTCATTGAAAATGCACTAGGATATCTAAAAACCAATTTTAAGCATTTTCAGTGGAAATCAACAAATCAAAGGACATGGAAAAAGTGTCTATTGAAGAATTGATGGGATAATTTCAAGTGCATGAGAAATTAATTAAAAATAATGATGTTTCAATGATTGAGAAAGCCTAAGAGTATATGTTCACTCTACAAGAACAAAATAATGGGCATAAACAATTGGGAGGTCATGAAACTAGAAATCATGCAAGTGGTAGAGGTGTGGATACCATCCACACCATCAACAAAATATTAAAAAAATTTACTTGAATTTATAGAAGAGGAAATGGTGGAAGTTTATTCACACATGGTCATGGAAACACAAATAATGTACAATTCCAAAATTATAATAAATTCATCCATTATACTTTTGAGTGTTGGAGAAAAATGGATCATGATGAATGATCCAACTATACTGAAGCGTCTCATGATAAACAAGAAGTCACCACACTCCTCCTAACAGATGAAAAGGCATGTGAATGACAAGATTTTTGTTATCTCAAAATGTGTGGAAGAAAACATATGAGGGGTAAAAAAGAAGTGTTGGAGGAACTCGTAGAATAATTTCATGATGATGTGAGATTTGGAGAGTCATCAAAGATACTTGTGATTAGAAAAGGAAAAATTAAAACCAATCAGAAGAATGGTGAGTGGAATTAAACCTCTAATGTGTATTACATACAAAAAATGAAAAATATTATCATCAGTATAATCCAAATCCTTGATAATTGGTATGCCATTTAGATGGATAACTCCTATATATCTATAAGATATGCTCATAGGAGACTTGTTTCACAATTCCAAATGGAGAAGAATCATATTTTTCTACTTCATATTAACACAATGGCTAAAGAGGGTATCCGTGGACTCATGACCAATGACTCATGGAGATGGAATATTCTCCTTGATAATCTCAATTTCAACAGCCTTAAAATATTATCCTTTTAAATCATTTTGAATGGCTTATTATTAATTGAATTCCCAAATCACCTATGTGTGGCATGTACCCTTGGTAAGAAACAAATTAATATATTCCCATGTGATGTTTCTAGAAGAGAAAAGAAATCACATTAGTTATTTCACAATTATAATTAAAGACCACTAAAAACACCCTCACTTGGAGGTAATAAGTACATTATTACCCCCATTGAGAGCATTGGCAGAATAATTTGTGTGTATTACATAAAAGATAAATATAATACTTTTGCTATCTTTAATATTTTCAAATCTCGTTTTGAAGATGAAAGTGGTCGAAAAATCAAAGTAATCAAATATCACAAAGGTGATGAATACACTTTAAATGCATTTCACGATTTCTATAGGGAACAAGGAATCAAGAAGAAATGAACTGCATGCTACACACCATAAGATAATGGAATTGTATAATAAATTAATTGAATAATACTTGACATGATAAGGACTACGATGAAGGAGAAAGGCCTACCAAAGAGCTTCTCGGAAGAGGACATTGCATGTACTGCCTACCTTCTAAATTAGTGTCCAAACAAGAACATTAGAAATTTGACACCACAAGAGGCATGGAGTGGCTAAAAAATGAGTGTGGTGCACCTAATAATCATTGGTTGTGTTTCCTAAAATAATGTTCTAGAAGAAAGAAGAAGTAATCTTGATGATAATGGAAAAAAGTGCATCTTCATCAGCTACAATGAAGTGTTTAATAAAAAAAATCTCTACAATCCACTAACTAATAAAGTAGTGGTGATTAGAGATGTGATATTTAGTGAGGAAGAAGCTTTTAAATGGAATGATGATGAATTGAAAAAATATATTCCATTCAAAACATAATATCATAAAGAAAGGAATGATCATCCCGATCAAATGCCTGCAACACCATCCTCTGGTGCATCATCAGTCACATAAGTCCAGGAGTACATTCCATCACTCTGGAAAGAACTCCATCAAGTCAAAATTGGGCCAGCTCATCCTCACCCATGGCTCCTATAAAAATAAAATGCTCAGGTGACATCTATGTTAAAACTGAATAGGTACATTTTTTCTCCCTACATGTAGATCATGTACCTTTAACATTTCAGGAATCCATAAGAGAAGAATAATAGGTAATCACTATGAATGAAGAAATTCATTCTATAGAGAAAAATGACACATGGGAGATGACTACACATTCTAATTGATAACAAACCGTTAGTATCAAATTTGTTTATAAGATAAACTGAATTGCTGATGGAGAGATCGATCGTTACAATGCATGGATCGTAGAAAAGGGATATAAATAGAAATACGGTGTAGACTATGATGAATAATTCAATCCTTTTCCCATCTAAATACTTTGAGGATGATTATCCACCTTTATTTCTATGACAGTTGGATGATCTACAAAATGTATGTGAAATATACATTCCTAAATGAAATCTAAAAGAAGTGGTTTATGTTGACCAGCCGAAAGGCTTTGTTATAAAAGGGAAGGAACAGAAGGTGTATTGAATACAGAAAGTTCTCTGTGGGTTTAAGAAATCTCCACATGCTTGGAATGTACACATCAATAATTATATTAATGATAATGGCTTCACCCTTAGTCTATAAGAGCATTCCATTTACATCAAGAAGAATTACATTGGCGATATTCTTATATCATGCATGTATGTTGGTGATTTAATATTTATAGGGAACTACTGACCAATGTTCAATGAATTCATAGAGGCCATGTTTAACATGTTCAAGATGACTGATGGAGGTATCATGTATTTTTTTAATGGGAATATAAGTAAATAAAAAACAAGGCAGTATCTATATATCTGAAAAAAAGTATGTTAATGAATTTATTTAAAAGGTAAAGATAGGAAATTGTGATGCTATAAACATGCCTATAACAGTGAGCTTAAAACTAGGAAAATAAGGATAATGAAGAAGAGTTGACTCGACTATGTTCAAAATATTTATTGGAATCCTATAGTACCTAAAAATCACACAGAAATATATTTTCAACAGTTTTGGGATTCTAAGAAGGTACATGGAAGCACTAACAAAGTTACACTAGATAACTGCAAATATAATCCTTAATCATGTTAATGGAATAGTGTAATTTGGGTTTTTATATTCATATAGTGATGAATAAAATCTATATGGATACTTAGAAAGTGATCGGGGAGGTTAACAAGATGAAATAAAAAGATCCAATGGATATGTATTCATTCATGGAGTGACTGCTTTCACATGGAATTCAAGGAAGCAATGTGTGGCCTCTTTATCCATATTTGAATCAGAGTACGTAGTAGTGTCTTCAACTATTTTTGAAGGAATTTGGTTGAGAAATATGTTAAAGGAGTTGAAACATACACAAGATGGATCCAAATTCATATATATTGATAATAAGATGGAAATCAAACTGGAAAAAAATCTAGTGCAACATGGAAGATGCAAACACATTGATACATGATACCATTTTCTGAGAGATCATGTGAATAATAAAGTGATAAAATTGGATTATTTCTATAATATGGGATAGGTGGATGATATTTTCAAAAATACATTACCAACAAATGAATTCAAACAAATAAGAACAATTCTTGGAATGATTCTAGTTTTGGTTTGAAGGGGAGTGTTGGAAATGAAAACATACAAAAAAATTTGGTTGGTTTTTCAAAGAAAGAGAAATTCCCTATGCATCAATTTCATTTCCTATGCCTGATATTTAATATTTAATATTTTTTATTTGTTCCATCAATAAATGTTATGTGGATGTAATGTTTTGGAGCATTTTTAATTTCTTATAAAAAGTAAATAAATTGTGGGGATTGTAGTCAATATGATCAGCGAGAATATTAATCCTGAAGGAGGTTTCTTTTTATGAAGTTTTTTCTTCTTCTCATGTTTCCAAGGCTGTACATCCAACCCCACACACTTGGACCTGAAGGACCATGAGCATGATCTCCAACCCCCAAATCTAAAAGACTTCATCTTTTAACCCATCACTAATAGGTCATTTAACTTTTGAAGATGAGAAATTCCTGTACACGTGAATGGAATGAACTTGTATAAGAAAAACTTCACATAAATTTGGAAGTGACTTAAGTTGAATGTGTTTCCACAAAGAGAATCCATCACCTGTACATATAAGAATTTGAGAGGTAATCAGAGATTATTGATCATCTTATAAACCAATAATGGTCATTTTGAAACATTTTGGACTTTTATTTTCCTCATCTATGAAAAAACCCAGCAATAGAATCTACCAGAATTTATTAGATTTAATGATTAAATAAAGCTGGAGATCCAGAAACCTTTCCGAGACTGCTGCTAAGAGGGGATGTTTTCTATAAGTAATTTCTGAGGATCAAGTTTTTCCATATATAATAACATTTTAAAAATTACATAAATACTATTTAAGGGAAAAATTTTCCCTATCTAAGTGTTTGTTTTTTAGTCAACTGGGAATGGTAGGATATTATCAAGATAACACCTCAATTGAAATTTATTTTATGAATGTGCTTTCCAAATGAACTCATTCTGAAATTTATTGCCTCTAAGATAGCTATTTTGAAAAGTACATTATTCACAAATATTACGAAGAAGGGTATTTTTAGTAAAGCACATTCATTAAAATTATTCTATTGAAGGAAAATTTCTCACCAGTGCCATTATAAAAATTCCAAGAAGAAGGAAGTTTCTGATAATGTATCTTTCACATCTCTACAAAACACACCTTGAACACTGGTCTATTCCAGTTACCTCCACTCAAGAAGAAGCCTCTCCTATTCTATGTCTTGATCTCCTTCCCATCATTATCCTTTTCCACTAAATACTTCTACCCTCTCTAAGTTCTAGTTATACATGCTCAAATAAGGATCTCACTTCCCAAAAAAGTGTAGATCTAGTTTTTTGAAAACATTTTAGACAAACCATGAAGGTGGATAGTCGATGTTCTAGTTTGACATACTCAAGTTGTGATCCCACTTCCTAGGGAAGCATATATATGGTTTTTCAAAACCATTTTACGCAAACCTTGTAGATTATCAAAAACCCACTACTACTAAGGAATCATCTTTAAACATAGTTCAAAGGTTACCCATCATGAACCTACAGTAATTCAATTCTCAATACCTTTTTTGCTAATCCCTATTCAAAATATCCTATTTGTGAAAGCCCATTAGTAAAACTGCAATACATAATTTTAAAATTAAATTTAATACTTTTTTATTTTATTTAAATAATGTTCATTTTAATTATGATATTAGTTTTTTAGAACCTTATTTGATGTGTTATATCATTTATTTGAGAATTTTATAATATTTCTGTTAAATGTGTTTTAGTTTTTTTTGTTTTATTATATAAATTTATAAAATCTGGTTTATTAAATCATTAGTGTTCAATGGTTTTATTATTTTATGGTCTGATTTGTAATTTTATTATAGTATTTTCATTTCATAAGAATTATTGCATTTTATTTTATATAAATATATTATTTCATTGTATAAAATAAATAAATTAATTAATTTTTAATTAATATAATTATTTCAATTATTAAAATTTATTATTTGTTAGTTAATTAATAATTTTATAATTGACATATTATTTTATTGTAAAAATATATATACAATGGTATGTTAATTTTAATTCTATATTTTATATTTGTGAAATTAATTATTTTTAACTAATTTTAAATGATAAAAACATAAAATCAAGTAATTAAATTTGATAGGTGAGGATAAATTAAAAATGTTGAAAAAGAAAATTTTTTTTATTTAATTTAAATATTAATTGGTAAATCTATTTGTTTTAATTAACATTTATTTGTTTATTATTGTGTTTTATAGTATATATATATAATATTATGTTGTATAAAATAAACATATACTTATATTTTTATTACATGAATATTTTTTGATAAATTATTTCATTGATTTATTCCTGTGCCTACATGTATATTATTTAGTTTTAAAAGATATATTAGTAAATTAATTAGTTATTTTGAAATTAAAATATTATTACAGTGTATGAAATACATATCAATATAATATTTCATTTCAATTAGTACTATAATGTAAATTAATATATTGTTATAATAATCAAACAATATATTATTATTTTATCATTGTATTATAATTAATATATATATTATTTCATTATATATAATATATTATTTGATAATTAATTAGTAATTTACTAATTAATATATTATTACATTGTAAAATATATATATATTAATCAGAAAGTTAATTGTATGTTAGTGAAATTAACTGTTTTGTAAATTTCAATTCTATAGTACACATATATATATTATTGTATTCTATAAAATAAAATTTTGTATATATGTTAATATAATATTACATTGTAACTAAAATATTATTTCTATGTATTTAATATGTTAATATCCTATTCTGTTATGCATCACGATTTCCCATTATCTATATTAATTTCATATTTTCTATACGGATTAGAGGAATTATAATTGAAATAATAATATTAAAATTTTTATGTTTTAAGAGTTATCTGAAGAAATTTCAGTGTATATATTTAACTTCAAATTTAATTTCAAATAACAGTGTCAGAAATATGGCCAAACAAATGTGTGTGTTTTTATATTATGGATGTGAAATAATAGATGATGAATATGGGATATCATTTATTATTGTAACTTCAATATTATTAAATCTTACCGGATGTGATGTGATGAATGCAATTGATAATATAATTCATGATCGATTGAAGCTTGGTAGGAATCAGTGTATATCATCTGTTAATTCTAGATTCCCTCAAACATAAGATAATCTGTATTATATACATCATCATTTGGTTGATGAACATGATTTGAGGATTTCTTATGATATATATCAAGAGCATGGAAGGATTTGTCTGATGAAATAATATATTGATGATATTACAATTGAAGATACCACCAAAATTTAACAAAACATATCAGATGATGGTGGAGTTTCTAAGGGGTAAGTTTTAAACATTTGATCCATTTTTTATGTTGGATATAATGTTGAAAATTAATGTTGATAAAAGATAATCATTAAGATGATAGTATATATAGATGCAATTATAACATCTATTTTTGAAGCTAATACACATATGGGTGTGATAAATGATGAAAATGTTGATCATTTGGAGGATGAGAATGAGGAAGTATAGGAAAGAGAAGATGAGATAATGATAGCCAATGATTTAGAAATAAAACAAGAATGATCAGTGAATACATCAAATTATATTACATAAGTGGTTTCAGAGTTTGATTGGGAAGTATTGACACCAATAAATGAGTTCCCAAGTATTTTACAACAAAGGAATATTGGAAGGAGTGATGATGAGTTGTATACTGGAAGGAAATTTTAAAGAAAATATTCTTTACAAATAGTAATGAATAATTACCATGTGAAGTGTAATTATAATTATATCAGAAATGAGTCTATAAGGCTGACATTTTTTATAAAATGTAAATAGTTTGGTGACATAAGAAAGATGTGTTTGTGAGCTACCATTGTCAGAAATCTAACTTATTAGAAAATTACAAAATTTTCCAGAACACATACTTGTATGAATCCAAGATTGATTAAATTACATAGACACCTTGACTCGATATTCGTATACTCTATTATTGTTGATATGATTAGAGTTAATCATGATGTTCTTGTAGAGTTAATATAGGAATGTATGGAGAGTGAATATGGATATAAAAACTCATATAAGAAGGCAAGGGCTATGAATTAGAAAGCTATTAAGAAGGTTTATGGAGATTTGAAACATCATTTCAAGTGTTTCCTTGTTGGATTGGGTTATTAGTTAAATCTGGCTAGGTTTTTTATCAATTTGAAATAGTGGAGAACATGGTGAACAATCATTTCTCTGCAGACAAATTCCAATTTCATCAGATATTCTAGGCATTCCTTCCTTGCATCACATCAATAATCCACTGTAAAATAATAATACAAGTTGATGGCAGTTTTCTATATGGAATTTATAATAGTGTTCTCTTGATTTATTCTAGTCATGATGGAAATATAAGTCTCATTCCACTAGAATTTTCAATAGTATCGAATGATAATTTGGACTCATGAAGGTTTTTTTATCATTTATGTGTGTTCATGTCACACATAAGACTGGGATATTCCTTATTTCATATCATCATAATTATATCAAAGAAGAAATGAATATCTAGGATTATTTTTTTTACCCATATTCCTACAATCATTATAGAGTGATAAATATTAAAATAAATATATGGAAAAAATTCATGATGACAACGTGAAAAAAGAAATCATCAACATAGGTATTAGATCAAATTTTCTTCATATTTGGAACATATTTTTATTTTATATCAATGTGAACTTTTTTAAATTTTTATCACATTACTTTATATAATATGAACCAATAAAATAGGTTTTTCTCCAAATACTAGATGAAATCATATCAATAAATTAGGATGTCTATAAGTACATGATTCACATCCCAAAGAAAAATTTGTCATTGGTATTTGATGAAGGGATGAGATATGGGAAAGTGGATATTTTTTTTTGAATGTATTAATGGAATCTTCAAGTGGGTTAGAAAATTTACATTCACTTGTATTATTTCTCATACATTTTATGGATTCATCAAATACTTTGTTGATAGACCATAAGATGTTGAGAATGGAATTATATTGGTTCATTGATACTCGAGAAGTTTTTGAAAGGATCTTGAGGTTTATAAAACTCATTCTAAATCATATTAGGTGTTCTTATTTCAATGTATGGGTTGTCAGGTTAATGTTGGAGAGGTACAGGATGGTCGGGTGATGACATTTTTTTTAAGAGACGAACCTGTGAATGTGGTAACTTCCAAGCATAAAAGATTCCTATCACACATTTACTTGCAACATGTGCTTGTATTCACCTATCATAGGGGAGTTATATTGATACAATGTATAGAATCAACACATTTTTGAATTTATACAATGGATATTGTAGATAAATTAGAGATGATCGGTATTGAACTACTATATGCATCTTCCAAATGTTGTTCTGAATCCATCAACGATGTCTTGTAAAGGTCATCTGAAATACAAACGCATGGGAAATGATGTGGGTTAGACTCAGGAGAACATGATACAACAATGATTTTGAAGTTGTAGGGAAGAGTTAACTAATTTTATATAGTGTCTTCATAATGTTAACATGGATGGATCATCGTCATGCCCTACTTGATTTTTTACTATAGGTTGACTTTTGAAATTTTTTATTTTCCATGTATAAATGTTTATTGGATGAAGAAATTTCAATATCTTAATTTTTATTCCACTCAATATAAATATTATTTAAAATATTTATATGTTTATCATTTATTTATCAATTTACATAGATGGAATCCACATATCTACATCCAAGACCATAGGATCCATCTCTTCTTATTGAGGAAATTGAGCATATATCACAGTATTTATGGGATAGTGGTGAAGATCTGATATTGAAAGTCTGAAGGGACCATAGCATTCACCACGAGAGGCCACCTGATCTTATCATACCTTATTTTCATTAGTATAGGTTATATAGGTTGAGAATGTCTGGGTATATACCCTATAATGACCCATAATTTACATACATTGTTATTACTTTAGAGTTGAAGAATACTTATTACAACATATAACAAAACCATGAAAGGACCATATAGGTATAATATCTTTAGAAACTGGGAAACATAAACAAATGGTTCCTAAAATCAACTACATTGTCTCCCGTTTCATTCATCAAATCTAGAGTCCCTTTTTGGCATATCCTATTTAATATCCTTCTTCCTGACCTGGGGAAAAGAAAACATACAAAAGGGTGAGCTCCAATGCTCAGTAAGGGTAAACAAAAGAAATATCAGTCATATCATAATCATAAGAACATAACCTTTTGAAAATATCAACCTGCAAAAGAGTTTATAATATCAGGTCATGGGATAAATCCAAGTAATGAAAATTAATCCCAAATAATCATAACATAAAACATGAAACTTTGTGGAATACACACATAATCATAAAAAATCATTTCATATTAGTCAAGGCACATTTCGAAGACCATCATAGAGGACAGAGTCCATTACTGATCTGAGTTCACTCCTCGTTCCAGTCCTGTATCACTGAACCGGTTTAACTTGTCGTTCCGGCCATGTCTATATCATGAGATATAAATCGTTACCCAATACATTGGAGGGAGATATAGTTCCCACCCATCTCATAATGAAACCATTCTTATGTGTGCCACAAAATCATAAATCATACATCATAGTATAACCCATGTAATAAAAATGGGATTCTTAAACATCATGCCATCATAACATAACCCATATAAGATAAAAGGACATCATAAAATTAATTCCATAATAAAACTATCAAATCAATGTAAAAATAGGGATAGAAACAGAACCCTGTTATATCTTAGATGGAAAATAATATTGATAAAAAACTTGAACTCCATTCTTGAGGAAAATATCCTTTCTACTTCAAAAACATTTTTCCTTTCTTAACATGTCATACAATTTTAAACTAAAAGAAGTTGATTAAAAATAAACTTGAAAACTTCTAAAGTAAGCTTCTTGGAAATAATTTTCTAAAAATCCATTCATGCCGTATAAGTTACAAAACATACTTCCTGTACTTTGGCCGAAAAAGTCAAAAAGTACCTCGTACGAAAAACGACAAAAGATTCCTTTCATATCTTTTACTAAAAACTAACCAAAAGGAAAAATTGGATTTAAAAAAATTTAGGAGGATGGAAATATTATTACATATTGAGGTAACATGGATGTGGATGATAAAATAAACCCCAGTAAATACCAAAGTACAAACAATCTCGGATAAAAATGAGATTGTGAGATTTTCCCTTACCTTAGGTCTGATATGCTTCGTATGAATCCAAAACTCCTGTAATATGGTTTAAATAATATTAATTGACTTATTATTGAATCATATTCATTGTTATGATATCATAAATGGTCATATTTGTATCTTCTTAGTAGTAATATTTCATTGCTACTTGTTATTCGGGTGTTTATTGCTTTCTGTTTTTATGCGTGTTTTGTCGAATAAATTCTTATTCCTCTTTATAGGATATAGATACATCATTTACATAATGTTATTACTGTAATATATATAATATTCATTCTATAATTTCATTTATATAATCATTATTCAATTGTGATCATATAGAACGAGTCACATCACATCGTGGAGACGGTAGGCCGTATGTACGCACGAGCGATGATATCATTCCCATGATCGTGGAATTATATTGAAGTGTATGTATAATAATTAAAAATTAATACCAATTTACAATAATCATATACAGTTATTTATTTACACCATTATATCCATCCAAGTAAGTTGGTGGTGGAAAACATATTACACCACGGCGCGGAGACGATATTCTGTACGTACGCATGCACGGTGATTTTGTTTACCATAGGATTGATAAGAGGTGAAATAAGGTTGTTTCAATTTTATAATAACATATCAGTATATGAGGGATTCTTATGTTATTACCTCATAATGAAACAACTAAAGAAGATGGACTAGAAGAAGAATGGAACTTGAAGAAAACGGTAGAAGGTATTACCTCTTCTTCGAAGTGCCTCCTTTAAACTTTCTCTTAGGGCCCTAGAGTTGGTCTTTTGAGAAGACCAGTACCTCTGGTAGGTTTCTAAGGAACTGGGGATGTGAAATTGGTAGGGTTTGGCCGAGCCTGAAGTTTCAAAGTGGTGTGAGGAGGTGAGGGAGGAGGTTCCCTTTTATAAGGGAGGAGAGGGGCACCTTTGCAAAGTGTGAAAATATTATTTTATTATAAACTTATATTCGGTTTCAAAAGGTCAAAAAATAATTAAAGATGAAGATAAGATTACTCATGGTAGAAATAAAATAATCCACTCATAATTGGACATGTTTTGGAAAATATTTTAATCATTATAATCTTATTTATTTAAATCATTTATTAATGAGGTAAATACTGCATCATTATTGTGTGATAAATAATTTAATTTATTTGATGTCTAAAAATTAAAAAAATACCAACATGTAGGAAATATTTTTAGATTTGAAATGAATATTTATAGTTTAAAAGATAATTTATATATCCTCTTATAAATGTTAATTACTAAAGGATTGTTTTGTTAATGCCAATTTTGTCTTTACATTAAATTAATTAATCTAATGTGTCATTGTCATTCATAAGTGGTTCCATGGGGTCCCAAAATCAACCCAAGGATGCCCATGGTCGGCCATTACTCATCCAATAAGGTTTGGACAAGTGTTAAGGGAATTTTGAGTTATTATAATTTTCTTTTATCCTTTAATTACCCTATTTACTTTTAACCGTGGTAAATAAAAGTAAAAAGATACTATTCAACCAAAATTAATTTTATCTAACTAAACCAAATTTACTCCTTGATATTAACATTGTCTCTCAGATTTTAGAAATTCATCTCACAGAAGTGGTAAAATTAAGTTTTATGAACAATCGCAAAAGCTCCTAGGAGGTGGGTAAAAGATGGTAAAAAGTTCAATACAATTTTTATAAATTTAAAATTATTATAAAATGACTCCAATGAATTTAATTGAACATATATAAGTATTATGTACCCATTTTTACCTAAAATAAATTTAAATCAAATAAATTATTATTTAATTAAAAAGTCCGTTTTAACCAAAAACTCAGTGTTTTCACTATTCATCAAAAATTGAAGTTTTTCAGAAAAATACCAAAAATTCAGCCTAAGCTATATTTGATATTCCGAATTCAAAAATGATGTCTATTTTTCCAAAATCAAAAAATATTAGTGGAATTAATTAATTTTAAAAGTAATTCCTATTATCAAAACAAATAGTGTGTTTTTAAGAAGCAATATCTATCAAAAGATCATCACTTTTTTATGTCTAATTTCAAAGTGAAATTAATTCCAATGAACAACATTGGATTGAATGGTAAAAATATATTCTAATTACACTTTAAAACCAATTAAAAAGATAATATAGACATATAAATTATTGTGATGAAAAAAGTTGTTTTTATTTAAAATATAGCTTGTTTTTACTATTCATCAAAATATTAAAGTTACTAGAATAATATGAAAATTTTATCCAAAGTAAATTTTTATATCCTGACTCCATAGAAGAATTTTATTTTGTCATATTGAACTAATAAACATGTGAAAAACTAGATTTAAAAAGTGTGCACCATCAAAAGGCGGTAAAACTGCATTTTCTTAAAAATACTTCTTTTATCCAAAATACTGATTTTGATTTCATACCTCAGTCAAGAAAATGTGTAAGATGATTTATAATTTTATAAAATTTAAAATTCAGTTAATACTATTCATAATAGCTAGTTCATAATATTACAATAATATATCATTGTTTAATGAAACTCGGTATTACGTACTACACACACTATTGAGGAAGGTTGTGATTGCGTGTAACGCAATCCAAGCTAGTGTTATGTGCAGTGAAATATTCCTTTGCATATAACATAATACATAAAAAAATATATACTTCTCATAAAATATCAAGGTGTTACATTTTACCCACCTTAAAATTAATTTTTCCCTCAAAATTCGTCACTTTGTAACAAACAGATGAGGATACCTCTCCCCCATCAAATCCTCAAGCTCCAATGTAGCTTCTTCTAATTGGTGGTTCCTCCATAAAACATTTACCAAGAGAGTGGTCTTGTTCCGTAGAACTTTTTCTCTACAATCTAGAATCTCTATAGGTTTTTCTTCATAAGAAATATCTTTCTCTAGCGGTACAACTTCTGAGCTTAGTACATGTGCAGGATCATGTATATACTTTCTTATGAGAGATAAGTGGAACACATCATGAACTTGAGAGAGATTCTGTGGAAGCCCCAATTGATAAGATACCTTCTCAACACGATCCAGTATTTTGAAAGGACTGATATACCTAGGGCTCAGCTTTGCCTTCTTCCCGAATCTCATTACTCTCTTCCAAGGAGATATTCGTGAGAACACTTTATCACCCACTTCAAACTCTAGGTCTTTTCTTCGGTTGCCAGCATAAATTTTTTGTCGACTTTGAGCTGCTCTTATATGTTTTTGAATAGATCAGACTTTTTCTGCCATCTCATAAACAAGATTATGTCCTAATAGCCTTCTGTCCCCAACTTCATCCAAAAAAGTTGGAGTTCTGCATTTCTTTCCATATAGATCTTCATAAGGAGACATCTGAATACTGGAGTGAAAGCTATTATTATAGGAAAATTCCACCGAAGGTAGGTGTTGATCCCAAACACCTTTGAAATCCATAGAGCAAGCACTTAACATGTCTTCTAGAGTTTGAATTGTCATCTCAGACTGACCGTCTATTTGAGGATGATAAGCAGTGCTGAAACTCAACTTTGTATATAGAGTATGCTGAAGACTTCTCCAGAACATCAAGGTAAACCTTGGATCCCAATCAGATATAATGGAAAGTGTTACTCCATGCAATCTTACCACTTCCTTTACATAAATCCTAGAAAGCTGATCCAGAGATAAATCTTCCCTAATAGCAATGACGTCTGCCGACTTCGTAAGACGGTCAACTATAACCCAGATAGCATTATTGCTTTTGGATGTTTTAGGAAGTCTAGTGATAAAGCCCATTGTGATGTTTTCCCATTTCCATTCTAGTATGGGTAATGGTTATAACATCCCTTTATACTTCTGTCTCATAGCTTTAACTTGCTGTAAAACCATGCATCGAGAGACATATTCAGCCACATCTCTTTTCAGGCCATCCCACCAGACGTACTCTTTCTAGTCCCTATACATCTTTGTACATACAGGATGAATAGATAATGAAGAACTATGAGCTTCATCCAGAAACTCCTTCTTTAATTTAGGGATTGGAGAAACACAAACCCGATTCCTGAACCTTATTATCCCATCACAATCAAGGTTTAATTCAGGAACATTTCTCACCTTCTATTATAACTCTACATCTTCTTGTTGTTCCTCTTTAATCATCACATGTATAGATGATTGAACATTCATTTGAGAAAGATAAGATTTTTCCCCTTCCATTATAAATCCAAGATCCATCCTTTGTAAATCCATAAATATTGGATCTTTTGTGATCCTCATCATGGATAAGCTAGCATGGTCTTGTCGACTTAATGTGTCTGCCACCTTGTTTGCTTTCCCAGGGTTGTAAGGAATTGAGCAGTCGTAATCCTTAATCAGCTCCAACCATCTTCTTTGGTACATATTCAGATCCTTTTGTGTGAAAATATACTTTAAAATTTTGTGATCAGTATTAATATCACACCTTTCACAATAAAGACAATGCCTCCAAATATTTAATGCAAATATTACCGCAGCTAACTCCAAATAATGAGTTGGGTAATTTTTCACATTAATTTTCAACTGTCGTGAGGCATAAGCTATCACCATATCGTTTTTCATGAGAACACACCCCAATCCCTTCTTGGATGTGTCACTGTAGATCACAAACCATTCTCCACTACAAGGCATTGTGAGCACAGGTTCACTTAATAGCCTTCTTTTCAACTCCTTGAAATTCTCTTCACATTCCTCCGTCCACACGAAATTAACACCTTTTCAAGTCAACCTGGTGAGTGTATTAGATAATAGTGAAAAATCTTTCACAAAACATCGATAATATCCAGCCAAACCAAGAAAACATTGGATCTCAGTTATTGTTGTTGGTCTCGACCATCTTTCGATAACCACTATTTTGGCTAGATCCACAGATATCCCCTCTTTTGAGATTATGTGACCCAAAATTCCAAATTTTTTAAGCCAAAATTCACACTTGGTAAATTTGGCATAAAGCTTCTCCTTTCACAGGGTCTTCAATACAATTCTCAAGTGATATTAATGTTCTTTCTTTCTCTTTGAATAACATGAATATCGTCTATAAATACTACCACAAACTGATCAAGATAATCTATAAAGACTATATTCATCAGATCCATGAAGATAGTAGGGGAATTAGTAAGACCAAATGGCATCAATATAAATTCATAGTGTCTACACCTTGTACAGAATGTCGTTTTTGGTATATCCTCCCTTTTGACCCTTAATTGATGATACCCTGAATGAAGATCAATCTTGGAAAAGTATTGAGCTCCACATAATGGGCAAATATGTCATCAATTTGTGGGAGAGGATATTTTTTCTTGATCGTGATCTTGTTAAGTTATCGATAAACAATGCAGAGTCTCATTGATCCATATTTCTTCTAAACAAACAGAATAGGTGCTCCCCAAGGTGATGCACTAGTGCATATGAATCCTTTATCAAGATTCTCTTGGAGTTTCTTCATCAATTCCTGCAACTCAATTGGGGCCATTCAATAAGGTGTCTATGAAATAGTCAAAGCACCAGGAATGAGTCATATTGAAAACACAACTTCACAATTTGGTGGAAGACCCGGAAATTCCTCTAGAAAGAAATCACCAAACTCCCGTACAATGGTCATATTCTTAACTGTGAGTTTCTCACCAACCATTTGAGATCAATAACCTTAATTTATTGGAATCAAGAGCCATAAGATGGAATAAATTTCCTTTGGAAGGTTATATTCATCCTTGAATCGATATACGATCATAGATTGATTCGGAATATTAAATGTGATTTCCCTTCTTTGGCAATTTATATGATCTCTGTATAAATAAATCCAATCCCTGCTAAGAATCACATAAAATTCAACTATAGGAAGGACACAAGATTTCTAGGAAGCACATTCCCACAAACATCAATCGGATAAGAATTATAATCTTTTGATGGGACTGTTGTTCCATTAGTAATTGTCACAGCTAACTCAACATCTAATGGTTGAGGTAATATGGCGATACCCTTAGAAAATTCTTTAGAAATAAAAGAGTGGGTAGATCCAGAATCCAAAAAAAATTCTACTTTAGAGTGGATGGTAAGTGTACCTTTCACCACTTCATTATCGAACTCCACATCTCCGATAGTAATTTCATGTGACATTCCTTTGTCTTTGGCCTTGAGAGTTTGTTGATGTCGATCATCATCAACAACCCTTGGATTTGGGAATTTATTGAAATAATGCCCCATCTCTTTGCACTTGAAACATTGAAGTGTAGGAGGTGCATTTTGTGTGTCCCTTTATTTTTTCACATCATTAGACATCATATTCCCATTATTTCGACATTCAACTGCTCGATGACCTTCTTTTCCACACAGAAAACATTTTCTTGTACCTTTAAGACAATTAACTCCATGTTTATTTCCACAATTTGAGCATAAAAGAAAAACTCCTCTTAATTTTAGTGTGGTCTTTATATTTTCCTTTGAATTTCATTTTCCTCTTCTTATCCAACCCATATGACTGATGGGTTACTCCAATATACATCTGAACCTTGAGAGCACATCGAACAATTTCCTCGTGGCTATTGATGTCCCTTATGGAAAACGCCCTTCGATGACTTGGTTTTAAGCCACCAAAGAATCGATCGATTTTACTCTCAGGTTGGATAATAATTCCAAAAGAATACCTTGAAGGTATTGTAAAATTAGCTTCATAAGTACCAACCGATTCATCATCTTTTTGCTTCAGTTTGAGAAACTCCTTCTCCATCTTTGTTCGGAGAATACGAGGTAACTACTTATTGAAAAATAAGTTCTTGAACTCCTCCCATTCCATGGAATCAATTTCATCTCTTTGCCTCGTATTGTTGATAAGATTCCACCATTAATCAACATCACCTTCCAAATGATACACTAAAAAGATGACTTTTTCATGTTCAGAACATTGTAGAACTGAAAATATCTTTTCAGTGGTACTAATCCATTGTTCAGCTACTAATGGATCAAAAGACCCGCTGAATGAAGGTGGACTCTACCTCATGAAGGATTCAACAGAATGTTTCTCCTTCCTTTGCTCGTTTGGAAGTCCTTCATGGTTCATAACTTGAGAAATTTGTGTGAGCATGGCTACAAGATTTTTCATTCCAACTCCCATAACATTTGGTTGCTCAGGAGGACAATCATTGCATTTCCCATCACATTCAACATTAACACGGTTCCTTCGAGTTCCGTCCATTTACTGAAACCAATAAGCATAGTGTGGGAAAAAGTAATCATAATAGGAAAAACACATAATGAAGAATAAAATTTCACACTTAAGGTCTTATAATAGGTTTTTCATGGCCATTTATAAAACACTAAGATTGTGTTCTATGCTTTGACTTATCCTTAGGGTTCTTACTAGGTCTTCCACATCCTAGTTTCCAAAGGTTGACTATACCTTTCCTCTGATACCAACTATAACGACCCATACTTTACATACATTTTTATTACTTCATAGTTGAAACATACTTATTTCAACATATAACAAAACCATGAAAGGACCGTATAGGTATAGCGTCTTTAGAAACTGGGAAACATAAACAACTGGATCATAAAATAAACTACATTGTCTCCCATTTATTTCATCATATCTAGAGTCCCTTTTTGGCATATCATACATAATATCCTTCTTCCTTACCTGGGGAAAAGAAAACATACTAAAGGGTGAGCTCAAATGCTCAGTATGGGTAAACAAAAAAATCAGTCATAACATAATCCAAAGAAAATAACATTTTCAAAATCATTACCTGCAAAAGAGGTCATAATATCATGTCATGGGATAAATCATAGTAATGAAAAGTAATCCCAAAAAATAATAACAAAAAAACATGAAACTTTGTGGCATACACACATAATCATAGAAAACCATTTCATATTAGTTAAGGCTCATTGCCCAGACCATCATAGAGGACAAATTCCATTACTGAATTGAGTTCACTCCTCGTTCCAGTCATGTATCACTGAACCAGTTTAACATTCCGTTCCAGCCATGTCTATCTCATGAGATATAAATCTTTACCCAATTCATTGAAGGGAGATATAGGTCCCAACCATCTCATAATGAAACCATTCTTAAGTGTGCCACAAAATCATAAATCATACATCATAGCATAACCCATGTAACAAAAATGGGATTCTTAAACATCATGCCATCATAACATAACACATATAAGATAAAAGGACATACTAAAATTAATTCCTTTATAAAAAAATCAAATCAATGTAAAAATAAAGGTATAAACAGAACCCTATTTTATCTTAGATTGAAAATAATTTTAATAAAACACTTGAACTCCATTCAAGAGGAAAATATCCTTTCTACTTTAAAAACATTTTTCATTTATTAACATGTCATAAAATTTTAAACTAAAAGAAGTTGACTAGAAATAAACTTGAAAAAATGTACAGGAATCTTCTTGGAAATAATCTTCTAAAAATCCATTCATGCCGTATTTGTTAAAAAAACATCCTTCTCGTACTTTGGATGGAAAAGTCAAAAAGTACCTCGTACGAAAAATGACAATAGATTCCTTTTATATCTTTTACTAAAAACTCACCAAAGAGTAAAATTGGATTTAAACAATTTTAGGAGGATGTAAATAATATTACATATTGAGGAAACAAGGATTTGGATGATAAAATACACCCCGGTAAATACCAATGTACAAACAATCTCGGATAAAAATGAGATTGTGAGATTTTCCATTACATTAGGTCTGATATGCTTCGTATGAATCTGAAACTCCTGTGATATGGTCTAAATAATGTTAATTGACTTATTACAGAATCATATTCATTGTTATGATATCATATATGGTCATATTTTTATCTTATTAGTAGTAATATTTCATTGCTACTTGTTATTCGGGTGTTTATTGCTTTATGTTCTTATGCGTGTTTTGTCGAATAAATTCTTATTCCTATTTATAGGATATAGATACATTATTTAAATAATGCTATTAGTGTAATATATATCATATTCATTCATTAATTTCATTTATATAATCATTATTCAATGAAGATCATATAGAACCAGTCGCATCACATCGTGTAGACGGTAGGTCGTACGTACGCACGAGTGATGATATCGTTACCATGATCGTGGAATTGTATTGATGTTTATGTATAATATTTAAGAATTAATAAAACTTTACAATAATCATATATAGTTATTTATTTAAACCATTATATCCATCCATGTATGGTGGTTGTGGAAAACATATTACACCACGGCGTGGAGACGGTATTCCGTACGTACGCATGCGCGGTGATTTTGTTTACCGTTAGATGGATAAGAGGTGAAATAGGGTTGTTTCATATTTATAATAAAATATCAGTATATTAGGTATAATTATGTTATTTCCTCATAATGAAACAACTAAAGAAGAGGGAGTAGAAGAAGAATGGAACTTGAAGAAAACTGTACAAGGTATTACCTCTTCTTCGAAGTGCCTCTTTTAATCATTCTCATAGGGAACTAGAGTTGGTCTTTTGAGAAGACCAGTACCAATAGTAGGTTTCTAAGGAAGTGGGGAAGTGAAATGGTCATATTTTGTCTGAGGTTGAATGGTCAATGTGGTGTCAGGAGGAGAGGGAGGAGGCGCCCTTTTATAAGGGAGGAGAGGGGCACCTATGGAAAGTGTGAAAATATTATTTTTTTTATAAACATATAGTCAGTTTCAAAAGGTCCAAAAAACATTAATGATGAATATAAGATGACTCATGGTCGAAGTAAAATCATCCAATCATAATTGGACATGTTTTGTAAAATATTTTAATCATTATAATCATATTTATTTAAATCATTTATTAATGAGGGAAATTCTGCATCATTATTGTGTAATAAATAATTTAATTTATTTGATGTCTAAAAATTATAAAAAAATACCAACATTTAGGAAATATTCTTACCTTTAAAATGAATATTTATAGTCGAAAATATAATTTATATATCCATTTATAAAATTTAATTACTAAAGGTTTTTTTGTTAATGCCAATTTTGTCTTTACATTAAATTAATTAATCTAATGTGTCGTTGTATTTCATAAGTGGTTCCATGGGGTCAAAAAATCGACCCAAGGATGCCCATGGTAGGCCATTACTCATTAAATAGGGTTTGGACATGTGTTAAGGTAATTATGAATTATTATAATTTTCTTTTATCCTTGAATTACCCTAATTACTTTTAACCGTGGTAAATAAAAGTAAAAAGTTATTATTCACAAAAAAATATTTTTATCTAATTGAACCACATTTACTCCTTGATATTAACCGTGTCTCTCAGATTTTGAAATTCAACTCATGGTAGTGGTAAAATTATGTTTTATGAACAATTGCAAAAGCACCTAGGAGGTGGGTAAAATATGGTGAAAAGATCCATACAATATTTATAAATTTAAAATTATTATAAAATGAATCAAATGAATATAATTGAACTTATATAAGTATTATGTAACCATTTTACCTAAAATTAATTTAAATCAAATAAATTATTATTTAAATAAAATGTCAGTTTTAACAAAAACTCAGTGTTTTCACTATTCATCAAAAATTGATGTTTTTCAGAAAAATACTAAAACTTCAGCCTAAGATATATTTGATATTCCGAATTCAAAAATGATGTCTACTTTTTCAAATTCAAAAAATAAAAGTGGCATTAATTAATTTGAAAAGTAATTCCCGTTATCCAAACAAATTGCGTGTTTTTAAGAAACAATAACTATCAAATGATCATCATTTTTTAATGTCAAATTTCAAATTGAAATTAATTACAATGACCAACATTAGATTAAATGGTAAAAATATATTCTAATTACACTTTAAAACCTATTAAAAAGATAATCTATCCATAAAAATTATTGTGATGAAGAAAGTTGTTTTTAATTAAAATATCGCGTGTTTTTACTATTCATCAAAATATGAAAATAACCAGAATAAAATGAAAAATTTATCCAAAGTAAATTTTTAGTTCTTAATTCCAAAGAAGAATTTAATTTTGTCAAAGTGAACTTATAAACTTGTCAAAAACTAGATTTAAAATGTGTACGCCATCAAAAGGCGGTAAAACATCATTTTTTGAAAAATACTTCTTTTATCCGAAAAACTGATTTTGTTTTCATACCTCATTATAGAAAATGTGTAAGATGATTTATAATGTTATAAAATTTAAAATTCAGTTAATACTATTCATAACGGAAAGTTCATAATATTATAATAATATATCGTTGTTTAGTGAAACTCGGTATTGCGTACTACACACTCTATCGAGGAAGGTCGTGATTGCATTAACGCAATCCAAGCTAGTGTTTTGTGTAGTGAAAGAATCATTTGCATATAACATAATAAATAACAATATATATACTTCTCATAAAATATCATGGTGTTACATACCCTTTGTATGATTACTCATTTTTGCTTTGGTTGAGAAATAGTATCTAGAGATGAATATATTTCTTATGTCTCTAGGGGAGATAACGATTACATTAAAAGATGAATCTGCATTATTTGTTATTTCTATGGATGAAGAAACTATTACATGTATGCTATTATATATCTAGGATTACATTTTATAATGAAATTTGGACTTACTGTTACCAGATGTGCCAAAGACCCTTATAAGAGGTAGGTTACGATTTGCTTGACTGGACTCTCATTTCGGCCCCATTGGTCCAGATGTGGATGAGGTGACATTGTAGTGATATTCATGAGAATAAATTTTCTGATTTATTGGATGTAATTTATTTCCATATCACTCTAGATAATAAGTTAATATGATGCACCTAAATCTTCTTAGAGATTTGGAGCATGTTGGTCAGTCTTATTGGGGTTCAACATGGAAGGAATATCTATATAGAGATATGTGTAGGGAATATTTCATAGTGGAGAAAGAGATAGATAGTTTTTTTCACTATAGGTGTGGGTATGGATATGATTCCCTACACATGTACCATGGGTTTTTTCTGATTTACCACTTGATGCATTGCACATTAGACCATTTTTCTCATAGGTACTTTAAAAGGTCAATACACATTTTTCTTCAAATCTCATATGATAATTATATAATTTCTGAAATTTTTTACTTGAAATTCATAGGTGGAGCTACTCGAAGTCATATTTATATAGCCCTGCTCATTCCATTTCATATTATCATCTTTTGTTTGATCATTTTACCGTTGAAGAGGTATAAAAAAATAACTGTTTATATAATTGTGTGTTCTATTTTTAATGTCTATTTAAATTTGTTTATATGTGTATATTAGTTAGACACTATATACCGATGAGCTTATGGGATATCTTCTATATTATTTTATGATGGGGCTCTATCATTCTACTATCATGGTTCCACCGATCCATTTTCATATCGTTGAGTGGCACAAACCTGATAGGGTCATGAGAGAGTTTATATATCTATAGCCCCTTCTATGGTAACTAATGAATATTGTAGAGGTGAAATGTATTCTACATAAACGAAAATAGGATCGAGATTGGCATATTATACATGATCCCTACATATACTGGTGGGATTCATGTGAGTAGTATTTTGTGACTAGTTGTTTTAGAGGACATCTTCATCACATGCACTATACAGAGTACATGCTCTAGTATATACGAGTGACTAGAAGATTTATCACATCACTTGGAGGGTCATATAATACCTTTATAATTTAATTTTATCAAAATTCTTAATAATTTATTATTAATTTGTTATGATTTTATTTAATTTTTTTAGGGAGATGGGATTGATCAAGATTTTGATATGATCACACCAGACACCTGAGATGTATTTGGTATTGATGAGTTCAGTTTAGTTCTTGATTCGATGATAGATGCACTACACAGTGCTGAGATCATCTCTCTATAGTCTGCCTGTGCTCCTCACTATCAGACGATTCCAACTCAGGTCGCACATTATCCAAAAGACATCAATGTGGACCAACCTTCATGTCAATTTCATTCACATAATTCCACTTATTTTATGGATCCATATACCACTACACAGTCATAGACTGTACCTTCTTCATCATACATGGCGCCATCCGACACATTTCCCATGAACCTTTCTTCAGAGTGGGGTACCACTATGCACCCACTGACTGGACATTCCTCATCACACATGGCATAATTCAAGACATTCCCCACACACCATTCTTCATATTGGGGAATTGGTTATTCCACCAAGTTTGATATTATGACCACCATGCAATCTACACCTCATTTAGCGCCACATTCCATAGATTGGGGCACCGTTTGGGGGCTTCCACTCAATGATTTTCCTTGTTTGGATCTAGTTACCAACCAGTATTATATGCAACACTCATGTGGATGGGAGATCAGTTCTAGCTCTTCTTCTATACCCACTACTGAGGATCTTGTAACGGGACATATAGCTAAGAGCATCAAACCTGGACCTATATCTGATCACACTCTACAACCTTCTAGATGGACTAGTCGATATGGGCATACTTTGATAGAGTAGAGGTGTAGGACTCGAGGACACTTACGTACACATAGGCATTGATATTTCATTGATTTTAAATTTAATTAAATTAAAAAATTTAGTTATTTTTTATAATATATATTATTTCATCATCATTGGTTCCATTTATCATTTAAAAAAGAAATATATTGACTCTCATTATCTAGGAACTCATTATTTAGTCCGTTCGAGCACATAAAATACCAAATTGATGCGTCATCTGATGATACATGTCAAAAATAATTCTTAGATTGATTTCATAATATTTCACATAAATTTGATGCCATTTCCTATGGTTTTAAACGTCAAACACAAGTTTTAACATTTTAAATTGTTGAAAGTAAGTTTCCCATAGTATATAGAAGAAAACGCCCCATTTTGATGCTCTGTATATTACTAAAACTCAAAAATAAATCAATGATCATTTTTCTATGATTTCACAATAGTCTTATCTCATTTAGACAACTCTCCCTCTATGTCGCACATTTTCAAAGACTGGTATTTTCTGAAAACACTTGATTTATTCCATTCAAGAACATCACACATTGGATTGATTCACTATATTCTTGAACACATCAACAATATTAATTATATAGGATTAGTATGATTTCACATAAATTGGAGATCATTTTTTGTAGTTTCAACAGATAAATACACATTTTATCTTTTTAAATTTCTGAAATTGTGTTTTTTGGTCACCTTAGGAAAACAAAACCATGGTTTGACATGACATCTGTTCTTATAATTCAAAATTTAATATATATGGTGTTTGTTAAATTATTTCAAATCAATCCAATCTCATTTAGATGGATAACCCTATATGGCATAATTTTTTAAAGACATAAATTTTCTAATAACTCCTCATTTAGTCCTTTCGAGCACATAACATGTAGG
This sequence comes from Viscum album, assembly GCA_963277665.1. NCBI lineage: Eukaryota > Viridiplantae > Streptophyta > Magnoliopsida > Santalales > Viscaceae > Viscum > Viscum album. The sequence goes on from OY728165.1 coordinate 173,642,493, forward strand.
ATTGACATATCATCTACTGACACACATAATAAACTATTTTATGCAAGATTTTATAATATTTAATGTCAATTGAAGATCATTTTGTATGGTTTTAATTATAAGATGCATGTTTTAGCATTTTAAATTACTAAAACTGTTTTTTTGGTCCTCTCAAAAAAACGACACTTTATTTTAACCTGCAATCTATTCTAAATTTTGAAAATAAATTTATTATTTTTTTCATGTGATTTCAAAGAAAACTAAACCCATTTTTTCTACTCTCCCTATATAGAACATGTTTTTTAATACCATTATTTTCTAAAAATTTATTATTTAGTCCGTTCGAGCACATCACATGTCGGACTGACGTTCTATCTTCTGAAAAACATAAAAAATAATTCTAAGACAGATTTCAGGAGATTTCATATAAATTGGATATCATTTTCTATGGTTTTAATAGTCAAACATACATTTTAGTGTTTTAAATTACTGAAACAACATTTTTGATCATATCATGAAAACAAAACTGTGGTTGGATGCGCCATCTATTACTAATATTTAAAAATCAACTTATGAATATTTTCCTCTAATTTAATTGAAACCTGCTCTTATTTTTCCATCTCTCCCTCTGTGGCACACGTTTTTAAAGACTGATATTTTCTAAAATCCTATTATTTAGTCTGTTTGAGTACATCACACATCAAATTGACATGTTGTGTACTCACACACATCCAAAATAATTATTAGATAGATTTCATAGTATTTCATGTCAATTGGAGATCATTTACTGTGGTTTTAATAGTCAAATGCAAGTTTTATCATTTCAAATTATGTAAACTGTGTTTTCGGTCATATAGGAAAAATGAAACCTCAGTTTGACATTTTTCAATTATTATAATTCAAAAATAAATCTATAGTTTTTTCTATATGATTTCATAGAAATGAATACTCATTTGGTCAGCTCGCCCTCTATGGTGCTTTTTTTTAGGGACCAAAATTTCTAAAAAGGACTTATTTAGTTTATAGCACATCGGACATCATATTGAGGAATTTTTTCTCACACATAGAAAAAATAATTCTATTTATGCATTATTAACATTTTACAACAATTGGAGATTTTTTCTATGGTTATAACATTCAAAATATTGTTTTAGCATTTTAAATTACTGATACTCTATTTTTGGTAATCTTGGGAAAACAATACCACATTTTGAAATTCCATATTTTCCTAAAATTTAAAATAAATCTATGATTGTTGTCTTGTGACTTCAGAATAATTCAATCTCATTTTTTTGACTCTCCCTATATAGTGCACATTTTTAAAGACTGACATTTTCAAAAAATTTATTATTTAGTCAATTTGAGCACATCATATGTCGGATTGAGGTTCCATATACTCAACCAAAGAAAAAATAACTCTAAGATGGATTTTATATTATTTCAAATCAATTTTTGATTGTTTTTAGTTTTTTTAACAATCAATCACATGTTTTAGCATTTTAAATTACTAAAACACTTTTTTGGTCATATTGGGAAAACAACCCCTTGGTTTAACATGCCGACTGTTCCTAAATTTCAAAAATAATTATATGAATTTTTTCTTATTATTTCACAAAAATCCAAGAACATTTGGCTATTTCATACTCTATCACACATGTTTTTAAATACCAAAATTTTCTAAAAGCTCTTTATTTAGTCCATTCGAGCACATCACATGTCAGATTGATTCATCATTTCCTCACACTCATAAAAAATAATTCTAACAAATATTTCATAATATTTCATGTCAATTGGATATTTTTTATGTTTTTAACATTCAAATGCACATTTTATCATTTTAAATTACCAGAAATGTGTTTTTGGTCATTTTGGGGAAAAACATCTCGTTTTGATGCACCATCAATTCATATAATTAAAAAATTGACCTAAATATTTTTTTTGATTTTAGAGCAATAAAAAATCATTTGGCTAGATCAACCTATGCGGAACACATTTTTAAAGACTAAGTATTTCTAAGAACCCTTTATTTATTCTGTTCGATCATAGGGCATGTTAGATTGGTTCATCATCTACACCCACAAGTCTAAAATATTTATAAGGTACCTTTAAAATTATTTCACAGAAATTGGAGATTGTTTTATATAGTTTTAATAGCCAAATGCATGTTTTAGCATTTAAAATTACAAATATTTCATTCTTAGATGTCTTAGGAAAATGACCGCATAGTTTGGCATTCCATCAATTGTTATAATTTGAAAATAATTTGATGTTTACTTCTCTCCCATTGTGAGAGAATTCCTTCTAGGTTCTCTAAGGACACTGGTTTTCCGAGATTTTTCCTAGGTTTCTTGTTTTCTACGAAGGAGATTCATTATTTGGATGCATCTTCTTGGGCTCTTTCCCATTCGAGGGGCTTTGCCAATGCATCCTGTTATTCGGTGAAACATTGTTTCTTCCGTTATTTAGAGTTTTTTTCTACTTGAGGTGAGGCATTATGGACCCATATCTAATGATTTACTAAAAAACCCAATTGTTGATAGAAAATGAGAAAGAGGTGGTCATGGTGAAGAAATATGATGATGTGTTTGATTCACATTATATAAAATTATTAATCATTGGTAAATTGATAGGTGATAAATCATATAATCTGGGAGCTCTAAATAACATGTTACAAAATTTTGGCTTCTTAATGATGTTATTAGCATAATAGAATCAAAATAAATCTTGATGAGATTTTAGTTCTTCAATGATAGAGATAAATATAATGTTCTAAGAGTAAGGTCGTGGTCATTTGATAACCACCTCATTCTTATGAAAAATATAAATGTGGGTTGCAATATCCAAAATATTGATCTATCCAAAGACCCATTCTCGATATGGCTTAAAGGTATCCCTTTCTAGGGTAGAACCAAGTGTTTTATGCATTGAATTGGAGGAAATATTGTAGTTTTTTTGGATTGGGATACATTAGATACAATTAACTAGGGCCCAACTGTAAGAATTAGGGCGATGGATGATGTAGAACAACCAATTATGATGAGAATATTCTTGATGATTGGGGAATCCAATGCTAAGATATCCTATTAATTTGAAAAGATACCTATTTTTTACTTTTTTTGGTGTCTTGGGCATATAGAAAAAAAATCTCAAGGAGGGTGGATGAAGGAGTTAACATCTTCTTTCAATAAGGTCTTTGGCTCTCTGATAAAAATACCCAGATGTTCTTCACCTCAGAATTAGAAATTAAAAGGGAGTATGATATACTTTCTTAGTCCAATGTTAAACAATCCGATCATATTCAAAATAATATCATATTTTTGGGGGCTCTAGGTTTTTCTATAGTCTAGCCTAAGGATTTGCGCTTGAAATATGGGGTGTTTCTTACGGTCAGAATGGGTTAGTGTGATCCTAAATGTGATGAATGAATGATATTGGTTGGTCCATACTGAAATGACCACCCCATGATATATTCCTATAAGTGGAGAGGTAATGAGTATAAAATATTCCAACTCAAATAAATTATGCTCAACCCCTCCAAATAAAGATACCTCCTTTAATAATTTAAGGCCTCATGCATCCTCTCAATCATGGGGTATTGTCAACTAAATCCTACATGGTTGGTCTAAAAAATTCACAAAGGTAGAGGAGGAAACTAAGAGTCGAAGATTAGTTGAGAAATAGGTTGATATCATGGGATAATAGTGGAATTGAAATGTGTGTGGTGGACCCAATGGACATTGGAATATCCCACAAAAGATAGAGATTAGTGAGATATGGATATTTACTCAAATGTTCATAGGTAAAGGCTAGATTAATCCATCCCCACTTATCCCCATGAAAATCTTGTGCTGGAAGTGCCGTGGGCTAGGCAACCCACGATCAATTCAGGTGTTCCATAATCACTACACTAAAAGTTTCCCTAATATGATTTTTTATTTGAAACCATATTAGAATGAAAGGATACATATGTCACTTCCAAAAACGGATACCTTCACTTGTTTCATCCCAGTTTCTCAAAAAGAAAAGGTGGGGGGGTGTCCAGCTTTGGAAAGATGATGAGGATGTGAGAGTTAAAAATATATATTCTAACCAAACTGGCATGGATATTAATCACAGGGATGCGTTAGCATGGGAATTTATGGGATTCTATGGTTGGCCCTCAGAAAGGGAGAAATGGAAATCATGGAAGTTAATTTAATCTCTATGGGAGATTCTTTGCACACCTCTAATTTTTGAGGATGAATTAAATGATATTTTGTTACATTATGGAAATAATGAGGGTAATCACAAACCATATACTTCTTTTCATAAATTCTAATAGGAAAAATAGTTAATAGGGATCTCTGATTTGGGATATTCAGGTAACCATTTTACATGGTTTACTGGGATATCTACTCAATCACACATTTCTGAAAAGTAGAATAAATTTATTTGGTTGGCTAACTAGATTATAATTTTCAATTATTTTCAATTTTCTAACCCTATACCTATATCCATGGACTACATCCTGATCTTGATTGACAACTCACTTGTGTCCAAGATAAGGCATGAAAGGAATTTCATGGATGATAGTTTTTGGGTGTAGGATAATGAGTGTGAATATTTTGTCTTCTAAGGTTTTAATAATGGGGGAAACAACATTGGAAAAAAAATTCATCATATAACTTACAAGTTTAAAAGATAGAGTGATGGAAACTTTCATAAACCTAATTTAAAATTCAATTCTATTGAAAAAAGGTTGGATGTCTTATATTCTCACCCCTTGGGATTATATTTTATACTCTATTACATGCTTGAGGACTGATCATTATGCTTCACTCAAAATGAATGAAAGTTAGTGTCCTATTCATACCCATGAATGTCCCATAAAAGATGGAGACTCTAATACCATATATTTTCATCAAAAAGATTCTTCGAGGAGGATATAGAACACCATATCATGTCTTACTAACTATGAGTGTATATTTATTTCAGACACAAAGGGGACCCATGATCTTATCAAGACTTTTTAACAGGGCCTATTTATGGTGGGGGTTTATTCATCCCATCAATCATTAAGGCTTACATTGAACCAATATTACAGATAAAATGAATTTATAACATGAAATAGATTTCTCTAATGCTGAAATACTACTGGATATAATGATTATTCACTCCACCAATTCTCCTTGGATGGATGGATTACATACCTTGTTCTTTAAGAAATATTAGATCATTGTTGGAACAAGCATTATGAAAGTCATTAAAAATATTTGGATGGGAAAAGAAAACTATCATTCCCTTAATGAATCCATTCATATGGTCATTAAAAAAAATCAAAAAATCCAATTTGGTCTTAAACATTCATCCAATCAGTTTATGCAATGCGGCCTACAAAATATGGTCTCAAATATTGGTCAATCACCTCTAGTTGTTGCTTCCTTCTATTATATATGAAAATAGAACTGCATTTTCCCCAAGAGACCGATCTATGATATTGCCATTGTTTCTCATAAGGTGTTTAACTATTTTGAAAACTATATTAGTAACTGAAAAGGTATTATGCCATAGAATCTTGGCATTAAAAAGGCTTATGATAGAGTTAAATTGTCATTCAACCAAGTGGTTATGGGAATGATGGGATTTTTCTATAAATAGATTGATATCATTATATAGTAAATTTAAACTATTTTTTTCTATATAAAGATCAATAGTGGACTCATTATTACATTTACCCCCTCTAGGGGTTTTCATAATGGTGATCATCTCCTCCCATTTCTTTTTATTATGGTTGCTGATGCCTTTTCCATGATTTTATCAATTGAAACTAGGGATAATTTAGATCATGGGGAGAAGGTATGTCAGCAGGGCCCCCATATTACCCACCTCTCCTTGTGGATGATAGATTACATTTCTCTAGATCTACATTGGAATAATATATTTATATCAGCAACATTATTCATTATTATGAGAAATATTTTGGGAAATCAATTAAAATTTACTAGTATGAGATCTCGTTTAGTTCTGGACTTCCTTCGAGCAGGAAGGATGAAATCCAATCCACTTTTGGGATCCATGTTCTGGATAAACACCAAAAGTATCTCAGGTTTCTTATGGTCTATTAATATTAAAAAAGAAACATTTTTCAATATTATGGATAGGGTTGCAAAGAATATCGAAGTGTGGAAAAAAGGGGTCTCATTGGTAGTTAAAGAGATTCTCATCAAGTCAGTGTCATAGGTTATTACCACCAATGTGATGTCCATATTCATGTTTGTCAGTTATTTTGTAGAACAATTTCATTCCAAAATATAAAAATTATATTAGGGAATAAAAAAAGGATTAAATAAGACCCATTGGATGTCTTGGGATAAGCTATATATCCCTAAGGAATGAGGCGACCTGGGGTTTTGTGATTTGAGACTTTTTAATGATATCGTTATCACAAACCAGGGTTGGTGGATTCTTGATCATCCATTCTCACTCTACTCAAGGGTCCTCTAGGCCAAATATTTCCCTCACATAAATTTTAGAGGTTCTATCCTTGGCCTAAACCTAAGAATCCTATGTAAGAGATTATTGGGGTATTGTGATCTTCTTGTTAATGTCTTGTACTAGAGTATTGGTGATGTTTTTTGTGTTGATATATAAAATGAACCATGGTTGGTGGATGACAATGGCTCTTTATAAATGTCGATGGATGTTTTGCATATGAAAGATGCAAAGGTGCATTATTTGTTGAATGATAATGGAAATAGTTGGAGCACAAAATCCTTGAAAAAATCGTTTGATGAGAGTGTCAAGATCCTTATTTTGAGAATTCTAGTTTCTAGGGAGATGGGGTCTGACTAGCTCTGTCATATCATAAATTCCACAGGCGCATACTCGGTGAAATCTTGCTATTCATTGGCTCTCGAAAACTCGGATACAGACTCATCAGCATTATAGAAAACCATTTAGAGGATTTTGATTTCGCTCATGGATCGTTTCTTCTGGTTACAAGCATGAAATGAAATTCTCCCTATAATGGAATTACTCAAGGATAACCATGCTCCCAATGAACCATTTTTTTCAATCTGTACGATGGAACCCAACTATGATGTTCACATGATTTTTGAATTCCTAAGAGCCAAGGGAGTTTGGTATGGGTGGAATGATTAGAACGATTCAATCCTAGATTCAATGTCTTGATTCTATGAGATTATTATGATGTGATATTTATCCCTTTCGATAGACACTGTTAACACCTCGTGTACTATGGTGTGGATGGTTTGGGTTCAAAGAAACAACATTATGCTAAATAATTTGGTAGGAAATTTTTTAGGGGTCGAGCATTCATTCTAAAGGTTTTCCAAAAAAATAACCATGTTTATCATGCTGTTGGAAATGAAATGAATCTTGGATATCCTTCCCAGAAACCACCCCCAAGAGATTTGATGAAAATTAACATCGATGCATCTGTCACTGATATACCATTATCTGGAATAGCTATGATCGATTGGGACTCTTCTGGTACTACCATGTACCAATGCCACGTGTATTTCTATGAGAGGTGGATCCCACCCATTATGGAATCTCATGAAATCCTTTCTGGTATGAAATTTTTTCTGGATAGATGATGGAGTTCCATCATTATGGAGTTGGACACCCTAACAATTCTCAACACCATATAATCTCCAGTGATTGGCCTCCAACTATTTAGCACATTATTTTGGAAGATCCATTCCTTATACCATATATTCTCTAGAGGTTCCTTATCATCAATCAAAATATGGGAAAATATGGTGACACACAGTTTGATGACCCATGGTCTTTCAGGATATTAATTTATCAAGTTATGGGATTTTCCTTTATGGCTGAACACTATCACAGTGTATGATTATCGATTATATTTTTAATGATTATTTTACCATAAATAAAAAATAAATCTATTACTATTGTCACATGATTTCATAGAAATACGAGCTAATTTTATTAGAACTCCCTTTGCGGTGCATGTTTTTAATGACTGACATATTCTATAAACGTCTTACATAGTGAGTTCAAGTACATCACATGTCGGATTGATGTCAGTTATGCTAATAAATGTCAAAAATAATTATAAAAAGGATTTAATAAGACTTCAACTCCATTGGAGATCTATTTATATTTAGATAGCTATCATATGATTTCTCCTCAATTAGGTATCTGTTTTTATGGTTTTAACATTCAAGCACACATTTTAGATTTTTAAATTTATGAAACTATGTTTTCAGCCATCCCAGGAAAATGAAACCTCAATTTAATACACAAATAGTTCCTAAAATTCCAAAATCAATATGATATTTTTTTTGTGATTTCATATTATTGTAATCTCATTTTGATGGCTCTCCTTCTATTATGCATGTAATTAAATATCAACATTTTTAAGAACTCTTTATTTAGTCCATTTGAGCACATCACATACTAAATTAATATGATTTAAGATCTCACTTGTCTAAAATAATTATACGAAAACATTAAATACATTTCATGTCAATTGGAGATCATTTTATAAGGTTTTAATTGTCAAACACACATTTTTTGCATTTTATGTTTCTGAAAACTACATTTTAAGGTCATCAAGGGAAAACAACACCTTAGTTTGACATGCCTTCAATTCCAAAAATTCAAAAAGTAATGTAAGGACGTGTATTTTTATTTCATAGTAATCTGAGTTCATTTTTATAACTCTCTCTATATGGTACAATTTTTTAAAGAAATTTATTTTCCAACAAAACCTTATTAAATTTCAAGTAGCTGGCTTTTATTCCCCCTATCAGGGGCCTTAAACTGAATACTGATGGGTCCTGCTCTGTGGGATTTTCCATGGGGGTGGGGTTTTCCCTGATTCATGGGGATCGGTCCTCCTTGACTTCCCCTCCTGTTTAGGACATTGATCTTTTCTTCAGGCTGAATCCAAGGCCATGCTCACATGTATCAACCATTGTCACTAGAAGGGATTAGCTTTAGGTGAAGTTGAAATAGATTAAAAAATTATGTATGATGATTTGAAGGATATCTTATCCACTCCATGGTCTTTTATCTATATTATTATAAAGTGAAATGGTATCCTCTCCAGTGGTACCGAAATCAGCCACGCCTGGCGTGAGGGCAATCAAGTGGCAGATCATCTTGCTTTTATAGAAGTCCTTGGTCATGATCCAGTTTGTTTGCATGGTATTTCCACATTGAAGCCTAAAGGGGTAAACTTGATTAAAGGGGATGCCCTTGGCTTGCATCATTTTAGACCTCTTTAGGCTTCTCTATTTATATTATTTACTTTATGGTTTTTCCTATTTAATAAAAAAGTAAATTTGATGAATTAGCTATCTTTGGAAGCATATAAAATATAAAGAATAATACCAATATAATGGAATCATAAAAGATTAATTAAACATACAATAAATAGCATAAAATAAAAATAATTTCATAAATATGAAAATTAAAAATTAATTTTCTGGACACAAACATTATTTATTAAAAAAATAACATTAACACTTCAAAAAATTTATACACATAAACTATAGTATAAATAAAATCTATATAAAATTTAATAAATTGATTGGGAAAATAAAAATTAAGTAAAAATAAAAGGAATGTCAAAAAATAATATTGTTTTTTATTTTTCTATAAAAAATATATAATTACAAAAGATATGCTTTCAAAAAATAATACTTTGTGACTTTTAAATTATTTTTCATCAATATTTGTTATGATTTTTACAACAATGTTTTATATATTTAATCCGTGTTTTAGATTTTATTTGGAATCTAAAATCTCCACAATTCTAAGTTTCCTGAGACCATGAATGAAAAAAAATACTCCCTAGGGAAGCAATGAATGGTGACGGTGTATCTGGAGATAGAGGACACAATCGTGGGATGAGAAGGACCCAAAGAACCCATTGGTTTCTAAATGAATTCCTATGAGGGTTGATCATGAGTGAAATTTGAAACCATAATACATTGATGATAAGCCAATACAAGACCATATTCCATTGAAGATAAATCCATAGTTAGACAACCATTTACCCTAGATGAGAATTGGGGAGCTAAGGTGTTTCCTAGGATTCAAAGGAGATGATATGAGAGAGAATACGGAATCAACATCGATAAAATGTCCCTGAATGATCTATGTTCAGAAGAACAAACTGATAGATCAAATGGAGCTGAGGTGACTAGGATCCTTGAAGGAGATGCTCCAACAAGATCCACACATAATAGAAGAGGAAACTCTAGGAACAATTATATAAAAAAAAGGTTAACATTGAATACAAACAAACATTATTGGCATAAATGAGAGAAATATTTTAAAACTAAATATAAATTTAGGCTATTAACAAAATCCAAAATCAGTTTCATTTCATGTTTGATAGAGACAAAATATAGAAATAAATATATAATGAATTTTGGTATGAGGAAGAAAAATTGAAAAATCAGATCACATCATGTACATATTCCATTAAAATATTTATACTCTTCTGAAACAAGTAGGTATTCTTTGAAATATGAAATAGATTCCTATTAGTACAAAATCTCTTGACTACTGTGGTATATGACCATATTCTTTGAGGCATCTAGAGGATTATGATACAGGTTGTGGAATCTATGCATAAGAGTGTTATAATATGTCATTTACACAATGTTGTGACGGTGTTTCCAAGTAGTATTATGAATGACTCTTGTGAGGCGTAGGAGGTGAAATTCACACCCCTACCAATCATGGTGACTATAATTTTATAATACCTATAATTCAATATCAATTCTCCCCTTATACATATATTCAATAATATTTTTATTCCCCACTTAATATCACCCTTTATATAGGGAACATGACAATAACCTCATTTGAAAGCTCTCACTGTACCCAACGAAGGTCAGGATGCAAATCCAAGAAATTGGCTAGTGAACTATCTATTTCACCAAAACCCCTGTTAGTGTTGTGTTAAATATGATGTTCACATATGATATTTCCCCACCTATCACCACTCCCAATGATTGGAATTGAAAACATTGATCCACATGTCATTCCATTTGGATGGGATTAAATGTATGATTTTATACTATATTGGTCTTGTGTTAATAATCATCAAGGTATCAAAATAATCATAATTTAACATGTCGATGATGGTTAAGGGGATGGTCTTCAATTGTTTGGTGGTTGGTTTGTAGATCAAAAGTTATTAATTAAAAATAATAGAATAGTTGAGGCAGTATAGTAGCACAAGATCCAATGATTCCATTAGACATATATCACATGATTCGAGCACAAATCCTAGTGAAAAAACCTCATTGTTTTGAGTGGATGTTGGAGGAGTTCTCTTAATGGGTTTTTGATTTCACTAAATTAAAAAGTTATATGATTTATATTTTTTTCAAAAAAATGGTATATGGAGGCATAAATGACATTAAAACTTTTAGATTATCCCAAGAAGTGTGAATTGGGCTCACATTTCCCAGGCGATGCTAAAGAAGCATGAACACCGTTTACACATATATATTGTTTTTCTCAACATTTGTTAATATTCTATATTTATAATTTTTTTATAAATATTTTTTAACCGTTAATTATAAAAATATTTTTAATTTATTAATAAGTAATATATTCATTAAATATAAATTGTATTAATTATGATTATTTAATAAAACATTATTAATTAATTAATTAACTAATTGTACCGTAACTATTATTATTTATATTATACATAAAATAATTTATATTAAATAAATATATTTAATAATTAATTATTATATATTTTTCAATATATTATTGTTTATTATTAGTTATTTATTTATATAAATAATAAAATAATATAGAATAATAAAATTAGTTTTTTATATAATTATTATTTACAAATATTTTTGAAATGTTTTCTAATATAAAATATCAGTAATTTATTAGTAAGTAATATATTTATTAATTATCATTTGTATGATTTTTTATTAATTAATATTATATTATTATGTGATTAATTAATTAATAGTATAACTTATATTTATAAAAATTTAATTATAAATATTTTTTAAATTTTTATTACTAAAATTATTAGTAATTTAGTAATAGGTAATATATTTATAAGTTAAAAATTGTATAATTTATTTTTAATTAATAAAATACGACTATCCAATTAATGTAATTAATAATATTATGGGTAATATTTATTGTATTAAATTTTAAATAATATAATTGTTACTGAAAATTATATTTTATTGTTATTTTTCATTTTATTCTTAAAATATTATGTTATAAAAGTAATTAATTAAATATATAATAAATAAATTATTATTTATTATGAATAATACTATTATATACTGAATTAAAAATAATAATATTAATAATATTTAATAAAAAATTTAAGATGATTATTTATATTGCATAATACAGATAATAATACAATGAAGTGTTAATATAAATATCATATTATTATTATTACCAATGTATTTATTAATATTAATGTTTCTTAATCATTCAAAAATATTTTTATGAATTTCCAGTTATATTAATTTGTTTGTTTTATGCAATAAAATATCAAATAATAGAATGTATTTAAAAAATTTAGGACTAATGATTTAAAAAACATATAACTTGTATCAATCTAATCTACATTGATGTCTCTAGTTCTCCTTAGTGACACAACCAAGTGTATATATATTACATGAACACCATATGTTTTACTGTCTATGCTTTGGCATATGTAGCTCCTATGTATCAACTTCAGCAATGACCTCCACCTACCTGAACGTCATCCCGTGCGATAGGAGGTGTATCAACAATTTTCCCACCTGTACCATGTCCTACCTCCATGGATATTGAATATTAAATGAAAATCTCCCCAAAATGTAATGAATATGGATGATGTTCAACATATATATGCATACCAACGGTAAATAATGTCTCAGCATAGGCCACATCACATCTATCTCTGCATAAAAAATCTGACATGCTAATAGACCCTATATGTGGTTGTGCCTCTGGCTATGACTGTGTATCATATATCATAGGAACTGGAGGAACAATAGGCTAATAACTATTAACACCCTCCTACAAGGCTACATCTACTACCATAATAGGGCCATCACCCTTGAAACATCAATATCAATCTTAACAGGCTCAACATTACCTGGGGAATCAATGAAAATCCTATGACAATTCTCATCCATGTGATGAAGTAGCTCAATTAGTGCTCTATAAAAATATTCATGATGAAACTCTCCACACTCTATATGATCCGATGAATAAATGAGTTGGGGGATACAATAATTCTATAAAAAATTATTATTTTAACTAATGTTAATAGATAAAATTATTCAATAGTGGAAGGAATAATCATTAACAACTCGTGAAATCTCCATCCATGTCATGCAAGATATCTCACTGGGGACCATTGATACCACAACCCATTATATAGATGAAATAATAGATGAATATGTATTGTGCCAATTCCCCATAATTGAGACTCATGTCATCCTCCTCACATCTTAACACATGGTGCACGATATCACTTCATGGTGAAACCATGCATCCCTAAAATCATCAAGGAATGAAGTGAATGAATCTTATTGGGAAGTGTGAGAATGGAATGATAGAATCCAAATTTAATCACAACTTTCTAAACATTATTCAACTCAGAAATATGAAAATGAATCATATTCATGACACCTGATATGACATCAAGTATCACCGCACATTATGGTGGGGGAATCGGGATGATATCATCAATATATGGCTTCCAATAACCATGAAATATTAAGAGAAATAAATTAATATGAAGTTAATAAATGAAACCATGTACTATGAAAATAAAAAATTTACTATGTAAATAATAATCATGTAATTCATATAGTCAAAATAATACATCACAAGTCTTTATGCACAGAAATCATGCCTAGAGATATCTGAATAATGATGTTCCTACCTCCACCTATAGATAAAATTTTTATACTTATATTTCATATTAAAAAATAATACATTTAATTTTCACATAATTAGGTAGTAAAACATATTGTTATCGATGTGGGGACTCTTGCAAAATATCATCAGGTAGTGACACACATTATTATGGAGTTAAGATAGGGATGTGTTGCCATATCCACATCTGGATAAGAATAACACATTCTATAATATGCATATTGTCAATGTGACATACGATAAATAACACTCTATATGTATATTAAGGAAATGAACACCCCCCATTATAACTCCATATCTAGTACAAGTCCTCTATTAATGGTAAATACAAAAGCTGAAAAAATGTAGTCAATGGTGGAAGAAGATCATGTTACCAATATGTCCTAGAATATATTCACATGAAAATATCATCATGATGATCTTGTCAACATCGTCAGCTAGATGGGTGTAGTTCTTGTCTAGGAATGACATAGATAACCAGCTCCTTAAGACTGAACTACCATTATCCAAGACCACAATGCCTAGCATTTTGTGGATGAGATCATGATAATCTATACCTACTCATCCTATCATTGTCGAACCATCAATGAGTAGGCCCAACATAATGGAGACACCCTTGAGTTTAATATTCATATGTCCTTTTAAAATATGAAATGTATTTTGATTTTGCCTCTATACATCAATTAGTATGGCAATGAGATGATGGTCAATGAATGTGATGTCACACATTGCTATGCCATAGAATATGGCACAACAAAGATTAGGGGTGACAACTGGAGGAGGTGTAACATGATGAAAATGTTACACTAAAAGTTTCCACTGTTGGTCTGTCTAAAACCATCCATGAAACCTACCTATCCTTGAATTTGATTAATGGAGGGATCACCATGTGAAAATTTGATATCATCATTACATTTAATAGTTAATTCAATAAAATTTGATAAATATTTTTTAAAATATTACAAGAATTAAAAAGATGTAAACAACTTTCATTCATAATTAAGAATTATGATGAAAAATTAGGAAAACAAATATATTTGATTGATGTTTTTATCTTATCCCATCATTTTTTTGGTTTTAATGATCTCCAATCATGTTAAATTTATTTCAAAAAAATTCTATAATAATAATTTGTTAATAGTTGAAATATTATTACATTATTTTTGAATGAAACCAGACTGAAAATGACCAGATATGAAACAATCCATAAATGAAACATTCCAAAAATAAAAGGATACATTAATGAAAAAGTAAGGATATCAAAAAATATATACAAATTTATGAAAAATTAAAAAAAATTGACCAATAATTAGGTGAAGTGGAGCTTTATCCTACCACTTTGGGTACTCTTGTTAGGACCCTTTGTATGGTAGTATTGACTAAAGGGGGTGAATAGTCCTTTCGGAATTAATAAAAATATATATTAATTTATCATAGTTAGAGCAATGTTAAAAATGCATAAGAAATTTAAACAGGTAACATATGATGTTTTTATAGAGATTCAGATCACCATGTTAACAGTCCTCTCATAAATCCCCTCTATTATAATATAAGATTGGTATTAACTAGATCTCCAATTTTTAAAGGGAGTTATAACCCAATTACATACAAATGAAACATTGTTTTTTCACACCTAGTAGTATAACCCATTATTTTTAAATGATTCAAAACCTACCATCCATTCACCCGAGAGGAACAACCTGACAATACTTTTGGATGGGAGGAATATAGCAATGAAATATTTTAGATGGTAAATGATTAAAAGAAACTATATAGTACAAAAATATTATAAGAAGAATTATAATAGAGAAATAATAGAGGAAAATAAAATAATAATTGAGAAAACGATGTAAAAATTTGTTGAAAATTCAGTTCTTTGATCAATCCATTGGTGGAAGATGAAAGTGATAAATATCATCAGTGATCACAACATAAAAACAGAAGTTGAAGATGTTAATTGATCAATTTGGAGTAGTAGTAGTTATCTCATCATATTATCATGAATGATCGACAATTTTATATGTTATTTATCCCTGATGACATCACCCTGATCGTTAACGAAAAATCATTTAAGAGAATATTTGTATCCAGTATCTTCAAGAAACTTATTATTGTATAAAAATTTAATAATATGATCGTTACATTAGTTTATTAAATATTCATTGAAAAAAAAACACAATCAAGATTTATATTTAAATATAAAATATTAAAAGGAAACATTTTATATTTTAAATATAATAATCCTATGAAAATAAATTTTTTATAATTATTAAAATAAAAATATATTATCTTATATTATAATGAAAAAATATTGTTGTAAAAGAGGATCGTTATATGAATACCATTCTGCGTGAATAAGTGAATATAAAATAATGGTACAATTAATTTTCATACACTTATGCAATAATATTTCAATAAAAAATAATAAACCATTTAAGAAAAAACTTTATTTTAACAACATTAATTAAAAATAAGAAATAAAATATTTGAAAAATTTTATTAACTAATGATGGCTCATTTTGGTATTTGTGAAGATATTGAATGGTGGGTCATAACCTACCACTAAAAATAGAGAGTGGTGTTTCACGACCTACCATTGGAAATTTCCAATGGAGGCTTAACAATGAAAAAGATAGTGTTACAATTTCAAGAATAAAGAGTCAGACAATATAAAATTTATTCCAAGATATAGTACAATCAAAGGCTTTATAATAAAAAATAAAAATTTAACTTTCTTTGTATGGCGAATAGGGACTCATTACTCAAAATTATATGTTGCCAATAGTGGACTATGACCTAATATTGGAAGTTTAAAACGGTGGATAACTAAAAAATATTTCTAAATAAAAGAGAAATATCAGATTAAGAACAAATGAATAATTAATCTGATAAAAATAAGAAAAAAACAAAATAACTTAATAAGTAAATAAATAGATCACTACACTCAATAGAAGAGGAGTGTTCTCTTGAAATAGCTTTGAAGAAGCTCCTATTGGGTCACTATAAAACATGATGAAATAATACCCAGTGAAAAGGAAAAAAATACAATGAAGAAGAAAAATATCATGAGGAGACTCTATAAAGTATGGGAAACACAACCAATGGGAAAACAAAATAACCCACCGTTAATGTCCAATGGTGAGTAATATAACCCATTATTGATATCTTGAGGTGGATCACAGACCCACTATTGGGATTGAATGGTAAATCATGACTTAGCAATTGTATTTTCCAAAGGTGAATTGACTCACCCAACATTGTTATTTTCCTATAGTGAATCAAATCCCACAATGTTGGTATTTTACAGTACCGAATCATGAAGAAACAATCAACGAAGACATAAAACCAAAATAATAACCCATGTAATTAGATTAAGATACTATTAGAACTGGAATGAAGATAAGGGAATAATAATTGAACCAGAACTACAACCTCAAAATAAATGAAAACTGTGAGAGATGGATGAATTTTGAAAGATGAACCAATCTTGACAAAAAGAATTTTGTGGACTGAAGAATACTTTTTTACTTCAGTACGATGGGACACCTAAAAAAGAATACTAAAAATCACACAGAATATTGAAAATGAGTTCAAAACCTGAGTGAATGAGATAATCAATGATAAAGGGGTGGTTGAGATCAGAGAGATTTGTTGGTCGAGCAGATCAACATATCTATCCAATGTTTTAAAATGTAGAAGATAATCAAGGATTATAATAGTGTCACACATTAGTTTGTATAATGTTCGACCGACGGGGTATACCATACAACATGCAATGATCCTTGTTCCAAATTAAAATAGAATACACATACACACATTCACAGACAGACACACACACACACACACACCGGCTAATGGGCCCAATGGGTGACCAAGACCATCTAGGCGCCAAAGGGAATTATTTTAGGTACTTACACATGAGTCTACCAGCTAAATGCATTCAACTTTCTTAACCCAATTTCTATGTGGGCCATAAGGGATGGACCTCCCACAGGGGTTGACCTCTAGATCCCCCAAAGTGTGGTTGTAGGACCAGACCAAAGATCTTGTGTAGATGGCCATATTTTATATAACACATAAAAAAATAAAAATACTATAAATTAGAAAATAAATATTGATAAAAATACAATATTAAAACATGTTAATGAGAAATAATATTTTTTAAACATATTTAAATTTAAAAAAATGGGATTTCAAAGTAAATTAACAAAATAAAGAGAGATATAAAAGTGTTAAAACCCAATTATAGACAATCAGCCTTTTTTAAATCAAAAACCAAAACATTTATTAAAATTTCAATAAAAATTTAAAACCAATTACTAAATATTCCAAAAAATTTCCCCCATTTTAAAATTTATCAAAATGCACATGGGAACAAATTCGGTCAACTAGTTTCCCTTTTTAATTAAAAAACTACTTAAAAGTAAATAGAGAAATTAATTATCATTAGATTGACAAATAGTTTCATTAATCAAGTAGAGAGTGTTATTTAATTAAAAGTAACCAAAATAGAACAAAAAACATTAAATTATATAACACATGGAAAAATTTAATAAACTTATTAAAAAATTATTTATACTAAGAAAATGTTAATCTTCCTGCATACCCAATTCAAAATTTATTTTCTCAAATTTAACAGAATGTAAGGGCTAAGTGAAAATATCATCTAGTGGTTTCTCAGTAGAAATAAAATCATAGTAGACATCATCCTTATTTAAAATAAAAACTTAATTAATATAATGTGATAGTTTAACCAAAAATTTAAGCAGCATGAACTAATTTTCATTTAATTAGAGTAGAAATCAACCATGAATTACATAAAATTTACACACAAAAAAATTAAAACTTGTTTCACAATAATTTTAAACACCATTATATTAAAAAATTGATATGCTCAATGAAAAAATAAAATTTACTTCCATGAACATACATATAAAATAATATTCTTCCAAAAGAAATGAATAGTTTTTTTCTTCAAGGGTTTTCAAAAAACTCCCCCTGAGTTTAGGTATAAAAAATCAACTATTCAAATTTATTTGTCAAAATTTAAATCAACTATAGAATAACATTATTATTTAAATCAATTAATAATTTCAAAAACATTTCAACTAATAATTAATAAAAACTAAAATAGAAGACACTTAAAATATGTGGATGTGTATAAAATAATTCCCTTGCTCAGTCGTTTAAAAATTATTTCAAATAGACTAACGAAATTTAAATTTATATGATGTATTTGTTTAAACATTTATTTAAATCATAAATTTTTTAATATTATTTCAATTAATAGAAAAGGGGAAACTCCCCCTAAATTAATAAATTTTTAATGAAAGATTAATCAATAATGTTAAATAATCTTTATAGAATTGTAAAAATATCTGCATCTTATTTAGAACTATAGTTTTATCTATATAAATTATAACAATTTTACCTAGTAAAGTAAAAACAAAGGATGATTAATGAATATTCATTGAATCAAGAAATAAAATGATTTTTAAAAAGATATTAGATATATATTATGTTAGAATATGAAATTATATTATTGTAGATAGTATGCATGATGGTTAGTAAAACTTATCTTGGAGTGGTGAAAAACTTAGTTCCAATAGTATTTGAGTAACATCCTTTTGGAGCCCATGCTGTCCTTATACCATGTAACTTTATAAATCTTCTTGCTGGATTCCAAATAAACAAATTATGAAGATGGTTCTTTTGGTACCTAGAATAGTTTGGTTCTAATTGAATTATTTGCAAATGTTTTAGGAACCCATACAGATTTGAGACATTTATTGTATGGTAATCTAGAAGATATATTTTTTTAAAATGAAAGTATTATTATCTCCTAATAAATAAGTAAACATTAATGAACATTATTTTTCATATTTCCCAATTTTGTTACATCTAATGTATGAAAAATTTGAAAAATTCTAATTTGTGACTTTAACAAAAATAGTTCTATACATATTTTGTAACTTATTATTATATTATCAAATTAATCTTCTCCATGAAAAAACAGATAAGGTTAACTTTAATCAAATTATTTACCTTTTCTAGTTTTTATTCTATTTTTGAAAAAGTTTCAGATCATCACATATTTTCACATTGGAACATGATCTAGAAAATTTCAGTTTCTGATATTCATGATTAAGATGCTTACATCACTTCTCAATTTTATCTATATAATATCATGCTAATTTAAATAATCTGTCTTTATCTTCAATGTATTTCACATGACATCTTTTAATCTCATTTTCTCATCTTTAACTTTTAATATTTTAGAATATACAATCTTTTTCTATTATATATTACATAAAATATAATTATTCAATTATTTATATTATTCATTAATATTCATATTTTATATGTTTAGTTCCCTATAAATTCATCTATTCTTTAAATATAACCTTGATTTTTTTATTTCAAATAGTAAATTGTTTACATTTATTTTCAAAATCAGATTCATAAAATGAATTATAATTATAATCAATTTGTACCTCATTTATTGTTTTAGGAATCAAACACAGATTTGTAGATTCATTTTCACTTTTAGAACCATCAATACTTGAGACTAAATCTTCAATACAACTCTTCCCTAAATGATATTCCTTTCTTTGTTCCTTATTTTATATCTTTTATTTTAATTCTTTTATTAATTATGGAAATTGTTATTTTAATTCCTCTTGAATTTTCCTTGATCCCATCCTTGACTATATTCATCTTTAAGTCCTGTAAAAAACATTTAAAATAACATGGGATGAGCATAAAAGTATCAGTAAGGGATACACAAAGAAGGAAAACTGTTTGTTTTTCAAAACAACAAGTAAACCATGAATACTATTTCATAAGTAATACTTTTCACCTTTATTAAGTAGTAAATACTCTTCACTAAATAAAATATCATTCCCTACCCTTTTGTAACCAAAATATTAAAAATAAAACACATATAAAGCACACATAACAAATAAAGATAAATTGGTAAATAAACATACTTAAATGGAATTACCATACGATCAACTTCCAAATATATCAATAAATGGAATATCTAAAAGGATGACTTCCATACCCAATGAATTGGAGGTTATAATTTAACCACATATCCTAGTTTTTCATAGCACCACACATCATTTTCTTTATCATGTAACCACCCGTAAAATGTCCAAGTACCATTATAAAATCATAACATCTAAAATATTGAAAATTTAAAATTTTCATTAATAACATTTCATTTGAAATCATAAGAAGTAATTTCATGTAATTGAAATAATCAATCAATTTCAAGAACATTTTTCAATACCAAAACATCTTAAAAGGGAATAAGGGATTTCTTTTCCTAAAAACATTAAGGCTTATAGAGGAAGCCAAATAACGGTTACGGTGGAATAGAGGTCATTGTCACCACATATGTTAAAAAACATTCATTTTTCCATTTATTAAAATTATTTATAAAAAAAATATTCCCTTTGAATGAAAATAAAATTCAAAGGGTTTTATTATAGACCGTATAAAAGAAGGATGTGTATATTATCAAAACATGCCTCAATGAAAGGAGATTGAGATGAAGTCCCTTACCTCATGTCTGACTTGACCCATTCAATTTTTAATCTCCTAAATAATAAACTAAAGATAATATATACTTGTTTAAGAACCTTTTTCAGGTTTATTATTACTTTTATACCAATTATTACCACTTCATAAAAATTATATAATAATTTATGTTAATAACAGTCATTTTGTTGATATTTGGATCTTGAGTAAAAATGACATTCTTATAATTAAAATTTGTCCATGTGGTCAAAAGGCTATTATATCTAGAATGATATTATTTACTTAGATATCAAATATATAATATATATCCATTTTATATGTATTTATAGTATTCTATATCATTTAGAGTTAAGAAATGAAACACACCGTTCGTGGAGACAGTAAGCCGAACGTACGCATGAACGCTACATTCAATTATATTTTATATTTAAAGGAATGAAAACATAATAATACATAGGTATATTATAATTATAGTTTAATATCTATGTTATATATGTTACATGAGTTCATTAATTCTGTCCTTTATATGTTCCATGTATGTTATTAATGAGTCATTTCACATTGAGGGGGAGGTAGTCCTCACCACCTTAGAGGAAATTATCACATTAACCCATTATGGAAAGAATAAAGGTATGATATAAATGAAAAATAAATAAGTAGAGAGAAAATATAAATATCATAAATATCACATATAAATACATTTCCATCTTAATGGCCACTAAAAGTGGTTGTAGGAGAATATTGAACAAATCATCGTTTCGTGAGGCAGTAGTTCACCGTCCATAGAAACCGTATGTTCATTACCCATTAGATGGAGGTGGGTGTATGTTTACTTAAAATAATTATCATAAAAACAACCTAGTATATTTAAGATACTGGTTTTGTTATGTAAACAAATAATAAAAAGAGCATAGGGAGGGACGAAGTAAAATAAAAGAAGAGAACATGAGGGAAGACGTTACCTTTAAATCGAGTAACTCTCTTTGGTTTGAACAAAAAGGCTTTATTGAAATGCCTTATTACTAAGGTAAGGCTTAAATGTAAAATATAGGGATATTGGGAGCTCTTTTGGGAAGAGGTTGGATGAGCCAATGGTCTTGAGAGGTGTGAATAATGGGTTAGAGGCGATGGCCTTTTATAAGGGGGAGGAGGGGCTCTTTAAGAAAGTTTGAATATATTATATTATTATAAACTGTTTTTCGGTTTCAAAAGGTCCATGACATATTTAATAAGAAGATAAAGTTCATTTAAGTCTAAATAAAATCTTCTAATGATAATTCTATATGTTTTGGATATTTTTTATTTAACCATTCGTTAACTTATTTAACTTTTACCATGTTCTCTTATATATTCATAATATATGGTTAATATAGTCACCATAAAATAAAAATAGAACTACAAGTGGTTCATTAAAGACATTATCAAACTTATATATGTAATTTAGCTGAATCTAATATATTTAGGATTATTATATCAATTAATAAAATATTGATTGATTCAAAAACTCATTTATGTCAATTTATATACTATTCATATTATGATTTTTAAAAAAATCCCAAACAACTTGATTATTTCGAGAAACCTTCATTAATTCAATTATAGAAAGTCATAACCATCCCTAAAATTCGTGGATGGAATAAAAAGTTTCAAAATAATTTTTTTAACATTTATAATTTCATTTATTTAAAATATTTATTAATGAGGTAATCATTGCATCATCATTGTGTCATAAATAAATTTATTTATTCAATGGATAAAAATTATAAATACAATACCTTGATATAGGAAATATTTTTAGATTTATAATGAATATTTATAGTCAAATATATCAATTATATAATCCCACATTAATTTTTGTTAGAAAAACAATACATGTTTATGATATTTTCATTTTTACTTTAAATAAAAATTTATTAATGTAATTATCTTACCCAAGTGTCTTTCAAAGGACAAAAGTTTCACACACATATTTTATTGGTCGATCATGAATCATGTAATATGGTTAGGACAATTGTTAAGGTAATTTTATATTACTATAATATTATCTTCAACTTGAATTACCCTATTTACCATTAACCGCGGTAAATAAAAATCAAATGTTACTATTCACCATAAATTATTTTCATCCCATTGAACAAAATTTTACTTACTGATGAAAAATATGTATGTCAAATTTCTGAAATTCAATTCACATAAGTGGTGAAATCTCATTTAAATGAAAAATTCCTTTTAACTACTAAGTAGTTTTTTCACAGTTCATCCAAAAATGAAGGTTTTCAGAAAAATACCAAAACTTTACCCTAAGTTAAATTTGATATTTTGAATACAAAAATGATATCTATTTTACCAAATTCAAAACATAGAAGTTGTATTAATTAATTTAAAATTAATTCTCATTGTCAAAACTAAAAAACATGTGTTTAAAAAATAATAACTATTAAAAGATTGACATTTGTTTATGTCCAATTTCAAAGTGAAATTACATCCAATGAAAACATTTGATTAAATAGTAAAAATATAATATAATTAAAATTTAAAACAAATTAATAATATAATCAATCCATTTAAATAAATTAGATTAATAGGATGTTTTGAATTAAAATGCAGTATTTTTTTACTATTCATTAAAAAAATGAACATTATCAGAAAAATACCAAAATTTTACCCAAAGTAAATTTTGATGTCCCAATTTTAAATAATAATTTTAATTTGTCAAATAGAACATATAAAATTGATAAAAACTATATTTAAAAAGGTTTTTCCATCAAAAGGCAGTAAATCGTCCTTTTAAAAAATATTAGAGTATTTATGCTTAATATTGGATTCGTTCACATTTTAAGCCTAAAAATTTTATTTGATAAAGGTAAATATATTTAAAAAACATATATAATTATCTTATAGATAGTTTTTTTCATTTATACCAATACTATGACTAGGCGTTAACTATCATTTAATATAATATCATATTATTATTTTTCAGTATGACTCAACATTGTGTGCAATATAAGATTTCTAAGAAACACGTTGTTGCATATCGGGTACGCCATCAAACATAGAATCCCCTTTGAAGTAAAATTAATATTTAATTTGAAAGAATTAATAAATATGAAAATATCATATCCTTTATTCACCTGGTATGTTACAACACATATTTCTACATAGAGAACAGTATAAGTAATTCATAACTTTTTAATTTAAAATGAATTTTGTAGCATCATTACTAGTGAGAGTTTCTAAATATAAATTATCCTGTTTATTTCCTTTGGAAATTATTGCCTAATAACAGAGACCTATATTTCTAAGAAATTCCTACATTTCTTCCTTATAATAAACATAATAACTTCCATTGAAGTGTTGTGGTATGATGGGATTCAACATCTCAAATTCCTGAAATTATATAACAAAGAAATGAATCTTTGCCTTATACTTTTAAGTCTTGGATGAAAATTAGTTCAAAAATAGACAATGAAATAATTAAAACCAAACCCTTAAAAACGAAACATGATCACTGTGCTCTTATACAAATAGTTAAGTCTTTAGGTATAGTAGTAGTAACTAGAGGGGGGGTAAATATTCTGTTTTGGAATATTAAAATCACATAGTAATTTTATCAATGTTAGAATATTGTTAAAAATATAGTGGAAATATTAATAAATTACTCACAATGTTTTAATACAGGTACAAAAAAACAATATTCTAGTCCTCTCATAAACCTCCTCTACCCCTTGAAGTGTCTGGTACAAAGGGAGTTACGAACCGATTATATACAAATGAAATGTACCTTTTTCACACATGGTGGAATAATGCATGACTTTTGAAGGATTCAAAACTTACTGTACTTTTGTATAGGAGGAAAAAACTGAACATCCTTTTGGATGATCGGAATAAACCAATGATAGGTTTTGGATGAGAAAAGATTAAACTAAAATCTATAGAAAAAACATACGATCAGAAGATTTACAATAAAGAAATCACTAAAAGAATTAATAAAATAGCTAATATGATGATGTAGAAATATAATGCATCTTCAATTACTTGGCCACTCTAGTGGTGGAATATTAAACTAATTAATATCTTCAATGATCACAACATTAACACATACACCAAATAATTTTCCTGATCAATTCAAAGATACATAAATTGTCTCATTATATTTTCCATGAATGATTTTACTTGGTATATGTTATTTATCCATTAAGATACCTCCTAGATCATTAAAGAAAAATATTTTAAGAGTGTATCCGTATCTAATACATACATGAATCATATTAGTGAATAAAAATTTAATAATATTATAGTTTCCTTATTCTGTTAAATCCACAGTGAGAAAATTGAAATTGGTATTTAAATTTCAATATGAAATATAAAAAATAACCATTTAATATTTTCAAAATAAAAATTCCAGAAAAATCCTAATTTTTAAAAAATTTAATGAAATAAAGAATATTATATATTTTAATGATAGGTGATTGTTTTAAAATTGGGCCAATGTTTGAATATAATTCTACATGAACCAGAAAATATAAAATAATGGTTCCATTAATTTTCATAAACTTTTGTTATAATATTCCATTATAAAATAATAACCCATTTAATAATGTAATTTATTTTAAAAACATTAATTTGAAACAAGAGATAAAAAGTTTGGAACAATTTTTAACTAAATCTAGTTCATTTAGGTACCACTAATAATAGAGAATAATGGGTCATGTCCTACCATTGAAAATATATAGTTGTGGATCATAAAATACCATCTGAAATGTCCAATGGTGGATTAACAAAAAAAAGCTATAATTTTAATTTTAGGAGAAAATAAAATATCCAACAATATGAAAATTTATTCTAGGCTATAGTATAATCAATGTATTCAGAAGAATCAATAAAAATATTTCTTCCATTTAAGTTCTAATGGTTTTTCATGATTTACCATTTATTAAAGCCAATGGTGGATCATGAACTACTATTGGAAGTTCGCAATGGTGGATCACTAAAAAATATTTCCAGACATTAGAGAAATCATATATGAAGAAAAAATCTATAATTATTATGATGATAATAAGAAAAAACTTCAATAAAAAATAAATAGTTTAATGTACTTTATTGAAGAGGGGAGATATCCTATTTGAGATTTGATGATGCTACCACCGAGTGACTGTGTAACAGGAAGAAATAACACCTAGTGAACAAAAAAAATATTTGAAGAAAAAGGTCTTGATGAGACTATACCTCAAGGGAAGCAAAAATCATGGCTAAAAAATAACCCACCATTGATGTCTAACAATGAGTAATATGACCCACCATTGATACTTTGCATTTTCTCACTGACCCACCATTGGTTTATAATGGTGACTAATGAATCACTATTAATATTTTTTAATGGAGAAATGACTCACCCATTATTTTTTTTTCAATGGTGACTCAGATCACCCACTGTTCGTATTTTCTAATAGTGACTCATTGAGAAACAAATAGAGAATACTTGAAACCAACATAATAACCTGAAGAATATGATGAAGTTACTATTAAAAATAGAATAAGGATATGATACGTAAAGTTTAACTATTACTGAAAACTTATTAAAAATGATATGTGTGATATATTGATGAATATTTTATGATGAATGAAATATGGATTGAATGAATTTGGAGAGATGGCGAATATTGGTTTACTTGAGTATGATGGGACACCCAATTAATAAGACTGAATATCGAACAAAAGGATGCACGAGAGTTATAAAATGATCACAAGATATATGAAAGAAGAAATCGGTGGTTGAGATTAGGCAGATATGTCAGTTGAAAAGATTATCATAACTTTCCAAGGTTTTAAAAAGGTAGGTTAAAAGTAAATCATTAAACAGAGCCCCACATCATTTTGGTGAATGGCCATATGAGCGGTACATCAGAAAATAGATATTGATCCTTGATTAAAATAAAAATCGAAAACACACACACACACACACACACATAGGCCTACCATCCTAATGGGAAACCAAGACCATATATGCATATATGAGCATTCTTTAAGGGAATTATACACCAATCATCATTTTAAAAGCATCCACTATGATCGAACCAGACTCTATGTGGGCATTGAGGGCTAGACCTCTCATGAGGGTTGATCTCTGAGTCCCCCAAAGTGTGGTTGTAGGACCTGCCCAAAGGGCTCGTAAATATGGACATATTTTGTAAAACATATAATAGAAAAATTAATAAAAATAATATAAAATTGAAAAAATACTATTGATAAAAATAAAATAATTAAACATATTATCAATAAATAATATTTTTGAAATAAAATTTAATTTATCTAAATTTGATGTAATAGTAATTCATCAAAATATAGATGTATTTATAATTGTTAATACCCAAATAAAAAAACATATTTTATTATTATTCCCTTATGTGTGAAAATGATGCATCACAATCCCACTCCAAGTTGTTGAGCCAAATCCATATCATTTCTATTACAAGTAGACATTGGTTGTCCGCAAGGGCACAACCTTGTAATATCAAGCTCCAATGAAGGAGGATGAGTAGCAATGGTAAATGTTTGAAATATCCCACAAATAAATTTGTTTCACTCTATAAAGGTAACAAGCAACAAATTTAAAAAAATAAAAATGAAACTATCCATAAATGAAAAAATCAGAATATGAAAGTTGTTGATATCAGAGACCATAGTTTTCTAATCAGTAGGAAAGTTAATATTATAAAAGACACCAATAAGAATCCAAGGTGCATTACAACAGTCATCCAAATTGAAGACATGATACACCAGGTCAACATAGGGTTCTTATGATATGTTCACTAATACACAAGCTATAAAAACATGTGCACAAGGATATCTCAATGATGGGTAATTACGACAATCACATTACCTATTTTTCCATATTACCACAAGTACCCGACAACTATTTCCTATGACTGGGAAATGGAACTAGTTTACATGCATGTGGCCCCCTACCTAATCAAAGTTTCAAACATAAAGATATAATGCATCCTAAAATATCTGATCTATGTCAATTTTAAAAATATAACAAAAAAGAAATCCATTTTATACCCTATGATTGCCCTGTTGGGACCATACAATAGAGTAGTTCACACAACTATAAAATTTCTCCAATTCTAACACTATGATGGATAGTTTTCACACACCCTTAAATAACCCATTTATATACTCCATAATATTAATTTTCAGATGTCCATATCCCCTACCACTATCAAATGAAAATGAGTATATGCCTTTTGAAATCTATATCATATAATCGTACACATATTCATTATAAATTTTAAATTATTCAAGTTTTGGATAGAAATTTCATTTTTTGGGATTTTAGGAAGAAAATAAAATAGAAGAATATATATAAAATAATATTAATTTTTTCCACTAAAAATATAAGATTAATAAAATATACCCAATTTGATGACATCCTAATTTATTACCTCATATCCGAAATTCTTGTATATATTACTAGAAATATATATAATTAAATATCAATGATAACCCTTTGGTTTTCACTATTAATCTATACCAATATTAATTTCCTCTATAATAGTTTGATGGTAATCAGGTATCGAACATGTTGGACTCACCTGTTTTGATAATCCCAAATCATGTTTAAATACTAATCATGATATATTAAGTCATTTTCTAATCCTTTTTAATCTGTATTTATATTATTTGTCCTGAATAATTTATATTCTTAGTCTCATGGCTTTGTTGTATCATCTTACAGTTTAAATTTATATAAGTATATGTTCACTATTAAAGGCTACTGGTAAGATATTTCTGTTAAAGTTCACCTTTATAGCTCACTTTCACTATCATAAGCTACAAATACAAGGTCACTGCTATGACAAGGCTTTTGTTAGAAGCCCACTGTCAAACTCTCTCTCAAGTCTTCTGATGAGTTATTCATAGTTCAAAGTCTTCCGTTAGTAGAAGGCTACTGATAGAAAACCCCTATTGTCGAGATAGTATACTATTGTTAAAAGTCTACTGTTGGTAGAAGTCTACCGATGGACATACTCCACCGTTAATGAATTTACCTGTCGAGATAGTCTATCATTGGAAAGGTCACTGTTGCAATAGTCTGATGTTACAAAGCAACCATCAGAAGCTTACTGTTGAAGTCTACTGCTGATCAAGCCTACTGACTAAAGCTCATAGTTGAAGAGCCTACCGATGAAGTCCACAGTTGAAAAGACTACCGTTGAATTTTACCCTGTGACATGAATCTGCTACCAGTCTAAGGATAACATATTATTTACTTTACCAATTTTATTAATACCATCATAATGGTCATGTCTAGAAAAATTAATGCACCTAACATTATTTAATGATATTTACAGGCATATTAGGAGACAGTACGAGGTACGAGGAAGACCACACGTGGTTGAAACATTTCTCTTGTCAGCCCCTGCTGGACCAAATGAGAAAAAAGTGAGATGTAAAATTGTATATATATGAGTAGAGATATACATCATAAAACAGAGAAAATATTAAGTATATTGAATATACACACATAAGAGAGACACATACAGAACATGAAATACAAGAAAGAAGAAGAACACTCGAGCACTCATTCTAAAGAACACAGAGCATCAAAAAGATCTATTGGAAGAACATTGTCAAGATGTGGTGGTGTGATACAAAGAGATTTAGACCTAAGAGGTTGATCATCTCAACATATGGAAGTCAGAACCTGGAAGTTGAGGCACTCTTTTTTTTAGGAAACTTGCCGAGAAGGACCAAAACTTCATTTTCTACATTTAAAGGAGTCCAGAGCTGATCTAACATCACACATAGCACTCTAAACTTATTCCTACAATCTTTATCTCTACTTTGTTTAAGTATTTCACATTTGTGAGCAGTGTGTATGTCATACACACACTGACTCTTGTGTTGTAACTGAGGGATAATAAAAATATCCATACCAAACTCTCTTTACATTTTTTCCCACACATAACTATGGAAGAATCCTAGTGTGGATTGTTATATTATTTTCCCACGTATAACTATTGTAGAGGTTGCCAAACCTGGATAGTTTGAAAACTGTTGTAAAGCCCGATACAGGCTGTGTATCATTCCTAAATATAATTGCTTGTTGGAAGGTAATCACCAAGTAGAGAGGATTAGGTCTTGGATTAAGACTAAACCTCTTGTTTAAATTGTTGTGTTCATCTTTCAATTACTCTATTCTACATTTATCTGTTTCTTATATTTTCAATGATGGAAATCTTTTTTTTACATTCACTCTAATTGTTAGTTCTGGTTAGTGTGTATATGTGATTCTTTTAGTAAACATGTTTCAAAAGTTGATTTAGTACTCATACTGATTCAGCTGAGGAGTAATCAAACATTTAGAATCCTTTTGAACAATAAATCACTTATATCTCTACGGCCTTAATTAACTTGGCCGTTTTTATTTGGGGTATTTTATTGCAAAAAGTTTATAATAGAAATTATAATTGGAACTCAATTCACCCCCACCCCCCCCCCTTGAGTATCCACTCTAACCAACATTTTGTATCAGAGTATTCTTTATTCATACCATAAAACCAATTTTTTATGCTTTTCAATTTTTTTTCAATTGTGATTTTCATTGTATCTTAAAGATCTCAAAAGTTCTGTTATATCTAAATTTTCAATTCATTAAATTCCTAATTTTCTATGGATAACCGAGTTGAGGGTGCTGCAACTAATAGACCACCTTTCTTTAATGGTAATAATTATGGTCAGTGGAAATTGAAAATGAAAATGTATCTTGAATGATTAGGACCTGAAATCTGGGACACAATTGAGGAACAACATGTATTACCTACCACTGCTAGGGATACATGGTATCAAGTAACCAAAACTATTTATAATAATAATTTTAAAGCAATGAATACCTTATACTGGGATTTGGGTGATGAAGAATTCAATAGAATATCTTCCTGTAAGACTACTTTTGAAATTTGGGATACTTTGGATGTTTCTCATGAAAGAACAACCAATGTTAAATAAATGAGATTAAATACCTATACTATTAAATATGATAACATTAAGATGAATCCTGATGAATCTATCTCTGAAATGTATTTCAGTTTCAATGAGATAGTAAACACCATGAATCTGCTTGGGAAACCAGTGGCCAGCAAAGACCAAATCCTGAGGCTGCTTAGATGTCTACCTGACAGATGGAGAGGCACTTGTGTATCAATCCGAGAATCATGTGACATCATCATCTTCTTGTAAAGGAGATAATTGGAAAATGAATGATGTATGAAGAAGAGATTAAGGTGAATCAAGAAATAGAAGAAGAACCAAGAAATAAGTTAGTATAATTCAAGACTTCGGCCTCAAAAGGAAAAAGACAAAGAAAAAGTTCATGTACCTGTAGATAGTTCTACAAGTGAAGAGTCAAACTCAGATAGTGATGAGGAACTGGCACAACTTTCCAGAAGATTAAAAAGATTCTAACGAAAGAAGAAATTATTTAGGAAGTCAAACTTCAAAGGAAAGTATGATCATAAAAGACAATGGAAGAAAGATAGGAAGTGGAATGAGAACACAAGTGAAATAGTATGCAATGAATGTAAATGAAAAGGTCACGTGAAAGAAGACTGTCCCAAGTTGAAATTCAAGAGAAAATATGATGATAAGGGAAAAAGTTATAAAAAGGATATGAAAGAATCTTGGAGTGCTTCAGAAGATGGTTGGAGTGAATCTGATGCTTCAGACTCAGCACAGAACAAAAAAGAAAATTTATGATTTATGATAGAGGAATATGAGGTAACAATTAATTCCCCTGTGCATAATACTTATTATAACAGTGACTCTCGTAATGATGAAGATATGACTAAGGAAGAATTATTTCAGTATTGTGAAATTCTTGAGGATAATTTTAATGAAATCAAGGACAAATATAAGTCATTAAAAATATATCATGCCTTAAATTCATTTTACAAATCAAATATGGACATAGAGAAATTAAAATTTTCTAAACTGCTAAAGGAAAATACAGAGTTAAAATTATCTCATGAAAAATTATGAAATGATCTTGAGATGTTCACTACCGGTTGTAACGTCCCGACCCCGGGTGCCACGCAATGGGTGCCCGAGCCCGGTTTGCCATGTGACCTCAAGTGCATTTTCCCAAACACTAGAGGCTTCCAACTAGCAGTGAGGGCCCAGGTCTGATAGTTGGGAAACTATGTCATCATTTGTCAAAGTGTTGCACAGCGGAATACCAAAATAAGCATACGACAACAGCGGAAGCAGTAAACATACACAACTGAATTAACTACTGTAGTGGATATAACCAACAATATATAAGTGATGATGCTACATGATTCAAGCTACAAGAAAATAGCCAGAACATGTTATACATCACTGTGATACAACCAAAAGCAAAGAACAACAAAACAAGTAAACAGCTAGCAGCGACATCGCGAGCCTAGGCTCGGTCCCATGCCCTCCTACTTTTCAGCAACAGTCAAGTACCTGTATAGGGACTCTTGACCCTATCTACAGCTACAACAACATAATCTGTTTGGGATGAAAAACGTGACCCAAACTGGGTGTGAGAAATATATCTCAGTAGGCACCCACCAAAGTCTCGTGCTCCACTGTGTGTAATACATGCAACAAGTGTGTAGTAGTAAAATTCAATAACTAAGCAGTACTCAGAAGTAACTAAATTAATAGTTAAATTTCCATTTCATTATTCACATAAATTATTTAATTTAGTATCGTTCTGTGCTCAGCAGAACCACGCCCTCAGGCCAACCAGTATCTCGCCCTAAGGCTAATATAGTCACGCCCTCAGGCTAATATAGTCACGCCCTCAGGCTAATATAGTCACGCCCTCAGGCTAATATAGTCACGCCCTCAGGCTAATATAATCACGCCCTCAGGATAATATAGTCATGCCCTCAGGCTAATATAGGTAATCGGTCCATGCCCAACATATCAAAATGCAGTAAACAAGCAATTCCTCTCACGACAATTCTTACAATTACTACACTGATGGCATACCCTCGGGTATCCTGGCCAAAGGGCTAAACAGAGGAACACACCCCTCGGGATGGTCCTAGATCCAAGCAATGATCCCAAACAGCATTTTATTATCACAGTTTAATCACCTATGCAATTCTAGGCATTAAATATAGCAACGACCTCATCCACACGACACCCCAACATGGGTTCATGGCACGAAAACGCACAAAACGCACGAAAGTTGGAAAATAAACACCAAGCCACCTACCTTAAACATCAACGAATGCTATACCCGAACACTGACTCCAGAAACACCCAAGAACGGCGTAGATCTGATGATGAAAAAAACCCATTCAAAGGTAAATAACCTACACTGGGAGAAGAATTGGCAAGAACGGTTCCAGGAGGAGGAAGGGCTTACCTGTGCGGTTCCAACGAGATCGTCCGAAGCCGAATCGGATTCCAGACGAACGCCTGGAAGATCATCAAAGGTTTGGCCTTTTCCTTTGGCTCCAAAATGGCCCAAACACCTCCTTTTCCACATGAGGAGGCTACTGCCTGTTTTAAGCCCAGAAAACAAAGTACACGGCATGTACATCAAAGTACACGGCGTGTACTCCTTTCATTTAACTATTCATTTGGCGGCACCGCCACACTGTTCATCTGCCGACAAGAGTACACGGCATGTACTCCCAAGTACACGGCATGTACTACCGCCTAGCTGGCGGCGACTTCACCGCCTTACTTTTTAACCTTCCCACTGACTACACGACGTGTAAGGTACCACTACACGGTGTGTAGTCGGTTCCTACACCCTTCGTCGCCAGCATGGCTACACGCCCTATGTACTTATCGCTACACGGCCAAAGGTACATGGCGTGTGGACAACGTACATGGCGTGTAGTTTCAAAATTTAGGATTTTCCCTATTTTTCCATATTCTCTCAAAAATCACTTAAGGAAAAGGAAAAGTAGAAGCTCGTACCTCAAAAATAAGAACTGGGTTCTTACAAACTCCCCCCCCCCCTTATAGAAATTCGTCCCCGAATTTCCCATCCAGGGTTGGTGAAGATATAGC
Source organism: Viscum album (assembly GCA_963277665.1). Taxonomy (NCBI): domain Eukaryota; kingdom Viridiplantae; phylum Streptophyta; class Magnoliopsida; order Santalales; family Viscaceae; genus Viscum; species Viscum album. The sequence continues at coordinate 173,676,987 of OY728165.1, forward strand.
TCAGAACATCTCTGGCCACTGAGCACGTACGTCGGCCTCCCGCTCCCAGGTCTTGTCCTGCACTCGGCCATGCTTCCATAGAACCCATACGAGAGAATTGACTGGCCTCGGAGAACCTCTGTGCTCCTATCAACGATACAGATCAGATGCTCCTCAAAAGACGCATCATGATGAAGCTCAACCTCCTCAGGATGAAAGGTGTGAGATGGGTCTGAATGGTAGTGACGCAACTGAGACACGTGGAAGACGTCATGCATGGCTTAGTACTGTTGCGGTAACTGCAACTGATAGGAAAACAGCCCGACTCTTTCCAGAATCTCAAAAGGTCCCACATACCTCGGTGAATGCTTACCATGTCTCCTGATCCGTTTGTGTCCCAGCCTCGGCAAAGCACGCAAAAAAACCTGATCCCCGACCACGAACTCCAAAGGTCGTCTGCGTCGATCAGCATATGACTTTTGATGAGACTGCACGGTATCCATCCACTTCTTAATTCACTGGACCTGCTCAGATGTCTCTTGCACGAGCTGTGGCCCCAGTAAAGCTTCCTCACCTTCATCTAACTAGCACAAAGGTGATCGGCATGGCCTACCATATAAAGCCTCGTATGGTTCCATCTAAATAGTTTCCTGAAAATTATTTTTATAGGCAAACTCGAATACGGGTATATGATTCTCCCAAGAGCCCCCAAAGTCTAGGACGCATGCGCGCAGCATGTCCTCTAGCACCTGTATCGTCCGCTCTGACTGGCCATCTGTCTGAGGGTGGTATGCTGTGCTCAGAAGAACCTGTGTACCCAGTGCCCTCTAAAAACTCTACCAAAAACGAGACGTAAAGAGGGCGTGCCAATCGGAAATGATAGAATGAGGGACCCCATGTAGACGTATGATCTCTCGGATATACAGCCTTCTGAGCTCGTCCATACCGAAGGTCTCCTTGATCGGAAAGAAGTGAGCTACCTTCGTAAGTCTGTCCACAACAACCCACACGGTGTCATTGCCTCGAGGTGAAAATGGCAAACCCGTCACGAAATCCATCGTGACATCATCCCATTTCCACTACGGAATGGGAAACTGCTGTAATAGCCCCGCTGGTCTCTGATGCTCTGCCTTCACCTATTGACAGGTGGAACACCTTGTAACAAAACCAGCTATCTCTCTCTTTATACTCGGCCACCAGTACTGACGTCTCATGTCTCGGTACATCTTGGTAACCCCAAGATGAACTGCCCATGCTGATGCATGAAACTCCCTCATCAGCTCCTCGCGTATATCCCCTGGAACCCATACATGTCCATGGAAAGGCAAAACCTCGTCATCACCTATCGTCCAACCGGAAGGAGGGTCCTCACTTTCCACCGACTCCCGTAGAACTAGGCCTTCTGAAACCGATAGTTTCCTCATCCTTACTCTGTCTAGGAGGGTAGAAGTCACAACTAACGAGGAATGATAAGTCTATCCCTGACATCCATGCACCTCCAGATGCATCTTAGAGAACAAGGCCATAAGCTGCCATTCACCACTGGCCTCCTGCACTGCCTGTATCTGAGTCTTCATACTCAGTGCATCGGCTACTGCATTACCTTTACCAGGTGTATAGGCAAGCTCAAAATCGAAGGACTGTAAGTACTCGACCCACCTTCTCTGCCTCAGATTTAGGTCACGCTAAGTAAAGATATACTTAAGGCTTTTGTGGTCGGTGAAAACCACAAAATGCTCTCCCAATAGGTAATGTCTCCAACAGTGCAATGCATGCACAACTGCAGCCAACTCGAGATCATGTGTTGGGTAATTCTTCTCATGTGGCCTCAACTGCCGAGACCCGTACGGCACAACTCAGTCGCCCTACATCAAAACGGCTCCCATCTCAATCCCTGACGCATCATAGTAAATTGTATAGCTTTTCCCCTGCTCTAGGAGTATCCGGATCGGTGGTGATGGCAGCCTTCCCTTCAGGTCCTGAAAAGCTATCTCACAGGCTTCTGACCAAACGAACTTCACACCCTTTTTAGTCAGACCTGTCAACGGTGCTGCTAAGCGTGAGAAGTCCTGTATGAAGCATCTGTAGTAACCAGCCGGCCCTAAGAAACTCCATATCTCAAACACATTCTTGGGATTCTCCCAAGAAACTTATGCTCTCACCTTCTCTGGGTCCACTGCAACTCCTGCCTCTGAGATGATATGACCCAGGAAGTGAATATGGTCCATCCAAAAGTGGCCCTTCGAGAGATTAGAATATAGGAGATGCTCTCTCAGTGTACTCAATACGATCTCAAGATGGGTGGAATGGTCGTGTCGAGTGTGAGAGTACACCAAGATGTCGTCCACAAATACTACAACAAATGAATCAAGATACAGATGGAAAACATGATTCATCAGAGCCATGAAAACTGCTGGCGTGTTCGTCAGTCCGAACGGCATAACCGTATACTCATATAGACTATACCTGCTCCTAAAAGATATGAGAGGTATATCCGATGGTCTAACGCGTAGCTGATGATATCCTGATCTCATGTCAATCTTCGAGAACACTCGTGCTCCACAAAGCTGATCAAACAGATCATCTATCCTCAGCAACGGATATCGGTTCTTAACCATCAACTAGTGTAGCTTCCGATAATCCACACAAAGCCAAAGGGTACCATCTGCCTTCTTCTCAAAGAGGACCGGAGAACCCCAAGGAGAAGTACTTGGTTAGATAAAACCCTTCGTCGGTTGCTCCTCTAATTGCCACTTGAGCTCCTTCAACTCAGGCGTGGCCATCCTATAAGGAGGAATGGACATCGGTGCTGATTCTAGCACAAGCTCGATGGAGAAATCCACCTCACGCACCGGAGGTAGACCTGAAAAGTCGTCCGGGAAGACATCCCTGAAACGATCGACAACTGGAGGGAAATCCGTCTGACAAGTCCCCTGGTCATCCAGATATAAGCTCACAATCTGGGCTGTGACTCCACCTTGCCCATGATGCTCCGGTCCCGCTCGACTCGCCTAAACATCCCACTCGCCCTTGTATAGAAACTCCCCGCCCTCTGGTGACGTGAAACGCACCCTGTGACGATAGCAGTCTACAATGGCTCGAAAGGGAACCAACCAGTCCATCCCGAGAATGACATCATAGCTCGTAATCTCTAGGACATAGAGGTCCCAAAGGAAGTGACACCCACCAACCTCAAGGGGTAACTCCTTGAACTAACACAAACTAACCGTCCTAGTCCCCAATGGAGTGTCTAGCGTCAAGATATCAAAAGAATTAGAAACACCGAGCCCAAGGCTCTTCACAGTGGGTACAGATATAAAAATATGTGTATCACCCATATCAAAAAGTACTGAAGACAAGACAGAATCTACTAGAATAGTACCTTTGACTATCGAAGCTCCGGGATCCTGCTCTTGCAGGGTCTGTTGTACTGTATATGCCTGTCCAGTGCCGCGACCCTACAACACAGCCTGGCTACCCTGAGCTATCCCGCCCTGTTGCCTCTGAGATCCTTGTGTCTGGCTACCACGGCCACGACCACCATCTCTGCCTGCACGCCCTGACATATTCCAGTTCCCCGACTAGTAAGAAGCCACTGGTCCTGCTCCTGCACGCGGAGTCTACACAGAACTCCACTCACTAGCCACTGGTGGAACCACCCTGCAAAAGCGCTGCAGATGACCCATATTCCCGCAAGCTCGACACTCCACTAGGTCTCGTGGACACTGCGGTCTCTAGTGCACCTATATACCACACTGGTAGCACCTGATCAGACCACCTGTAGAAGCTGCCTGGCTGGTACTGCCGCCCTGAGAGAAGTTCATCTGTCTCTTCCTCTTGCCTGCAGAAATAGTACCAGTAACTAGTGCTGAACCGCTCTGGCCCACACCACTAGCTTCTTGCAGGTTCCTCTCTGTAATCAATGCTTAGTTTAATATCTCGTGTAACGTAGGTAACCTAAAAACATTCACCAGCACTCGGATGTCATTCCGAATACCATCCTCAAAACGTCTGGTTCTCAGCATCTCATCACCCACCAGCACGGATGCAAAGCGCTGAAGCTATGTAAAACGAGCAGAGTAGTCCATCACCGACATAGCACCCTACTACAAATTCATGAACTCTCGAGCTCTATCTGCCCTCAATGTCTCGAGAAAGAATAAGTCATAGAAGACTGTCTGAAAATCCCCCCACGCCATGTCCCTGTGATGCTCTGACTGGGGGGTAACATCCCACCACCTCTTGGCAGAATCACGCAGCATGTCAGTCACGAGCTTGACCCTCCACCCTGGAGGTGTCTCAAGATGCTCTAAAATAGTCTGCATCGATCCAAGCCACGACTCTGCAGCTTGTGGTCCTCCATCCCCTAAAAACGTTGGCAGATGCTGCTGCTGAAAGATACGTGTTAGCTCGGCCATAGATGTGGCAGCCTGCGGTGCTCCCTGAAAGGTCTGCATGAACCGCCATAAGCCTTCACGGAACTGCTCCTCTGCGCCTATGTCCAGTATAATAGCTGTTTCCACATCTGGCTCTGCTGGTGGATCAAATGGTAGCCCATGGCCCACTATCTCCGGAGTATAATCATTGTTGCTCTCTTGGCAAACAACTCGCGGTCGTCTAGGCAGCATGCCACTACAAGGTCAAAAGTACGCCTCAGATTCAAGATTATTGAGACTGAAAGCGAAGGAACCACAAGAGAACAAGAGGAAGAAGGTATTCAAAATTTACAGAACAAGCCTACATGACCTGTACAATGACTACACGGCGTGTACCTGACTTCCCTTCCCTGCCTGGGTCCTTTAACACGGCTAAGCCACACAGCTCCCGTTAAACAAAACTAAATGGTGTGTATAATATCTACACGGCATGTACGGTGTTATTTTCCAACTACCTGTGTCGTCTGTGACAAGGCTGAAAACTCGGCTTTACCACACACGGTGTCTTACACCCGCACACGGCTTGTACACCATCCTGTTTCCCAGCCACACGGCTAACTCCACACGGTCTGTCCTCGGACAAGACTACACGGTGTGTCCCCAAAGGTACACGGCGTGTTCTGGAAGAGGTTACACTGGCCCGTGTTGTTAGTTACATGGCCAAGTCACTAGGTCAAACTACACGGCGTGTCCATAACTGACACGACATGTTCTGTCAAGGAGTTTGCCGACCTATGTTGTTAGTCACACGGTCGGACTCCGGTTCAACACAAACCGGCGTGTACATAACTACACGGTGTGTTTTACCCAAGCCCTTCCCTACCCCGTGTCGCCGCCCACACAGTTTATGACACGGGATGAGACTACACGGCATGTACTCCTGGTACACGGAGTGTACATAAAAAGTTCAATTTTCTTCCCGAATAGAAGAACATACACGACGTATATAAAAATAATACACGACGTGTATACTAGGTTTATGGATATTATGCCTCAGAAACTTCTCCGGAACCCATAAAATACCGAAAAACAACACCTAAGAGTCAAATTACGACCCGTGGGGGCCCATACACCCCACTAATCAAATTTTGACATCTTATTTGTGTTATAACCAACAACCAGTCAATGATCCACCAAATTCCGGTCAATGGGGGCCCATACTCCCCAAAGACCAGAGCTTGGCATCCATTCTATAAACAAGCTCAAACAAAAATACCATATCACAAGGCATGTATTTATCAAGCAGCTATCACAACAGCATGCTTTTCTAGCACATCAACTATCACAACAACATGGGAATTTGTAATGCACCTACATGGAATGGAACTATGCATGGCATGTGATATCTAACATGTGCCTATATGATGCATGAGACGACATACCCTCATCTCATTGGGTTTCAAATAAATAAAACCCACAGATAAAATATAAACAACACAATCCAAGTGCGTCACCCAATAGTGAAAACATATCAACCGTAAAATTGCAAATCAAATAATTCAAAATACGAGATAGACTGTCTTTTCCCTGTACACGGGTTAGCTACGCCCGGGAACAGCTTATTACCAACTACCGTTCTATCCTATCCCTGACTACAGATCCATATTTTACGTCAAAGAAAAGAAACCCCTCTGATTCCACTTTGTAACGTCCCGGCCCCGGGTGCAACGCAACGGGTGCCCGAGCCCGGTTTTCCACGTGACCTGAAGCGCATTTCCCCAAACTCCAGAGGCTGCCGACTAGCAGTGAGGGGCCAGGTCTGATAGTGGGGAAACTATACCCTCATTTGTCAATCTGTAGCACATCAGAAGACCAAAATAAGCATACAACAACAGCGGAAGCAGTAAACATACACAACATTATTAACTAAAGTAGTGGATATAACCATCAGTATATAAGTGATGAGGCTGCATGATTCAAGTTCTAAGAAAACATCCAGAACATGTTATACATCACTTGGAAACTACCAAAAGCAAAGTACAGCAAAACCAGTAAACAGTTCGCAGCGGCATCGCGAGCCTAGGCTCGGTCCCATGCCCTCCTACTCCTCAACAATAGTCAAGTACCTGTATAGGGACTCTTTCCCCTATCTACACCAACATCAACATAATCTTTTTGGGCCGAAAAGCGTGACCCAAACAGGGTGTGAGAATTATATCTCAGTAGCCACCCACCAATGTCCCGTGCTCAACTATGTGTAAAACATGCAACAAGTGTGCAGCAGTAAAATGCAATAATTAAGAAGTACTCCAAAGTAACTAACTTAACAGTTAAATTTCCATTTCATTATTCACATAAATTATTGAATTTAGTATCGTTCTGTTCTCAACAGCACCACGCCCTCAGGCCAACCAGTATCTCACCCTCAGGCTAATATAGTCACGCCCTGAGGCTAATATAGTCACGCCCTCAGGCTAATATAGTCCCGCCCTCAGGCTAATATAGTCACACCCTCAGGATAATATAACCACGTCCTCAGGCTAATATAGTCACGCCCTTAGGCTAATATAGGTAATTGGGCCATGCCCAATATATCAAAATTTAGTAAACAAGCAATTCCTCTCAAGGAAATTCTTACAATTACTACATTGAAGTCAAACCCTCGGGTATCCTGGCCAAACTGCTAAACAGAGGAACACACCCCTCAGGATGGTCCTGGATCCAAGCAACGATCCCAAACAGCATTTTATTATCACAATTTAATCACATATGAAATTGTAGGCATTAAATATAGCAACGACCTTAGCCACACGACACCCCAACATGGGTTCGTGGCCCAAAAACACACAAAACGCACGACAGTTGGAAAATAAACACCAAGCCACCTACCTTAAACGTCAATGAATGCTATACCCGAACACCGAATCCAGAAACGCCCAAGAACGGCCTATATCTGATGAAGAACAAACCCCATTAAAACGTAAATAACTTACGCTGGGAGAAGAAATGGCAAGAACGATACTAGGAGGAGGAAGGGCTTACCCGTGCGGTTCCAACGAGATCATCCAAAGCCGAATCGGATTCCAGACGAATGCCCAACAGATACTCAAAGGTTCGGCCTCCTCCTTTGGCTCCAAAATGGCTCAAACGCCTCCTCTTCCAAATGAGGAGGCTTCTGTCTATTTTCAGACCAGAAAAGAAAGTACACAGCATGTACATCAAAGTACACGACGTGTACTCCTTTCATTTAACTGTTCATTTTGTGGCACCGCCACACTGATCATTTGCCGACAAGAGTACACGACATGTTCTCCCAAGTACACAGTCTGTACTGCCGCCCAGCTGGCGGTGACTTCACCGCCTTACTTTGCCGACTAACTACACTGCGTGTAATGTACCACTACACGGCGTGTAGTCGGTTCCTACACCCTTCGTCGCTGGCATGGCTACACGCCGTGTCTACTTATCCCTACATGGCAAAAGGTACCTGGCGTGTAGTTTCAAAATTTAGGATTTTTCCCATTTTTCCATATTCTCTCAAAAATCACTTAAGGAAAAGGAAAAGAAGAAGCACGTAACTCAAAAATAAAAACCGGGTTCTTACACCGTTAGGGATACCTTGAAATATTTTCTAGGAAAACATATTGCTCCTAAATATACATCTGGACAAGGATATCAGCCAGGATAGAGACAAATTAGAAAAACAATTTTTTTCCAAAATCTGGACAGTTCACTACTAGTTCCGGACCATCTATTGAGAAACAATTTTTTAAAGGACCTATCAATGTATTTATGTCTCAAAATATGTTCTTTGATTTTAGAAAACCTATAATGAAAATATGGGTTCCCAAAGTTTTACTGGCTAACCTTTCTTGACCCAAGAAGATCTGGGTACCAAAATTACACCATGTTTAATCTATTTTGCAGGGAAGTTGTTTAATGAGTTCTTGTAATACTCTATGCTACTTGGAAAGTGGATGTTCAAGACATATGATAGGAGACTATTCTTGCTTCAAGAGTCTAATTAATGTTGATGGTGGGCATGTCACCTTCGGTGACAATGAAAAAGTAAAAATCGTCGGCTTAGGCCAGATTGGTATCCCTGATACAATATTAATTTCTAAAGTACTTTTTGTTGATGGATTAAAGTACAATATACTTATCATGTCTCAGTTATTTAATTATTGATTTAATCATAAATTTGAAAATGATTCATGCAATGTTATTAATTAAAAAAATGATTTAGTTTTCACTACATGTAGAAAAGATAATGTATATACTGTTGATCTAAATTCCTTATCCAAACAAAATGTTTCCTACTTAAATGCCTTTCATAAAGAGTCTTGGTTGTGGAACAGAAGGTTAGGACACTACAATGTGCACTCACATAGGAAGCTATCTAAGAAATTTTTAGTTAGAGACATACCAAAATTAGAATTCCCACTTGATAAAGTGTGTAATACCTGTCAAAAGGGAAAACAACATAAAGTTTCTTTCAAACCAAAGAAAGAAGTTTCAACTTCTCAACCACTTGAGTTTGTTTACATGGATTTGTTTAGACCATCAAGAGTTTCAAGTTTAAATGGGAAGAACTATGTTTATGTTCTTATAGATGACATTTCTAGGTATACTTCGGTATACTTTCTATCTCACAAAAGTGATGCATGTTCCTATTTTGTCAACTATTTGAAGTCTGTAGAAAATCATAGTGGACTCAAAATCAAGGCAATGAGAAGTGATCATGGACATGAGTTTTAGAATCATGAGTTTGAATATTACTTCTCACACAATGGCTACAGTCACAATTTCTCTGCCCCTAGGACACCTCAACAAAATGGGGTTGTAGAAAGAAGAAATAGGACCCTTCAAGAAATTTCAAGGACTATGATTAATGAGTGTGACTTAGGTAAAGCCTATAGAGTGTTTAATAAGAAAACAAAATGTGTGTAAGAATCAGTTCATGTCAAATTCGATGAGACTTATCCACATGAGTCTAAAAACTCTCTTTAAATTCTTGAAGAAGATTTGTCAAATCTGGACCTTAATGTTAAAGATAGAGAATCCCATGTAAAAGTATACAGTTCTGGAAATTTTCTAGAATCTGCACCTACTGATTGTAACCCAATAGACAACAATGAGGAATGTAGTTCAATCCTTCCTAGAGGCATTAGGACTCTCAAAAATCATCCTCTAGATGTTGTTGTAGGTGTTTTAAATAGAGGAACACAAACTAGAGCTTCTCTATGAAACCAGGTTGAACATCAAGCTTTTCTTTCCCAGATTGAACCCACAAATATTAATGATGCTATCAATTATGAATTTTGGGTAATGGCTATGCAAGAAGAACTAAATCAGTTCAAAAGAAACAATGTTTGGGAATTTGTGGAAAGACCTAAGGACACTTTGACAATAGGCACTAAATGGGTGTTTAGGAACAAAGTTGAGGAGTCTGAGAATATAGTTAGAAATAAGGCCAGGTTAGTTGCACAAGGATACAACCAAGAGGAAGAAATAGGCAATGATGAGACCTTTTCACCTATAGCAATAATAGAAGCCATTAGGATACTACTTGCATATGAATCTCATATAAATTTGAAACTCTATCAAATGGAAATTAAAAGTTCTTTTCTAAATGGGTATATAGTTAAGGATGTGTTTGTTTAACAAACCCCTAGATTTACAAATACCCATTTTTCAAATCATGTTTGTAAAATTTCTAAAGCTTTATATGGCTTAATACAATCTCCAAGATCATGGTATGATAGGCTCAGCTCTTTTCTTATTTCAAAAGGTTTTACCAAATGGGTATTTGATCCTAAGTTTTTTATCAAAAGGATTTCCAAGGATGTTTTAATAGTGAAAATCTATGTGGATGATATTATTTTTGGATCTTCTAAAAATTCTTTATGTGTTGATTTTTCAAAAATCATGCAAAATGAGTTTGAAATGATTTTAATGGGAGAACTCAAATTTTTCCTAGGATTCCAGATCTTTCAAAATAAAAATGGCATTGTTTTGAATCAATGTAAATATATTAAGGATATTTTAAAATGTTTTTATTTGGATGGGAGTAAAGGTAGTGACGCACCTATGAGTAACACTTGAATGTTGGATGCTAATGAAGCTGGAGAACCGGTGGATCAAACCGACTACAGAGGTATGATAGAGAGTTTACTCTATCTTACAGCTAGCAGACCTGACATCATGTTTAGTTTATGTATGTGTTCTCGCTTTCATGACAATCCAAAGGAGTCTCATTTAACTGCTGTAAAAAGGATTTTTAAATATCTCAAACATACTCCAAACATAGGATTATTTTATCCTAAAGGAAAATCATTTGATTTGTTGAGTTATTCTGATGCTGATTTTGCTGGTTGCAAGTTAGATAGAAAAAGCACCTCTGGAAGATGTCCCATTTTTGGCATGTCACTAGTATCTTGGTGTAGTAAGAAGCAGACTTCTATTGCATTATCCATTGCTGAAGCTGAATACATAGATGCTGGTAGTTGTTGTACTCAAATTATGTGGATGAAACCCACATTACTATACTATGGATATCAATTCAAAAATGTCTCTATCATGTGTGAAAATACAAGTTCTATTAACATTTCCAAAAAATATAGTATCTCATGCTAGGAAAAAGCATTTTGATGTGAGAAATCACTTTTTGAGGGATTATTATCAAAAGGGTGATATCACTCTTGAATTCATTGGCACTGAACATCAATTGGCTGATATATTCACAAAGCATTTGAACTTTGAGATATTAAATTACCTCAAACATGAGTTAGTTATGATTAACATTAGAATAGGAAACCTCACCATTGGACCTCACTGTTAAACCTCACCGTTGGACCTCACTGTTAAACCTCACCATTGGACCACACTATTAAACCTCACCGTTTGACCACACTGTTAAACCTCACCATTGGACCTCACTGTTAAACCTCACCATTGGAGCTCACTGTTATACCTCACCATTGGTCCTCACTGTTAGACCTCACCGTTGGACCTCACTGTTAGAACTCACCATTGGACCTCACTGTTGTACCTCACTGGTGTACCTCACTGATGGATACCTCACTGTTTGATTTAATTTTTATGCAGGAATCTGAACAGTTTTTATTCCTATTCATTATTTCTATTTTATTTAGTATTAATCCCTAAATGATAAAACTAAAGGCTATGAACATATCTCAATCCACCTTCCTCTATCAATCTCGAGCCTTGCTCTTGAAATCCCAAAACCCTAACTCTTCATTTGAACCCTCGAACCTCCTTCAACGTCCTTGGCCAGAACCAAGAGACCCCCGACTGTCTATGAGGATGCCCCAAGGCCAAAGAGGACTCGAGCCGAGTCTAGTGGTACCAGTAATACCCCTACGGTACCTGTCAACCCGCATATGTCAAATAGAGAAAACTTTTATGAGAAGGAGCTGTGTGAGGAATGGTTGTTGTCGAGAAAGTCATTAGTTTTGGAAGCACTAGATGTTGAAGGATGGACCGAATGATTTGACAATAACAATGGACGATACTACTCTAATATTGTGAATCAATTCTATGACTACCTAATGTTCGAAGAGGAAGATGATGTGAATAGACTAGTATCTAGAGTCAATGGCAATGAAGACAGTTTTTTCATCGGCTGAGTGGGCTGCATGTTTGAGAGTTCCCCATGAAGGAGTGTATGCATACTATTCTAGAGGGGCTCTTCCAGAAAGTGATATTTTTGAGTATGAAAAAGCTCTGGAAGTTCTGAAAGGGATTGAAAAATAAAGGAAGATCATTGCAACTGAAATGAATTGTGATAACATGCTATTGTTTAAGTTCATTTAGCATGTTATTAGTCCCAGGAGAGGGGATTTTGCAGTGCTGAAGTACTAGGACATATTCCAAATGTACTTACTGAAGCATGGAAAGAAGATCAACCTATGTAGGTTACTGCTGACACAACTTGATGATATGACTAAGGCAAGCTCAATGTCCAATGCCTTATTCCATGCCAAGCTAATCTCAGTAATTCTAAAGGTAAAGGTTGTGGCTGGAAATAAAGAAGAGATGATAGTGGCTAAGAACAGTGTTTTTATCTCCATGGTTATTTCCAAATTCATGAAAATTAGTTGGAATCCATGGAAGAAGGCATGGGTGAATGATGAAGAAAAAGTGTATGAAAAGTTTGATCCTACTACTCACCCATCTAGGACAAAAGACAAGAGAGATCTAGTCCTGAAGCCTAATGAGCCAGAACTGGATTATTTAGATGATGAAGAGGAAGTTGAAGGAGCTGTGGACCCTGAAAGAGAGAACACCCCCATTGATGATGGGAGTGATTCTGATTTGCCTATCAATCCTGTAAGGACACTAACTTTTGGAGTAGCTAGCCCTCCAAAATAACTACCAAGAAGAGAGACTATTCTGAGGGACAGTGATACTGAGACCACTGAAGAAGAAGAAGTATCTCAGAATATAGTTAGATACACCTATGAAGAGGATGAGGCTACTGAGTCAGTTCATTCTGCTCATGAAGCAAAGGAGGATGGTGATAAAGATGAAAGAAAGGAGGTTGTTGTTACTGAAGCTGATGATGAGAACAGTGAAGGAGAGGAGCTCAGTTTGAGTCCTCTGATAGGTAATACAGACAAGTCAGTGTCTATCCAAGAAGCAGGAGTGGCACCTACATCCATTGAAATAGAAGTTGTTGATGACTTTGTGGAGGTTTTGCCTCACCCCACTGGTGAACCAACAAAGTAGACAGTTCTTGGATCTACTGGAGTTGAAGAGGAGGTTGTGGAATTACCTAGAATTGAACAAGTAGATGAGAATACTCAGGAGAGAGCTCCAAGTGAGGGGGAGAATTTTGGTTCTGTATCTGTTCACCATGACATTGAAGAATGGTCAAAAGACCCTGGATACCTGGTACTTGGGCTGGATTATGATGATTCATATTGTGATATGTCAAGAAAAAGACATCATGTGCCTTATATTTTAGAACATGTCACAGTACCACCAGTGGTTCCCCTTCCTAAGAACCTTGTCACTACGTATGATCATGAGAAACTAAAAACCGATCTACACCAGATGTTTGATTTTAGGGCCTCTTAAATGGAAAAGACAATGGGATTAATTCAAGATATGATTCCTTCTCAGATGGATAAAGTTCAATATTCCATTCAAGATAACTTATCCAAAGTAATATCTCAATACCAGTAGCAACTTAAGGATGTATCTCAGTCTGTAGAACATCTAAGAAAGTTAGTGGTAAGCCTGAATGCTCTTATGGCTTCTAAGGGATAAATATAAAAAGTCACTCACTACATCCAAAGTGTGGTGAAATAGATGGTTATAGTGTTTGAACGTTTTAAGGAATCCATGAAAGCTCATGTGAAGGGCCAGGATGAAGATGTAAAAAAACTCATCAGTGGGTTGACCAAGTCTTTTAAGGAAACTGTTTCTTTCTCAATGAAGCCTTCTTCTGCCTCTACCTCTTCCTCAACCTTCAGTGCACCACTTGTGGACTTGTCGGCTTTTAGGACAGTGGTCATTGAAGAATTAGAAAAGATTGCTGGTGTCAGCGCACCTAAATCTCAATATGTGACACAAATTATCTCTACTATCAAAGAAATTCAGAAGGAAGTGAGTGTCTTCATGAGGGAGGTTGTCCAAGACAAGAATAGTATAAAGGAACATATTAATTTCTATTATAAAAGGATTTACTCTAAGTATCAGATGGATGCTCATTTCAAGATTCTTTTGGAAAACCTCAATATTCCACCAGTCACCAGAGCCTTCTTGGAACAAGTCACTCAGCTGGGCCAGTTGACTCCGGCCTTATAGAAATTGATGGTGAACAAGGATTATTTCATATCGGTGATGGAATGAGGAGGAAGCATTATTATGGACTTCAAAAACCTTCTTCTACCCTTTCTCCATGTGTATTGTACCCCTGTCATCATACCACCTGCCTTACCATCATCTCAACCCAGATGTTCATCCATGATGTCTCCTTATGAGGCCATCAGAATCCTTACTCCACTGATCCCTTAGAGAGATACCCACTACAGACCCACATGAGCTTATGTTGCTGCCCCTCCAGTCATTCCTACAACAGTTCCTAAAACTGCGGATCCACCAGCTCTTCCTCCATCTTCTTCATCTAAAGGGAAAGACCACTTGCCTACGGATGATGTGGATTGAGTCTGTTTATGTCTTTTTATAGGGACTATGTATTCTTTTTCGTTCATGTAATGTCCTTACAGTAATTCATGCTTTCTCTATTATCTCTGTTAGTGTTTCATTTTACTAATCACATAGGGGGAGAAATTGAAATGATACCAATGCAGTGATTTTATTACTATTAAATGGACATTTATGATTTTCTCTATAAAACCATGTATCAATATTTTCTGATTTTACACTCTTATTAATCCATGATACTTGAGATATTACTTATTGGAATAATATGGTTTTATCTGTGATACCTATAACTAATACATACTGGCATAATTTGTGATTTTCAAAAAGGGGAGATTGTTGGACTCACCTGTTTTGATAATCCCAAGTCATGTTTAAATACTAATCATGATATATTAAGTCATTTTCTAATCCTTTTTAATCAGTATTTATATTATTTATCCTGAATAATTTATATTTTTAGTCTCATGACTTTGTTTCATTAGCTTACATTTTACATTTATCTAAGTAAAAGTTCACCGTTAAAGGCTAATGGTAAGAGCCTTCTGTTTAAGGTCACCATTATAGCTCACTATCACTGTTTTTAGATAATGATACAAGGTCACTATCACAAGTCTACTGTTGCTCTACTTATTAATGCTTACAGATAAAGTCACCATTACAAGGTCACTACTGTGACAAGGATTCTATTAGAAGTCCACTATAAGACTATTTCTCAAGTCTTCTGATGAGAGCTTCAGAGTTCAAAGTCTACCAATAGTAGAAGGCTACCATTAGACAACCCCTACTATCGATATAGTCTACTATTGTTCAATGTCTACTGTTGGTAGAAGTCTACTGATCGACATACTCCCCCGTTAATAAAGTTACCTGTTGAGATAGTCTACCACTGAAAAGGTCATTGTTGTAGTAGTCTGATGTTAGAGAGATACCATCAGAAGCTTACTGTTGAAGTCTACCACTGATCAAGCCTACTGATTGAATCCCAGAGTTGAAGAGCCTACAGATTAACTCCATAGTTTAAAAGACTACCGTTGATGTCTACCATGTGACATGCATCTACTACCAGTCTAATGATAACCTATTATTTACATTACCAATTTTATTAATACCATTATAACAGTCAAGTATGGACAAATAAATGCACCTAACATTATTTAATGATATTTTTAGGCATATCAGGAGACAGTAAGAGGTACGAGGAAGACCACACGTGGTTGAAACATTTGTCTTGTCTGCCCCTACTGGACCAAATGAGAAAACACTGAGCTGGAAAGGTGTATATATATATGAGTAGATACAGACATCAATAAATAGATAAGATATTGAGTATATTGAATATATACACATAAGAGAGACACATACAGCACCTGAAATACAAGAAAGAAGAAGAACACTCAAGCACTCATTCTAAAGAACAAGAGTTTCACAAAGACCTATTGGAAGAACATTTTCAAGATTTGGTGGAGTGATACAAAAGCTTCAAACCCAAGAATCTGATCATCTATACATCTAGAAGTCATAACCTGGAATTTGCGACACTCTGTTTTGGAGGAAACGTGCAAAGAAGGACCATAACTTCAAATCCTTCATTTCAAGGAGTCCAGAGCTGATTTTCCAACACAGAGAGCACTCTAAACATATTCCTACTATCATTAGCTCAACTAAGTTTATGTATTTTACATTTTGAGCAGTGTGTATGTCATACACACACTGACACTTGTTCTAGAACTGAGGGTTACTAAAAATCCCCATACCAAACTCTATTTACATTTGTTTCCCACGCATAACTCTGGAAGAATCCTAGTGTGGCTTGGTATTTTATTTTCCCGCGTATAACTGTGGTAGAGGTTTCCAAACCTGGATAGTTTGAAAACTATTGTAAAGCCCGATACAGGCTGTGTATCATTTTTAAATATAATTGTTTGTTGGTAGGTGACAACCAAGTGGAGAGGATTAGGTCATGGATTCAGACTGAACCTATTGTTTAAATTTTTGTGTTCATCTTTCAATTACTCTGTTCTACATTTATCCGCTACTTATATTTTCAAAGACCGAAATATGTTTTTTACATTCACTCTAATAGTTAGTTTAGGTTAGTGTGTATATGTGATTCTTTTAGTAAACTTGTTTCAAAAGTTGAATTAGTACTCATACTGATTCAGCTAAGGAGTAATAAACCTTTGAGAATCCTTTTGAACAATAAATCACTTATATCTCTACTACCTTAATTAACTAGGCCGTTTTTATTTCAAGGATTGTAATCCTAAAATTTTTTAACAGAAATTTTAATTGAATCTTAATTCACCCCCCTCTTGAGTATCCACTCCGACCAAGAGAACACACTCCCTCACTTTGTGTGACATGAATTCATGTACATTCCAAAAACTAACTACATGATTCAAAACACTAATTTTCAATAAAGTAAAATTAAAGTGTTAATAGATCATGATTACCATTATATAAGGTATTAATAAGTATAACACCTATATAATTTCTATAGAGGAAAGTTCCAACAACATGAATAAATTTTTTTACAATATGGAAATGCATAAATACATATCCTAAAAGACCAAAATAGACTATGGAACTTCACCTTTGTTTGATTAGCTCAATGATATTTGGAGTAATACTTAACAGTGCCCAAATGATAAATAACCTAATTTTTTAGATGAAAAAAATCCCATTAGCTATGATAACATTTGACATGATTCATCCTAGTCGACATACACATTCAGAATAGACTTTTCTTCATTACAAAATTTTTATGGGATATCTTTTACTTGTATATATATTGTATTCATTACTATAAAAGGGAAATAGGAATGTCTATACATGTTGATATCATCTGTACAATAATATTCGATATAAGATCTACATCATGTGAAGGGAGATCCTGCAACAAGTTTGTATGTGCACCTGAATATGGGCCTTAAAATCTAGTAAAACTCTAACATGAAATTTTTATCACATATTTCCTTCATTTGAATTTTATATTCTAGCCCATATTTGTCACATAGAATTAGATATATTTCCTCCTTGGACTCATCAAAAAAAATTTCTCACTATGTGGTATTTCTTAATGACATTTTTAAAGAACTTTTTATTTCAACCTCTGAACCAATATATATAGTTTTATTAGTTGATTCATATATTTTTCCAATATTGTCTGGGAATACAGTAGATAATATAATGGAATCCCAATCAAAATGTTATACAAGCGATATTCCTTTAACTAAGTATGTCTATTATATTGGATGATTACCACTAATTGGTGGATTATTATCTATCAAAGGAACCATTAAAGGTTCATCCCCCACATCATCTACACCTACATCATCACCCAATGCATCAAAAAATACTTTATATCCAGATGATGTTTCATCCATTAAATCAGGATTATATACAGGGATGTACCCTACAGTTCCATCCCAATTATTATCATGTTCTTTGGTATATTTGGAAAATTCCACACGTGTTATCAGATATATTATATGAATTTTAAAAGGCCCAAATAAAATAATTTACCTATTTTATGAAGATTAAAATGGTTAATGTACATGAGTTTAATGAAACTTATCTTTGACATAACACTCCCACTATATGAGTCTCATCTCTATATAACACCCTATATAGAATCCATCAAAATGATAATTATTTTTTGAGCAATGGAATCCATTTCAAAAATATTTAAAATGATATTTTTTTGTGGGATAAGGAGAAGTTTTTAGGAACACCACAAATTAAATTTGGTTTGTGGGATGAGGCATCTTATCCACCACCGCCACAAATGATTTTTTTTGTTTTTAGGGGGAGAAGTTATCTTGAGGTCAAACACACACTAAAATAAACTCTAGGAATTTTTTTCATTGCTTATGATCTATCAAGGAAGGACATTAAATCCATACCCTAATAAAAACCCCACACAAGGATAGTGAAAATTGGTATGGAGAAAAAGAGACAAGAAATAAAGAGAAATAGTCTGAGAAAGAGATTTCAAATGTCAATCATTTATTTCATGTCACAAACTAAGAAAGGGAACTCACCCCACCACCTGTAATAGGTTTCCTCTCATGAGAAATAGTTCATATAGAAAGAATATACTTTGTACTGTAATCCGTGTACCAAAATTCAATTTCGCACTTTTATTCCATAGGCCATCTGTGGATAGAGTCATTGCAGAACGCCATCCCACAATTAAAATAATATGGGATAGAGGTGAGTCATGGTAATTGAATTCTGCATAGCGTTAGCCTCACCTTGTCCCCTCCTAGAACTATCTAAATAATTCTCTCCATAAACCTCTCTTATGATGTTCTAGGCCATAAATTTTCTCTGTAGTGAACTACATATCCGAGGAATATTCAATGCCTCCAGAAATGTGTGTTCAGTGTATGTGGAACACCCATGTTCCTTCATAATCATACATTCCCATGGTAAATTATTTCATAATATTAACCTACCTAATAAGGGTGACCTATAGATAACCTAAATTTCATTACTGGAATATTATATCATTTTAAAGATAAAAAAAATAACAGTGTTACAAATATAAGATTCAATGGTTTAGTTTATTTGAAAAATTAGGATCATACATAAAATGTACATGATAAAACATAAATATTATTTAATTCCATTATATATATATTCTTAGTGGTCCTCAGGTTCTCCATAGTACATGTAACCACATGAGGATATTCATTAATAAATGGGTGTGCTAAAATCCCAGTAAGTGGAAGAATAATGAACATAAATCAATATGGAATTGGTGTGAATAATAATAATCATAATATTTTAAGCAAATGATAAAAATCAAAATCATTATATAAATATATGATAAAATCATCGAATGTGGAAATTCATAAAAATTAAACATCATATCAGAGTGGTTAAATACAACACATAGTTGTGAAAAATGATAGAATCATGATAACACATAACATATGTTCATAATCACAACTTTATCTTTAGGAAAAAATAACATCCTATTCATGCATAATAAAAATTATCTCATGAGATAAATCAAATTACCCAATTCATTTTGGGGATACATAACTCCTATCCTACCCATCACATCATAATATTTACATAATCATGCATGACACATGGAATATATTATCATAGTCAAGAATTAACCAATGGAAAGGAATGGGTTTCATAAGGATTTAATCAATCATGATCTCTTGAATAAAATTCGGGTTCCAAGATGAAAAATTGAAAATCATATTTGGTATAAGAATCAACATTCTTGAGAAAACATGAAATAACTCAAGTGAAGTCAAATATGTGTTTTGGAAAGAATAGTTTTTTTGGAAAATAAATGTATTTTTTATAAAATAAATTAGGAAAAATTTGTATCACTAAAAAAATGGAATATTAATGAAATAATATTCAAGGAACATTATAGGATTATTCATACATTATATTTAACAAAAAAGGGATAACCAAAAGAAAATTAGTTGGGTTTGAGAATCCCCTTACCTTGATTCTCTCTTTATTTCATCACTTTTATGTCTCCTAAATAAAAAAAATAGAATTATTAAAACAATGATTCATAAGTTAAATATATAAATTTATAAAAATATACACCAATTATATTCATTGGATTACATTTATTTATTTTAATTTATGAAATTTAAAAGTATTTATATCATGTTATTCTTAAAAAAATTGTTTCAATTTGATTTCTATATTTTTGTTCAAATTAATTTATAAAAAATTATTATTAAATATAGAAGCTTATAATATATGGAATTAACTGTTTATATATTATATATATTTAATACAATCCATCCCTGATGGTGGTTAATACAATTTTCTTGGAAATGTTTCAATTGGTGGTTAACGACAATTAATGGGATGATGTTGAAAGGGAGGGAACGGGAAGTAGGTCATTAATATTATTCAAATATATGATAATTAAAATAGATTGAATTTATTAATATAATTTCAAATTACTATATTAATAATTTTTAAGTGTATGATTTTGATTAGAATTTTGAAAAAGAATAAAGAGATGAAGAAAAGAGGGACGTGTCAATAATGACTTACTCTCTCCTTGGTGTAGCTTTTCTTATACGACACGATAAATCCATTACCGATTGGAGTTGGATTGTTCCAGTGTGTCCCTAAGTACAATAAGGGAATTTATATGGATTA
This sequence comes from Viscum album, assembly GCA_963277665.1. Classification (NCBI taxonomy): domain Eukaryota; kingdom Viridiplantae; phylum Streptophyta; class Magnoliopsida; order Santalales; family Viscaceae; genus Viscum; species Viscum album. The sequence goes on from OY728165.1 coordinate 173,697,692, forward strand.
ATTTGGTAGATATTGTGCTTTGGAATGGGTGGGAGGAGTGGTTTCCAAGGGAAGTGAGAGGTGTTATTTATACTTTAAAGAAGGCCAGTTTCAGAATAAAATATTGAATGAAATATTATAACCAAGGTAAGCCTTGTAAGAGTTATTTTTTAAAAATATAAACTAAATTTAAAATAAAACATTATTTTATTATTTTTGGTCACTAGATAAATCTAATTCATTAGTGTAATCAAATAAAAAGGTGGAAAAATTAGAAAAATAATATAATAATGTTATACATTAAAATTTTAGGCTTTGGAAAGTAAATTTTAGGTTTAAAAAATAAATATTATCATATATTAATGACTAATTTAGGAAAAAATATATATATTGGCCTAATCACAATTTTTGTAAATGTTTATTCCATTATTACATAATAAATGTTGTAATTTAAGATACAGAGGTTATGTAAAAAACTCTATTTTTACTATTCATCCAAAAATTGATGTATTTCATAAAATTACCAAAAAATTACCCTAAGAAAATTTTGATAAAATTATTTCAAAAATTATATTATTTTTATCGAATTAAATTACTACAATTGGAAATTTTATTATTTAATATTAAAATTAGGATTTTTACAAAATACATTAAAATATAGCTCATTAAAAAATGTGCTCATATTTTATTTGAGTTATTTAACCATGATATATATTTTTTATAATAATAATAATAATAATAATAATTTACTTAATGAAATCATTATAAATATTATTTATATCATAATTTATTTTTTTGAGGTAAAATTACTGTTCTAATAGTCATGTTACTTTTCCTAATGGCTCTGTTACTATTCCAACTATCACATTATTAATCCAATGGCAACATTAGCTCCTACAAATATTTCTAATTTCCTTAATTAATTATTAAACTAAATTCCTCTCAAGGTTTTATATTTTTATTTTTAGTATAGTTTTTTGTTTTAACAATATTTTTTTTTCATTTTCTAAAGTTTTTTTAGTTAGGGAGATTATTCTCAAAGAATGGGGTGATCCATATTTTCTAATTTTAGTTTTTCTATTTTATATATTTTGTCTAGTTTTAATGTTTATAAATTTAATTGGTTTCATTTTTATTTACTATAATAGTATTTAGTAATGAAATAATGTATTTTTGGCTTCTCAATATTTCTTAAGTGTAAAATATTATATAATATAATACAACATAAAATTTTTCAGTAAACAAATATTTTTAATAAACACTGGGTCTTACATTCTTCCACCCTTTATATTTTTTCCATAAATTTCATCTCATATTATATATTTTGAATAGTTGAGGGTACTTCTGTTTCATTGTTTCCTTTGGGTCCCTTATAAACACATTATACTTATGGTTCCTCAACAACACATTTACAAGGTGATTTGACTTGTTTCATAGAAAATTGTATCTATTATCCAAGATTTTCAATTTATAATCTTAATATGAGAGTTAATTCCCTATTTATGCCACCTATGGATTAAGTACATGTGAGGGATTAGGTATGTACTTCCACCAGAGTTATATGTGGAACACATCAGTAATTTGGTCCATACTTTGTGGAAGTGAAAGATGATATACCACTACTACTATGAAATCAAGGATCTCAAAGGAAATAATATACCAAAGGATAAGCTTCCATTTCATTACAAATTATGTGATTCTCTTCCAGTGTGATATTTTAAAGAAAAATTTTCTCCCAGATTGAACTCCAAGTCCCTTTGCTAGTTGTCAGCATAAAACCATTTCCATATCTGAGTATTTTTTAATGATATTGTATGGATTGAACATTCTTGGTAATATCATTCACAAGATCAAGTAAGATATATTTCATTCCCCAACTTTATCCCAACAATTTGGTGTTCTACATATCTTCCCATACAGAGCTTCATATAAGTCCATTTGAATACTCAAGTGGAAGATATATTTATATTAGAACTCAAACAATGGTAGATTTTGATACCATCAACCTTTGAATTCCATTATGAAAGAACATAGAATGTCTTCGTGAATCAGAATAGTCATCTCAGATTTGATATCAGTTTGGGGGTGATAATCATTTCCAAAATTTATTTTAGTACACAAATCTTGTTGAATACTTCCCCAAAATTTAGATAAAAACCTTTAATCATGAATAGAGATGATTGAATGTGGAACGCCATGAATCCTCTCCACTTCCTTCCCATATATCATGAATATTTTTTCAATGGAAAAATCTTCTTAAATATTGATAAAGTGGGTACTCTTGGTGAGTTGAAACCCCATAACCCATATCACAATATTTCCTCTATATTTCTTCATGAGTCTAGTGACAAAGTCCATAATCACATTCTCTCATTTCCACATGGGTATAGGAAATGGTTCCATCATCGCTTTGTAATTTTTCAGTCTTCTTTAAGTTTCTATCATACTATGAACTATGATATATAATCCAAAATATTCTTCTTTATGTTGTCCAACTATAAGTGCTCTTTATGTTCAATGTATATCTTTGTACATCCAGGATGGATAGATAAAGATGAGCTATGTACATTACCGCATAGCTTTATATTTATCTTAGGCGATTTAAGAATATAAATCCCCACTCCAAACTAAATCACACCTTCACCATCAATGTGGAATAAATGTTAATTCCCTTACTTTATTGATTTTAACATTATTTTTTGCTCAGGATCATCCCATGGTTCCTCCTTGATCTTCTCTTAGATATATGGTTGTGAAATAATTTGGGAATGGTACGATGAATTACCTACCATTATAATTTCCAAATTCATCCTTTGAATATAAAAGAAGTAAGGGTCTTTCTCTATCCACACAATGGATAATGTAGCAAGTAATTTTGTGCAAAGAGAATCAACAACCTTGTCTTCCTTTTCTGGATAGTAGTTCATAGATAAATTATATTAAATGATCAGCTATAACCATCTTATTTGACACATAATAAGATAAATTTATGTGAATATATAGTTTATATGCTTATGATCAATATATATAAATCAAAAATTTCCCCATAGAGGTAATGTCACCAAATAATTAGATAAAAATATGACAACCACTATCTCCATATCATGCATCAGGAATTTTTCTCATGGATCTTCACCTATAATGATTCATAAGCTATTAATTTATCATTTTTCATGAGTACAAAACCCAAAACATTCTTCTAAGCATCATTATATATCAAAAAACCTTCTCCACTTGTTGGTAGTGTGATTATATTATTAATTAATAACCTTTTCTTGGGATCCTTAAATCATTCCTCACATTCATCCATCCAAACATACATTACCCATTTCCATGTTAATTTAGTCAATGAGGTATAAAATCATTAGAAATTTCACAAAAAACATTTGTAGTACCATTCAATTCCATGGAATATATGGATTTATTTGATACTATTGGGTCTGGTCCATTCCACAATTTCATTTGTTTTTTAAGGGTATATATAAATTTCTCACTTCTGATTATGTTCCCTAAGAATGTGACTTGATCCGTCCAAATTTCAAAATTACTAAACTTAGAAGACATTTTCTTATTCCTTAATATCACTAAAAAAGTACTTATATGCTATTAATGCTACTCATTTCTATTGTAGTAACTTAGAATATCAGCAAAAAACACTACCACACATTCATCAAGGTAGTCTCTAAAGAATGTATGCATTATATCCATGTGGATTTCTAGGGAATTAGTAAATCAAAAGGGAATAAAAATGAACTCATAGTTCCCTTGCCTTTTACAGAAATAATTATTATGAAAATTTTCTATTTTTATTCTCCGTTGATGATATCCAGAATGAATTTCATCCTTTGAGAAGTACTGATATCCTCATATTTGATAAAATAAGTCATCAATCATTGGAAGGGGATGATTTTTCTTTACGGTGATCTTGATGATATCCCTATAATTGATTCAAATTCTCATTGATTCATCATTATTCTTAACAAAGAGCAATGGCTCACCCCAAGGTGCTGCACTAGGGTGTATGAACCCTTTGTCCAAATGCTATTACAGTTTCTTCTTTAATTATTATGGTTCGATTGGGGCCATATTGTAGAGGAATTTTGAGAAATGAGTGGCTCTAAATATGAGCTATATTAATTAAATTACCATGCGATCTAGGAGAAGTCTGGGTAAATATTTTGGAAATACATTAGTGTATTCCATAACAATAAGAGATTTCTCCAGGTTAATAACATAATTTGAATAAACAATTCAGGAAAATTATGATTCTCCATTGGGTATCAACACCCACACCATTATTGGATTTCAAAATAGAGATTAATGATCTAACATGATAAATATATTTTCTTATCCTGAAAGTTAATCTGTTCTCTATATAGTGAGAACCAATCTCTGCCTAGTATAACATCAAATTATACCAAAGGAAGTAATATGAGATTCCTTGGAAAAATCATCCCATAGATGCTTATATGAGAATATTTCATAACTTGCATTGCAATTATTACACCCCTAGTGGTTTTTATAGATATCTCTACCTCAAGGTAACATGGACTTGATTTTATAGTTCTATAATATTTTTAGGATATAATGTAATGTGTTGGACCAGAATAAAATGAATCTTTAACCATTTTTGAGTGAAAAAGAAGTGTACCTTGTATGACTTAATTTTCACAATACACTTTAGTAGTAGTTCTGTCATCATAATTCCCTTACACCTTTGGTTTTGGTGGCTGGTGACATTGATTACACTCATGGGCTCTAGGTTTAGTGAACTGACTTTCATGGTGTCCTTTCTCCTAATAGTTTAAGCATTGAACCATGGGTGGTGGATTTAAAGGTTCCTTCCTTTCATCAAACATGCTATCCAGCTTCTTTTGGTCTCTTAAACATTAATGATCTTTGTGTACTATTCTCCCACACATGAAGCATTTCTCTGTCCCTTTAAGGAAATTATCATGATCCTTTTTCCCATATTTTTGAAATTTGGGTAGTTGCATCCTCATTCATCATTTTTCATTAGATCCAACATCTTGAAACTAGATTATTCTCTTCTTATCTCCATAACCATGGGACCATTTTGTGAACTCCATCTCTACATTGAGATCACATCAAACCAATTATGCATAGCTCCTAAAGTCATGAATAGCTGGAGCCTTTTGATGGTTTGGTTTTAATCCACTCAATTGCCTATCTATATTTCTATCATTATTATTAAAAACACAAGGAATATGTTGAAATAATTTTGATTTTTTATTCATAATCCTTGAAAAATTCACCTTTATTTTCATTATCTCTATAAATTATCTCTCCATATTTGTATGAAGTGTTAGAGGGAAATAATTTTTAAGAAATATTATCTTAAAGTCTTCTAACTCCATATATTTTATTTTCTCCTTCTACTTGAAGTTATTTATCCATTACCACCATATATAAACTTCTTAATCTAAATTAAAGTCAATTATAGTCACCTTCTCCATTTCAGAATAATGGGTTACAAAAAAGATCTTCTACATTTAGTTAACCCACTATTCCATAAAAACATTATCTAGAGTTCAACTAAATATTGTTGGTTATTTCAACATAAAAAACTCAATTTCTAGTTGATCCTTTTTGGGTGAAGGTGGAAGTTCCACATAGTTCAAGTTATTATTCCTATCCTGAGATGAATATTTGAGAATTACTATGATGTTTTAAACTCCCCCTCCCATATAATTGGGGATGTTTTTCATCATTTCATTATCCCTTACATGGGTTGTTTTCCTAGTTTCTCCTTGTTCCCACCATTTTATAAAATAGAAAAGGTTTGAAAAAATATTAAGTCAAAAAATAATGAATAATTAATTCTTTTATGAAATTAACACTAAAGAAATATATTATGGGATCCCTATGTTTATCATTTTACAAAAATATTACTCTAATATGTTTTAGCTATAAAGAGAATTGTAATTATGGGTTTTACACTTTTTTATTTTCCTAATTCCCTAAATTAACTAAATTATTCTCTAATACCAACTATAGTGACCCTAAATTTTCTTACAATACTATTTCATCATTTTAAATATAAAAAACATAACATCTTTACAAAACCAAAATGCCAAGGTTTAATGTATTTGGAATATTAGGCTCATACATAACATGTAAATAATAAAGTAATAAAATAATTTAAATCTATGTACTCTATCTTCTTAGTGTCCCTCGTCTTCTCCTTAGTACAAGTAATAATCGGAGGATTTACATCAATGAAAGGTGTGAGCTAAAATCCCACTAAGGGGATGAAGAAGGAAAATGAATCAATATAAAATGGGTTATAATATCAATAATAATCATATCCTAAGAATAAAATCAACATCAATATCATTAAAGAAACATGTGATAATGTCATGGAATTCAAAGCATAGAAATGAAGCATCATGTCATAGTGGATAAACTCCACACATAGTTGTGAACAAAGATAACGTCATTTTTATCCATAAAATATATTCGTAATCATAACATCATCATTATGACGAAATATAGAATCATGTTTATGAATAATAAATATTATCTAATGAGATAAATCACATTACCAAATGCATTGGAAGGCTACATAATTCTATTCCTACCGATCACATCATAATATTTACATAATCATGCATTCCACATGGCACATATAACAATAAGATTAATAAATAAACCCATGTAAAGGATTAAGTTTCATAAGGACTTAATAAATATTTATTTAATGAATAAAATCCAGTTTCCAAAATGAATAATTTCAAATTTTATTTGGTATCAGAATCATCATTATTATGAAAATACAAACTACTCAAAGAAGTCAGTGATCTGATTTGTAAAGAAGTTTTCTTTTAGAAAATATTTTTATTTTTCATAAAATAAAGTAAGAACCATGTATATTCCGAAAATAAAACCAAAGAATAATTAAATAGTATTTGATCGACATTGGATTAGTAATAATAACAAATATTTCTTGAAAGAGGGATATCCTAAAGAAAATGATTTCATTTTAAGAATCACATTACGTTGATTCCAGATTTATTTAGTCGCATTTGAGGATCCAAAATAATAAACAGATATTTAATAAAAAATTTATCTAAATGTAAATTATAGTCATTTATATAATTAGTTATTAATTATAATAATTGGATTATATTTATTATGTTCTATTGAATAAATTGAATAGTTTCATATCACATTTTTCTTAAAAGAATCATATTTCTCATTGCCTTATCTATTTTCATTCAATGTCACTTATAGAAAAAATGATATCATATATATTATTATAAAACATGTAATTAATTATTTGTATAATATATATAATTAATACTATCTATCCATGAAGTATGTTATAATAATTACTTTTCTATATCCCCATAGGTGGTTAACCAACTTTTAACAGGACGTTGTCAGAAGATCAAAAATGGGATGTATGAAATTTAAATTTTTCAAAAATAAGGTAACTATAGTAGGTTAAAATCATTAATTTAATATCATATTACTGTATAATTAATTTTATAGTATATATATTTTATGGTAATTGGTAAAAATAATAAATAGAAGAAAAAGAAGAGGGGCGAGTTAATAGAAACTTACTCTCTCCTTAGTGTATCCTCTCTTGTAAGACACTATAAATATCTTGGTGATGGGAGTTACATTGATCCATAATTACCCTAAGTATTATATAGTTCTTGAGAGGGAGTATTTGGGAATATCATTGGATTTGGAATGGGTTGGACGAGCGGGTTTTCAAGGGAAGGGAGATGGGTTATTTATACATGAGGATAGGGGTGTTTTTAGAATAAAATATTGAATAAAATTTTATATCCAAGGTAAAAATTATAATAGTGATTTTTTTTAAAATTATAAACCACATATGAATTAAATAACATGATTTCAATACATTTTTACTTTATAATTATAATTCATTAGTTTAATCAAATGGTACGGTGAAAAGATGAGAAAATAATATTTCAATGTAATACTTTAGGTTTCTGGGATTTGGAATATAATTTTTAGGTTTGGAAATTATTTTTATCATATTATAATGAATAAGTTATGAAATAAAATATATCAGGGAAAAAAAATAATTTATATAATGGATTATGTCAATATTATATTGAGAATGGTGTAATATAAGATACATCAGTTTTGTGGAAATCTATATTTTTACTTTTCACATGAACATTGATGTATTCTAGAAAATTAAAAAAACACCCAAGGAAAACATTAATTTTATGATTTCAAAATGTATATTCACTTTATATAAATAAAATTATACAATAGGTAATTTCTATTTTTTATATAAAAATATGACTTTTACAAAATACTTTAAAATAGAGTTTAATAAAAAATGTCGTTATATTTTGATTGAGTTATTTAATCCTTATATTTATTATTTGGTATTATAATTTTTATATATACTTAATTTAATCATGATAAATATTTTTTATATCATCATTTATTATTTTGAGGTAAAATTATTATTCCTACATCAGGTTACTTTTACAATGGTCACATTATTATTTCAATGGTCATATTACCTCTTATAAATACTTTTACTTTCCTTCATTCATTAACCAAATTAGTTCAACTCAAGGTTATATATTTCAAGTTTATATAATTTTTACTAGTTTAATAATATTTTTTTCTTTTCCATAGATTTTTTGGTGGGGAAATGATTCTAGTTAATTCGGATGCCCCATTTTTTCCATTTTAGTTTTCCTATTTTATATTGTTTTTGTAGTTGTAATGTTTGGATTTTTAATAGGTTTCATTGATGATTATTGTAATAGTATTTTTTAATTAAATATATTTTTTATTATTTTTCCTATATTTTCTTAATATTAGAATATAATATAATATAATATGACAGACATTTAATCCACGAAAAAACATTACTAATAAACATTGGGTCATTACAGGATCCTTAGAAAGTTCTCGTTCATAAATTCCTATTATATCCGGGAACCAAACCATAAGTATGGTGGAAGGTGGATCCTTGGACTAAGTGGATTCATGTGTGGCCCTTAGTCCCTTATCCTTTCTTGCAATCATCAAAAGGGAAAGAGGGGAGGATCTTTTCTAGGGCTTTTCTCATGAAGTAAGCCCCTAATATTATTTTTAGGATATATCCACATATGTCTATATGTCATGAACCTGATTATAAAAATAATAGAGAACAAAGGTTCCAAATCCCTTTCTCTCTCCCATATCCTTGGCCTTATCCATAGGTGGACGAAGGATATTATACTAAATTTTCGATCATCTATTTCCTCTTTTTTCTCAAACTGAGCATGACTTACATGGGATTAGAGGTTTGTGGATATCATTTCATCAGAACAATCAAATACTTATGGGACTTCTACTCAATGTAAGCACTGAAAACACACATCCGACATCATAGGGTCATAATCTCGATGAGGTATCCATGAGAATCCTCCATATGTGTAAGCACCTATAATATGAACTAAATATAATTTGATTCCCATCCAAATGGGATTCATAGTAAGCCTCTATGAGGATCACAAAAAAACATCCTGAATTCATCATAATAATATCTAGAACATATCCCATGTTGGGTCACATCTAGCCTTGGAGGCTATGTACTTTCCATGATCCTTTGACCACTTCAGCGTGATTCCCACAACAACATTTGATTAAGCATCTTTCGCCAAGATGTCCTTTATGCATGACATTAGACAACATGATTTGTCCTCATCATAGACCATAAAAGGTATTTTGTGTCCCATTTAGTGGAACCAAACTATGTGGTATTTTATTCCTTTCACAAGGATACATAGGAAAGCCATATCATGGGATTGATTCAGACATCAAAACAACTATGTCTCCTAGGATGATGATAAGTTATAGAGAATAGAACGACCCATACTTTACACACATTGTTATTAATACAGAGTTGAAGCTTACTTATTACAACATATAAAAAAACCATGAATGGACCGTATAGGTATAGTGTCTTTAGAAACTGGGAAACATAAACAACTAGTTCATAAAATCAACTACATTGTATCCCGTATATTTCATCATATCTAGAGTCCCTTTTGGGAATATCCTACTTAATATCCTTCTTCCAGACCTAGGGAAAAGAAAACACACAAAAGGGTGTGCTCAAATGCTCAGTAAGGGTAAAAAAAGAAATATTAGTCATATCATAATCATAAGTACATAACATTTTGAAAATCATAAAATGTAAAGGAGGTAATAATATCATGTCATGGGATAAATCATAGTAATGAAAAGTAATCCCAAATAACCATAACATAAAACATTAATCTTTGTGGCATACACACATAATCATAGAAAATCATTTCATATTAGTCAAGGGTCATTGTGAAGACCGTCATAGAGGACAAAATCCATTACTGAACCGAGTTTACACCTCGTTCCAGTCCTGTATCACTGAACCGGGTTAACTTCCCATTCCAGACATGTCTATCTCATGAGATATAAATCTTTACCCAATGCATTGGAGGGAGATATGGGTCCCACCCATCTCATAATAAAACCATTCTTATGTGTGCCACAAAATCATAAATCATACATCATAGAATAACCCATGTAATAAAAATGGGATTCTTAAACATCATGTCATCATAACATAACCCATATAAGATAAAAGGAAATCATAAAATTAACTCCATCATAAAACATTCAAATCAATGTAAAAATATGGATAGAAACAGAACCCTATTTTATCTTAGATGGAAACTAATTTTGATAAAACACTTGAACTCCATTCATGAGGAAAATATCCATTCTACTTCAAAAACATTTTTCCTTTCTTAACATTTTATACAATTTTAAAATAAAAGAAGTTGATTAAAAATAAACTTGATAACTTATAAAGGAAGATTATTGGAAATAATGTTCTAAAAATCCATTCATTCCGTATAAGATAAAAAAACATCCTTCTCATACTTTGGCCGGAAGAGTGAAAAAGTACCTCGTTTGAAAAACGATAAAAGATTCCTATCATATCTTTTACTAAAAACTCTATGAAGGGTAAAATTGGATTTAAATAATTTTAGGAGGATGGAAATAATATTAAATATTGAGGAAACATGGATTTTGATGATAAAATAAATCCCAGTAAATACCAAAGTACAAACAATCTCAGATAAAAATGAGATTGTGAGATTTTCCCTTACCTTAGGTCCTATATGCTTTGTATGAATCCGAACCTCCTATAATATGGTTTAAATAATATTAATTGACTTATTATAGAATCATATTCATTGTTATGATATCATAAAAGGTCATATTTGTATCTTCTTAGTAGTAATATTTCATTGCTACTTGTTATTCTGGTGTTTATTGCTTTGTGTTCTTATGCGTGTTTTGTCGAATAAGTTCTTATTCCTATTTATAGGATATAGATACATCATTTATAGAATGGTATTAGTGTTAGAAATATTATATTCATTCATTGCATTTATATAATCATTATTCAAGGAAGATCATATAGAACGAGTCGCATCACATCGTGGAGACGGTATGCCGTACGTACGCACGTGCGATGATATTGTTCCCATGATCGAGGAATTGTATTGAAGTGTATGTATAATATTTCATAATTAATACCACTTTTAAATAATCATATATAGTTATTTATTTACACTATTATATCCATCCATGTATGGTGGTGGTGGAAAACATATTACACCACGACGTGGAGACGGTATTCCATACGTACACACACACGGTGATATTGTTTACCTTACGATGGATAAGCGGTGAAATAGGGTTGTTTCCTATTTTTAATAACATATCAGTATATGAGGGATATTTATGTTATTACCTCATAATGAAACAACTAAATAAGATGGAGTAGATGAAGAATGGAGCTTGAAGAAAACGGTAGAAGGTATTTCCTCTTCTTCGAAGTGCCTCCTTTAAACATTCTCTTAAGTCACTAGAGTTGATCTTTTGAGAAGACCAGTACCTCTAGTAGGTTTCTAATGAAGTGGGAGAGTGAAATGGGAAGGGGTTGGACGATCATGAAGGCTCAATGTGGTGTGTGGAGGAGAGGGAGGAGGTTCCATTTTATAAGGGAGGAGAGAGGCACCTTTGGAAAGTGTGAAAATATTATTTTATTATAAACTTATCTTTAGTTTCAAAATGTCTAAAAATCATTAAAGATTAAGATAAGATGACTCATGGTCAAAATAAAATCATCCCATCAGAATTGGACATGTTTGGGAAAATATTTTAATCATTATAATCTTATTTATTTAAATCATTTATTAATGAGGTAAATACTACATCATTATTGTGTCATAAATAATTTAATTTATCTGATGTCTAAAAATTATAAAAAAATACCAACATGTAGGAAATAGTTTTAGATTTCTAATTAATATTTATATTCGAAAATATAATTTATATATCCCCTTATATAAATTAATTACTATAGAATTTTTTGTTAATGCCAATTTTGTCTTTACATTAAATTAATTAATCTAATGTGTCATTATCTTTCATAAGTGGTTATATGGGATCCCAAAATCGACCCAAGAATGCCCATGGTCGGCCATTACTCATCCAATAAGGTTTGGACAAGTGTTAAGGAAATTTTGAGTTATTATAATTTTCTTTTATCCTTTAATTACCCTATTTACTTTTAACCGTGGTAAATAAAAGTAAAAATTTACTATTCACCAAAAAATATTTTTATCTAATTGAACCACATTTTACTCTTTAATATTAACCGTGTCTTTCAAATCTTCTAAATTCAACTCATAGAAGCCATAAAATTATGTTTTATGAACAATTGCAAAAGCTCCTAGGAGGTGGGTAAAAGATGGTGAAAGTTCAATAAATTTTTTATAAATTTAAAATTATTATAAAATGACTACAATGAATTTCATTGAACATATATAATTATTATGTAACCATTTTGACCTAAAATAAATTTAAACCACATAAATGATTATTTAAATAAAAAGTCGGTTTTGACCAAAAACTCAGTGTTTTCACTATTTATCAAAAATTGAAGTTTTTTAGAAAAGTACCAAAAATTCAGCCTAATCTATATTTGATATTCTGAATTCAAAAATTATGTCTATTTTTCCAAATTCAAAACATGGAAGCTGCATTAATTAATTTTAAACGTAATTCCCGTTATCAAAATAAATAGCATGTTTTTAAGAAACAATAATTATCAAAAGATCATCACTTGTTTGTGTCCAATTTCAAAGTGAAATTAATTCCAATGACCAAAATTCGATTAAATGGTAAAAATATATTCTAATTAAACTTGAAAACCAATTAAAAATATAATCTAGCCATATAAATTATTTTGAAGAAAAAAGTTGTTTTTAATTAAAATATTGCATGTTTTAACTATTCATCAAAATATGAAAGATACCAGAATAATATTAAAAAGTTATCCAAAGAAAATTTTTATATCCCGATTCCAAAGAAGAATTTTATTTTTTACATTTGAAGTTATAAACATGTCAAAAAATATATTTAAAACGTGTGTGCCATCAAAAGGCGGTAAAACTGCATTTTTTGAAAAATACTTCTTTTATCCGAAAAAAAAAATATTTTGTTTTCATACATCATTCTAGAAAATGTGTAAGATGATTTATACTGTTATAAAATTTAAAATTCAGTTAATACTAGTTTTAACGTCTAGTTTACAATATTATAACAATATATCATTGTTTAGTGAAACTCTGTATTCTGTACTACACACGCTATCGAGGAAGGTCGTGATTGCGTGTAACGCAAGCCAAGCTAGTGTTGTGTGCAGTGAAAGATTTCTTTGCGTATAACATAATACATTAAAAAAATATACTTATCATAAAATATCACGGTGTTATAGGGCACCCCAATGCATGGCATAAAGGCAACATCGAAATAATAAAGGAAATAATAATATCTAATCCATTTACAAAAGTTTTCCATCAGTTGTGATCCTTAGAAAAATGATGATGTCTCTATCAATTAAGAAACATAGATATATATAGATGATTCTAAAATCAATACATCATAATAATTTATTGTTAATATATGGTTGAACTATTTCATAATTGGTATTTATTGAAGGATTCATGAATATATCATAAATCTATAATAGGGACGTAGAGTAGAAAACAATTACCCTCGAAAGGGTGTGATGAGCTTGACCTCCCATCCTCTGGACCAATGTGTTTTCTAAGATGTCATTAGAAAAGTCCCAGGGACCCCATGACTTTGGAAAGTAGGATAACATCAAATCAAAATGAGCATGATCACAAAATATCATTGGAAAACAAATGGTGAAACCAACATGAATCCTTAACCAATATAATTTTTTCACCCACATGTCAGGTCCATTTCACATTCTCACAAAATGAAAGAGTTCCAAACAAGGATCTAAAACAATTGATTAGACATTTGTTTGTTTATTGAGATGCTGATTTGATAGGGTATTCATGATTGTGTTTTCGAGATGTATTTTTGGAACTAATGAACAAGAAATACCTTCAATACAATGGATTTTATTCAAGCAACCTAAAATTATTCGATTGCTACTATGAGGTCCTAATTGAATAAAAGGAAACTCTCCCTGACCCAACATCTTCAACCTGAGGTCTCAAACACACATGTTCGGTGGTACCAAAAAATCGGTATTGTCCTAACCCTAGAGGCTCTTATAAAATCCTTCCAACTCGTAAACCCCCTCTAACAATTCACTCAATAATGCATGGTGTCCCATTTTTAGATGACAAAAGTTTCCATATCAAACTTTTTCTGGAGTTTATGCTTAGAATACAATAATGAGTTCATTCCTTATCATAGGGAGGCCACTCAAGAGGTCACTAATGGCCTCATATAAATAGAAAAAAGGGTCTCATAAAAGGAATCATTCTAATATTTATCACCTCAAACACTTCATAGAAACAAACCCTCAACATGATGAGGGTGTTTCCCTTTGGAGTTTGGCCTGAACCACCTAGACCCGGGCACTCAGGATAGCTCACTAAGGGCCGAAACTAGTAAATAGGGAACATTTCCCACCTATGTTCCCCCAAAGATTCCCACCAACCAAATAATATCATTAAATTTGACTATTCACACACAAATAACCATATCCATCAACCCTAACAGCACTTTTCGGTGGAATCCAATGAAACAAGCTTGCCGATACCAGTTACAAATAGGTGGCATGCCCATATCTCTATCCCAGAACATGATGATTGTTGGTATATCCTAAAAATAAATAGAGGACACGAGTATTAATAAATTCATATTACAAATACAAAATGATAATATATTTCCATTCCTGTTGAATATTTCACCCATTATATTCTGGAAATGATGGAAGAACAATAATATATTTCTATTAAAATTATACAAGTATTCCATGATAACATCAGTGGTGACTAGGAGTCGAACATAAAACCCCATCTACAAATTATAAGTGACTCATTATAATAAACCAAGAGTCTCCATAGAGTAGAAACATATTATTCCTCTAATTCAATATATATATGTAAATCTGGATAAGGCCCATATCCCTATTCTAACTTGAGGTCATCGGTCCATCCTAGTGTCCACTCAAGGGCAGGCACAAACCCTATCCTTAATTTTATATATGTATCAAAAAATTTTGATATAAACATGGGAGATATACATATAATATTCCATATATGAAATCTATCACACACCACAGGTGTCCCCAATCACCCACTGGAAAGTTCCTAAAAATAAAGCCCACAAAAGATGATTGGTAAATAAAGAGCCTATCCATGACTCTACTTTTCTGAATGATAGTATTTTTGAATCATGAAGAATTTTATATATAGAGGATTAATATCATAATTCTCATTTACCAAATCACGAAGATAGTAATGAAAATTAAGAAGGTCCTCCCCACAATTTTTCTACATGTAGTTCCAAAGGTCTTCCATGGAAAACATTCAAATAAGTCTTACTTCATGTAAAGAATTTGATCGATCAAGAGAGACGCTCTACTGATGAGGGCCATGAAAGACCTTATAATGTCCCAAAAATCAAATAAGGACAAAGTTAAACCCTTACTACCATATACCTTGAATATAAAATCAAGTCTATATGTTGTAATATTTATCCTTTCAATTGGATGTTAAGTAATGATGGTAGCACTCCCTATGATGAAATTCATTATGAAGGTCCTCCCCATAATAAAATTTCATTTCATCTAGATGGTACTCATCATGAAAAATAAACTCTATGAAATACCTCATATTGTGAGAAACTTGTTTAAATGATTCCAATCATTCTTGGTGACGTTTCATTAACAAGTGATATTAATCTTCAATTGGAAGAATCCCAAAGGTAGAGGTCATTATCTGAACCACACATGGACCATTTTCCATCCAATATAATAGTGGAAATCCCTTAAACCCTCCTTTTTTAAAAAAATAAATGGGGAAGAACCTACTTTGGTGATATCTTATTTAGGAACCTTTTTAGAAAGAAGAAGGAGACATATTTGTAATGAGGAGATAATAGGATAAGGGAAACATATCAGAAAAGTTTTGGCCACTAGCCACTCACTAATTAAGCATTCCTGACGCATTGTTAGATGATTTTTTTTGTAACATCTTCTTGAATATAAACCACTCTTCATCAATGAAAAAAATTTATGTACATATGACGAATACCCAATTCATATTAATATAATAGAAAAATAAATCTTCAAATAGATTTATAGGTCCTTCTAGATGCATGAAACCTAGAATTTGGTCAATAAAAAGGAGACCTTCAATGTGAATATCTAGATGTATTTAATTTATTGCATCATTTCATCAGAAATGATTCATCCATGTGGTCATATCATAATAGGGAGTGAACATGTGGCATTTCATTTTACATCACTTCTCTATTAGAAAAGGCGACAAATGGTGATATCATGGAATGTCATAGACTGAAAAAAAAAATCACAAAATAGATTATGCTCATAATATATGGTATGATCAATAAGAAATAGCCTATGAAAAATCTCAAAGACATCAGGAAAAGAGAGGTATCCATTGAAAGATTCTTTCATCAAGAATCTGAGAATGTTGAGAAAGCCTCCTTCTTGAGTGAAGCTAATCATTAGGCAGTTCTAACATCATTAAAAGCTGATGGATTTGGAGAAAATCATAAAATGAAACCTGCCCATGTTTGAAAATTGATCCACAAAATTAGAAGTGTATCCACAATATCTGCAGATAGGGTAGTACATGAGAAAACCTAGCTCGTAGGGTGGGGGGAGTTTTCAACACAAACATTGATTCCAAAAAATATTTCCTGAAAAATTGTGAAAGTAGAACAAGATATCACTCATCCCATAGGGTTGGGGGAATTTTTATCTAAATCATAGAAGAATACAATTTTTCTTGGTTGGAGGAGTTCCAAAAAATTATTGTTACTAGTTCATCCAATCCTATAAGGAATTTCCTTCTTTAGTAATTTTTAAAAAAAAACTTATCCAAAGGATCCTTTTAGAAAACACTTCACCAGATCAATTTTTAGTGATCATTGAAGGAAAGGATACACTTTAGTGATAGGGGAAAAGTAAAATGACATGTTAAGAAAACAAATAAAGACATGAATCAAATCTCATCTAGTGTACGATCCCAGAGAAACTATTCTTCCTATTATCTAGAGACTGATGAAATGATCATGATGGATTTTGCATTAGTAAACTTCATTAGCATTGCTTATGGAAATACTACAGAACATCATTCCAATATAGGAGAACCTGATGGGGATATTTATTTTTAAAATATGGCCCATACTAATATAAATGGAGGTGGGAATACTAGAAATCAAAGGATTTCAAAAAATTTGGGAATTACACTGATGGATCTATTTTCTTCATCTTGATGGATACCATCCAAAGAAAATGGTAAGGCTATGGTTCAATCTGACCTATTACCTGATGTGTCAAAAACCTCATGCTCTAGGAAATATTGGGTCATTATGAGATAAAAATGAGGGAACTAAGATGGATTAATGACAAACTCCTCAAGCATAATATCCATGATGGATGTGTTTTCCAAAAAGAACTTTATTTCACTACTCCAGTTGATATATCTTGATAATAAGAGATCATCATACCAATGAAAGTAGATTTTCAGTGACCACTAAAATAATGATAAAGGAAAAAATGAATTTGGAATTAGTAATGTCCAAATCCCGAGACTTTATATCAATTTATACACTACTAGATCAATTTTAGTCAAAATATAAATGTCCTTCTCAAGTACAAGTGTAGATTGAACCAACACACTCGGTTTATACCATTGTTCCCACTACTGCTACCCCTACTCATTTGGACATTACAACTAGAATTTTTGACACCATTGAATCATCAGTATCCAAAAAAAGAAGTTATAGAGGGAGAATATGGACCAGTGAAGCAAGAAATAAAACCATACCCCATATTGGAAGACATGACCCATCCCCCGCCTAAATTTGTAAATTCCACATTTACAAAATTCGACGGTTCAGGTAATCCAAACGAGCATGTGATTCATTGTGTGTCACAATGTGACCCTATGATGGTTAATTTGTGGAAATAAAAGGTATCCAATCTCTGGTGTTTTTTACAATCCTTTCAGGTACCAACATTAATGTCGTATACCAATTTACGCACATGGTTGATTAAATGATGGTAAGACTGATACCAAAAATATATTTACATGTTCAGGTCAAAATTACAGAAGAAAACAGTCCATGACCTCTTGAAATACAATTAATAAGAAAATGAGAGTGTCTCAAACTTCATTTTTATGTGTAATGTTCTATCTTACTCCCTGAATTTGTAGTATCCACATGAATATTTTTTTCACAATAAAGAAAATTTTCAGTATGATTTGCGAACACCACTCGTTCAAATAACATATATGGATGGATTTAGAGACCTCGTTCTATATTTAAAAATATTGGATGAATAATTCTTATGAACCTGGGATAAACCCATATCAATATCGACATCTTTTAGAAAGAGAATAGGAAAAGATTAAACTAAAATTGTCACTCTAAAACCACCATGTACAGGTTCATGCTCTGATGCCTATATCTTATCATGTGGAACATACTCCATGGTAAAAAGAGTAACAGAAACAACACCAAGATGAAAAGAAAAGAGAAAATATTCTGCTAGGTTGAAGACTAGAAAAGAAGATCATATTCCTTCTCTGATGATCAAATTCTTAGACACTAGTTTGTAGGCTTGGAGAAAAATAGGCCAAGTCTTCCATAACCCTAAATAACCGATCAATTCAAGCCTTATGATTGCCTTAATTATTTCCCCTTTCATCATATATTGGGACACACCATCATGTACTGTTTCATTTTCAAAGGTATATTACAAAATATGGTAAATTTTAGGAATGTGATGTTGGGTAAAATGCCAATAGAGGTAGAATGTTCTTGCATCCCCACTCTAGAAAAATAAGGAGAATGGAAAAAATTCACTATAAAGAATTTTAAAAATTTTATTGATATGAGGAAAAGGAAAAAAATTTAATGGAATCATTCTATCCTCTGAGAAATTTTAAATAATTGATTATTCCCCCAGTAACTTCTTATAGAGAACAACCAAATCCTTAAACTCCATAACCCCCCAATGGCCAATATTATAAGAAACAAAATGTTCAGATGGGTGGGAATCATAAATAATAAGAAGAATATATAACCAAGATAATGTAATCCTTGAATCACTTAGATTTCATTCCTTCATTCCCATGTGAATATGCACTTCCCTCCAAAATGGTAAAATTGGGACTTCCCCATCAAACATAGCCATCATTAGATGAAGAATAGATATTTGAATCTAGAATTTTAATTTATTTAATGGGTCCTTAATATGAAATTGAGTGTTATTATCAAGCTGGTATTTCGATACCAAACTAAGGAGACATGAATAAAGGCTATAAGGGACATGGAAATAAAGGGATGTGCAACCATGATAAAAAAACAATATGTAGGACACAACCCTATTAGATCTATCTATGATATTAAAAACCATGTTAAATCCATTAAAAAATCCCATATGGAGAAATAATATTACTCTAATCATCTATGAACTAATTTAGAATTAATCATTTTGGAAGACTGATTGATGAATAGGTTCCAACCTGAGCAGCCTAGGTATGTGGGTAGGCCAAGGTGGTCTGATCTAGTAGTAGCAAAAATGACATCCCCATATACTCAATAACCTAACACATCATCCCCATACACTTTAGCTCCCAAAAATCCTTTTAGGAATAGTTCCCCATAGGGAAATGTAGAACTTTGACCCAAAATTATGACATCTCAAATAAATTATACATAGTTTCAATAATGGTTTAAATTTTGGATTCACACATTCTATAAAAGGTTTTATGTTAAGGACTTTAGAGGCTTTCTATGCTCTCAATAATTCAAAGTTGTTGTTTTTGATGTCAAGATATATCATACAGAGTTTGACCATAAAGAATATCATGCAATTATCTCTTTCACTGAGGAGGAAAGTGATGAGGTTATAGAGGGTCACTTTAGGACCCAGTATGTATTTAGAGGATTAGATGACATTGATATCCATCAATAATTCATTGAAAATGACTTGGGATTAAACCTTATTCTTGATAGAATACTTAAATGTTAGGATACACTATAGACAATTTATCCCTTTCCTCTCTAACACTCCAATGTCTTGATAAAAGCAAGTAGTAACACCACGTACACATCATGATCAAAGCTCAATTTGGGGATCTATACTCTAACCATGAGTACATGGTAATTTATAAATAGAAAGATTTCTATGTATTGATAGGAATCCATTTTTTTCATCATCATGAAATGATACCTTCATCATACCATCAATTCTTAAAATATTGTAGTAATTGGAAGATCAGGGTTTTCATTGATTTCAATGACCTCAAATTAAACTATCTTAAATAAAACTTCTTAGTTCCAATTTGAAAACATCTGATCAATGAAAACTATGTCTTCATTACCTATACATTAGGGATGGATATTCTATGAATAAACTAATTCAAATGGCCCTGTAATATGAAGAATCCACCACCTTCAGGGCCTCCAAATATTATTTTACTATCAGGTGATAAGTTTCAATTTAATTAATGCAGGATCTATATAACAACGTTCCATTCATCACATTATCAATATCATCCAGTAAAAATCAGTTCAATTTTATATCAATGAGTTTGTGAAAAAATAATTGAAATTTTTGGATCAGTTGGAATATTTGGAAGTTGTTTTCCAAAAGAATCGACAATATATTATAATGATAATTACCCTAAAATGGGTTATCGATAATACTTCAGTAAAATTTATCAACTTCATCATATATAATTTTGGAATTTATGCTAACCATTACAAGACTATATAAATTCATTGTATGTCACCTCCTCAAAACCTTATTGAGTAGAATGGAATATAGGGGAACCTTTCTAATAGTCAGCGTTTCATGGTAAATCTCATAGTAAATGGTTTTTCCTTCATTGGGATATTGTGGAAAGGGGTAATGTTTCAGTGGGATAGTGACCAAATTGAAAATTTTGATAGACTCATTAAGTATGTCTTGATCCCACTGGTGTTAATGCCTCCAATTGACGGAAATCCGCTCATCCTATGCATTATGTCACGACCAGTCCTCGGGACCCATGTCGTGACTACACCATGCCCGCCTTCCATAGGCCAGGGGATGGAGACTAGCACTAAAGGCATAATTCCCGATATAAGGGAAGGCATTGACTTTATTAAATGAAACGAACACCACAGAGTAAGCAGGAAGAAGCAAACACTATGTAAACTGAGTACAATAGTAAGTGCAGAAAAGTAAGTGGGACAGAATACAAACCCAAACTGAAAGTAAAGTATAACTGAAAATGGAGTACCGCA
Organism: Viscum album; assembly: GCA_963277665.1. Classification (NCBI taxonomy): domain Eukaryota; kingdom Viridiplantae; phylum Streptophyta; class Magnoliopsida; order Santalales; family Viscaceae; genus Viscum; species Viscum album. Next base: position 173,719,559 of record OY728165.1, read on the forward strand.
ACTGAAAAGTAAAGCATCAACGCCAAGCCGTCCACTGGAAATACCACCTGAAGGGTGGGTACATATAGTCTCCTTAGCTCCTCTGGTCCAGCCGTCCACTCAGTGTACGTCCCGCCTAGTGATCCACCTCCAGGTACTGACTTGCTCCACAAGCCTCAACCACGATCAGCGATGTCCGTCGTCTGCATCCAACACAACGTAGTGCCGGCATAGCCCATGCATGGGTGAGTATACGCCACTCATTAGGTATCCCGAGACCCCCGAAGATCTCCAAGAAGCCATGAAGGATAAACCACAATGGAAAGATACAATCACGAAGTAACAGCCAACTCTACTTAGGTATATGCCCATACATATACCTAAGTCATCAATTCCAGTTCGGCTCCAACATCCGAGCCCAAGTTCGATCAAGTCCACACAGGATAGCACAACCAATCCACACAATATATCACAACCCAATTGACTTAGGAAATAAATTCAAACATATCTAATATAATGATTGAAAGGTCAAGACTCAGCTCAAACAGGTATACTTCTTCGTAAGACGATAAAGATGATCAGATGTAGCCACTGATTCATCTAAGCTATCAGACCCACATAGGATGCAAGTATAGATTCAAATACTGTTGGAACCACATAGGATACAAGAATAGTAGTACTTCCGGACCCAAATAGGATACATGAACAGTAGTCATCGTCGTCAATCCCATGGAGGATTTTAGTACTGTCGTCGTCGCTACCGAACCCACGGAGGATCCCAGTATAGTCGTCATCGTCGTTCCAGTCCCAACCAGCTCTAGGGTTCCCGCACATAACATGCTCGTTTCTGGGAGGGTCCGCTCCACGATCCAAGGGGGTTGATACATCAACTAACATGAAGTCGGGATTTGATGTATCCCAAAGTTCCATCTCGTCAAAAGTAACTCCACACGACTGACGGCACATCAATCGGACACCCGGTCTGAGAGTTATTAGCTTTATCGTCCTAGGGGCCCAGTTAGTTTTTAAGTCAAAACCAACCTGTCCGTACTCCAACTGTGTCTAAGACTTGAACAGAGTAATCCAAATGAACCGTCTCACTAAGAGGAAACCAACAAAGTCGACGGCACGTCAATCGGACATCCGGAGCTCAATTTATAAGTGTTTCCTCTCCGAGAGCCCGGTTGGTTTCATGTTTGAACCAACCTGGGATACAAAAAGTTCTCTGAAACCATGAGTGTAATATACCAAGATGATCGACTCAATCTAAGGACAACATATCTACTGACGGTGCATCAATCAGAGGTATGTAGTCCATGATATTGGTGTTTGAATGGAACTGTCCGAAAACAGGGGGTTTGGGCCTGGTCCAACCCGACCCAATACCCCCCCCCCCTGATTGAAGAAACGGCCCCCGCATGGGGGCCCGCCTCTTTTACAGTTGGAGGTTACGACCCCCGGATTTTCCAAAACTGGCCAGCTGAATTGGCCGGCCGATGTGCCATCGTGGGACCTCCGAGGGTCCCGCCTTCCATGCGTCGGCGGCCGGCGGCTCCAGTCGCCCCTCCCTGCACCACTGCGGCCTTAGGTCGTGGCCTTGTCCAACCAGCATGGCACGATGGTGCCGCACCCCACCGCCCTGTCCATGGCCCTCCAAAGTTCTCTGGCACGGCGTGACGGCGCCGCGCCCCTCAGCCGTGACCTCGCTCTGTTCGTGGCCTCTTTCGGCCTCAACAGCGCCGCGCGACGACGCCACACTCCTTCGCCATGGTGTAATTACTCATTCCCGCACGGTTCTGTTGCACCTCGCCGCCTTCGTCCCAAACAGCAACGGTGAACATCAACAAGGGGGAGGAGGTTTGGCCGTGTTTCTGCGGTCCAACCTCCTCCTGTTAAAATTATAACAGGCGGCCCAAAATAAAACAACTTCGACAAGTAGGCACAAATTTAATCAATTAAATTTGAATTTCAACCCCTACTTCAAAAAGTTGTCGTACAAAGATCATCACGGAAAAATGGCATCATGAGGGTGGTTTGAAGATGGCGTGGGAAAGCGTCCAAGAAGGGGATGTCATTCCACACCAGCTGCAGAGGAGGGAGAGATCGACATGTCGTCTCTCCTTGGTGCTCTGGCATTCTTCACATTCTTCAATGAGGAAGAAGACGTTCTTCAAGACTAGAGCCCTCCTCTCCAAAAATCTCCACACAACGATCCAACAATAATAAAATAAGGCTTTGCCTTATTTTATTACTCATGGCAACCCTTTTCAAAATTCAAAATGAATTCACCAAATTAATTAACGTGAATTTTCCAATTAATGAGGCATTTTTTTGGCATGTATTTTAATGTGGAAGAGTTAAAACATAATTGCTAGAGGGGGTTCAAAGGGGTGTTGGGGAAATTGTAGGAGGTGGGGCTCATGTGGGCCCCACCCGAACATCAACACATCTTCCTTTTCCACAACACTTAACCATCAGCAGTGTAACAAAAATATAATTGTTTAACAACTATATTTTTATACTTCACATTTTTAACAACTCCCCCCGAGCAAACACACCTACGAAAAAGCTGTCCGTAAGAAAAAACTGGAGCTATGGTTTCATCGGTACCCTCATATTTCGATTACGAGCACCGGTTCAATAGTTAGGATAACCTGTTCATTCGTTCACTAAACATACCCGAGCTAAACTTCAAAAATTGATCCAGGCCCACCGGGCCTCGGAATCAGGTGCCGTCAAGAACTGCATACTCGTGAAATCCCAAAGAAATTAAGAAAAATAACTTCTTGAAATTTATGGTTTTTTAAATTACTCCCACCTCAGGTCTTTACATCCCTGTAAAGATACATCACAAACTAGGTGAAAAAATGTTGGTACTATTCACACATATGAGCCTCCTGCTCCCAAGTGCTCTCCTGGAGGTTCCCATGCTTCCATATGATGCACACTACAAGAATCGACTGCCCACATAGGACCCGCTCCTGTCGATCCTCGATCTCCACCAGGACCTCCACAAATGTTGCCCCATCTTCAATGTTCAGCTCCCCATGGTCAATGATATGTGTCGAGTCGTGCACGTATCTCCTCAGCTGAGATACATGGAAGACATCGTGCACCCAGTGCAACTGAAGTGGTAGAGCCAGGCGATAAGCCACCTCACCTATCCTGCTAAGAACCTATAGCGGTCCGATGAAGTGCAGAGATAGCTTGTTTCCCCGGCCAAATCTCTATAATCCACGCCGAGGTGAGACCCATAAGAAAATGTGGTCGCCATCCTCGAACTCCAGTGGTCTCCAACTCTTGTCAGCATAAGACTTCTATCAGCTCTGACATGTCCTCATCCACTCCTAGATGACCTAGACCTTCTCTGTCATGGCCTGGACCATCTCTGGTCCCACAAGTGTTGGCTCCCCTGGGTCTATCCATCACAGACGTGACCTGGATGGGCGGCCGTACAATGCCTCGTATGGTGCCATCCCAATGGTTGAGTGGTATCTATTGTTGTACGCATACTCCATCAATGGTAGGTGATCCTCCCAGCTGCGACCAAAGTCGAGGACACATGCACGGAGCATGTCCTCGAGTGTCTGAATGGTCCTCTCCCTCTGACCATCCGTCTGAGGGTGAAAGGTGGTGCTATGATGTAGCTGCATCCTGAATGCCTCCAACAACCCATTCCAAAGTCGAGAAGTAATTTGTGCATCTCGATCGGAGGCGATAGATGATGGAACACCATGATGTCATACAATCTCCTGAATGTAGAGTCATCCCATGCTCTCTACTGAGCCATGCTCTATGATGGGTAAGAAGTGGGCCGACTTGGTGAGTCAGTCGACAATCACCCAAATGGAGTCATGACCTCTGGAAGTACGTCGTAGTCCTGTCATGAAATCTATAGATATCCCGTCCCACTTCAACTCTGGGACCTCCAAGGGCTGTACCAAGCCCGCTGGTACCTAGTGCTCCGCCTTCACCTACTGGCAGGTGAAGCATCAAGAAACGAACTTTTCTATAAGCTTCTTCATACCCGTCCACCAGTGTTGTCGTATGAGATACTGGTACATCTTCACTACCACTGGATGTACTGCTAAAGGAGAAGTCTGAAACTCTCTCAACACCTCCTCCTGTAAAGTAGTTGGTACCATGGTACGTCCTCTAAAAAGGACGAAGCACTCTCCTCCCACAGAGAATCCATCATGTTCTTGTCCTGAGGATACCTATGCTCGCTGCATCTCACAGTCAACGTCCCCATGTTGTGCCTCTCTGACCCGCTGTAGTATTGTAGGAGTGGCTTTGAGTGACTGTAGAAAGGCAGCTCCATCTCTATCCATGAAGGATATCTACAAAGCGGCTAGCTGCTCTGTCACCTCTCCAAGTAGCTGAATTCCAATCCTTCTGATGAGTGCATCGGCTACTACGTTCCCCTTTCCAGGAGTATAGAATATCTCAACATCATAGTCCTCGAGGAACTAGATCCATCACCGCTGTCTCAGGTTCAGGTCCTTTTGCGAGAAGATGTACCTGAGACTCTGGTGGTCAGAATAGACTGTAAAGTGCTCACCCATCATATAGTGCCTCCACATCTTCATAGCGAAGAACACTGCTGCTAACCTTAGGTCATGGGTAGCTTCGTTCTACTCGTGCTGCCTCAACTGTCATGACCCATAGGCGATCACTAACCTCTCCTTCATCCGGACACACCCGAGTCCGGTCCCTGATGCATCGTAGTAGGATACTTACCCTACTCCCTCCTCCGGTAGCGTCAAGATAGGTGTGCTAGTCAATCCCTGTCTCAGCTCCTGGAAGTTCTTATGACACCTATCTGACCACATGAAGGGTTTCCCCTTCTTCGTCAGAGCTGCAAGTGGTGTTTCATATCTGGAGAAGTCTGGCACAAATCTCTGATAGTACCCAGCCAGACGTACGAAAATCCGCACTTCTGTCACGCTCCTGGGTGGATCCCAAGCTATTACTACCTCGATCTTCGTAGGATCCACCGCAACTCCTACCACTGAGATGACGTGTCCCAAGAAGTGGACCTCATGTATCCAGAACTGATATTTAGAGAGATTACCATAAATCTGGTGCTCTCAGTGTTTGTCCAGTACAACCCGCAAGTGGTAGGCATGCTCCTCCTCAGTGGCCAAATATATCAATATGTCGTCGATAAAGACCTTGACAAAGCGATCGAGGTAAGGCTGCAAGATCATGTTCATGAGACTCATGAATACTGTTGGAGCATTGGTTACGCCAAAAGGCATAACTAGGAACTCATAGTGGCCATACCGACATCTGAAGGACATCTTCTGCACATCCTCATCCCAAACTCTGAGCTGATGATAGCCTGACCTGAGGTCTATCTTCAAGAACCACCGTGCTCCCTTGAGCTAATCCAAGATGTCGTCAATCCTTGGTAGCAGATAATTGTTCCTCCCATTTACCTGGTTCAGGATTCAATAGTGGACACACAGTCGCAAGCTCCTATCCGCATTTTTTGCGAAAAAAATCGTGGAAGCCCAGGGTGAAACACTGGGTCAGATGAATCTCATGCCCTGCAAGTCCTCCAGCTATACCCGTAGTTCTAAAAGCTCAGCGGGAGCCATCCTATATGCTGGAGGGGATATCGGGGCTGTCCCCGTGTACTGGATAATATAAAATTATACCTCTCTGCGAGGAGGTAGTCCTGGAACGTTGTTAGGAAAAACATCTGCATACTGATCCACCACTACAGGAAAACTCGGACTCCGCACTTCAACTGCTCCTAGGATGAGGCTAGCCAACTGATGAGAGATCGGCTGTCATCTCCTCTGCATGAGTCCATCCTACGCTGCTAAGGCTCCCTTCTCACCGGTGAAGGTGAACTTTCTCCCATTGGTGTAAACACACCGCACCTTTCACCTAATACAGTCGATCTGATCATGGACTGTAGATAACCAATCCTTGTCCAAGATGACTTCGTAAGGCCTCGACGCCGCTACAATAAGATCCCACCCGAAGCTATCGCCTCCTAGACTAATCTCACACTATCTGTACCAGTGCGTAATCATCGATTCTGCTCTCGTAGGAGTCTCTAGCTGTAAGGATCGAGCCAACGGCTCCGTCAGAATCTCCGAGATCCGAACAAGGGAAGCGAAAATGAAAGAATGACTCACTCATGTGTCTATAAGAACTGCAGGAAGGGTGGATAGACACAGATAGTACCTCGAATTATCTCTGGTGTGCCGTGGTCGTAGGCCTCCACTACTTGAAGCTGAGCCTGCCTCTGCCCGCCAGCTCCCTATGGTCGGGGTGGACCTCCTGGTGGTGGTGGTGGTAAAGCCTCAAAGCGTCACCCACCACCTGCTACTCGGCCAGCTCCTCTGCCTTGTCTGCTTGCTCCCTACAGACCACCATGGTTGACCCTCTACCTCTGCCTGGGTAGTCCCTCAACCGTCTGTTGTTTCTCCGCATAGTGGGTCGTGTAGTCACGAGACATGTGGCCCTGCCCACCATATGCATAGCACTGTCTACTCCTTGTAAGACTGGCTTTGGGACGTGTGCCCCACACCTCTGAGCCAGTGTCCTAAGGTCGTCCGCCTGATGGTCTGGTATGCCTGGACCCATGTGACATCTGTCGACGGACAACTTCAGAAGACTATGCTACGTGCCGCCCTGCGGTAGGTCTCGATGCTGGTGTTGGCTCAACAAGAAAGATATCTACGAGAAGAGCTCGCTCCAGTACTCCTGCCTACGACAGAATGCTGAGGGAGATCATCAATGCCCTAATCTCATGCCTCAGTCCCTATTGAAAGGTCTAGGCCCAGAAGAATGGGTCCCGTACCATGTCCGTCGAATAGCGTGAGAGATCGGTAAATCTCACCGAGTACTGGGCTGCTGTCATGCTGCCCTACCGCAGCTATAGTAGCTCCTGAATGCGCATTGAACATAGGGTGGCTGGGACGAACTCTGAGAAAAAGAGGCTCTTAAAGTCCGTCCAGAGGAGAGATGCCTTGTCATGCACTTGGAGCATCATGATCCACCATCTTCTGGCTGCCGTGTGCAGGAGACTCACTGCAAGGATCAACATGAGGTCAGCCCGTGTCCCTACTAACCAGAAAACTCATACAATAGCCTCCAGCCAATCCTCGGATGTCTGAGGGTCCGTCTCCCTGCAGAACATGGGCGGTATCTGATGCTGAAACACATGCAGTGCACTAAGGTGACGTGTACTCTTAGTGGCTGGGGCTGGTGGCATCGGTGGCTCGGTGGGTAGAGGTATCGGTGGTGCCTCTACTGTAAAAGGGCCCTGCACCGAGGCCTCATCGCTCGGTGGGCTGTCCTCTCGCACAATGCTCGGAACCCTAGATAGCTGCCATCGTGGGGCCATCCTGAATGGAAACAGTTGCGCCGCGGTCAATACAGTATACCTGGTGAGCTGACACAATGTAATCACAAAGAAAAATTTTGAAACACACATGCAATCAATGTTTTCGTGCAATGAGTCGGAAATCAGAAGTCATTGTCCTGGTGTATGGATACGTCGGCTGCCGCACCAACACTGGACTCCCTGGATTGATAACCACACTCAATACCCTTAACACTATTGCTTCACATAGAATAAATATCAGAGTCCTGAGTTCTGCGGTAGAACTGAACTCCTCTGATCCCAATTTGTCACGACCCATCCTCAGGACCCGTGTCGTGACTACGCCAAGCCCGCCTTCCATAGGCCAGGGGCTGGAGACTAGCACCAAAGGAGTAATTCTTGATATAAGGGAAAGAATTCCCATTATAAAAGGAAACAAACACCTCAAAGTAAGCAAGCAGAAGAAAACACTAAGTAAACTGAGTACACTATTAAGTGCGGAAAAGTAAGTGGCCCAGAATACAAACACAAACTGAAAGTAAAGTACAACTAAAAAGGGAGTACCGTAACTGAAAAATAAAGCAGAAAAGCCGAGCCATCCACTGGAAATCCCACCTGAAGGGTGGGTACAGATAGTCTCCTCAGCTCCTCGGGTCCAGCCGTTCGCTCCATGTACGTCCCACCCAGTGATCCACCTCCAGGTACCGACTCGCTCCACAAGCCTCAACCACGATCAACGTTGTCTGTCATCTGCACCCAACACAACGTAGTGCGGGCATAGCCCGTGCAGGGGTAAGTATATGCTACTCAGTAAGGACCTCAAGACCCCCAAAGGTAACCAAGAATCCACGAAGGATAAACCACAAAGGAAAGATACAATCACGAAGTATCAACCAACTATACTTAGTTATATCCCCATATATATACCTAAGTCATCAATTCCAGTTCGGCTCCAACATCCGAGCCAATGTTAGATCTATTCCACACAGGATAGCACAACCAATCCACACAGGATATCAAAACCCAATCCACTTAGGAACGAATGTCAAACATATCGAAGATAATGATTGAATGGTAAAGACTCGTCTCACATAGGTATACTTCTTTTTAAGATGATACATATGATCAGATGTAGCCACTGATTCATTTAAGCTGTCGGACCCACGTAGGATACAAGTACAGAGTCAAATACTACTGGACCCACATATGATACAAGAATAGTAGTACTGCCGGATCCACATAGGATACCAGAACAGTAGTCATCACCATCAAAACCACGGAGGATTTTAGTATGGTCGCCGTCGCTGCTGAACCCATGAAGGATCCCAGTACAGTCGTCATCGTCGTTCCAGTCGCAACCATCTCTAGTGTTCCCGCACACAACATGCTCGTTTCCTGGAGGGTCCGCTCCACGAGCCAAGGGTGTAGATACATCAACTGACACGAAGTCTAGAGTTGATGTATCCCAAAGTTCTAGCTTGTCAAAAGGAACTCAACACGACTGACGGCGCGTCAATCAGACGCCCGGTCTGAGAGTTATTGGCTTTATCGTCCAAGGGGCCAGGTTGGTTTTTAAGTGAAAACCAACACAACCATACTCCAATTGCCTCCAAGCCTCGATTGGATTAATCCAAAAGAACCGTCTCACAATGAGGAAACCCACAAAGTCGATGGCACGTCAATCGGACATCCGGTGCTCAGGTTATAAGCGTTTCCTCTCCGAGGGCCCGGTTGGTTTCTTGTTTTAACCAACCCGGCCATACCCAGAGTTCTCCAAAACCATGAGTGTAATATACTAAAACGACCTTCTCGATCCAAGGATCACATAAAAACTAACAATGCATCAATTAGAGGTCTGTAGCCCATGATATGGGTGTTTGAACAGAACAGTCCGAAAACAGGGGGTTTGGGCCCGGTCCGACCCGGCCCAATACCCCCTGGGTCGCCCCGAACCGGTTCGACCCGACCAGGGTCTGGGTCCGGCCCCCTAGGGTATGGCCCGGCCTGGCTGGTGCGGCCCAGCCCAGGCCGGTGCGGGCACGGCCCTCGTGGCCAGTGGCTCATCCGTTCGGCCGAGCGGGAAGCGGAGGGGGGCGATGCCCCCCACTGATTGAAGAAACGACCCCCACATGGGGCCCGCCTCTTTGCTAGCTGGGGGTTACGACCCCCAAATTTTGTGAAATAGGTTGGCTAAATTGGCTGGCCGATGTGCCACAATGGGACCCACGCGAGTCCCACCTTCCATGCGCGGGCAGCCGGTGGCTCCGGTTGCCCCTCGCTGCCCCACTACGGCCTTAGGCTGCGGCCTTGTCCGACCAATGTGGCGCAACGGCACCGCGCCCCACCTCCTCGGCGGCGGCTTTCCAGGGTTCTCCGATGCGGTGTGACGGCACCGCGTCCCTCCGCCATAGCCCCGCTCCGGCCGCGGCCTCTTTCGTCTTCAATGGCACGGTGCGACGGCGCCGCGCTCCATCGCCGTGGTGAAATTACTCATTCTCGCACTGTGTCGTTGCACCTCGCCGCCTTCATCCCAAAAAGAAACAGTGAACATCAACAAGGGGGAGGAGATTCAGCCGTGTTTGTGGGGTCTGACTTCCTCCTGTTAAAATGATAACAGACGACCCAAAATAAAACAACTTCGACAGGCAAGCACAAATTTAATCCATTAAATTTGAACTTAAACCCCTACCTCGAAAAGTTGTCGTACAAAGATTGTCATGGAAAAATCGGCGTCGTAAGGGTGGTTTGAAGATGGTGTTGGTGAGCATCCAATAAGGGGATGTCGTTCCACACCGGCTACTGAGGAGGGAGAGATCGGCACGTCGTCTCTCCTTGGTGTTCCGACGTTCTTTGCGTTCTTCAATGAGGAAGAAGACGTTCTTCTAGACTAGAGACCTCCTCTCCAAAAATCTCCACACAACGATCCAAAAATAATAAAATAAGGATTTTCCTTATTTTATTACTCATGAAAACCCTTTTCAAAATTAAAAATGAATTCACCAAATTAATTAACGTGTGTTGTCCAATTAATTAGGTGTTTTATTGGCATGTATTTTAATGTGGAAGAGTTACAAAATAATTCATAGAGGGGGTTCAAAGGGGTGTTGGGGAAATTGAAGGAGGTGGGGGCTCGTGTGGGCCCCACCCCAACTTCCTCACATCTTCCTTTTCCACAACACTTAACCATCAGCAGTGTAATACAAATATAATCATTTAACAAAAATATTTTTATACTTCACATTTTTAACAACTCCCCTCGAGAAAACGCACCTACGGAAATGGTGTTCCTAAGAAAAAACTGGTGATGCGGTTTCATCGGTGCCCTCAGATTTCGATTCCAAGAACCGGTTCAAATGTTAGGAAAACCCGCTCATTCGTTCACTGAACGTACCAGAGCTAAACTTCAAAAATTGATTATGGGCACACAGGGCCTCAGAATCAGGTGCCGTCAGAAACAGCGTACTCGTATAATCCCAAAGAAATTAAGAAAAAAAAATACCTTGAAATTTACGGGTCATTACATTACTCTCACCTCATGGATATACATCCCTGTAATGATACATCACAAACTATGTGAACAAATGTGGGTACTATGCACGCATCTGAGCCTCCCGCTCCTAAGTGCTCTCCTGGAGGTTCCCTTTCTTCCATCTGATGCACACTAGAGGAATCGACCTCCCACATAGGACCCGCTCCTATCGATCCTCGATCTCCACCAAGACCTCCACAAATGTCACCCCATCTTCAATTTTCATCTCCCCACGGTCGATGATATGCATCAGGTCATGCACGTATTTCCTCAGCTGAGATACGTGGAAGTCGTCGTGCACCCGGTGCAACTGAGGTGGTAGAGCCAGGCGATAAGCCACCTCACCTATCCTACTGAAAACATGGAATGGACCGATGAAGTGTGGAGATAGCTTACTGCCCCATCCAAATCTCTATAATCCATGCCAAGGTGAGACCCGTATGAAAATGTGGTCACCATCCTCGAACTCCAGTGGTCTCTGCCTCCTGTCAGCATAAGACTTCTGTAGGCTCTGAGCTGTCCTCATCTGCTCCTGGATGACCTAGACCTTCTCTGTCATGGCTTGGACCATCTCTAGCCCCACAAGGGCTGGCTCCCCAGGGTCTGTCCAGCACAGAGGTGACCTGCAAGGTCGGTCGTACAATGCCTCATATGGTGTCATCCCGATGGTGGAGTTGTAGCTGTTGTTGTACGCAAACTCAATCAATGGTAAGTGATCCTCCCAGCTGCGACCAAAGTCGAGGACACATGCACGGAGCATGTCCTCGAGACTCTGAATTGTCCTCTCAGTCTGACCATCTGTCTGAGGGTGAAAGGTGGTGCTCAGACGTAGCTGGGTTACGAATGACTCCTGTAACCCCTTCCAATGTCGGGAAGTAAAGTGTGCATCTCGATCAGAGGCGATAGATGATGGAACACCATGAAGCCGTACAATCTCCTGGATTTAGAGGCATCCCAAGCTCTCTACGGAGACCTGCTCTCTGATGGGTATGAAGTGGGCCGACTTAGTGAGTCGGTCGACATTCACCCAAATGGAGTAATGACCTCTGGAAGTACGTGGTAGTCTAGTCATGAAATCCATAGATATCCTCTCCCACTTCAACTCCGGGACCTCCATGGGATGTACCAAGCCTGCTGTTACCTGGTGCTCCGCTGTCACCTGCTAGCAGGTGAGGCATCGAGAAACGAACTCTGCTACAACCTTCTTCATAACCGGCCACCAGTGCTGTTTCCTGAGATCCTAGTACATCTTCGCTCCCCCTGGAAGTACCGCTAAAGGGGAAGTGTGAAAATCACTCAGCACCTCCTCCAGTAAAGCAGCTGGTACCATGGTACTTACTCTAAAAAGGACGAAGTAGTCTCCTCCCACAGAGAATCCAACAGGTGCTTGTCCGGAGGATATCATTACACACTGCGTCTCATAGTCAACGTCCCCACGTTGTGCCTCTCTAACCCGCTGTAGTGGTGTAGGAGTGACTGTGAGTGATTTTAGAAAGGCTGCCCCATCTCTATCCATGAAGGATATCTGCAAAGTGGCTAGCTGCTCTGTCGCCTCTCCAAGTAGCTGAATGCCAATCCTTCTGCTAAGTGCATCGGCTACTACGTTCCCCTTTCTAGGAGTATAGACCCTCTCAAAGTCATAGTCCTGGAGGAACTCGAGCCATCGCCGCTATCTCAGGTTCAAGTCCTTCTACGAGACGATGTTCCTGAGACTCTGGTGGTCAGAATAGACTTCAATGCGCTCGCCCATCAGATAGTGCTTCCACATCTTCAGAGCGAATGTAACACCTCGAGATTTTATGAAAAATATTCTTTTTAATTTCATTAATGTCTTGTGTTATACACTACACCAAAAGGAGCTTTCACAACACACATCTCTGACCTGGCTTGAATTACACGCAATCGCGACCTTCCATGATAGCGTGTGTTGTACGCAACACCATGTTTCGCTAAACAATGATATGCTATTAAGATATTATTTAAACTAGCCGTTATGAATAGTAATAACCACTTTTTGAAATTTTTTAAATTTTATTTTTCAAAATGGACTTCATTTATGGATTTGGAGTATCGAATTTAGCCTAAGGTGAAATTTGGGTACTTTTCGGATAACTTTTATATTTTGATGAACAGTGAAAATTACTAAATTTTAATTAAAAACAACTTTTTCAATCGAAATAATTAATAGTGATAAATTATTAATTTGAGTGGTTTTAAAGTATATTTAGAATATATTTTTAAAATTTAATACAATGTTGGTCATTGGATGTAATTTCACATTTAAACCAGTTATAAACAAGTGTCAATCTTTTGATAGTTATTATCTCTTAAAAACACGACTTTTGTTGTGACATCGGAAATTAATTATAAAATTAATTAATTCAACTTATATGTTGGGAATTTTGTAAAAATAGAAATCATTTTTGAATTCGGAATATCAATTATAGCTTAGGGTGAAATTTTTGCATTTTTCTGAAAAACTTCAATTTTTGATGAATAGTGAAACCACTAAGTGGTAGGTTAAAAACTAAATTTTGCATAAAACTTAATTTTACCGCTTCTGTGAATGGAATTTCGAATATCTGACAAACACGGTTGATATCAGTATGTAAAATGTGGTTCAATGAGATAAAAATCATTTTTTGGTGAATAGTAACTTTTTACTTTTTTTTACCGCGGTTAATAGTAAATAGGGTAACTAAGGGTAAATATGATATTAATATTACCCTAACACATGTCCTAATTCTATTGTAAAAGTGTAATTCGACCAAAAACAACCTTATGAATATAATATGACCATTTAGGTCCACTTGGATTAGATTATGACATTTAATATTATTTTATTTAATTAATAGTTAAAATAGTTAAAATCAAAGTTTAATAAGTAAATTATTTTTAATATGGGGATATACATAAGATAAATTAGACTATAAATATTCATTAGAAAGATAACAAGATTTCATATTTAATGGTATTTTATTTGTAATTTTTAGACATTAAATAATTTAATTTATTTATGACACAATGATGATGTAGTAATTATCTTATTAATGAAATATTGACATAATTGATGTTATAAACACCAAAATAAATGTAATTTGAGACTTTTAATGAATTAAACTAATTTTCTAGGTTACTATGATATATTAGTGTTGATTTAATCAACTTTGTTCGAACATATAATTCTGTTATGACATTCACAAAAATCATATATCAAATAGTGTAAAAATTGACACAAAATAGTTTTTAAATAAAATATTATATTATTAATGGTTATTTTATTCCTAAAAATCTAAGGTTCGGCCAAATGACTTAGATAAGGATATATATATTAATAATAAACAATTTGGGGTTCGTTTGGCATGTTATAGTAAGTGTATTAACCATATAGTGTAAGAAAACAAAAAGACACGGTAAAAGTTAAATTATTTAACATAGAGTTAAATCTAATTGATAAGGTTAAAATAATAACCTAAACTGGTCTAAATCCTATTGGTTGATTGGATTTAGACCCATACCCACTTTACCTTCTAAATAAGACCCTTTGGAACCATTACAAACTGATTTTGACTTTAATATAAAATAATATATTGAGGTATTCCTAAGGTGCCCCTCTCCTCCCTTATAAAAGGACACCTCCTCCCCCTCCTCCTCACACCAATTTGAGCCCTCAAGATCGGCCAACCCCTGCAAAAATCCCTTCTCCACTTACCTAGAACATCCTAGAGGTTCTGGTCTTCCTCAAAGACCAATTTTAGTGCCTTAGGAGGAGATCTCAAAGAGGCGCTTCAAAGAAGAGGTAATGTCCGTTACCGATTCTTTCATCTTTATTTCTTTTTCCACTTCTTCTTATTTAGTTGTTTCATAATTAAGTAACAACATCAGTATCAATCATATACTGATATGTTATTATAAGTATGAAACATCCCTATTTCACCATCTATCCATCCTACGGAAAAAGAAATCACTGCGCGTGCGTACGTACGGAATACCGTCTCCACGATGTGATGCGACTCGTTCTACATGATCTTCATTTCATAATTATTATATAAATGAATTGAATGAATTAATATGATATAAATCACACTAATACCATTCTGGAAATGAGGTATCTATAACCTAAAGAAAATAATAAGAATTTATTCGACAAAACACGCATAAGAACAAAAAGTTATAAACACCCGAATAACAAGTAGCAATAAAATATTACTACTAAGAAGCTAAGAATATGACCATATATGATATCATAAAAATGAGTATGATTCTGGAATAAGTCAGTAACATTATTAAAATCATTATACAGGAGGTTCGGACACTTACAAATCAAGTCGGACCTAAGGTAAGGGAAATATCAGAATCTCATTTTTATCCGAGATTGTTTATACTTTAGTATTTAGTGGGGTGTATTTTATCATCCACATCCATGTTCCCTCAATATGTAATATTATTTCCAACCTTCTAGAATAGTTTATATCCAATTTTACCATTCGGTCTGTTTTTGTAAAAGATATGAAAGGAATCTTTTGTCATTTTTCGTACGGGGTACTTTTTGACTTTTCTGACAAAAGTACGGGAAGAATGTTTTTTTAACTTATACGGCACGAATGGATTTTTAAAACATTATTTCCAAGAAAATTCTTTTAAAAGTTTTCATGTTTATTTTTAATCAACTTCTTTTAGTTTATAATTGTATGACATGTCAAGAAAAGAAAAGTGTTTTTGAAGTAGAAAGGATATTTTTCTCAAGAATGGAGTTCAAATGTTTTATCAAAATTATTTTCCGTCTAAGATAATATAGGGTTGTGTTTTTATCCCTATTATTACATTGATTTGATTATGTTGTGAGGGAATTATTTTTATGAAGTCTTTTACTTTATATGATTTGTTTTATGATGTCATGATATTTCAAGAATCCCATTTTTGTTACATGTGTTATGCGATGATGTATGATTTATGATTATGTGGCACACATAAGAAAGGATTCATTATAAGATGGGTGGGACCTATATCTCCCTCTAATGCATTGGGTAATGATTTTATATCTCATGAGATAGACATGGCTGGAATGGTAGGTTGTACCGGTTCAGTGAAACAGGACTGAAACGAGGGTTACTCGATTCAGAAAGGGACTTTGTCCACTAAGATAATCTTGGCAATGAGTCTTGACTAACAAGAAATGATTCTCTATGATTATGTGTGAATGCCACAAAGTTTCATGTTTTATGTTATGATTATTGTGATTACATTTCACTTCCATGATTTATCCCATGTTATGAAATTATGATCTCTTTTGTAGGTTAAGATTTCCAAAAGTTATGTGCTTGTGTATACGATGAGATTTATATTACTTTTGTTTACCATTACTGAGCATTTGAGCTCACCCTTTTATGTTTTCTTTTCCCCAGGATATAAAGAAAGGTTTTAGGTAAAAAAAGGGAAGATCTTTATGGGAGATATTGGAGATCTTTCACCACGATTAGAAGATTACGTTCCGAGTTTCCAAAGACACTAAACTATTACGATCCTTGTGTGTGTATTTTTTGTTATGTACTATGTATTCCGAAAAAGTAATATAATGTTCCTGTACATTAAGCTTAGGGTCTCTACAGTTGGTATCAGAGGCAAAGGAGGTAGGAATGTATCCAATCCTTGGGAACTCTCACATGTGAGCGTTGGACAAAGCATGGCTCTCCACCCAAGGGCTTCATGCGGAAATGTATTCCACTGGGGATGGTGGTGTGTCCCGCCCAGGGGGTGTAGCCGCCCATGGAGTGCCCTGATAGGTATCAATTATAGTCCACTGGAAGTAATTCCAGACCGCTACAGTTGGTATCAGAGGAAAGGTTTAGTCAACCTTTGGAAACTAGGATGCGAGAACTTTAGTGAGATCCCTAGAGATATTTATAAGGTTTGTCTAGGGATGTCCCTAAGGATAAGTATACGTATAGGATACAGTCCTATAACTACGGTAATGATCATAGAATTTAACCTAAGAAGTTAGATATTTAGGATACTCCCCCTTTATAATGATGTTTTCCTTAGCATGATTTTTGCCTCTCACACTATTCTTTTTGGGTTTTAGATGATGGCTGGAACCCGAAGGAACCATGTTGATCAATGCAATGGACAATGCAATGATTGTCCTCCTGAACAAGAAAATGTTATGGGAGATGGAGTGCAAAATCTTATTGCTATACTTACACAAGCTATGAATCATTCTGGACTTCCAAATGACCAGAGAAGGGAACAATATTCTATTGAGTCCTTCATGAGGCAACGTCCACCTTCTTTTAGTGGGTCTTCCCATCCACTTGTTGCTGAACAGTGGATCAGTACCTCTGAAAAGATATTTTCAGTTCTTCAATGTTCTGAACATGATAATGTCATCTTAGCAGTATATCGTTTGGAAGGTGAAGCTGATCAATGGTGGAATCTTATCAGGAATACGAGGCCAAGAGATGAAATTGAGTCCAGGGAATGGGACGAGTTCAAGAACTTGTTTTTTTAGTAAGTACTTCCCTCGTATTCTTCGAACAAAGATGGAAAAGGAGTTTCTTGAGCTGAAGCAGAAGGATGATGAATCTGTTGGTATATACAAAGCGAATTTTACAAGACTTGCAAGGTACGCATCTGGCATTATCATCCAACCTGAAAGTAAAGTTGATCGATTTTTCAGTGGCTTAAAACCAAGTCTTCGAAGGGCATTAGCTATAAGATACTTCAGTAGCTATGAAGAAATTGTGCGTTGTGCTATCAAGGTAGAAATGGAAGTTGGTGTTACATATCCATCTCATGGTTTTGACAAGAAACGAAAGATGGAGTTCAAGGAGAAATCTCAGAATAATGGTGAAAAGAAGATGAATGTTTCCTTATGCACAAAATGTGGAAAGAAGCATGGTGGAGATTGTCTTAAAGGGACTAGAAAATGTTTTAAGTGTGGAAAAGAAGGTCATCGAGTAGCTGAGTGTCGAAGTAATGGGAAAAGGGTTTCTAATGATGTGAATAAAGAAAAGACTGCAGAGAACGCACCACCAACACTTCAATGTTTCAAGTGCAAGGAGATGGGACATTATGCCAATAAATTCCCTAATCCAAGGGTTAGTGATGATCAACACGAGAAACCACTTAAGGCAAAGGACAAAGGGAAGTCACATGCGATCACTATTGTCTTAAAGGGACTAGAAAATGTTTTAAGTGTGGAAAAGAAGGTCATCGAGCAGCTGAGTGTCGAAGTAATGGGAAAAGGGTTTCTAATGATGTGAATAAAGAAAAGACTGCAGAGAACGCACCACCAACACTTCAATGTTTCAAGTGCAAGGAGATGGGACATTATTCCAATAAATTCCCTAATCCAAGGGTTAGTGATGATCAACATGAGCAACCACTTAAGGCAAAGGACAAAGGGAAGTCACATGCGATCACTATTGGCGATGTTGAATATGACAACGATGTGGTGGAATGATTAAGTGTTTATGTAATGGGATTCCAAAATAATGTTGTATATAGTATTGTGGAATATTGGAATATTTATGTTTTGCTCTATTGTGGTTTTCAATAATTTTATGGTACTGGTAACCATGAAAAGTGATTGAGACATTTTTTGGTAAACAGATGATATGAGCATAATGAAGGGATAAGAAGATAATGAGATGTTTGATTGTATTCATGAGCTCATGATTGATATAAGGACTAAGTGATATCATGGTTTGAGTATATAAAATTTTGAGGATTTTGGTATGTGGAAGGTGTTAACTTTTAACTGCATTCATGTTTTCACTAAGGTTCAATGGGTATTCAAGAAAATACTTGATTAAGGCCTTTGAATGTTTTGAATGTGACCAACAAGACATATCTTATGATATATGGGGATCAACGATGGTATTAAATCTCTAGTAATCGTTGTCATTATATTATGAGAGTGGACTGTAGTGTTCTGGATAATCCTAAAGATTAGAATGGATTATGTTGGACATAAGTTAGTATTGTTTAAGGATAGAAGATTTTTGATATTATTGATGGGATGTTATAGTAATGTAGTTTTAGAAAAAGGACAACCTGCAGGACGGGCGACAGCCCATCGCGATGGACAAGGATGTGGGAATCAAACCCACAACCGAAGTGTGACTGGCCTTTATCGCCTACCACTGGCCTACAGGAAGTCCCTGTTTAGTATAAACTAGTTTTATTATATTAAGAAGTATGATATATGAAGTATAAGTTCATTTTAGGAACCATATATCATTAATCTCACTATAGATGGACTTATGTATTTTTTTGATAACTTTTCTAACCTTTTGAGACAGATGGAATGACCCATCATTCTATCACATGATCTGCTAACACATCACGAATGACAAATTCAACTTCATTTCTTTAAGAGATGAAGTATAAATTGTCCAAAGAACGACAAACAGTGACACTATACAAAAATCACGAAAGTATTTCTTCTAATTCCAATTTCATCAACATTAGGGAAATGATCTTGAAAACCAAAAATGTTGTCCTAGTGCTCTTATATCTAATTAATCAGATGATACCTTAGATCGTCACAAATTTATGTATTTGTGATTGCTAGCTTTTCCATAGCCATGTTCTCTACCACTCTCCATCAGAACATGATGGTTAGATTTCTCTTCCATATCCATATTTTCAACTATGTGGAAACCCAGTGATTAGTTTTTTTGGGTAACCGTTACGTTTCATATGTTTTTTTTTAAAGATTGGTTTTGGTATTCCTTTTTATGATGTGGGTTTCGATTAAAGAATCTTTCGAATAGTAATCCATTTATAACCCCGACGAATTTCGAGGTCGAAATTCATTTTAAGTGGGGTAGAATGTAACACCCTGAGATTTTATGAAAAATATTCTTTTTTATTTCATTAATGTCTTGTGTTATACGCTACACCAAAAGGAGCTTTCACAACACACATCTCTGACCTGGCTTGAATTACACACATTCACGACCTTCCACGATAGCGTGTGTTGTACGCAACCCCAAGTTTCACTAAACAACGATATGCTATTAAGATATTATTAAAACTAGCCGTTATGAATAGTAATAACCAATTTTTTAAATTTTTTAAATTTTATTTTTCAAAATGGACTTCATTTATGGATTCGGAGTATCGAATTTAGCCTAAGGTGAAATTTGGGTACTTTTCGGATAACTTTCATATTTTGATGAATAGTGAAAATTACTAAATTTTAATTAAAAACAAATTTTTCAATAGAAATAATTAATAGTGATAAATTATTAATTTGAGTGGTTTTAAAGTATATTTAGAATATATTTTTACAATTTAATACAATGTTGGTCATTGGATGTAATTTCACATTTAAACCAGTTATAAACAAGTGTCAATCTTTTGATAGTTATTATCTCTTAAAAACATGCCTTTTGTTGTGACAGCGGAAATTAATTATAAAATTAATTAAAGAAACTTATATGTTTGGAATTTTGTAAAAATAGAAATCATTTTTGAATTCGGAATATCAATTATAGCTTAGGGTGAAATTTTGGCATTTTTCTGAAAAACATCAATTTTTGATGAATAGCGAAACCACTAAGTGGTAGGTTAAAAACTGAATTTTGCATAAAACATAATTTTACCGCTTCTGTGAATGGAATTTCGAAAATTCGACAGACACTGTTGATATCAGTAAGTAAAATGTGGTTCAATGAGATAAAAATATTTTTTGGTGAATAGTAACTTTTTACTTTTTTTTACCGCGGTTAATAGTAAATAGGGTAACTAAGGGTAAATATGATATTACTATTACCCTAACACATGTCATAATTCTATTGGATAAGTGTAATTCGACCAAAAACAACCTTATAAATATAATATGACCATTTAGGTCCACTTGGATTAGATTATGACATTTAATATTATTTTATTTAATGAATTGTTAAAATAGTTAAAATAAACGTTTAATAAGTAAATCATTTTTAATATGGGGTTATACATAAGATAAATTCGATAATAAATATTCATTAGAAATCTAACAAGATTTACTATATAATGGTATTTTATTTGTAATTTTTAGACATTAAAAAATTTAATTTATTTATGACACAATGATGATAGAGTAATTATCTTATTAATGAAATATTGACATAATTGATGTTATAAACACCAAAATAAATTTAATTTGAGACTTTTTATGAATTAAACTAATTTTCTAGGTTACTATGATATATTAGTGTTGATTTAATCAACTTGGTTCGAACATATATTCTGTTATGACTTTCACAAAAATCATATATTAAATAGTGTCAAAATTGACACAAAATAGTTTTTAAATCAAATATTATATTATTAATTGTTATTTTATTCCTCAAAATCTCAGGTTCGGCCAAATGACTTAGATAAGGATATATATATTAATAATAAACAATTTGGGGTTCGTTTGGCATGTTATAGTAAGTGTATTAACCATATAGTGTAAGAAAACAAAAAGACACGGTAAAAGTTAAATTATTTAACTTAGAGTTAAATCTAATTGATAAGGTTAAAATAATAACCTAAACTTGTCTAAATCCTATTGGTTGATAGGGTTTCGACCCATCCCCACTTTACCTTCGAAATAAGACCCTTTGGAACCATTATAAACCGATTTTGACTTTAATATAAAATAATATTTTGAGGTATTCCTAAGGTGCCCCTCTCCTCCCTTATAAAAGGACACCTCCTCCCCCTCCTCCTCACACCAATTTGAGCACTCAAGCTCGGCCAACCCCTGCCAAAATCCCTTCTCCACATCCCTAGAACATCCTAGAGGTTCTGTTCTTCCTCAAAGACCAATTTTAGTGCCCTAAGTGGAGATCTCAAAGAGGCGCTTCAAAGAAGATGTAATGTTCGTTACCGATTCTTTCATCTTTATTTCTTCTTCCACTTCTTCTTCTTTAGTTGTTTCATTATGAAGTAATAACATCAGTATCACTCATATAATTATATGTAATTATAAGTATGAAACAACCCTATTTCACCATCTATCCATCCTACGGAAAAAGAAATCACCGCGTGTGCGTACGTACGGAATACCGTCTCCACGATGTGATGCGACTCGTTCTACATGATCTTCATTTCATAATGATTATATAAATGAATTTAATGAATTAATATGATATATATTACACTAATAACATTATAGAAATGAGGTATCTATAACCTAAAGAAAATAATAAGAATTTATTCGACAAAACACGCATAAGAACAAAAAGTTATAAACACCCGAACAACAAGTAGCAATGAAATATTACTACTAAGAAGCTAAGAATATGACAATATATGATATCATAAAAATAAGTATGATTCTGGAATAAGTCAATAACATTATTTAAATCATTATACAGGAGGATCGGACACTTACAAATCAAGTCAGGCCTAAGGTAAGGGAAATATCACAATCTCATTTTTATCTGAGATTGTTTATACTTTAGTATTTACTGGGGTGTATTTTATCATCCACATCCATGTTCCCTCAATTTGTAATATTATTTCCGTCCTTCTACAATAGTTTATATCCAATTTTACCCTTCGGTAAGTTTTTGTAAAAGATATTAAAGGAATCTTTTGTCATTTTTCGTACGGGGTACTTTTTGACTTTTCTGAAAAAAGTACGAGAAGAATGTTTTTTTAACTTATACGGCATGAATGGATTTTTAAAACATTATTTCCAAGAAGATTCCTTTAAAAGTTTTCAATTTTATTTTTAATCAACTTCTTTTTGTTTATAATTGTATGAAATGTCAAGAAAAGAAAAGTGTTTTTGAAGTAGAAAGGATATTTTCCTCAAGAATGGAGTTCAAATGTTTTATCAAAATTATTTTGCATCTAAGATAATATAGGGTTCTGTTTTTATCCCTATTATTACATTGATTTGATTATGTTGTGAGGGAATTATTTTTATGAAGTCATTTACCTTATATGATTTGTTTTATGATGTCATGATGTTTCAAGAATCCCATTTTTGTTACATGTGTTATGCGATGATGTATGATTTATGATTATGTGGCACACATAAGAAAGGATTCATTATAAGATGGGTGGGACCTATATCTCCCTCCAATTCATTGGGTAAAGATTTTATATCTCATGAGATAGGCATGGCTGGAATGGTAGGTTGTACCGGTTCAGTGAAACAGGACTGAAACGAGGGTTACTCGATTCAGAAAGGGACTTTGTCCACTAAGATAGTCTTGGAAATGAGTCTTGACTAACAAGAAATGATTCTCTATGATTATGTGTGAATGCCACAAAGTTTCATGTTTTATGTTATGATTATTGTGATTACATTTCACTTCCATGATTTATCCCATTTTATGAAATTATGATCTCTTTTACAGGTTATGATTTCCAAAAGTTATGTGCTTGTGTATACGATGAGATTTATATTTCTTTTGTTTACCCTTACTAAGAATTTGAGCTCACCCTTTTATGTTTTCTTTTCCCCAGGATATAAAGAAGTTTTTAGGTAAAAAAAGGAAAGATCTTTATGGGAGATATTGGAGATCTTTCACCATGATTAGAAGATTACGTTCCGAGTTTCCAAAGAAACTAAACTATTACGATCCTTGTGTGTGTATTTTTTGTTATGTACTAAGTATTCCGCAAAAGTAATGTAATGTTCATGTACATTAAGCTTAGGGTCTCTACAGCGAAGACCACTACTGCTAACTCTAGGTCATGGGTAGCGTACTTCGGCTCGTGGTGCCTTAACTGTCATGACCCATTGGCAATCACTGACCACTCCTGCATCAAGACACACCCGAGTCCAGTCCCTGATGCATCGCAGTAGAATACGTACCCTACTCCCTCCTCCAGTAGCCTTAAGATAGGTGTGCTGGTCAATCTCTGTCTCAGCTTCTGGATGCTCTGCTGACATCTATCTGACCACACCAAGGGTTTCCACTTCTTCGTCAGATCTGAACGTGGTGCTGCAACTCTGGAGAAGTCTGGCACAAATCTTCGATAGTACCCAGCCAGACCTAAGAAACTCCGCACTTCCATCACGCTCCTGGGTGGCTCCCAAGCTAGTACTGCCTCGATCATCGCAGGATCCACCGCAACTCCTGCCTCAGAGATGACGTGTCCCACAAAGTGGACCTCACGTATCCAGAACAGACACTTTGAGAGCATACCATAAATTCGGTGCTCTTAGAGTGTGTCCAGTACAACCCGCATGTGGTAGGCGTGCTCCTCCTTAGTGGTCGAGAATATCAATATGTCGTCGATGAAGACCACAAAAAATCGATTGAGGTAAGGCTGGAAGATCCTGTTCATGAGACTCATGAACACTTCTGGAGCATTGGTTATGTCGAAAGGCATAATTAAGAACTCATAGTGGCCATACTGATATCTGATGGCCGTCTTCGGCACATCCTCGTCCCGAACTCTGAGTTGATGATAGCCTGACCTGAGATCTATCTTCGAGAACCACCGTGCTCCCTTGAGTTAATCGAATAGGTTGTGAATCCTCGGTAGCAGATACATGTTCCTCAAGGTTACCTGGTTGAGGCGTCGATAGTCGACACAGAGTCGCAAGCTCTTGTTCTCCTTTTGGAGAAAAAAATCAGGGAAGCCTAGGGTGAAACACTGGGTCGGATGATTCCCTTGCCCTGCAACTCCTCCAGCTGTACCTGTAGCTCTCAAAGCTCAGCGGGAGCAATCCGATATGCTGGAGGGGATATCATGGCTGTCCTCGGGTACAGGTTAATATAAAAGTCTACCTCCCTACAAAGAGGTAGTCCTGGAACGTTTTCAGGAAAAACGTCCGCATACTGATCCACCACTACAGGAAAACTCGGACTCCACACATCAACTGCTCCTAAGATGAGGCCAACCAACTGATGAGTGATTAGCTGTCCTCTCCTCTGCATGAGTCCATCCTGCACTGCTAAGGCTCCCTTCTCACCGGTGAAGGTGAACCTGCTCCAATCGGTGCAAACACACCGCACATTGCTCCTAATAAAGTCGATCTGATAATGGACTGTAGATAACCAATCCATGCCCAAGATGATGTCGTAATGCCTCGACGACACTACAAGAAGATCCCATCCGATTCTATTTCCTTGTAGAGTAATCTCACATTGCCGGCACCAGTGCCTAATCATCGAGTGTGCTTCCGTATGAGTCTCTAGCCGTAAGGATCTTGCTAACAGCTCTGTCGGAATCTCTGAGCTCCACACAAGGGCAGTAGCAATGAATGATTGACTCCCTCCTATGTCTATAAGAACATCAGTAAGGGTGGAGTAGACACATATAGTACCTCGAATCATCTATGGTGCACCGTGGTCGTAGGCCTCGGCTACCTGAAGCTGAGCCTGCCTCTGCCTACCAGCTCCCTGTGGTCGGGGTGGACCTCCTAGTGGTGGTGGTAAAGCCTCAAAGTGTCGCCCACCACCTACTTCTCGGCCAGCTCCTCTGCATCATCCTCTTGCTCCCTGCGGACTGCCACGGTCGACCCTCTAACTCTATCTGGGTGGTCCCTCAATAGTCTGCTTCTTCTCCACACGGCGGGTCGAGCAGTCACGAGCCATGTGGCTCTTCCCACCACATGTGTAGCACTGTGTACTTCTCATAAGACCGGCTCTATGACGTGTGCCTCGCACCTCTGAGAAAGTGTCCTGAGGTCGTCTTCCTGATGGTCTGGTCTGCCTAGACCCCTGTGACATCTGTCGACTACCAGATGCAGAAGTCTCTGCTATGTGTCGCCCTGTGGTAGGTCTCGCTGCTGGTGTAGGCTTAGTATGAAAGCTCTCTACGATAAGGGATCTATCCTGTACTCCTACCTCCGTTGGAATGCTGAGGGAGATCATTGATGCCCTGATCTCATGCCCCAATCCCTTCTCAATGGTCCGGGCCCGGAAGAATGGGTCTCGTACCATGTCCGTCGAATAGCGTGAGAGATCGGTAAATCTCGCTGAGTATTGTTCTACCATCATGCTGCCCTGCCACAGCTATAGTAGCTTCTGAATGCGCATCGAACATAGGGTGGCAGGGACGAACTCTGAGTGAAATAGGCTCTCAAAGTCAGTCTAGAGGAGAGATGCCTCATCGTGCAGCTGGAGCATAAGGCTCCACCATCTGCCTACTGCCGCGTGCAGGAGACTCTCTACAAGGATCACCATGAGGTCAGCTAGTGTCCCTACTAACCTAAAAACTCATACAACATCTTCCAGCCAATCCTCGGCTACCTGAGGTTCTGTCTCCCCACGGATCCTGGGTGGTCTCTGACGCTGAAACTCATGCAGTGCACTAAGGCGACGTGCACTCTTAGCGGCTGGGGTTGGTGGCATCAGTGGCATGGGGGGTAGAGGTATCGTCGGTGCCTCTGCTGTAAAAGGGCCCTACACTGAGGCCTCATCGCTCGGTGGGCTTTCGTCTTGCACAAAGCTCAGAACCCTAGCTGGTTGTCGTTGTGGGGCTATCCTGAAAGGAAACAGGTGCACCATGGTGGATACAGTATACCTAGTGAGCTGACACAAAGCAATCACAAAGAAAACTTTTGAAACACACATGCAATCAATGTTTTCATGCACTTAGTTGAAAATAAGAAGTCAGGGTCCTGGTGTATGGATACGTCAGCCACCGCACCAACACTGGACTCCCTGGACTGATAACCACACTCAATACCCTTAACACTATTGCTTCACATAGAAGAAAGACCAGATTCCTGAGTTCTACGGTAGAACTGAACTCCTCTGATACCAATTTTTCATGACCCGTCCACGGGACCCGTGTCGTGACTACCCCAAGCCCGCCTTCCATAGGCTAGGGGCTGGTGACTAGCACCAAAGGCGTAATTCCTGATATAAGGGAAGTCATTGCCATTATAAAAGGAAACAAACACCACAGAGTAAGCAAGAAGAAGCAAACACTATGTAAACTGAGAACAATAGTAAGTTTGGAAAAGTAAGTGGGCCAGAATACAAACCCAAACTGAAAGTAAAGTACAACTGAAAAGGGAGTACAACAACTGAAATGTAAAGCAGCAATGCCAAGCCATCGACTAGAAATCCCACCTGAAGGGTGGGTACATATAATCTCCTCAGCTCCTCGGGTCTAGTCGTCCGCTCCGTGTACGTCCCGCCCAGTGATCCACCTCCAGGTACCGACATTCTCCACAAGCCTCAACCACAATCAGCGTTGTCTGTCATCTGCATCCAACATAAGGTAGTGCGGGCATAGCTCGTGCAGGGGTGAAGCTACTCAGTAGGGACCCCGAGACCCCCGAAGGTCTCCCAGAATCCAAGAAAAATAAACCATAAAGGAAATATATAATTACAAAGTAACAACCAACTCTACTTAGGTATATGCCCATACATATACCTAAGTCATCAATTCTAGTTCGGCTCCAACATCCGAGCCCAAGATCGACCTAGTCCACACAGGATAGCACAACCAATCCACACAGGATATCAAAACCCAATCCACTTTGGAAGGAAATTCAAACATATCGAAGATAATGATAGAAATGTCTAGAATCAGCTCACATAGGTATACTTCTTCATAAGATGATAGGGATGATCAGATGTAGCCACTGATCCATCTAAGTTGTCGGACCCACGTAGGATACAAGACCAGCTAAGTTGTCGGACCCACAAAGGATACAAGACCAGCTACTCTGTTGGACCCACGTAGGATACAAGTACATAGTAAAATACTGCCAGACCCATGTAGGATACAAGAATTGTAGTACTGCCAGACCCACATAGGATACAAGAATAGTAGTCATCATTTTCTAACCCACGGAGGATTTCAGTATGGTCATCATCGCCGCCGAACCCACGGAGGATCCCAGTACAGTCGTCGTCATCGTTCCAGTCGCAGCTTGCTCTAGGGTTCCCGCACACAGCATGCTCGTTTTCAGGAGGGTCCGCTCCACAAGCCAAGGGGGTCGATACATCAATTGACATGAAGTCTGGAGTTGATGTACCCCAAAGTTCAGTCTCGCCAAAAGGAACTCAACACGACTGACGGCGCGTCAATCAGACGGCCAGTCTGAGAGTTATTGGCTTTATTGTCCGAGGGGCCCGGTTGGTTTTTAAGTCAAAACCAACCCAACCGTACTCCAACTGCATCCAAGCCTCGAGCGAAGTAAGCCTAAAGAACTGTCTCACTAAGAGGAAACCAACAAAGTCTATAGCACGTCAATCGGACGTCCGGAGCTCAAGTTATAAGCGTTTCCACTCTGATGGCCCGGTTGGTTTCGTGTTCGAACAAACCCAGTTGTTCCCAAAGATCTCTAAAACCTTTACTGTAATATATCAAAACGACTGTCTTGATCCAAGGATTGCATCACAGCTGACAGTGCGTCAATCGGAGGTCTGTAGCCCAAGATATGGGCATCTGAACGGAACTGTTGGAAAAAAGGGGGTTTGGGCCCAGTCCGACCAGGCCCAATACCCCCTGGGTCAGCCCAAACCAGGTCGACATGACCCGGTTCCGGGTCCGGCCCACTAGGGAATGGCCCGGCACGGCTGGTGCGGCCCGGCCCGGCCAGACACGGGCAGACCAGCAGGGCGAGGGCAGCCCCGCCCGGCGCGGGCACGACCCGCGTGGCCAGCAGCTGAGCCGTTCGACCAAGCGAGATGCGGAGGGGGGCACTGTCCCCCCCCCTGATTGAAGTAACGGACCCCGCATGGGGGACTACCTCTTTACCAGCCGGGGGTTACAACCCCCTTATTTTCCAAAACCGGTCGGCCGATGTGCCACCACGGGACCCCCATGGGTCCCGCCTTCCATACGTCAGTGGTTGGTGGCTCTGGCCGCCCCTCCCTGCACCATCGCGGCCCTCCACAGTCGTGGCCGTCCAGGGTACTCCGGTGTGGCGCTATGGCACCGTGCCCCTCCGCCATAGCCCCGCTCCGGTTATAGATTCTGTTAGCCTCAACGGCGCGGCATGACGGCACCACGCTCCTTTGCCGTGGTGAAATTCCTCGTTCCCGCGTGGTGTCGTTGCACCGCGTCACCTTCATCCCAAACTGCAACGGTGAACATCTACAAGGGGGAGGAGGATCTTCCGTGTTCATGCGGTCCGACCTCCTCCCATTAAAATGATAACAGGCGGCCCAAAATAATACAACTTCGACAAGCAAGCACAAATTTAATCCATTAAATTTGAACTTAAACCCCTACCTTGAAAAGTTGTCATATAATGATCGTCGCAGAAAAACGGCATCGCGAGGGTGGTTCAAAGACGGCGTTGGGGAGCATCCAAGAAGAGGATGTCATTCCACACCGGCTGCATAGGATGGAGAGATCGGCACGTCGTCTCTCCTTGGTGCTCCGGTGTTCTTCGCGTTCTTCAACGAGGAAGAAGACGTTCTTCAAGACTAGATCCCTCCTCTCCTAAAATCTCCACACAATGATCCAACAATAACAAAATAAGGCTTTGCCTTATTTTTTTACTCATTCCAACCCTTTTCAAAATTCAAAATGAATTTACCAAATTAATTAACGTGCATTTTCCAATTAATTATGCATTTTATTGGCAAGTATATTAATTTGGAAGTGTTAATAATTATTTGCTAGAGGGGGTTCAAATGGGTGTTGGGGAAATTGAAGGAGGTGGGGGCTCGTGTGGTCCCAACCCCAACTTCCTCACATCTTTCTTTTCCACAACACATAACCATCTAGTATGTAATAAAAATATAATAGTTTAACAACTATATTTTTATACTTCACATTTTTAACAACTCCCCCTGAGCAAACATACCATCAGAAAAGTTGTTCCTAAGCAATAACCGGCGATGCAGTTTCATCGGTGCCATCAAATTTCGATTCCGAGCACCGGTTCAAATGTTAAGAAATCCAGCTCGTTTGTTCACTAAACGTACCCGAGCTAAAATTTGAAAATTGATTCCTAGCACACCGGGCCTCGGAATCAGGTTCCGTCAGAAACTGCATACCTGTAAAATCCCTAAGAAATTACGAAAAAAAAAATTCCATGAAATTTACGGGTCTTTACATGTTATATCTCTGGAATGTTCTATGGGTAGTTACTTGCATGTGAAAATGATATTGGTAGTGAAAACAACCTTTATTATCTTAGTTTCACCATGTTCGACATGGAGAATTGAAATTCAGGTATCAAGAAGAACCATTTAGCATTGTTTTTAAAAATATAGAAATTAGGGAAAAACCTATAGAATCCTAAGGTCCTTTTGAATTTTAAAATTAGCTTCTCAAATATATTCTCAATAGTAAAATGTTGAATAGATTGTTGTTGTGATGTGTGACCATTATATAATAGTTCGACATCTGGTTCATACTATAAAAGTTGATTAAAGGATATGCCTTAGTAAATTTTCAAGAAGAAAATCCCTATGTGGTTGAAGTGTCAATGAGTACCAAAATTCCACATGAGGAAGTATAATCTATTAAAGATTCTATCCAAATATAGTAAATTTATATTTGTGGCACATCTATAAGCCTAACTAATACGAGAATGGAAGATTACATGATCAACAAAGATAGGTTGGGAATTTTTCACATTGCTCCAATAATGGATTTTCTACCTTCTTTCTGCTATCACAAGCCCTCATGTAGCCTTTGAGATGGAATTGAAAATATCAGTTATACACCTAAGAATCAAAGGTGATTATATGTTGGTAATTAATAAGATAAATGGTGATTAAAACATCAATAAAGGATCCCCTTGATTAATAACATTCAAGGGTTGATGGAAGAATTCCCCTATGATACAACACTAACTCATGTCCTACTTTGGTGAAATGCTTAGGAATATGCATTAGAAAATGATGTTGTAGCCTGGGACGATTTGGATTGGGATGAAAAAGACATCAAAATCACCCATCATAGAATATTATCACTATATATTCAATGTTGAATGGAAGTGATCGATGAGATTAATTCAACCCATAAAATAGATAATAATGAAAATGATTGTATAAATCCTATCATATAATACAACCAATATGGGTCTCTTCCACCAGGTGGAGTAGAAAAAGAATAAATCTGATGACGGATGGTCAATATGGCCCTTTATAGAATCCCATTCCATCATGAGGTTCTTTATAAGAAAATATACGATGGAATTATCCTCAAATTCATTGTTAAATAGGAGGCTAATTCCCCCTAATACAAAATTCCTGGTAAAACATGTGGTGACCATCAGTCAGGAACTAATATTTTTTCACCAAATTAGGAGGTTTTTGTATTTCACCCTTCAAGGATGTAGAATTGCACATAATTCATCGAAAAGTTTCATTCCTCCCAAATCCATTCAAACTTCATACATAAACCCAGAGAGTTTCTATATACATATAAATACTAATGGCCATTCGCTATACAGAGAATTAATGTTGTAGGGCTGGACCCTCTTGGTTAAACTAAGCTTTTAAAATACATCCTCACTGCTACAAAATTATTCTTTAAATTGGACAAGTCAATACATTTTATGGAATTAGGGAAAAAAAGCATCCTCAATTTCATGAAGTCAAGCATCATCCCCATATTTGGTGTCCTACACACAGTACTGATAGAAAACAACACCAACATACGTTCTTCTAAATTAAAGAAGATGTAACCGGTGTTAGAAAACTAATCCAACCATTCCACCCACTACAATGTGGTAGGAAATGGAATAATAGAGGCTATAAAAAAAATTATACAATTTTTTTTTCAAAAAACATTGTATAGAGAAAAGTAATATTGCTAAAACAATATCATGTATTCCTTGTGCAGCTACCAAAATACAATCCACACCACTACTCATGAAACAACATAATCATTGGTTTAAGGAATATAGTTAGTGCTCCCCATTGAGGTCTAAATTCCCTCACTAAAAATAACATTCTATGAACATGTCTCCAATAATGAAAAATCATGGAAGTGACTTAAAGAATACAATTACTTGATGATAAATAGTTTTATACCATGAATCATTTTGAAATATACAAAAATTAGATAGTATGAGCCTTGAAAAATAATGGTCATATTCATTAATTCATTCATGTATAATTGTTTTTGGCTCTGTAGACTCAGATGATACAAGGTAGAAAACCCCTAAAGCCTAAACAAAATTTGGAAGGATCTTACATTATATACAAACACTATCCCAATTGACCTTACTCATTAATGACAATGGATGGGGAACACACTATTACCCCTAATAATAAAATATTTATCATGAAATAATTCATTTGATAAATACACTTTCATCATTGTTGCATGATGCTAAAATTCATAACAACATTTTTCCAATATGCATGACCAAAAAATGAATATATAGTCCTTGTATCCTGGTGACCAAAACACATGAAATTTGGTCTTAGATGCAAGACCATAAAAGGCATGGAATATGGTCCAAGTCATATGACCCAAAACAGAAAAAATCCATAATATAAGTTGAAGGACTCTAATATACATATCCTAACATCCTAGTCATAAGACATTAAAATTTATGAAAACATCGTTTCCACGTGGCATAAAACTGCATGGTTCACATTCATGTGGAATGACATAAAAATTGAATAACATTTTGATGTATTATTGATTATAGCAAAAACATTAGTGATAGTATACTAATGTACCTCTTTTATGTGAACTATGTGTGTCATGATTAATATCTTAATGGGATATATATTGACTCTTAGACCATATGTTATTGGACATCTATGAAGTAATGAAAATTCCCTTTCAACAACATAAAAATTAATATCGTAAAACCCCAAGGCGAAAAAGTATTTTTTCCATTAAAAATAAATTTTGTTTTCTAGAATTATTATATACAACACAAATTTAATATTAATCTATCCAAAACACTAAGTTACATTATACACAAAATCGATTTTTAACACCTTTTAATAGAACAGTGATTTTAAAACTAAATTTTGAAAATTTTATAAATCATATTTGTAAAAATAATCAAAATATTTGAATTCAAAATTTTCAAATTAGCTTAGGATGAATTTTTGGTATTTTTCTAAGAAGTTTTATTTTTAGATGAATAGTAAACAATAATGCATTTTAATTAAAAACAAACTTTTCGTTTAAATAATTATTACTGTTAAATTACATTTTAAATTTTATTTTAATGTCAAAATAGTTACATTTTAATTATATTAATCTAATTTAGGTCAATTTAATAATTTTTTTTATTGAAATTTGATTTAAAAACTTATTGATCTTTTGAACATTTTAACTCTAAAAACATGCATTCCCACCACATCTATACGATTAGAATTAATATTTATTTTCCCAAATATGTGATTTGAATTTCTAAAAATTGACATCAGTATAAATTTTTTTTTCTAAGATGCTCAACTTAATTTTTGAACAAAAATATTAGTGAAAGGGATTAAAATTAATTATATCAATTAAGGTAAAATTAAGATTAACAAGGGACTATGCTCCAATATTAAGGTCCAAAATGACCTAGAAACATTACCAAAAACCATTGGATTCTAATAGTTTGACCACACCCCTCTTTGTTTAAATTTTATTGGGGTTTTTGTATATTATTAAATGGTTGTTCCCTATATAGAACGTTAAGGAAGGAGACAAAATGGGAACTTTACATACCTTTAACATTTATAAAACATTGAGATATGTACAAAACATTATATTTTCTATTGTACATATAATTTTTAAAGATAAATGGGTTAATTATATCATAAAAAATTATCATTTATTTATAAATATTATTTAGTTACTTATGATTCTTAAGAAATTCAAACAGAGTGATTATTTAGTTAAAAATTGACTAAAATAATTGATACTATAAATATTAATAGTGAAGTAGATTGATTGAATTATTTTATTTAATTATTTTATAGATGAAAATATCATTTTACACAACTATAAAATTAATATACTTAAATTTCAATTTTTTTGATATTTTACAATTAAAAATAAATAAATCATTCCAAAATTGACTTTATTGTTATTTTAAAATAAATGTTATATTAAATGATTTAAAATTAATAGAAATAATATATTATTCCCAATGGGTTTTAAGTTTTAATAAGTATTAAATGTGGTGTGTTAATGGACCAATTGTTATTTTATAATTAGCATATTGACCCAGATATTGCAAATTTTTTATCAGGGTCTTGGTTTATGTAATGATCCGGAATTTCCATGTATTTTTTTTTAATATATGGGAATTTTACGAGTCCACAAAAATTGACGGCATGTGATTCCGAGGCCCAGAGTTCATAGAATGAATTTCTGAACTTTTATTCGGGTACGTTCAGTAAACGCACGAGCAGGTTTTTCTAACATTTGAACCAGTGCTCAGAATTGAATTCCAAGGACACCATTGAACTCACATCGCTGATATTCACTTAAGGAGACCTTCTACATGACCATAGTAGGTTGAGGATGGAAGTTTGTTTTTCACTTATTCGTGAAAGAATAAAATGAAATAAAATGGTGTAACATTTTATTTTTATTTTTAAACTTCCATGTGAATGTTTCATAGGTGGGGACCAACTAAACAAAAGCTCCCATGAGAGGTTATGGTGGTGGGACCCACCTGAACTAACCTCCCATGAATTGTTATGGTGGTGGGGACCATCCGAGTCTAAAACCCCTTGAACTCCCTCTTAAGTGTGGGGAAGCCTCTTAAACTACCCCCACTTTAATGGTGCCACCCCCTTTAATTTATTATGACAACCACTATGTAATTAATTAATCAAATTTTGAAATTGTGCCAAAAATTAAAATTGGGGAAACACAATAGTCGACTATTTTGATTTTGAGGGAATGTATTGGCAAATGGGAGAGCTCTTAGAGGATTGCTTTCTACAACAAAGAACCTCTTCCATGAAGAACTTCTTCCATGAAGAACGCTCCTCCAACGAAGAATGTCGACTTCAACTTCTTCCTTGGGGCATCCTCCAATGTGGTATATCTTCAATAGATGAAAATATTCCCTCCTCATTGACGACAACAAACGAACGAGGTAGGGTGGATGTTTGAAATTATCCCTTTTTTTGTTCTTGATGACTCTTCGTAATTCAAAGAGAGATTATAC
The DNA here is from genome assembly GCA_963277665.1 of Viscum album. Lineage (NCBI taxonomy): Eukaryota > Viridiplantae > Streptophyta > Magnoliopsida > Santalales > Viscaceae > Viscum > Viscum album. The sequence goes on from OY728165.1 coordinate 173,754,422, forward strand.
CTGCTTGCTACCACTCTAATGCGGAGAGTGTAGGCCAAAGAAACATGGCCCGTCCACTTTGAAATTCTTAAGATGTTTTTTGGTGTTCTTCACGATGGAGGAGGTCAGTGAGCAACCATGATGGGGCACGAGAATGGCGGCCGACACCACCATCGACTGCGACGAAGGTGACAGCGCAACGACACTGTTCCGTGGCCACCGCCGACCATGACCGCCACTTCCCGCGGCCTCCGCCGCATGCAGGCAATTACACCTCGTGACCTCATCGTGCTGCCTTGCTTTGTGGCCAGCCGTTCCACCCAGTGGCCTCACCGCGCCACCCAGCTTCCTGTCGTGCCGCCCACCAGCCTCGCTGCGCCGCCATGCGGCCTCACCGCGCCGCCCTGCGGCCTCTCAGCCCTGAGGAATCATGATGCCCATGCAGCCCCCACATCATTCACACAGCCCTCGCGGCCCCCGTGGCCTCGCGCTGCCCTCGTGGCCCCCATGGCATCGTGCCGCTCTCCGTGGCCCATCGTGGCTCTGTCGACCCTTGCGGCCTACCCGATAGCCTAGCGTGTTGGGCCGCACAGTGTAGGCTGGGCTGGACCCAGTGTGCTATGCCACCCAGCAAGCTGGGTTTGACCCAGTGGGTCAGTCTAGGTCAACCAAAACTAGGTCGGGCTGGGTCGGTCCGACCGGGTCGGACCGGACACGGACCCACTTCGACCCGTTTACGCCTTTTCAGCCATATCTCTGGCACCGGGCATCCGTTTGACAAACCATCTACAACAATGAAATCCATTGAGCGAGATGGTTCCTTTGAGTATACCCCACTAGTGATTTGGATTAAGATGGGGAATGGTTGGGTTCGATCAAGCACAAATTCAACCGGGCCCTCGGGACTAAAAATCTAATAACTGATAGACCAGGCATCGGATTGATGCACCATCTATTGCATTAAGGCCCCTATGACATGGATGTTATTTGAGATACTTCTTCGTCGAACATCATGATTGTTGCAGTATCGACTAGTGGATTGAGAGGAAGACCCTCCCAGAGACGATAAAACCTAGTGCGGAAACCTAGTAACTGGTTGTGACGTGAAGAATGAAGAGAAATCCTATGTGGGTCAGCACCTAATGATCCTGTGTGGTTCAACACCTAGAGATCCTGTGTGGGTCACCACTGAGGGATCCTGTGTGGGTCAATACCATGCAATCCTGTGTGGTTCATCCTTTTAAATGTGTAAGGAGATTCAGTAGTTAAATCTAATCATCTCTACTACTGTACCTAAGTTATACCCTATGTGAGATGAGTATGTACCTGTGTGGTACTTGACACCTTGGTAATACCATGGTGGAATTCTTCTGTGTTCCATACCTGTCTGGTACTTGCCATCGTGGTATTTCTACTTTTGTGGAGCAGTTGAGCTTGTGGCTTTGGAGTTGGACTCTGTTTATTTCTCATGATTGAGATGGGTTTACTTGATAACTTAGGTATATATATGGGAATATTCCTTAGTAGGGTTATCAGTTGTTTCATTCTTTTATGTTTTATCCATTGTTGATTTTATGAGACCTTTAGGATCTCAGGGTCCCTACTGAGTATCGTTATACTCACCCCTACACGGGCTATGCCCACACATTGTTGTGATTGGTGAAGATGATGGAAAACGCTGAATGAGGATGAGGGTACCAGGAATGGAGGAAGCTTGGAGGTGGACCTTATACGAGGTGGAATGCAGAGATGACTTTTCGTGAGATGTACCTACCCTTCAGGTGGGATCCGTGGTGGATGATCCAGGAGCTGCTTTTCACCTATCAGCTATCTTGTACATTTTAGTTTTCCTTTTACTTTCCAGTTGGGCTTGTTTTCTAGCCACATTTTACTTGTTGTACTTACTCTGTTTACTATTGAGTTTACTTGAGTTCATATCTTGTTGTGTGCTTGGTTGTGTGTGTTATAGTTTATAAAGGCAATTCCATCCCAGTTTTAGGGAATACACCTTCAGTGCTAGTCGTCAGCCCATGGCCTATGGAAGGCGAGCTTGGGGGGTAGTCACGGATCAGGCCACGAGAGAGGGGTCATAACAATTTGGTATGAGAGGAGTCGTTTCTAACTTAGAACATAGGACTTTGATTTTTTAAACAGAAATCGTGTTATGTTTAGTGAGTGTGGTTATCAGTTTAGGGAATCTAGTGTTGGTGCGACGATCGATGTATCTATACACCAGGACCCTGACTTCTGATTTCTGACTTAGTGAATGAAAACACTGATTGCGTGTCTATTTTGAAGAGTCTACGTTGTGAACTCTTTGAGTCAGCTCATTAGGTATAAATTATTGACCATGGGGAACCTTTTTCTTTTCAGGATGCCTCCAAGAAGACATCCAACTAGGGTTTTGAGAGTTGTATGAAATGATTGCCCACCGAGCAATGAGGCCTCGGTGTAGGTCCCTCTTCCAGTAGAGGCACTAGTGGAGGCACCAACGGTACCATTACCCATTGGTCCATCGATGCCACCATCCCCAGCAGTAGAGAGTGCACACTTCGTGAGAATGTTGCACGAGTTCCAGCGCCAGAGGACACCCTGGTTCAGGGGGGAGATGGACCCACATGTGACTGAGGATTGCCTGGAGGCCGTAGTGAGAGTCTTCCGACTGGTAGGGACACCAGATGATCCAATGGTGATCCTTACCGTCAGACTTGTATAGGCAGTGGCAGGAATATGGTGTATCTTGATAATCCAGGTTCACGATGAGGTGACACTTCTCTAGGCAGACATCGAGAACCTGTTTCGAGCAGAGTTTGTCCCAATGACTCTCGCGAAGTGCACATACATGAGCTTCTTCATCTGCAGCAGGGCAACATGACTGTGGCATAGTACTCAACGAGGTTCCCTGGCCTCTCATGCTACTAAATAGATATGTTGTGGGACCCATTTTTTAGGGCCTAGACCTTTGAGAAGGGACTCAGGTGGGAGATCAGGGCTCTAATGATCTCACTCAGCATCCCGACACAGGTGGGGGTGTTAGAACGAGCCCTATTAGTGGAGAGTTTTCTTATTGAGAAATCACCTGTAGTGAGACCCACCACCAGTCGTCATGTACTAGATTCTTCTACAGCTGGTAGCAGGAAGATGTCGAAGAGGTCCAAGAGGACTAGACCTACTGGTGGACGACCACATGACTCATGATCGGTTGTGCAGGGCACCCAAGGTAGATACAATCATGCTAGGAATGGGCAGTGTTACACATGTGGTAGGCAGGGTTACATGGATCGTGACGATCTGACCTTCCATACGGATGATCAACAGACGATCAAAGGAACACCCAGGTAGAGATAGAGATTCGACTGAGGAGGTCCGTAGGGAGCAGGAAGATGTGGCAGAGGAGATGGCCATGCATTTGGTGGTGGGAGACGATTCAATATATTACTGCCACCACCACCAGAAGGTCCACCCGACCACAGGGAGTAGGTGGAAAGGGTGAGCCCAACTCCAGGTAGCTGAGGCCTACAATCATGGGGCACTGGAGATGATATGAGGTACGATCTGTGTCTAGTTTACCTTAGCTACAGTTCTTATAGATGTAGGTTCCAATCATTCTTTTATTTCCACTTACCTCATTTGGAGCTCAGAGATTCTGACAGAGCCATTGGCTTGATCCTTATGGACAAAGACTCCTACTAGAGTTTATTAGATGATTACGCACTGGTTCCGATAGTGTGAGATTACTCTAGGAGGTGAGAGCTTCGGCTGGGTTCTCCTAGTAGAAGTGTCGAGGCAATACGATGACATCTTGGGTATGGACTGGTTATCTACAGTCCATCATGAAATAGACTATATTAGGTATAACGTGTAGTGTGTCTGCATGGATGAGACCAGGTTTACCTTCACCGGTGAGAAGGGAACCTCTGTAGCACAAGATGGACTTACCTGGAAGAGGGTGTAGCCAATCACTCATCAGTTGGCTAGACTTACCCTCAGAGCGGTTGATGTGGAGAGTTCAAGCTATATTATAGTGGTGGACCAGTATGCAGATGTCTTCCCTGATGATGTTTCGGGTCTACCTCCTCACAAAGAGGTGGAATTTTACATTGAATTATACCCCAGGATGGCACTAATATCTACACTAGCATATCGGATGGCTCCCGCGGAGCTTCATGAGCTGTGGGTACAACTGGAGGACTTACAGGGGAAAGGGTTCATCCAGCCCAGTGCTTCTCCTTGTCCATCCCAAATTTTGTTTTCTAAGAAGGCGGTTGGGAGCTTGAGGCTCTATGTTGACTATCAGTGCATGAACTTGGTGACCATGAAGAATAAGTACCAAATTCTATGATTTTATGACCTCTTTGATCAGCTAAAGCGATCATGGTGGTTCTCGAAGATAGACCTTATATCAGGATATCATTAGCTCAATGTACGAGATGAGGATGTGTAGAAGATGGCCTTCCGATTTTGGTATGGTTATTAAAAGTTCTTGGTTATGCCATTCGGCATAACTAATTCTCCAGCAATGTTCATGGGACTCATTAACATGATCATTCATCCATACCATGATCGCTTTGTAGTAGTCTTCGTCGATGACATTCTGATCTACTCGGCTACTGAGGAGGATCATACTTATCATTTGTAGGTAGTACATGACACACTCTAAGAGCACCAGCTTTATGGTATGCTCTTTAAGTTCTAGTTTTGGATCGAAGAGGTTCACTTTCTAGGACATGTCATATCGGAGGCTGGAGTAGTAGTAGATCCATCAAAGATTGAGGCGGTACTTGCTTGGGAGCCACCCGGGAGTGTGACTAAGGTACGGAGATTCTTGGGTTTGGCCAGTTACTACCAAAGGTTTGTACCAAATTTATCTAGAGTTGTTTCACCTCAATTATTGTTGACGAAGAAGGGGAAAATCATTATGTGCTCGATGATATGCCTACATAGTTTTCAGAAGTTGAGTCAGAAGCTAACTAGTGCCCCCCCCCATATTAAGGATTCTAGAGGAGGGAATAGGGTATATCGTCTACTTCAACACATCAGAGACCAGACATGGATGTGTCCTGATGCAGGAGCGAGCTGTAATCACATATGGTTCTCAACATCAGAGATATCTTGATCCAAACTACACTACACATGACCTGGAGTTAGCAGTAGTGGTCTTCTCCTTGAAGATGTGGCGACATTACTTGATGGGTGAGAGTTACATTCTACTATGATCACAAGAGTATCAGGTATATATTCTCTCAGAAGGAACTGAATATGAGATAGAGACGTTGGATTGAGTTCCTCAAGGACTATGAATTCGAGAGAGTTTATACTCATATGAAGGAAAACATTGTAGTAGATGCACTCAGCAGGAGATCTGGTATATAGCTACTAGGAAAGGCGATGAAGCAACTAGCTGATTTGAAGATATCCTTTGTGGATAGAGATAGAGAAAACTTTATTCAGTCTCTTATAGTCACTCCCCCACTTCTTCAGCGAGTCAGGGAGGCGCAACATGGTGATATTGACTACGGGACATGACGTGCTCAGATATCCACAATACAGGCACCTGATGTATTTTCTGAAGGTGGGGAGCACGTCATCCTCTTCAGAGGACGTACCATGATACCAGTGTAACTTCAATAGGAAGTGTTGAGGATGTTCCACACATCCTCTCTAGTTGTTCATCCTTGAGTGGTGAAGATGTACCAGGATCTCCGACGATAGTACTGGTGGCTGAAATTGTAGAAAGCAGTTGCAGAGTTTGTCTCTCGGTGCCTCACTCTTCAGCAAGTGAAGGCGAAGCATCAGGTACTAGTAGGCTTTGTTCAGCCTTTAGAGGCCCCAGTGTGGATGTGGGATGGGATATCCATGAACTTTCTGACATGAATTCCACATACATCTAGAGGTCGTGACTCTATTTGGGTGATTGTAGAGACCCGTATCTTGACGTACATTGACATTAAATTACATTTGCAGAATACTTAGCACATAACAAAAACACACAAACAAGGACCGTAATAGTTTAGTGTCTTTGGAAACTCGGAATATAAGCTTCTAATCATGGTGAAAGATCTTCAATATCTCCCATAAAGATCTTCCTTTTTTTTACCTAAAACTTTTCTTTATATCCCGGGGAAAGGAAAACATAAAAGGGTGAGCTCAAATGCTCAATAATGGTAAATAAAAGAAATATCAATCACATCATATTCATAAGAACATAACATTTTGGAAATCTTAACCTGCAAAAGAGATCATAATTTCATAACATGGAAGAAATAATGGCAGTGAAATGTATTCACAATAATCATTACATAAAATATGAAACTTTGTGTCATACACACATAATCATAGATAATCATTTCTTGTTAGTCATGACTCATTTCAAAGACTATCTTAGTGGACAAAGTCCCTTTCTGAACCGAGTCACCCTCGTTTCTATCCTGTTTCACTGAACCGGTATAACCTACCGTTCCAGCCATGTCTATCTCATGAAATATAAAATCATTACCCAATGCATTGGAGGGAGATATAGGTCCCACCCTTCTCATAATGATACCATTCTTATGTGTGCCACAAAATCATAAATCATACATCATTGCATAACCCATGTAATACAAATGGGAATCTTAAACATAATGACATCATAAAACAATTCATATAAGATAAACGAATTCATAAAAATAATTCCATCACAACATTTTCAAATCAATGTAATAATAGGGAGAAAATCATAACTATTTATTATCTTAGATGGAAAATAATTTTGATAAAACACTTGAACTCCATTCATAAGGAAAATATCCTTTCTTCTTCAAAAACATTTTTCATTTCTTTACATTTCATACAACATTAAACTAAAAGAAGTTGATTAAAAATAAACTTGAAAACTTGTAAAGTAAGCTTCTTGGAAATAATGTTTTAAAAATACATTCATGCCGTATAAGTTAAAAAAAACATTCTTTGTACTTTTGTCGGAAAAGTCAAAAAGTACCTTGTACGAAAAACGACAAAAGATCCTTTCATATTCATTACTAAAATCTCACTGAAGGGTAAAATTGGATTTAAACAATTATAGCTGGATGGAAATAATATTACATATTCAGGAAACAAGGATGTGGATGATAATATAAACCCCAGTAAATACTAAAGTATAAACAATCTTGGATAAAAATGAGATTGTGATATTTCCCTTACCTTAGGTCTGATTTGCTTCGTAAGTGTCCGAACCTCCTGTATAATGATTTAAATAATTTCATTGACTTATTAAAGAATCATATTCATTGTTATGATGTCATATATGGTCCACTTATGACTTTATAATACCCGTTCTTTTGTAAATTTATGTTAAAGTAGCATTTTGGGTAAAATCGTCTCATTTGTCGTTCGAGTTTTTAACTTGTAATTATTAATATGATTACATCGATCATGATTACTTATATCCAGAATGTAAAACATGATTTATATATAATATATATTCAGAATATATATATATATAAAATCGATAAATGGAATGAAATACACCGTTCATGGAGACGGTAGTCCGTACGTACGCATGCACGCTGTTTTCGTTTCATTATTGAATTGAATGGAATTAACTAGATGAAATACATATAAATATACATAAATTAAGTATCATTATTATGTGATATATTTCATTAGTACTTATTATATATACTTTATAATCATTCATGAATGGTTAATCATTGAGAATGAATCTCATCGCGTCGTGGAGACGGTAGTCCGTACGTACGCACGAGCGATGATATCGTTCCCATGGTCGCGGAATTGTGTTGAAGTGTATGTATACTATTTCAGTATCAATATATATTTATAATAATCATATATAGTTACTCATTACACCATTATACCCATCCAATTATGGTGGTGGCGGAAAATAGATTACACCACGGCGTGGAGACGGTATTTCGTACGTACGCACGCATGGTGATTTCCCATTTCCGTAGGATGGATAGAAGGTTAATTAGAGTTGTTTCATATTTATAATAACATATCAGTATATAAGAAATACTGATGTTATTACTTTATCATGAAACAACTAATGAATAAGAAGCTGAAGAAGAATGAAATTTAAAAAGATCGGTAATGGATATTACCTCTTTTTGACGCGCCTTCACTTAACCTCCACTTAAAGAACAATGGATGGTCTTTGAAGAAGACCAGGACCTCTAGGATGATACTAGGGAAGTGGAGAAGTGATTTTTTCAGTTTTTGGCCGAGCATGAATGCTCAAATTGGTGTGAGAAGGAGAGGGAGGAGGTGCCCTTTTATAAGGGAGGAGAGGGCCATCTTAGGAAAATCTCAAAATATTATTTTATATTAAGGTCAAATTTGGTTTATAATGGTTCTAAATGGTCTTATTTCGAATATAAAGTGGGGATGGGTCGAAATAATCTCATCCAATAGGAGTTAGACAAGTTTAGGTTATTATTTTAACCTTATCAATAAGATTTAACTCTAAGTTAAATAATTTAACTTTTACCGTGTATTTTTTTTTTCTTACACTATATGGTTAATAAACTTACTATATGAAGCCAAAAGAACCCCAAGTTGTTTATTATTAATATATCTATCTTTATCTTAGTCATTTGGATGAACCTTAGATTTTTAGGAATTAAATAACAATTAATAATATAATATTTGTTTTAAAAACTAATTTATGTCTATTTTGACACTATTTGGTACATGATTTTTATGAAATTTCTACCAGAATGATAAGTTCGAAACAATTTACTTAAATCAACAATAACATGTCATATTAACGTATAAAATTAGTGTATGTCATAAAAAGTCTCAAATTACATTTATTTGGTCATTTATAACATCAATTATGTTAATATTTTCTTAAAAAGATAATTATTGCATCATCGTTGTGTCATAAATAAATTAAACTATTTTAAGTATAAAAATTACAAATAAAATACCATTATGTAGGAAATCTTTTTATCTTTCTAATGAATATTTATAGTCCAAATTATATTATGTATAACCCTATATTAAAAATGTTTTATTAAATAAACATTGATTTTAACTCTTTTAACTCTTATTTGAATTAAATAATAATAAATATCCTAATCTAATCCAAGTGGGCCTAAATGATAATATTTTACACTTAAGGTTGTTTTTGGTCGATAAAAACTTTTCAAATAGGATTAGGACATGTGTTACGGTAATATTAATATCATTTTTACCCTTAATTACCCTATTTACATTTAACCGTGGTAAATAAAAGTAAAAAGTTACTATTCACCAAAAATTATTTTCATCTCATTGAACCACATTTCACTTACTGACATCAACCTTGTCTCTCGGATTTTTGAAATTCCATTCACAGAAGTGGTAAAATTAAGATTTATGAAAAAAAATAATTTTTTTAACTACCACTTAGTAGTTTCACTATTAATCAAAAATTGAAGTTTTTCAGAAAAATGCCAAAACTTCACCCTAAGCTATAATTGATATTCCGATTTCAAAAATGATTTCTATTTTACAAAATTACCAACATATAAGTTTCATTAATTAATTTTATAATTAATTTCCGTTGTCACAACAAATAGCGTGTTTTTAAGAGATGATAACTATCAAAAGATTAACACTTGTTTATGTCGGGTGTAAATGTGAAATTACATCCAATGACCAACATTGTATTGAATTGTAAAAATATATTCTAAATATACTTTAAAACCACTCAAATTAATAATTTATCACTATTAATTATTTCAATTAAAAATGTTGTTTTTAATTATAATTTAGTAAATTTCACTATTCATCAAAATATGAAAGTTATCCGAAAAGTACCAAAATTTCACCTTAGGCTAAATTCGATACTCTGAATCCAAAAATGAAGTCCATTTTGAGAGCTAATATTTATGAAATTTTAAAAGGTGGTTATTACTATTCATAATGGCTAGTTTTAATAATATTTTAATAGCATATCGTTGTTTAGTGAAACTCGGTATTGCGTACTACACACGCTATCGAGGAAGGTCGCGATTGCGTGTAATACAAGGCAAGTCAAGGATGTGTGTTGTTGAAGCTCCTTTTGGTGTAGCATACAACACAAGACATTAGTGAAATTAAAAGGAATATTTTTCATAAAATTAAGGGGTGTTACATTCTACCCCCCTTAAAATGAATTTCGCCCTCGAAATTCGTCGGGGGTTATAAATGGTTTACTATTCAAAAGTTTCTTTAATAGAAACCCACATCGTAAAAAGGAATACCAAAACCAATCTTTAAAAACAAAGGTATGAAACGTAACAGTTACCAAAATAAACTAATCACTGGGTTTCCACATATGTGAAAATATGGATATGGAAGAGAAATCTGACCATCATGTTCTGATGGAGAGTGGTAGAGAACATGTCTATGGAAAAGCCAGTAATCACAAATCCATAGATTTGTGATGATATAAGGTACCATCTGATTCATCAGGTATAAGATCACTAGGACAACATTTTTGGTTTTCAAGATCATTTCCCTAAAGATGAAAATTTTAATTTGAATAAATACTTACTTTATTTTGGTACAATCTCACTGTTGTTCGTACATTGAACAATTTCCACTTCAGTTCTTAAAGAAATGAAGTTGAATTTGTTATTTGTGATGTGTTAATAGATCAGGTGATAGAATGATGGGTCATTCCATCAGTCTCAAACAAAACGTTAGAAAAGTTATCAAAAAATACATAAGTCCATCAATAGTGAGATCAATCATATATGGTTCCTAAAATGGGCGTATACTTCATATATTATACTGCTTAATATAATAAAACTAGTTTCTACTAAACAGGGACTTCCTGTAGGCCAGTGGTAGGCGATAAAGGCCAGTCGCACTTCGGTTGTGGGTTCGATTCCCACACCCTTGTTCGACGCGATGGGCTGTCGCCTGTCCTGCAAGTTGTCCTTTTTCTAAAACTACATTACTATAAAATCTCATCAGTAATATCGAAAAAAGATCTATCCTTAAACAATATTAAATTATGTCCAACAGAATCCATTCCAATCTTTATGCTTATCCATAATACTGCAGTCCACTCTCATAACATAGTGAAAACGATTACCAGATATTTAATACCATCATTGATCCACATATATCATAATATATGTTTTTTTAGTCACATTCCAAACATTCAAAGTCCTTAATCATGTATTCTCTTGATTGTAGTCAAAATTCTATATACTCAAACCATGATATCACTTAGTCCTTATATCAATCATGAGCTCATGAAAACTGTTAAACATTTCATTTTCTCGTTTTCCCTTCATTATGCGCATATCATCTTATTTCCAAAAAAATATCCCAATCACTATGAATACCACATTAGACCAACACATAAATATTCCAATACTTTATGATACCACATTATTTTGGAATCCCATTACATAAACACTTAATCATTCCACCACATCGTTGTTATATTCAACATCGCCAATAGTGATCGCACGTGACTACCCTTTGTCCTTTACCTTCAGTGGTTTCTCATGTTGATCATCACTAACCCTTGGATTAGGGCATTTATTAGTATAATGCCTCATTTCCTTGCACTTGAAGCATTGAAGTGTTGGTGGTGCTTTCTCTACAGTGTTTGCTTTATTCACATCATTAGAATCCCTTTTTCCATTACTTCGACACTCAGCTGCTCGATGACCTTCTTTTCCACACTTAAAACATTTTCTAGTCCCTTTAAGACAATCTCCACCATGATTCATTCCAAACTTTGTGCATAAGGAAACATTCATATTCTTTTCACCATTATTCTGAGATTTCTCCTTGAACTCCATCTATCGTTTCTTGTCAAAACCATGTGATGGATATGTAACACCAACTTCCATTTCTACCTTGATAGCACAACGGACAATTTCTTCATAGCTACTGAAGTCTCTTATAGCTAATTCCCTTCTAAGACTTGGTTTAAAGCCACTGAAAAATAGATCAACTTTACTTTCAGGTTGGATGATAATGCCAGATGCATACCTTGCAAGTCTTGTAAAATTCGCTTCGTATATACCAACAGATTCATCATCCTTTTTCTTTAGTTCAAGAAACTCCTTCTCCATCTTTGTTCGAAGAATACGAGGGATGTACTTATTGAAAAATAAGTTCTTGAACTCGTCCCATTCCATGGACTCAATTTCATCTCTTTGCCTCGTATTCTTGATAAGATTCCACCATTGATCAGCTTCACCTTCCAAACGATATACTGCTATGATGACTTTATCATGTTCAGAACATTGAAGAACTGAAAATATCTTTCCAGTGGTACTGATCCATTGTTCAGCAACAAGTGGATCAGAAGACCCACTGAAAGAAGGTGGATGTTGCCTCATGAAGGACTCAATAGAATATTGTTCCCTTCTCTGCTCATTTGGAAGTCCAGAATGATTCATAGCTTGTGTAACTATAACAATAAGATTTTGCACTCCATCTGCCATAACATTTGTTTGTTCAGGAGGACAATCATTGCATTGTCCACTGCATTGATCAACACGGTTCCTTCGGGTTCCAGCCATCGTCTAAAACCCAAAAAGAATAGTGTGAGAGGTAAAAATCATGCTAGGGAAGACAACATAATAAAGGGGGAGTACCTTCAATATCTAACATCTTAGGTTTAATTCTATGATCGTTAGCATAATTCTAGTACTATAACCTATACATATACTTAACCTTAGGGACATCCCTAGACATACCTTTGAAATATCTCTAGGGATCTCACTAACATTTTCGCATCCTAGTTTCCAAAGGTAGGCTAAAGCTTTCCTCTGATACCAACTGTAGAGACTCGTATCTTGACGTACATTGACATTACATTACATTTGCAGAATACATAGTACATAACAAAAACACACACACAAGGACCGTAATAGTTTAGTGTCTTTGGAAACTCAGAATATAATCTTATAATCATGGTGAAAGATCTTCAATATCTCCCATAAAGATCTTCCTTTTTTTTACCTAAAACCTTTCTTTATATCCTGGGGAAAGGAAAACATAAAAGGGTGAGCTCAAATGCTCAGTGAGGGTAAACAAAAGAAATATCAATCACAACATATTCATAAGAACATAACATTTTGGAAATCTTAACCTGCAAAAGAGATCATAATTTCATAACATGGAATAAATCATGGCAGTGAAATCTAATCACAATAATCATAACATAAAACATGAAACTTTGTGGCATACACACATAATCAAAGAGAATCATTTCTTGTTAGTCAAGACTCATTTCCAAGACTATCTTAGTGGACAAAGTGCCTTTCTGAATCGAGTCACCCTCGTTTTAGTCATGTTTCACTGAACCGGTATAACGTACCGTTCCAACCATGTCTATCTCATGAGATATAAAACTTTTCCCCAATGCATTGGAGGGAGATATAGGTCCCACCCTTCTCATAATGATACCATTATTATGTGTTCCACAAAATCATAAATCATACATCATTGCATAACCCATGTAATACAAATGGGAATCTTAAACATCATGACATCATAAAACAATTCATATAAGATAAAGGAATTCATAAAACTAATTCCATCACAACATTATCAAATCAATGTAATAATAGGTAGAAAAACATAACCCTTTATTATCTTAGATGGAAAATAATTTTGATAAAACACTTGAACTCCATTCTTGAGGAAAATATCCTTTCTTCTTCAAAAACATTTTTCCTTTCTTAACATTTCATACAACTTTAATCTAAAAGAAGTTGATTAAAAATAAACTTGAAAACTTGTAAAGGAATCTTCTTGGAAATAATGTTTTAAAAATCCATTCATGCCGTATAAGTTAAAAAAACCTATTTTGTACTTTTTTCGGAAAAGTCAAAAAGTACCTCGTACGAAAAACGACAAAAAATTCCTTTCATATTCATTACTAAAAACTCAACGAAGGGTAAAATTGGATTTAAACAATTGTAGGTGGATGGAAATAGTATTACATATTCAGGAAACATGTATGTGGATGATAAAATAAACCCCAGTAAATACTAAAGTATAAACAATCTCGGATAAAAATGAGATTGTGATATTTCCCTTACCTTAGGTCCGATTTGCTTCGTAAGTGTCCGAACCTCCTGTATAATGATTTAAATAATGTCATTGACTTATTACAGAATCATATTCATTGTTATGATATCATATATGGTCCACTTATGACTTTATATTACCCGTTCTTTTGTAAATTTATGTTAAAGTAGCGTTTTTGGTAAAATCGTCTCATTTGTCGTTCTTGTTTTAAACTTGTAATTATTAATATGATTACATGGATCATTATTACTTATATACAGAATGTAAAACATGATTTATATATAATATATATTCATAATATATATATATATATATATAATATATTGATAAATGGAATGAAATACACCGTTCATGGAGACGGTAGTCCGTACGTACGCATGAACGCTGTTTTCGTTTCCTTACTGAATTGAATGGAATTAAGTAGATGACATACATATAAATATACATAAATTCAGTATCATTATTATGTCATATATTTCATTAGTACTTATTATATATACTTTATAATCATTCATGAATGGTTAATCATTGAGAATGAATCTCATCGCGTCGTGGAGACGGTATTCCGTACGTACGCACGAGCGATGATATCGTTCTCATGGTCGTGGAATTGTGTTGAAGTGTATGTATACTATTTCAGTATCAATATCACTTTATAATAATCATATATAGTTACTCCTTACACCATTATACCCATCCAATTAAGGTGGTGGCGGAAAATAGATTACACCACGGCGTGGAGATGGTATTCCGTACGTACGCACGCGCGATGATTTCCTTTTTCTGTAGGATGGATAGATGGTTAATTAGAGTTGTTTCATATTTATAATAACATATCAGTATCTAATAAATACTTATGTTATTACTTTATCATGAAACAACTAAAGAAGAAGAAGTTGAAGAAGAAAGAAATTGAAAAAGATCGGTAATGGATATTACCTCATTTTGACGCGCCTTCACTTAACCTCCACTTAAAGAACTAGGCATGGTATTTGAAGAAGACCAGGACCTCTAGGACGATACTAGGGAAGTGGAGAAGTGATTTTGGAAGGGTTTGGCCGAGCATGAATGCTCAAATTGGTGTGAGAAGGAGAGGGAGGAGGTGCCCTTTTATTAGGGAGGAGAGGGGCATCTTAAGAAAATCTCAAAATATTATTTTATATTAAGGTCAAATTCGGTTTATAATGGTTCCAAATGGTCTTATTTCGAATCTAATGTGGGGATGGGTTGATATCCTCTCATCCAATAGGATTTAGACAAGTTTAGGTTATTATTTTAACCTTATCAATTAGATTTAACTCTAATTAAAATAATTTAACTTTTACCGTGTCTTTTTGTTTTCTTACACTATATGGTTAATAAACATACTATATGAAGCCAAACGAACCCCAAGTTGTTTATTATTAATATATATATCCTTATCGAAGTCATTTGGACGAACCTTAGATTTTTAGGAATTAAATAACAATTAATAATATAATATTTTTTTAAAAAACTAATTTATGTCAATTTTGACACTATTTGGTACATGATTTTTATGAAATTTATAACAGAATGATATGTTCGAAACAAGATACTTAAATCAACAATAACAGGTCATATTAACCTAGAAAAGTAGTGTAAGTCATAAAAAGTCTCAAATTACATTTATTTGGGCATTTATAACATCAATTATGTTAATATTTTCTTAAAAAGGTAATTACTGCATCATCGTTGTGCCATAAATAAATTAAATTATTTAAAGTATACAAATTACAAATAAAATACCATTATGTAGGAAATCTTTTTATATTTCTAATTAATATTTATAGACGAAATTATATTATGTATAACCCTATATTAAAATTTTTTTAGTAAATAAACATTGATTTTAACTCTTTTAACTCTTCTTTGAATTAAATAATAATAAATGTCCTAATCTAATCCAAGTGGGCCTAAATGATAATATTTTACACTTAAGGTTGTTTTTGGTCGAGATACACTTGTCCAATAGGATTAGGACATGTGTTAGGGTAATATTAATATCATTTTTACCCTTAATTACCCTATTTACTTTTAACCGTGGTAAATAAAAGTAAAAAGTTACTATTCACCAAAAATTATTTTCATCTCATTGAACCACATTTTACTTACTGACATCAACCGTGTCTCTTGTATTTTTCAAATTCCATTCACAGAAGCAGTAAAATTAAAATTTATGCAAAAATATAATTTTTTTAACTACCACTTAGTAGTTTCACTATTCATCTAAAATTGAAGTTTTTCAGAAAAATGCCAAAATTTCACCCTAAGCTATAATTGATATTCCGAATTCAAAAATTATTTCTATTTTACAAAATTCCCAACATATAAGCTTCATTAATTAATTTTATAATTAATTTCCGCTGTCATAACAAATAGCGTGTTTTTAAGAGATAATAACTATCAAAAGATTAACACTTGTTTATGTCTGGTGTAAATGTGAAATTACATCCAATGACCAACATTGTATTGAATTGTAAAAATATATTCTAAATATACATTGAAACCACTCAAATTAATAATTTATCACTATTAATTATTTCGATTAAAAAAGTTGTTTTTAATTATAATTTAGTAATTTTCACTATTCATCAAAATATGAAAGTTATCCGAAAAGTACCAAAATTTCACCTTAGGCTAAATTCGATACTCCGAATCCAAAAATGAAGTCCATTTTGAGAGATAAAATTTATAAAATTTTAAAAGGTGGTTATTACTATTCATAACGGCTAGTTTTAATAATATTTTAATAGCATATCGTTGTTTAGTGAAACTCGATATTGCGTACTACACACGCTATCGAGGAAGGTCACGATTGCGTGTAATACAAGGCAAGTCAAGGATGTGTGTTGTGCAAGCTCCTTTTGGTGTAGCGTACAACACAAGAAATTAGTGAAATTAAAAATAATATTTTTCATAAAATTTCGGGGTGTTACAGTGATCATCGACTAACTCACCACGTCGGCCAACTTCCGACCGATCAGAGAGAAGGGTTCAGTAAAGATCATGGGATGCCTCTATGTGCAAGAGATTGTGTGGCTACATGGATTACCCTTGATGATTGTCTCCGATCATGATGCACGTTTTACTTTCTGGCTATAGAAGGGGTCGCCAGAGGATTTCGGAAAGCAACTTCATTTGAGCACCGCCTTCCATCCTTAGACGAATGGTCAGACTAAGCAAAACATTCAGACCCTCGAGGACATGCTACGTGATTGTGTCCTCAAATTTAGTTGTATCTAGGAGGATCACTTTCCTTTGGTTGAGTTTTCATAAAAAACATCTATCACTCCACCATTGGGATGACACCTTTTGAGGCGTTGTACGGGCAACCTTGCAGATCACCTTTGTGCTGGAATGACCCTGTGGAGTTAGCACTAGTTAAACTAGAGATGGTACATTCTACCACAGAGAAGGTGAAGATCATCCAGGAGTGAATGAAGACTATGTAGAGCAGACATAAGTTGTATGTCGACAGAAGACAGAGAGCTCTGGAGTTTGAGTTTGGCGACCACGTCTTTCTATGGGTCTCACCTCGACGAGGTTTGTGGATATTTGGAACAGGTGGAATGTTATCTCTGTGGTTAATCAGTCCTTTCTAGGTCCTCAACAGAGTTAGCGAGGTAGCTTACTACTTTGCTCTTCCACCTCAGTTGGAACGGGTGCACAACGTCTTCCACGTATCCCAGCTGAGGAGATAGGTGCACAACCCTTCCCACATCATCGACCATGGAAAGTTGGACATCGATGATGTGGCGAATTTTACAGAGGTTCCAGTGGAGATTGAGGATAGATATGAGCGGGTACTTCGTGGGCAGTCGATACATCTAGTGTGCGTTCAATGGAAGCCCAGGAACCTCCAAGAGAGAACATGGGAGAAGGAGGCACAAAATCATGCTCAGTACCCCCACTTGTTTTCCTAATTTTGAGTTTTAGCTTACAGGGACATAAATCCTTGTCGTGGGGAGAATGTAATGACCCAGAATTTACATGAATTTTTTTTAAATATATCGGAAATTTTTGAGTTCCTGAAAATTGAAGGCGCATGATTCTGAGGCCCGGAGTGCCCAGAATGAATTTCTAAACTGATGTTCTACTACATTCAGTAAATGTACGACCGGGTTTTTCCTACTTTTGAACAGGTTCTCGGAATTGAAATCCAATGACACCATTGAACTCACAACGCTGATATTCACTTAAGAATACTATCACCTTGACTGCATTAGGTCGAGGGTGGAAGTTATTTTTTCACTTATTCAGGAAAGAATAAAATGAAATTAAATGGTGTAACATTTTATTTTTATTTTTATTTTGAAACTTCCATGTGGAAGTTTCATAAGAGGGGACCACCTAAACTAAACCTCCCATGAGTGGATATGGTAGTGGGGACTACTTGAACTAACCTCCCATGAGAGGTTATGGTGGTGGGGACCACCCGAGGCTTAAACCCCTTGAACTCCCTCTTAAGTGTTGGGAAGCCTCTTAAACTTCCCCCACTTTAATGGTGCCACCCCCTTTTATTTATTATGACAACGAATATGTAATTAATTAATCCAATTTGAAAATTTTTCAATAATTAAAATAGGGGAAACACATGAGTTTGAAATTTTAATTTTGGGGTAATGTATTGGCAAATGGGAGAGCTCTTGGAGGATTTCTTTCTCCAGCGAAGAACTTCTTCCATGAAGAATGCTCCTCCAATGAAGAATGCGGACTTTGACTTCTTCCTTGAGGAATTCTCCAATGCCGGATGTCTTCAATTGACGATCGTCTTTCCCTCCTCATCGACGACAACAAAAGAACGAGGTAGGGTGGTAGTTTGAAATTCTTAGCTTTTTTTTTCTTGACGACTCTTCATAATTCAAAGATAGGTCATATCCACTTTCTACCACTTTAATGCAGAGTGTGAGAGAAAAACAAACATGTTCCATACTCTCCTCAATTCTTGATATGATTTGTGATGTTCTTCATGATGGAGGGGGTCGGTGACCAACCACGAAGGGGCACCAGAATGACGGCTGACACCACCATCGACCGTGACGTAGGTGATGGCGCACCAACGCTGTTCTGCGGCCTCCACCGCCCCATAGCCACTGCCGGCGGCGACCTCTACCTCTTGTATCCAAATCCACCTCTTGGTCTCGCCGCGCCACCCCGTGGCGTCGCTGCGCAGCCCCACGGCCTCCCCACGCCGCCCTGAGGCCTCACTGTGCCGCCCCGTGGCAGTCGCGCCTCCGTGCGGCTCTCCGAGCATCCCTACAGCCACGCTGCACTGCCCTATGGTGTGCTACACTGCCCATCGGTCTCCCCGCGCCGCCCCGCGGCCAGCCGCGCCACCCCGCGGCCAGCCCCGCCGCCCCGCGTCCTCACTACGCCGCCCCGCCGCCTGTCGTGCCGCCCTATGGCCTGCCATGCTGCCCAGCGGCCTCACCGCATTGCCCCACCGAGTGTCCGCACCACCCCACAACCAACGCCACCCAGTGGCCTTGCTGCGCTGCCCTGCGGCCTTGCGGACCCCGACGTCACAATGCCCACGTGACCCCTGTGGCCTTCGAGCAGCCCTCACGACCCTCACGGCCTCGCACTGTCCTCGCGGCCCCCGTGGCCTTGCGCTGCCCTCATGGCCCCGCTACATCACGCCTCCCTCTGTGGTCCCTCATTACCCTCACGACCCTTGCAGCCTGCCGGACCGAACCCGAACCCACATTGACCCATTTATGCATTTTCTCCCATATCTTTGGCATCAGTCATCCATTTGACGAACCGTCTGTGGTGCCCGAAACTTCGAACCATATGGTATCTTTGAGTATACCCCACTGGAGATTTTAATTAATATGAGGAATGGTTGGGTTGGATTGAGCACGAATCAAATCGGGCCCCCATGACTAAAAGGCTAATAACTCACAGACCGGGCGTCTGATTGACACACTGTTTGTTGCGTTGAGACCCCTATGACATAGAGATCCTTTGAGATACATATTCGTGGGACATCATGGCAGTTGAAGGATCGACCAGTGGCTTGAGGTGAGGAACCTCTTGAATATGAGAAAGCCTCGTGCGAAAACCCAATAGTTGGATGTGACGTGAAGAACGAAGAGCGATCATGTGTGGGTCAGCACCTAACGATCCTGTGTGGGTTAGTACTGAGCGATCTTGTGTGGGTCAGCACTGAGAGATCCTATGTGGGTCTGCCTCTTAACAGAGTAAGATGATTCAGTAGTTACATCTAATCGTCTGTACTACTGTACCAAAGTTATACCTGGTGTGAGATGGGTCTGTACCTATATGGTACATTCCTTTATGTTAATTCCTTGGTGGTATTATATTGTGTGGTGTACCTATGTGGTACTTGACTTCGTGGTATTTATTCCTTTGTGTAACAGTTGATCTTGGGGATTTGGAGTTGGAATATGTGTTTTCCTCATGATTAAGATGAGTTTACTTGATAACTTAGGTATATGTATGGGCATATACCTTGGTAGGTTAATTAGTTGTTTCCTTCCTTTATGGTTTATCCTTTGTGGATTTTGTGAGACCATGAGGGTCACAGGGTCCCTACTGAGTATCGTTATACTCACCCCTGCACGGGATATGCCCACAATTTGTTGTGTTTGTTTTAGGCGAGGGACAACGATGACTGAGGACGAGGGTACCAGGATTGGAGGTAGCTTGGAGGTGGACGTTAGACGAGGAGAACCGCAGAGATGACCATTTGTGAGCTGTACCTACCCTTCAGGTAGGATCTGTGGTGGATAATCCAAGAGCTTATTTTCACCTATCAGTTTTCTTGTACATTCCAGTTTTCCTTATACTTTCTAGTTGGTCTTGTATTCTGGCACCTTTTTACATGTAGTACTCACTTTATTTACTATTCAGTTTTCTTGAGTTCGTATCTTGTTGTGTGCTTGGTTGTGTGTATTATAGGTTATAAAAGAAATGCCTTCCTAGTTTTTGGGAATACTCCTTCGGTGCCAGTCACCAACCCCTGGCCTATGGAAGGTGGGCTTGGGGAAGTGAGGGCACGGGCCCCAGGGGACGGGTCGTGACAGTTTAAGTAGCGTTTTATACATCACATGCGATTGTTTTAAAATTAATTTCCAAAAAACATGGGATTTTTTATTTTATATATTATATATATAATAATAAATATGTGGGTATATATTTAATAATAAATCATACTTTATTTTAGTCTTAATGGTAATATTACTTATATTATAAATCAAGATACTTTAATGAAAAAAAGATAGAATTGGGGAATATTAGAAGTTAAGGAACCAAATTATTAAAATTTACTTATTTTTGTGTTGTAAAGGGTTTTATAAATCATTATTCCCATTTAATAAATTATTGTTACATTTTGTGGGAACATTAGGTAAGATGGACATCCAATTAATGAATAGAATTTTGTATTTACAAGAGTGCCACTCCCAATCCACTGTAAAAAGAAAATCACTCTACCACTAACTCGCACCCATCAAGACACTTTCGATTCTCTAGAATTGTCCCACATAGTCTCTAAACATCCCTCCCCTCAAACTGTAATCCAACATTTTTTCATAAATCCACCAAAGGAATCCCTCCAGTTGAAACCAATCAGATTTACCCAATTAAGAGGTAACATCTTTCCTCATACTCTTTCTATTTATTTCCATTATCCTCCCCCTAAATTCTCCTTATTACATGATTATATAAAAATATAGTTAACTTGAATAAACTAGGATTGTTTTAGTATAATACTTCTACCTAAAATTACACGCATTCCTATCTAATAGGTAACCAACACACTTTTTTATGTGAATGGCGAACTACCATCTCATGAAACGATGATTATTCGTTCATACTTTACCACTTCTCATGGTAGTAATTATGAGGTAACCACTATTTATATATTACATATAGGATATTCATAATTTAATTATTATTCATTAATTCTTTAAAAACACATAACACTATATATTCTATTTTGTGTAAATATGATAACGTCGTTTATGGAAGTATAGACTAACGACTCCTTAAAGCGACATGATTCGTTAATGCTAAACATGGAACACATTAAGGATGATTTTAATAAACCTATGTAACATATATATGACAATATAATGTGGTATGGGATACCATGGTATGTATAATGATTTTCTTCCCAAGAATGTTTTAATGATCTTTAAATGGTTTTTCCATTCATCATCAACAACAACCCTTGTAGTTAATTATCCTCCACTTGGGGATTATTGATAAATTAGTATCATTTATTTAATATAGATATTTGATCATAGGGATTTTTTTATTAATTAAATAAATCACTAGATATATGAGTAATGGTTTGTACTTAAATACATAGGTGGGGATTAGTTATAGATAGACCCTCGATGCATTGATAGTCTCATAAGATCAATCAGTAGGATAAATTTGAATAGTTTAACTATCTTGGGAATAGATATTGAAGATTTGGTGGTTCATGACCCATATACATGATGTCCAATATTAAATCATTTCCTTAATTTTAGTTAACATTTTTATCCATGATATTTTCCATCGACATATCTATGGATGAATTTGAATTTTAGTTCATTAATTTAATGACATGTGTTTTTAGTTTCTTACCCTACCATATATATTTTGACTTATCTTGTTATTTTAATGGAATGTGTAATCTGTTATTAAACATACCATTTAGTCTCATCTATTCATTATTGCTTCCATTTTACTTACAATTACATAGCAATTGATCTCACCTTTATTATGTTTCATTTCCCAAGATTATGAAGAATAAATATTTGAGTAAGTGTTCAATGATGTAGTTTATTTCATTTTACTATGTTTCATGTTTTTATTTTCTATTTAACAATGTATTATGGGTGTCATCTATGTAATCCAAAATTCCAATAATACTAAAATAATTAGGCCTTTGGGATTTTATTCCATATAATCATTCCAATGTAATAAAATAATACACTGACTCTTGGCTTTTGGAGTTGGGGCATTATTTGCCTGTATCAAAGGATGGTTAGCAGAAGCCTTGGAAACCAGATTTAGAAAACATTAACTAAGGAACATAACCCTAATATAGAATTTGAGGATAAGTATATAGGAATATCCTAGAAATTTTGTGAGGTAGATATTATGTAGATATTCCTAGAAATACTTCCTTTTTTGGATAATACAAGTGGTCATGGTTCGGGTATAGATGTACCTAGGAGTAACAAATCTAACAAGGTGTTCTGAACCTATCTTAGTGTAACCCAGTACATGAAAATGGGCCTTAATTTACACCTATCTTGACACTCCCTAGGGATATTCTTATGATAGTTCACATTTTATTTACCTACCATTAAGAAGGATTTATAAGTAATGATATCCCAAATGAATCCATGATTACGATTATGATATTAGTTTTTCAAAAATTTATTAATTTATGTTACCCCAAATTCAATGTTATAAAATATTCATAATGTTATGAGCTAATCCAGTATATTCCATTGTTTATAAATGTAACCTAGAATAAATAATTGTATCAGTACTAGTGGAAAATGTAGAGATTTTCCTATTGAGGAAACCAATACAGCTGGTATTCAAAATACGAATGTTACGGAAATATTAGGATAGCTTAATCATATTATGACATGTAACATTTTCTAGAGGGAGAAACAAATTCCATAGTTATAATCTCTAATTTTTTATTGCTTTATGAGAAAGAGGTCCTCATAAATTTGTGGTACTACTTATTCAATTGCTTCTATGAAATGGATTGTGTCTATGGGGAAGATTTTCATCAATTTTGGATGTGGAGAAAAGGAAAAAGTTACACTTGAAATATATTGCCTTGATGGAAATACAGATCAGTGGTGGTCTGTGATCCCATATACAAGGGAGGAAGAAGAAATAGAACTCATGTAATGGAGAAAATTTAAAGAGACATTTCTCGATAAATACTTCCCTCGTGATCAAAAATGTTAGATGAAGAGGAAGTTTATTAGATTAAAGTAAATGGAAGAAGAGTGTGTCGTGGATTATGAATCTACCTTTACAAGTACACCTAGTAATTTTATTAATTATATATGAAACATGGATTACGTGATTGACCACATCTATGAAGTTCCTAAGCGACATCATCAAAGGGCACTGGTTTCTTTGAATTTTTCATCATATGAAGAAATTGTTCTATGTGTCATCAAAGAAGAGAATAAATATTATATAATAAATATAATTGAGGGAAACCAAGAGAGGAAGAGTCCATATAAGTATTAGGAAATATTGAATGAGTCAAAGAAGAAGGGAAAAACTATTCTCCCACATAGGATAATTGTGGGACAAATCACCATGGTAAATTCTTAAAGGGAAAGAGAGTTTGTTATAAGTGTAGATATAGGGTTCACCATGATAAATAATGTAAATAAGAAAATTAAAAATCTACTATTTAGTGTTACAACAACTGGGATACAGGGTACTATGCAAATGAATTCCCCAAGCATCATGAGAAAGTACCACATAAGAAACTAAGGGATCAATGTCTGACATATGTTGTTGAAAAAAAGAAGTGTAATGATTAATGCACCTATGTATTTTGATCCTTGAGTGATATTGTACAAGTATTTTATCATCTATTTAATGGTTATAATAATTATTAAATATGTAAGGATTTTACTATGGTACCTTTTCATTAAGGATTTAAAAAGATTGTGTTGAACAACACCAGTAAACAAGAAAACTAATTTAGTAAAAAGTTAAAATTGTTTAAAAATACAAGGTTGTGGGAAACATATTCCTTAATATCTCCCTAATTCTGGGTATATTATTTTTGAACAAAGAGATAATTCATATGTATAGTGTAATATGGATACTAATAACTACCATGGAAAGGATTATAAATTGTTGGATCATAATCTTTTGAATTGTTAACCATTTATAAAATGGTTCATATTGATTATTGAATTATATTTTAGAGGATAATGTATTAATTCAATATATGAAGCATGTTGTTTTAAGAGATTAATTAGAAATATTTCAAGGTGTAGTCAAGAAAAAAGATTATATTTATAAAAACATATATTTAATTATATTCATTGAGTGTGAATGGATTTATCTAATATAAGAAAAAGGGTATTAAAAAAATATTTTTCTATTATAATAAATTTTTATGATATAAATGACCATTATTCACACCTTTGTTCTATATTTTTGTGTTCTAAAAGCTTCTTCATAAAAAATTCTATAGAACTCTCCAACAGAACATAATAGTTAGAGTTTTATTCTATATCCATGTTTCCATTTCCCACATAAGTCTTCTTATTAGGGAATCTAGTTATGTGAGAATTTTACATTAAATTACCTATTATTAAGAATTTGTCTTATTAAACCTATTAATGATGTCTGTTTTTTCAATAATAGTTTTTTTAACATACCAATCCCTCAATTACTAATATCAATTTTTAATTGAAAGGATGCAATTTAATTATGATGGAGAGAATGTAACACCCCCAAGACGTTAAAATATTTTTCATTTTAAGGTAAATTTAATTTTTTTTGTTGGAATTCTTATATAGAACACCATTATAATATTACTCTACCCACAACACAAAGTTAGTCTACGTTATACGCAAAACTGAGTTTTACCACCATTTAATGGTGCACCTATATTAAAAATAAATTTTAATAAATTTATAAATTTATTTTTCAAAATAAAAATTATTTTTGAATTCATAATGTCAAAATTATATTAGGGTGTATTTTTTCTATTTTTATGAGAAGCTTCATTTTTAATGAATAGTGAAATACTGAATTTTAATTAAAAAAAGCTTTTCATTTAAATAATAATTAATGTTAAATTATATTTTAAATTGGGTTTTGAAGTTAAAATAGATAAATTATAAATATATTAGTCCAATTTAGGTAATTATTATCATTTTTTTACTGAAATTAGATATGAAATTGTTTTGAACTTTTGAAGATTTTTAATTAAAAACCCGCTTTCTAACAACATTTGTGGGATTAGTGTTTATCTTAATTTTCCTAATTACATGATTTGAATTTTTAAAAACAAAAATAAATGTTTTTAATGAGTATAATATTTGTGGTATACTATTCTAAAATTAATTTCTGACAAAAAATGTTAGTAAATGTGATTAAAATTAATTACAATGATAAAGGTAAAACTAAGATTATTAGGGGGCTAAACCATTATCTTAAGGGCCAAAATGATCTAGATAATTATATAAAAACCATTGTATGCCAATATTTATATGAAAATATTCATGGTTCGAATTTTATGAGTTATTGAGATATTATTAAATGGAAGTTCCCTATATAAAACATTAAGCAAGGAAAGAGACAACAGGGAACTTTCCTCACCTTTAACATTTATATAACTTTAAAATATGTAAAAATAATAATATATTAGATTATAAAAATTATTTTTAAAGATAAATGAGTTAATTTTATCAAAAAAACATATCATTTATTATTTAATATGAATTAGATTCTTAATATACTTATGAAATTCCAACATAGAGATTATTTAGTTAATAATTGACTAAACTAAATGATACAATAAATGTTAAAATTAAAGTAGATTGAATTAATTATTGTATTTAATTATTTTAATAGATGAATTTAATATGTTATACAGATTTAACCATAATATATTTTAATTGATATACTATTTAGATATTTTAAAATTAAAATTAAATAAATAATATCATAATTGGAAAAATTGTTATTTTACAATAAATGATATTTCATTAAATGATTTAAAATAAATAAAAATTATATATTATACCAAGAGATTTTCAAGTATTAAGAAATATTAAATATGGTCTATTAAGGACCAATTTATCTTTATAATTTACATATGGACCCATATATTTTAAAAAAAAATTCAATATTGTTTGTGCTTAAGTAGTGTTTTAGCGCATTACATGCGCTTGTATTAAAATTAATAGTCCAAAAACATTGAATTTTTCATTTATAAATTAGATATTATATTAGTAATTTATTGGATGATTATTTTCTAATAAATATAATTTTATATTAGTTTTAATGGTAAAATTCCTTAGGTTAGAAAACTAAATTCTTTAATGAAAAAAAATGAAAAAATTAGGGAATCATGGAAGTTAAGGATCCAAATTATTAAAATTAATTTATTTTTTTAATGTGGTTAAGGTTTTTATAGAGACGTATTACAATTTAATCCATTATTTTTTCATTTTTTGTCAAATTCGGTATGTTATACCTCCCATTAATGAAAACCTTTTGAAATTTTCAAGAGTGACACTCCCCCTCCACTATAAAAAGGTATGAACTCTACCCCTTAATCAAACCTCTCGTGCTTCATTTTATCATTAGAAAACTACCCAAATAGTCTCCCAAAATCTATCAAATAGACATATAAGCCTTCGTTTTTTAATAAAGTCACATAATGGGTCACTTTGGTTCAAACCAAAAAGAGTCACCTGATTAAGAGGTTGCAACTTTCCTTAAGCTCTTTAGTTTTATTTCCATGCTTCACCCCCTAAAATCTACTTATTCCATGATTATATGAAAACATGTTTCCAAAATACACTATTATGTTGATATGATATGTTTTTGACCTAAACATACAAACAATACCTTCTAATGGGTAACAAACAAACTTTTTTTGTTAACAGTGAACTACAACCTCGTGAAATGATTATTGATCGTTCTTCCTTTAGTGCCTCTCATAGTGGTCATTATGAAAGAAAATATATTTATATATGATATAAATTATATTTATAATGTCTGTATATTTGTTTAAATCTTTTATAACACATAAATCTATACATTCTATTTTGTGTGAATACGATAGTGTCATTTGTGGAAGTGTGGACTACCACATCCTTAAAGCAATGTGTTTCATTCACCCTAAACATATACACAATTAAGGATGATTTTAATAAACATATGTAATATATAAAACATATATATGATACTATAATTATAATATACATATTTATCATTTTATTTTTAATCTGTTAATATGATGAATAAATGAAACTACCCTTCATCCGTATGTACAACTTACCATCTCCATGAATGGTGTATTTCTATTCTTATCTCCAAATATTATGAAAAATAATAAATAAATATGAACTAAATATATATGATAATTAAATCATTGTTTACATTATATAGATAATTAAATAATCATATTTTTAATAGCAACAACAAATGATAATTCAAAACATACTAGAGAAAACTAGGCAATTAACACCCAAAATAGTTAAAATAATGAAAGAGTATCAACAAAAGGTAATAAAAAAGTGTAATAAATTAATATATAATATTATAACCATTATTATGGTTATTTTATAAGTTAATAACATATTTTAAACCACTATTCATGAGAATAAATACCCCACAACAAAAATTAAGGTTAATTTAAGGGTTTTCGTCTCGATTTACATTCCACTAAGAATTATTTATTGTTATGCACTAATTTACTTTCATATAGTGTATATAATTCCATTTTACAAGTCATGTCATGTATCTACTTATTCTAATAATATTATAAGTTTCATTTAATGTTATTACTTCATTTGGAGATTTAAATGTTTCAAAGTCGTATGAAATTCTTTGGAAAGTTTAATTATTATCTTTCTCAAGATTTTTTCAATGATATTTAAACAATTTTTTCATTCATCAAAATCAAAAACACTTGATGTTACTTATAATCCATAGGGAAACTATTGATAAATTATTATCTTCTACTCAATAATGATATTTTATGATAAAGAAGATTTTATATTAATTTAATCGAATATTCGATAGAGGAAGAATTTTTTGGACTAGAAAACACAGGTAGGGTCCAGTTATATATATCCTCTCAATGAATTGAATGTCTCATGAGACGAATTAGTTGTAAAAATCAAAATTGTTTAAACTTTATTATGAATATATCTTGACGGTATAGTGATTCATGTGCTAGATACATTATGTAAAATATTAATTCATTTCATTATTTTTAGATATCATTTTTTCCATGAGAGTTTGCATCAACATATATATGGATGCCTTTTATCTTTAGTTAATTAATAAGATGGATTTTTTTTAGTTTCACACCTTCCAATTTTGATTTTTCATTATCTAGTTATTTTAATGGTATGTGTTTTTAGTTATTAAACATTCTATTTATTATTATTGTTTCATTATTGGATACATTTCATTTACCCTTATTATGCATTTACTATCACGATTTTTTTTGTTTCCTTTCCCCAGGTTATAAAGAGTAAATTATTGAATAAGTTTTCAAGGATGTATCTTAGTACATTTTATTATATATCTTTTTTTATTTTATATTCCCCATTGTATTATTGGTATCATGTATGTAATCTGGTTTTCCAAGACTACTAAACTAACCAGTCCTTCTGGATTTGATACCTCATAATCATACAAATGTAATAAAATAATGATCCAAATTTAGGATTATAGGTTAGGGTTGATACAAAGATCAATAAAGGGGAATCCACACTCTATTAAAATTACCAATTCAAATGTTTCCTTTATACTGAGAAGAAAAAATTTATCACATCTTACTCCTCCTCCTTGTCAAATTTTGATCTCCACAAACATTCTCTAGCATTGATAGTGGAATGTCATAGTCATTGGAACACCTTTGATTGGACTATGCATAACATGACCTCATTTGGATTTCCATATGTCTCTATCAAAAGGAATTTAAACCATAGGAATATTTATCCTCAGGAGACACCTATTCTATCTCCATATTTTCCGATAACACTATCCTAGAATAATCTATTCAAATATGGTCCACAATCAATCCTTTCATACATTTATCATGTAATCTATATTGATCCAAAAAATCCCCAGGCCATGGTTTGAAATTTCATTCCACACATCTAAATAATGTTGAAACATCCATGAATTGATAATCCATATATCAGTCATCATTATCATGGAAATAGTTGAGCATTATCCTAGTAGTATTATGTTAAATTGTACAATTTCCCAGAACTACATATGGATTAATTCTCAATCCAATGAAGCGTGTTGTGATTCCCTAATACTATATCCTAGACCATACACCACCACATGATCAAATACCATTTTCCTTTATTTTAATTTCCTTTATGTGGTGAAATAAATGTTCACCACTTTTTGTTTCTCTCGCTTTGTGTAGATCAAATTGTATTAAATGTTTTGGTAACGGTTTTCCTGCATGATTAAGGAATATTAGTCATGTTAGGGTTTACATCATCCTAGATGAAACATATTAAAAGTAAAACCAAATTCATTTTATACATGGAATTAAACTACATGGATTATGTCACTTTCATGATGTTAAAATTTCACATTGTTATGACTGTCACACTAGAGGACCACTATGATTGGTGTTTCCTCCCAACACCCCTTCATCCAAGAACTATGTTTGGCCGGATTCTCACCATTGAGAGATATGTAATGACACACAGATCCTATAACTGGTCCCAATTGAAAAATTAAAAACCCCCAATATCCTTTGTATGATACAAATCTACATTGGAGGGCCCAGTATGGGTTTTCACCCCTCCAATGGGTCTATATTCAATGAAAAATTTCCCCTCCCCAAACAGGATTTCAATCAGTGTGGGAATCGTTCTGATATCAATGTTTGGCTTGATTGTCACCCATGTGAGATTCATAGCTATAACTGGAAACTATGTCTTAGGGCCAACCACAATAAGAAATATATATCTCCCTATGTATTGGGAAGACTTGTGTAGGAAACATGTGTACCCATTCTTGAATTATTTTTACATGAAATGATCCTTCCATACTCATGAACCTTCCAAAAAAAATTGAACTATGTTTCAGGGAAATCCAAATCTTCATAAGCATTCTTTATGGATCTATAATAGAATGTTAGATTCCTAAGAACAACTTTTTTTTAATATGTATAATATTTAACAGTTTGGATCTACATAAGCCTACCTAAAATGTTTTTTCAACCAAAGGCACATTAATCATTATAATAGACCCCTTCCTTCTTTGTAATCCCTAAAATAATTATGCTAGAAATGTTTTTTTCAATCATCGTACATGTTCATTCCTTATAAACATGTCCCATTTCACTTTTTGGATCTAAAAGACCCCATATTACAACTTAAAAACTTCCCTTCTGATCCATGAAGAATGTTTGAATATACTTGGTCAGATGACCATGAAATGTTAAAGTGTTAATATTTTGGTCAAATCCACATGACATTAAAATAAAACCATTGTACATCCCCACAACATAAAATAAAATAGTGTGGATAATTTCCATATAATAATTAAATTAAATAGTATGACACTCATCCATGATACATGACATTAAACTGTAAGAAAAGGTCCTCATCACATGAATGTGGACTCTCGAATACTTGATTCCTTGTGTCAATATATTAAACTATGTGACACCTAGTTTGTTCTACATTACCAATTTATATTAAATGAGAGATCTGCCTATATAGATGTATTTCGTCAAAAAACCATTTATGAATTAGAAAATTAATAACCCATTCCCTCTATATGTGTTTGATCAATACAAAATATTTCGAAACATTTTCACCAGTTTATGGACATATTCTAAGAAAAAAACCCAGAAAGAGAGACCTAGGTAAAAGTCAAATATTAGCTCTCAAGGTCATGTGATGTGAGTAAAATTTAGGGAATTTTTTCCAATTCCCATTATTTCAAGTTGAACACACTAATATAAGTAATTTATAACATGTGAGTAAACTTTGGTATTTATTTTAAAATTTCAAATGAAATCCACTATGAAGAAACAAATGATTGAAAAACTTCCTTTTCATTTCATATATTTTGTAGATAGAGAAGAATCCATAACTTTGAGTCTATCCATATATGGGAATCATATTTCTTACAATATTTTGTCATTAGATTCATAGTGATAAATCATTATATGTGTTAGATTCCTCCACAACTGAACATATATAAAGTAATGTTTTATCCCTTCTTTCTCCATCCAATCATAATGATCAAAATTCTTAATAGTTTCTAGCCTAACCTTCCACACCCATCAAACAAGTTTGTGATCTTTCCCAGCCGCTTCATTTACATGATACAATTGTTGATTGAGCCAATCAATTCCTTGATGGAGTTATTAGGACTATGATCTATATTATAAAACTTACCTTTGTTGTTGAACCACTACCTATCTTGTTCAGAGGGCTCATTAAGTAAAATATTTATAATTTCAAGAAATGGGAAACAAATTCCACATTTGTGAGTGG
This sequence comes from Viscum album, assembly GCA_963277665.1. Classification (NCBI taxonomy): domain Eukaryota; kingdom Viridiplantae; phylum Streptophyta; class Magnoliopsida; order Santalales; family Viscaceae; genus Viscum; species Viscum album. Next base: position 173,786,701 of record OY728165.1, read on the forward strand.
AGATAGATGTGTGATCACCCTGTATTTTATGGAAACTACCTCTCTCATATTTGTTAGTTTGGAATGGTAGTAAAACACCCCATAACACAGCACAAAGAATACATGGCACAATTTGGGAAACTATTATTGTAGATTGGAAATGGGGGAATGAGAAATAAATTTCCAATATCTTGCCACACTATTTTATTTAATATTATGAAATTATGAAGGGTTACTTTGTAAAATTCAAAATTAATCTTAGAGGGATGAAAATATTCTAGGAAAAGTTTAATAAAATTAGGTTTATCATTAGGATTTTACAAATGATTGGGTTCTACATCAGTTCAAATTAGGATCACCTCAGTTGATTGGAAATGTGAAGTATCAAGGATCTCAGATAATTGTAACAATTCTCCTAAAATAGGTATCCCAAAATTAATATCTATTAAGAATAAATATGAGATAGTAAAGAAGTATAGATACACACCTTCATTTGTAGAGGCATTGACCTCCTCTATAGTCATCTCCTCTTTGGTAGGAATTATATGTCCTGCCTCTCTATTTATTTGGTTGGCCTTAGAAGAAAATACTTTTAGGAGCGATAATGAAATGAATACATGTTAATCCTAGATAGTAACCTATAAAAGGTCACTCATAGACAATAATCCACTTGGGATGACCGTGAGGTAAATTGGAGAAACAATTGTACTCAAACCTTCTTGGTCCCATATTGCGGTTTCCTCCACAATTATACCCTTTTTTGGATGGAGGTTGGTCAGCCCCAAAGATATAACAATATATCCCTCACCCTCATCTCTAGAAATGATTTCTATTTTTCCAAGGACATCGTTTAGTTTATATTTCCTTGGAACTTCCATTCCCACTACATCCAATATTATAATAAAATATGACACATACTCTCAAATCGATGGATCATCCAGACTCTTAGAACCTATGGAATATGATGCACATGATGAATAATTAATAAAACTAGACATATAACATGAAATTAAGTAAGAAAAAAAATCAGATGTGAATCTCCATATTTTTCACTTTACAACACCTCATGATTTCCCATGAAGATAATTACAGAGGAAACATTGAAGGTGGGGGAGGGGTGGGAATAACCCTGTTTGGTTAATAATCAAAAACTTCATGTGATCATAATCCCCTGGAGATCCCTCTTTAATTACACTTTAATCCACATGGATGTATATTCAAATAGTAGTTCCATCATTGGTGTATTCCAGAGAAAAAATGGGCAATGAATCACCCCTCCCCTCCTACAAATTGAGAGGGACGGGAGGGGGATATTTGAAGGGTTAAAAAAAGTATAGTGGGAGAAAAAACATATTTGACAGAAGTTAATATATTACCTCTTCACCAAAATCGACCATTTCCACTATTTATACCACCATCTCTCATACTCAGTCAGACCAAGTGATCCTACCATTGAATAAATGGATGGAGGAATCCATCTGCACAAGATATGCACTAAACTATTTAGGGTTTTATCAGAAATAAAAATGTTCCTGTGCGATGATTAGTATAAACACATGAATATAAATTCCCCTATCCAGAAAAACCACCAAATATATTTGGTAAACTCACTCTTCCTCCAATAAAACTACTCTCACCAATCATAATGTAATTCTACAACTATATGTGTGGATAATGTGTAAGCTATGGTGAAAGGACTCTTTAGTATACCATCATGAGGGATGATATGATGTCCGGAGTCAGTTTCATTGTATCCATAAATAGAAATTATCCTATTAATCATAGTCATCGAAGTATTCATAAATATAGATAGATGTAGTTTCTAAGATACATGTATGATTATAATGAAAAATCATAAAAAAATATATTATATTCATCAAATCATAAATTCCATATATAACAGAGTTTGGTGAACCACATAGAATTTTATGTGGGCCGCAAAGCATTTAAAATACCATGTGGAATATTTTATCACTGTGTGGGATTGATTTGAACATAAAGAAAACGAGAAAGTATATGAAATATTCATGGATGAGATTTTGTTCTATGTAGTAAAGTCTATCCCAAAAGGATATTGTTATGCAAAGATGGATGTTACACAGGTAAGAACAGACCAGTCCTTAAAGCACCTGATTCACTATGTGACAAATGAGTGAAGAGTATGGATGATTTTATAGGAATGTACCATTATCTGGGTCCAAATTAACCATGATAATTAACCTAAAACTAATTCAAATATTCCCATTTATTTATTGGAATTAACTCCCCCTTTTACTGATCAGACCCCATTCTAACAGGTGGCATTTTGATGGGTCTAGAAAAGTCTTCATGGGAGACTAAAAAGCAATTATGAATTTAAAAAATCCAAAATAAATCAATTGATATGTTTTATAAAGATCAATATAGTTAAAGACTTAGATCCAGAAATAAACATTCCTTCTACATAGCATGCCCAATATGCAAGTCTCTACCCCCCAAAGCACTCCTACATAGAACCCCTACAAAAATATTCATTTTTGGGAAAGGAGACCTATCCCAAAAACCCAAAAAAATGATTTTTTAGGAAAAGGAATCATTTTAAGGACACACAAAAACAAATTTTTTTTAGGGTGAGGTATATTCTCCTACTCCTCCTCCTTGAAAAAAATATTCATTTTTTTGGTAAGGCATTTTCTTCAGGCTGCCTAAAACCAAAATAATTCACAAGGTGGAGTTTTTCATTTCTTCTGGTTAACCAAGGAAGGTGGATAAATCCTTAACTCTATAAAAACCCCATACAAGGATGGAGAAAAGGGGTATGGACTAAAAGAGTCACGCAGAGATAAATAGTTTGATTATGAAATTTCATAAGGTAATTGTTTACCACATATCATAAAGTAAAAAGGGAACTCCCCCAACCACCTATAAAGAGTTGCTCTCAATAAAACCAATACCTATATAAAAGATAATTTTAAGATGTTCATATGATAGGAAAATCCATTTATAGATCACTTTTCCATTGACCATCTACAGATAGAGTTTTTCACTCCACTATTCTGAATAAAAAACATAATACGGGATAAATCCTAGTCATGGTACCCTTATTCTGTATTGAATTTGTATAGGGACCCAGGGATTTTAATGCATGGATATTACATATTTTTAGATGAATTTAATTACATTATACAATCACACTCTTGAGGAAAATAATTATTTATTTCCTTTCAAAATATGGAACAAAATATTTTAATCTGGTGAAAGACCATCAATGTCCCACAAAAGATATTCCCCTTTATTGCTGATATTTAAAAACCATTCTTCATAACCTGGGGAAAGGAAACATAAAAAAGGGTGAGAAAGTATGCTCTATAAGGTCAAACAAGGGATATACGTAATTATAACATGATTATAAAGGTATGAGAACAAGAGAATAATAATTTATAGGATTACCCTACCAACAAAGATCATAATTTTGAATCAAGGAATAAAGATTGGAATATCCTAAGACACGAGTCATATTAAAATCAAAGAACATGATCCATGATATCATAACATTGTCATATGGAATAATATTTCTAGAATACCCATAAGTATATAAAATTTTATTTTAGAGATACTAACCAAAAAAATCATAACATTTTAGGAATTGACTAAACACCCATTTCCCAACTTCTGGCTTGGACAAACACCCATAATACCTCTTATTTTGAGAATGGTATGAGCTTTCATGTACCCTATTGTTTTGGTCATGGGATTACCTCATGTATACCTTCTTGTTTTGGTAATGATTGGGGCTTGGGATGACTTCCCATATACCCCCTTGTTTCAGGCATGGGATTGAATCCCATATAACCTCTTGTTTCAGGATTGGGATAACTACCCATGTACCCTATGAGGTCATATAATATTTCTGATTACCCAATTCATTATAAGGAGATATAGGCCCCACACATCTCATAATTAAAATCATATATATGTGTTCTATAAGATCATAAACACAAATTGTTTCATAAACCATTAAATGAAATGAGTTTCATATAAATTTTATCATATCTTTACCCAGTAAAAAGAGGCACATTTCATATTAATTTATTTATTGAATAACCTAATAAAAAGTTGGTTTCAAACATTTCTACATTGAATAACCTATGGAGGATAAATGAGTACCCTAAACAACTTTTCTTCATAAAAATAAACCATTAAAATAAATAATTAGAGTGGTTTCCTTGGATAATATCCCACATAAATCATAAACTATATCAAAGGATTTCAGCTTAAATAGTGTATTTTTAAAGAGAACTCGAAACATTTCTTAAGGAGAATATCCTTTGAAATAAAAATTTTATAGAATAAAATTTTTTCAAATTCCATTTGATTGAATGTAAATTTGAGAACTTATAATGGAAGATTAAAAATTTATTTGAAACATTTCTTGAGGAAAATATTATTTCTTATTTGAAAAAAAAATTAAAAAAAAAATTAAAAAAAAATTTCTTTGAAAATAACCTCAAAACATTATCAAGGACTCTAAAATCATTTAGCGGGTATGATAATAAAAAAATATGTTTTATGCCATACATGTTTGAAAAAAAATATTCTTTTCATATTTTTATAAAATGGAAAACAATTTTTTTTGTAAAAAAACATGAAAATTCCATTTTTAGAAATTTATCCTATATCCATTGATTTATATACACTATTTATAAAAACTGTTGCTATATCAAAATTAAAACCATGTGCCAAATGATGACCATGAAATTACCCTCAACACATTTTCTCCCTCATGATGACTCATCCACCTCCCCTCTTGATTCCTCATCCTCCTCTACCCTCACAATTAATCCTTCATATTACCCTCCTCCTCCAATGTGGACACCCAACATCCCAATGATCCTCATTCTCATCCGACATGGCATCAACACAACCATACCACCTACCCATTGACATGAATCTAATTTATCCAACCCACCTCCCCACTGACACGGCTCTGACATAGCCTCCCAACAACATACCAACAAAAATCCAACATAGAAATACCACCTCCCTACCAACCCAACCTTTACACATCCCTATCGATGCATCTCTGATGCGCCCCCACCTTACAGTGACCCTCTCGATCTAACCTGGTTTTCTTCCACTCGATGGGGATCTATTACAACCACACCACATTCATCAATCCTCCTCTGATGTGGCAACCCCTCCAAGATCCTCCTCATCCACATGGGCAACATACCTCCTTGATTTCTCACTAGAACATAACCCTTCCATCATGATGCAACTTCCTCATGCGATTTCTCACTAACCTCATTCCCCAACACTAGGTAAATCCTCCCTTCCATGATATTTCATAAAAAATAATTACCACATAGTATTTTTTTGTATTACATACCCAAAAATATCTAGGGTTCCCATCACAGTGAATTTTTAAGGGATGATAGGTAACCTGATGTTTTTTTTTATTTGTTCCCCCAACATGAAAGTGAAAATGAATTCTAATTCATGTGTTTATATATACTTAATGTCATCTATAATATATTCATATTTTTATTCTATTAGAAAATTTGGATCCTGAGGTATTGTTGTTTAAAAATGTGATTTTTAAACTGTTTGTACATTCATAGACCATTCAATAGTTATGACTTGGTTATATTTCAATTTTTATTATTTTGTCTAAATTTATATATATTTAAATATTCTTTAGACTTGTTCAAAAATGTAATTACTTTTTTTCATGTGTTTATAGTGGATACAATCAAGGTCTAAATTATATCAAGTTTGATATTGTTTTCATTGATTTTTCTTTTTCCAATGACTTTTCAATTGAATTAGTGTTTTATTATTGAATAATGTAATGATATTATAACATATACTGGTGGATGAAGAAGGTATGTTTGTGTAAATTCATGTTATTTTTGGTTTTGATTCATTTTACATTGACCATTAACATGAGGGTCATTAAATATATTCATATTTGTTTATCTTTTTCTATTAATTAGAAAAAATTCTTCTCGATTATTTTTTTATTATTATGGGAATTCATTACCTATGATTTTTTATAATTCTTGCCCTTTTATTTCTAGATTTTATGTAACTTTACACTAGTGGATACTAGGTATTTCCATATCACCAGAGACCATTCGATAGAAATAATTAAAAACTATTTATAGATAATATCACATATGATAAGTTCTTTTCAATAAATGTATCATGTTTGAAAAAATAACTTTCTTCCACTTATTTAAAAAAATGTTTCAAAACAACTCTTTTATGTTTTTTATATATTCAAGTGGACATGTTCTTCATATAGTACTATGAGGCGTGCAAATTGGTATATATTTTCTTGAAAAACTCATATTTTTTATTTTATTTATATAATCATGCAAGTGTGATGATAATCAAATTTTATGATCATTATGATTAGTTATATACTCAAGCGTGTGTTTCTATTGTAGTATGAATATGTTTCCTTTCATAACTACAATATTTAGGTAGTTATATGGTTGAGAAAGTACTATATTTAAGTAGGTATCCATTATTTATAAATAATAATTTTTTCAAACAATTATTTGTTGGTATTTATATATTTATGAATGTATTTTGTTGATAAATTAATATGAGCAATGCAAAAAGGTACATATTTTCTTGAAAAAATACTATTTTTTTGTTACATATATATTTAAACAAGCACGTTCTGGATAAATAACTATAATTAATCTGAATAGGTATGTATTCAAGAATTTGTATATCATATTCTCTTAATACATTTTCTTGTATAACTACTATTTTTTTGTTTTACATGGTTGTATGTTATTGATAATTGTCCATTTCCTATGTGATAAAGAATAAATAACACTTTATAGTAATTGTTGTCAAACACAACCTAATTTTAATTGTTTAGTTAAGAATATAAAAATAACCTTTAATATTTTTATATATCATAAAAAAAATTATGTGATCAAAATATTATTCGTATTTTGGTAAAAAAAAACTATCCTTTTGTTACAGCAACACAACCCATTAAATTCTTGAGTATTATTTTTATAGAAAAAATATTTGAGAATCAGATTAAAAATTTGTTTCCTCTTTCATAAGGAAATATCATCATTTTCTATTTTAATGCCTCTCCAGCCAAACTAAATATGTTTTTCTAAAGGTTATTGTTTTTGTGATTAGTATTCTATGTCCACTCAGTAACAACTTCTTGGGTGTATTTTTTGTTATTTGGAATTATATAACATATGTTTCATGTGTCCATAATGATTCTCTTGATGTTATTTTCCACAAAAAAATTTCCTTTCATTCTTAATTTCAATAAAATTTGATATTTAAATAAAATTGAATTATTTTTAAAAACCACCTACATATACTTCTTCTTCTATTAATATATTTAACTTACTAAAACTCTGACAAATATATGTTAAACAATGATATTTTGGAACAACACTATTGTATCCTGAGCACATTTGACATATGTTTAATGTGGAACAAATCATTCTTTATTCCATTTCAAATTTTCTTTACATTCACACTAGTTTTTTTCAACCATTTTATTATTGTTCATCATCACTCCTTTTATAAATATCTAAAAAAACCTCTTAAAAAACCCAAGTAGATCACACAATACATGTTATTATGGTAAAGTATCCTTCATTATAAAATGTATGTTATTGATCCCATCATGTGAAAAACACTCATAGTTAATCTAGTGATATATCACCTATTTATGATTATAACTAAATAAGAAAACTAAATCCACTTTGTTTCCCTACATTTTTAGTATTTAATTCAACATCATTTTGTATTGATATTTTATTTTATCATAGACCATACATTAATAATGGATTCATGAGAAAATAGCCTTCATTGGTATGTTATACTCTTTACCTTGGGTTTGAATTTATAGACAAGCTTATGTAATATCTAAGGAATTTAAAAATATATATTTTTATAAGAAATCAAAATTGATTTCAATTTTTTAATTGACTAATGATTTTATATTAATATATTTAATATAAATTATTTTATTATGGTATTGAAACATATATTAAATTTTTTTTATATTACTAATTTATTATTCCAGTTCGTTAAATGAATAAATATAAATTTTCGTTTGTGTCCCCATGGTTCTAATCTTAAATTTTATTAAAATAATATCTTGAATTTAGTAGATACAATCATCCTTTTTGATATCCCTAGGAGGGTCCTAATGAATTTTAGTAATATTTGAGTTGTTTTAGAGATGGAATTTTATAAAGAAAATTATTAGAGTAGGAACATGTAACATTTGGGTTTGGGAAACTCAATCAATAGTAATATATGTTTTTCAGTTCAGTCAATCTAGAAAAGGAACCCAACAAAAGGGGACAACTATTGATGTATTCATATATATAGACTTCAATTGTTTTTAGACATTTTTGTCTCTCCATGTAAATAATATAAATAAAAATTATTCTTATTCATATAGTTACTAGTATTAATATGGATATTAAAAATATATTTTTAATTTATATATATATAATTTAATCTATAGTACGGGTGTTAACAAATATTTATTTTATTTTTATAAGAAACTCGTTTCATTCCCTAAATTAATTTTAATTTATTGATTTATAAAAATAATATTTTTAACAATAAATTTATTTCTTTCCTTATAAGGAATTTTTATTTTATGAAAATAACTCATTGATTATAAGGATATCAAGGTGACAATAATCTTTGGTCTCTCAATCGATGATCATTAATTTAGGTTGAAGATAATTTGATAATAAAAAACATAAAAAGGCAATATCATTCCAAGTTTAGGATGATCATGGAGCAATTTAAAAATTTCACGAGTTATAAAAACATTATATTGTGTTGATTGTTTTTTTATAGAAAGGTAAGAAGTTTCAATATCTATGTGGTCTTTAATGGTATCTATTTTTTTATTGGGGAATTGGAGATTGTAAAATGACCACCATTGGTTGGGGATTCCACCATATGGTTTTTTAATCTGATGGTACTATGTGATAACATTAACATTACATTTTCATCTCACTCAAGATATGTACTCATTACATTAAATAATGGTTTCTTAACACAAATTCATTTATATTTATTAAAATATAAAATAAAATTTGGATAATGTTTTTTTATTTAAATTGTTTTATTGGAACCCTAAAATACTAGGATACATGATTGATCTTAAATTTGGGTTATAACTAGATTCATAAAACACACTGAAAGATCATGATTTGGGCATTTTTCTTTGATAATAATTTAAGAAGATTGATCAAGTTATTCTCTCCACTGTTGATGGTAATCTATCTCAAAGTTGAATATGAAAACTTGTGTATAATTTATTCGGGCCAGAAGATTATAGGGAAAAGATCCTGTGACTGATACAAGAATAATGATTCATGTGAAATCCGAAATATTTTAGGTAATTCATTTGAGACGTATGGGTAGTTTAATTTTTATAAGAGATAAGGTAAAATGATAGTGGAAACTCTTTAGGGGATTGATATTAATGTGGGAGGTTCTTAATTTCATTATATTAATGGTATAAATGCACATGGATTTCAGGATTATCATAATATTTCTCTTCCAACCTATATTATGTATAAACATGAGTCAATATATAATAATCCCCAGTCACTAATATTGAAAAATAACAGTCTACTCAATTATTGGAAAAACACTAGATTCTAAAAAATTTAGATCCCAAAGGCATTTCTCAAATATTAATAAAAAAATGGTCACTAAATCTATTATTTCTAGGAACCATATGAGATAGTATCGTGAAATTATTATGTATGTGCTTATGGTTTGGGAAAATCAAGTTGACTATTGTAATTATTGGATTGAGAAACAAGAGTCCCCTTTGGTTTGGTTCAGGCTAGGCTTAGTGATTCATTCATGTATCATCTGGAGTTGATTCTTATATGTATTATTCAATAATAACATACACACATCCAATGGATTACTATATATATGAACACGAATATTAATCATGAGTATTGTTCATAAACATTCATCAATCAAACTTATTTTTTATAATAGTCATCATCAAATATTAATGATATTTTTTTTTCAGTGATGGAATAATTCATAAAATGAATGTTTGGTCAAATAAAATTGTTGTAATGAATTTAAATTTGGGTATAAAAAGATTCAAGGATATCAAAAAAAATTAATTATATGGTTGATTATAAAATATAGTTCTATATTCTCATTTTAAATGAAAAAAAAACTTTTGTTGTAAACCTAACTATTCAATATTTAACTATTTTGATTTTAATTTTTCAAATATTGAAATTATAAATAAGGAAACATTTTTCAATGTTATTTATCTATTTTACCAAAGGATATTCTATGAAATAACTATTCTATAATCATTCCCAAGCTAAAGGTGGTACCAATTGTAACACCCCAAGCTGCCACGGTACGTTTCCCTTTGAATAAAGCTATGTCGTGCATTGTACGCAACTTCGAGATTCTAACACACCACAACCAATCAAACTAGCCGTTATGAATAGTAATACCTACTTTTTAAAATTTAATAATTTATATCTCTCAAAATGGAGATCATTAATCGATTCAGAATATTGAATTTATCATAGGGTGAAATTTTGGTACTTTTCGGAAAACATTCATATTTTGATGAATAGTGAAAATTAATAAATTTTAATTTAAAAAACTTTTTTAATTGAAATAAATAATATTGATAAATTATGAATTTGGATGGTTTTAAAGTTTATTTAGAATATATTTTTACCATTTAATTCAATGTTTTTCATTGGACATAATTTTCACAAATAAACCAGACATAAACACATGTCAATCTTTTGATAGTTATTATCTCTTAGAAACAAGGTTTTTGTTTTAAAAACGGTAAATAATTTTAAATTAATTTATTCCACTTATGAGTTTTGAATTTTAAAAAATGGATTCCATATTTTTAATCATGATTTCCAAATTGTCTAAATAGGTAACTTTTATTTTTAGACATTTTGAATAATTAATTCGGTAAATATTTTATTTACCAGGGTTAAAGGGTAAATCCTGTAAATAAGGGTTAAAAAATAATATTATAATAATACTAAATTACCATAAAACGTGTCCTAACCTTATGTTTGGATACATGTCTGACCAGGGGAATTTTTGGGTTGATTTTGTGACCCCATGGAGCCACATTTATGTGATAATGACACATTATATTAATTTAGTTAAAATAAATACAAAAAATGACATAAGCATATATCTTTTAGAAAAACATTTTTTACATATGGTTATATATGTTTGATTTAATATTATAAATATTCATTAGAAATATAGAAAGATTTCATACTTAATTATATTTTATTTATAATTTTTAGACAATAAGTAATTTAATTTGTTTATGACAGACTGATGATGCAGTAATTACGATAATAGTGAACAATTAAAATAATTGATATTATAATTAACCAAATAAATATAATTTGAGACTTTTTATGAATTAAACTAATTTTATAGGTTAATATGACATGTTATTAATGATATAATGAACGTTTTTAGAAGTAATAATTCTGTTATCATTTCTAAAAAAATCAATTATTGAATAGTGTCAAAATTGACATAAAAGTGTTTTTAAAACAAATATTATATTATTAATTGATATTAAATTCTTATAAATATAAGGTTCATCCAAGATAATTATATCATGATAGTTGTATCATTAATGGAACATTTGGGGGTCACTTGGATGTATATAGTATGTTTATTAACCATATAATATAAAAATACAAAGAGTCATTGTAAAAGTGAAACTAATTAACTAAGAGTTAATACTTAATGATATGGTTAATATAGTATCCCAAATCTGTATAAATCCTATTGGTTGAGTGGTATTAGACCTATCCCCACCATAAACGTTAAATAATCCACTTTCTATCCATTAGAAACGGAATATGAATTTATTATAAAATAATATTCATAGCTTTTCCAAAGGTTCCCCTCACCCCTCTTATAAAAGGGCACTCCCCCTTCTCATTAATTCACACTGTCAAAGCCTTTTGATTCATCCAAAACCTGCCCAAATACTCTCTAAACTTCACTCACTTAAACCTAGATTCCTTCCTTTAGTTATAAAGCCAACCTAAAGAGCCCTTTTGATCAAATCAAAAGGAAGAACCCGAAGAAGAGGTCATGATTTCACCACCCTTTTTCAAGTTCCTTTCTTCTTCCACTTCTTCTTTCTTTGTTATTACCATTCTAAAATAATAACTCCAATATATTATATATACTTTGGTGTTATTGTAAACATTTTATAACCATATTTCAGTATTCTATCCATCCATTGAATGACATTTCACCATACGTGCGTACGTACGGCTTACCGTCTCCACGTCATGGTGTAATTCTCATTTAATAAATTATTATTTGGATGGGTATAATAATGATGTTTAATTCATGTAAATAATAAATATAACATGATAATTATTCTTTATATATGATAAACTATCCTTTTATATATTATTTTGACATTAAAAGAATGATATTTTCCCTCGTGCGTACGTACGGACTACCGTCTCCATGAACGCGATATGATTCATTCTACATCGTATCCATTCAAGTATAATTCTCATTTGATGATTAAAAATAATGTTTAAGGAATTGATGTAATTTAGTATATGAATAAGGTACAACCTATCCATAACAAACATGGCTTACCTAACAAAGAATATAAAGGAAAACGAGTAAGTTAACACCCAAAATGACGATAATACTATGATATTATTAACAAATCAATGTGAAAAGATCATATATGATATAATTTTAATGTAAATGATTCTTTTATAAGTCAATAACAATTATTCCACAATTATACAGGAGGTTAACCTACCGTCGACAAAGGAAAAAGTACTAAGTAAGGGGTTTCATATCCCACTTTTAATTCTGTGGGAATTCTTCAGAACTTATTTATTGCATGTGGTGTGTGTACTATCCAAGATTGTATTAATTTTGTAATATGATTTAATTTATGGATATTTAAATCATCATTTTATTATCCTTATTTTTTGGGTGTATGTTTCATAAGATACCAAATCGATAAGGGAATTTGAAATTTCAATTTCCATTTATTCGGCTTTACGCAAAATTCATTGATTATTTTACTCCGAGATTATGTGTGGAATCACTATTCATTTGCTTGTGGCATAATTTCCACTCCCCGTTTCTATGGATATACTTTTGATACTCATAATAACTCCATTGATAATTTCTCAAGTCATCGATATGAATTTGATAAGAGTAATTTTAACTCATTCTCCATTTGTTGAGTTAAACATCCAATTCATTGGTGTTGTTTTTACAAGATTATGTGTGAATGTCCTTTAATTGTTTTACACTAAATATCCAATCATATTTAGTTTATTTATATTAGTCACACGTAACTATGTCGTTGATTTATCCTTATCATAAGGATACAGCCTTTATGAGAGATTTCATCTCAATTTACATTCCATTGAGACTTCTTTGTTGTTATACACCAAATCACTTTAATGTGGTGTATATAATGTACTTTGACATAGTATATGATAAATCCCTTTAATCTCATGATATTAAAAAGTTTTTATACCTCAATTATTTTTATTCAAGTGTCTCTCTTTTGGTTTGAAACTCTAACTAAAATACAATTTTTAAATGTTTTAAAGACTTATTCTTCTAAATCTTGCTCATTAATGTCCATGTTTTAAAAAATGGTTTTAAGGATTTATTTATATATACATTAATGTTTTAAAATTTAAACTCCTTTTAAATGTTGCCATGTGGTATGAGACACTTTGATTCAAAAATATATTTTTAAACGGCTTCTAGACAAATAGTATGACTTTTAAATGTATTCAAGAAAAGGGGATATTTCTCTCAAATAGTTTTGATGGTTATTTTCAACTATGTCAATATCATTCATTATTATCGATTGAGGATAATATGATACAATACAATCATCCATATTTTATCGAATGAGTTATGTTTGACTGTGGATGTGCTATTTTTATACCATTCATGGTTTGCGGTTAATGTATTGGAATTTTATATACTAGTTTTAATATGAATGTTTATGTTATGTTTAAACATTTTCATATGAGGAATGCATTGGACTTAGAAAGTGACGGGTGGAGATCACTAGAGCTTCTCAATGCATCGGTAGGTCTCATGAGACAAACTAGTGTCTTGGCATAAGGCCTTGACGGAATCTTATTTTTAGTCTTGGCACGAGGCCTTGGCTATGTGGTTATGATATTCTGGAATTATTCATTCCATAATTATGAAAGTGGTTATTGATATTTCATGTGATTATTTGTTTAGTAGAATATCCATGTGAATAAGTAAATGGCATTATTTCATTTTATTTTTGCCATACTATGTTGATTTTCGAGATTAAAAGGATTTTGTTTTAGTTATACATTTCCTTAAATGTTTATTCTTATTTATTAAAGTTTCCACTATATTGTTATCCTTACTAGGCATTTGAGCTCACCCATTTTCTATGTTTTATTTTTCTCAAGATGTGAAGAAGTAAATTATGAATGACCCGCAGGGATAGTATGAGGGGATAAAAGTGTGGAATATAGAGACTATGTTGTTGTATTTTTCATTTTTATGATGTAATGTAAAACATTATGAATGTATCTAGTTATTACAAGGCTACTAAACCACTCGGTCTTTCGAGACTTGATATTTCTTGTGATCATGCCTATGTTATGTAAAAATGTACCGACTCTGGGTAACAAGGGTTAGGGCATTATCGATCATATCAGAGGATTCTTAGTACAAACCATGGAAGCTAGATTTAGATAAACTCTTATTAGAGCACTTAGAACAAAGATGAACATTGAGGATTAGTATAGAAGAACTTCATAAAATTTTGGTATTGTAGAAATTTTGCGAGTATTCCGAGCAATACATCCCTGTCTGGATACAAGCAGGTATAGGCGGCTCTGACACAGATGTAACTAGGGGTAAAACCCGAAAACACTGCTTTGAGCAAGACACGAAAAGGAACTGGTGCACGATAATGGTCCTTGATGCACTCTTAGTTACGACACTCTCGTAGGATATGCTTAGGATAATTTACATTTTCTTTACAAACTGATTTGAAGTATTATATATATAAGATGAGAGTAAATGACCTTGGTTAATACTAATGCGATTCAACTTGAGAATATGGTGACATGTTAATCTCTAAATGATTTTATGACAACGGTTACGCACACAATGCTTTCTGGTTTTATTCAATGGATGGATTCCAAGGAAGTCATAGTGACTTTGAGAAAGATGTACAAGGTGAGAACGGTGGTGGGAATGAGAAACAAAATGGAATTTTGAGAGGCGTAAAAGATATTGTCTTTATGCCAAATCAATTTTCAAAAAAATATGATCAACAATATATATATTAACCAATTCTCAGACTCATCAAAGAAGATAAAGGTGATGAATGATAAGTGCTCCAGCAGTGGAGACCATAGAGAAATAAATCCTCAATTTCTATCATGCACGAAATGTGGAAGGAGACACCAAGGAATGTGTCTCAATGGGATAAATAAATTCTTTGTGTGCAGGAAGGATGGACATAAAGTGAATAATTGCCGAAGAAAAATGAAGAGTACTATGGATGAAGATAAAAAATGGTCCCAAGATTCCATTTACAGTCATTTGCTGTAAATGTAGGGGACCTGGCCATTACCCGAGTGAATGCCCTATTCTATAGGATATATTCTTGGACAAAGAAGAAGTTATGTGGAAATAAATGGTTGGAGAAATGTTTAAAATGTATTAGTGAACCTTGATGATGGGTTTACTTTGGAATAATTTTCTCTTGTATTTTTAACCCTGCAGTATTCCATGTGAGAATGATATTTGAGGAAGAATTATCTTTTCTCTTGTGGATATAGTTATAAATAACCATTTGGTTTTATACGATCGTTGGGTTTGAGGCAAATATAAGTTATTATAATTTGGGATGAATATGCAAGGTATGAGCTAAGATTTGTGGTTAAATTATGTTATGGTTATTTTGAGGAATTTATCTCATTTTGGTAATGTTATAAAATATAGTTTTTGATAAAGGAAAACATGTAGACCATGTGACAACCCATCGTGTCGGAAAAAGCTATGGTAATCAAACCCACAACCAAAGTTTGATTGTGATATATCACCTACCACTGGACTATGTGAAGTCCCTGGTTATTGTGACTATTATTTTTAGTTAAATGATTTTATTGATCAATAATAATTTGATTTGCGATCTTATGTCTTATAAAATGAATACCCTTAGTATAGGAAAATGATTTGGTGATTAAGTGATAAATGTTATTTTGGAAGTTGTTTGCTTTTTTTTTGAACACTATATGCCAAAGGAAAATTGAATAGTATGGAATTTCATTTGGGTAGTAATGGTTGATTTTTATCTATGTTTTTATTTCGGATTTATAGTGATTTGGGTTATTTATGGAAATGATTAGGTTAATTACTTTTAAGTATGTGACTTTAAGAGTAATTAATTTCATTTGGAGATACAATGTAACATGGAAGACTCCATTCTTATACATTTTGGGTTTCAATATTAGTTTGAATTATATTGAAGGATTTTAAGGACAATTGATTATTGAATGGTATTTATTTAACTTTGGGGTATTGAAGGTTTAATTTTAGAAATTAAGATTAGTGTTTTTTTCTCTAATCAAATATCCATGTGGGGGATCATCAGATATTATACTAACCATTTTGGTTTGGATTAATCTCTAAAGACAAGGTAAATATATAGTTTATCCTACATGTATCATGTATTTCTATAGATGTTTATTCTAGCTCTTCCATTGTGACCAAGTCTTCTTGAATAGTCATTGTTAAAAAAATGAGTTAGTGGTAAAAATTTATTAAAGAATGAAACTCTACTTAAAAAGTAAGTATATCTCTTTATGTTCTTCTTCAATATCATAAATGGATTCATCGTCCTTATGTAATGTATCTTAAAACAAAAAATGTTTTCCGTTTACTTTTCCTACTGGGAGACTAATGACTGCTTGTCCCAACATATGTTTGTGATTTTTTATTGATAACTTTCTCCTGATCATATTTTCTATCCCTCTCTATCATAAATTAACACTTAGTTTATTATCCATATCCATGTTTTCCTACATGGAATCCTAGTATGTGTTATCTTGGGTGACCTTTATGCCTCTCTTCCATTCTTTTAAAGTGATAGTTTTATTGACTCTTTTTCCGATGTGGGACTTTCCATTATTTTCTCAACCCCAATTTTAAAAAAAATTGTGAGGACAGAATTTATTGAAGGAGGGGAGAATGTAACACCCCAAGCTTCCACAATACATTTCCATTTGAATAATGCAATGGCGTGCATTGTACGCAACTTCGAGATTCTAACACACCACAGCCAATCAAATTAGCCGTTATGAATAGTAATACCTAATTTTTGAAATTTTATAATTTCTATATCTCAAAATGGACTTCATTTTTGGATTCAGAATATTGAAATTAGCCTAGGGTGAAATTTTAGTACTTTTTGGAAAACTTTCATATTTTGATGAATAGTGAAAATTCCTAAATTTTAATTAAAAACAACTTTTTTAATCGAAATAATTCATATTGATAAATTATGGATTTGAGCGGTTTAAAAGTATATTTAGTATATACTTTTACCATTTAATACAATTTTTGTCATTGGACATAATTTCACAATTAAACCAAATATATACAAGTGCCAATCTTTTGATAGCTATTATCTCTTAAAAACACGCTTTTTGTTTTAACAATGGGAATTAATTTTAAATTAATTTCTGCCACTTATGTGTTTTGAATTTGGAAAAATGGATTTTGTATTTGGAATCAGGATGTCCAAATTTTTTAAATAGGTAACTTTTATTTTTATACATTTTGTATAATTACTTCGGTAAATATTTTTATTTACCATGGTTAAAGGGTAAATGTGGTAAATAAGGGTTAACAAATAATATTATCATAATACAAAATTACACTACAACGTATTCTAACCTTATTTGTGGATACTTGTCCGACCATGGGCATCTCTGGGTTGATTTTGGGACCCCATGGAGCCACTTGTAAGTGATAATGACACTTTATATTAGTTAAGTTAAAATAAATACAAAAATGACATGAGCATATATATTTTAGAAAAACATTTTTTACATAAAGATATTTATGTTGGATTTTATACTATAAAAATTCATTATAAATATAAAATGATTTCCTACATAATTATATTTTATTTATAATTTTTATACAATATATAATTTATTTTATTTATGACACAATGATGATGTAGTAATTACTATAATAGTAAACAATTAAAATAATTGATATTATAAATACCAAAATAAATATAATATGAGACTTTTAATGAACTAAAATAATTTTATAGGTTAATATTTAATGTTAGTAATGATTTAATTAACTTCTTCGAATTAATCTTACTGTTATGATTTTTAAAAAAATCAATTATTTAATAGTGTCAAAATTGACATAAAATAGTTTTTATAACTAATATTATATTATTAATTGATATTAAATTCATAAAATTCCTAGTATTGGCCAAGAGACTTATATCATGATATATGTATAATTAATGTACCACTTGGGGTTCAATTGGATGTATATAGTATGTTTATTAACCATATAATATAAAAATACAAAGAGACATTATAAAAGTGAAACTAATTAACTAAGAGTTAATACTTAAAGATAAGGTTAATATAGTAACTCAAACCTGTATAAATACTATTGGTTGAGTGGTTTTCAACCTATACCCACGTTAACATTTAAGTAATCCACTTTGGAGCCATTAGAAACCGAATATGAATTTATTATAAAATAATATTTCTATCTTTTCCAAAGGTCCCTCTTGCCGCTCTTATAAAAGGGAACTCCCCCTTCTCATTAATTCACACCTTTGAAGCCTTTTGGTTCGTCCAACCCCTACCCAAATACTATCTCAACATCCCTCACTTCAACCTAGAGGCCTTCTTTTAGTCATACAGCCAACCTAAGTAGCCCTTTTCATCAAATCAAAAGGAAGAACCCGAAGAAGAGGTAATGATTTCACCACCCTTTGTCACGTTTTTTTCTTCTTACACTTCTTCTTTTTTTTATTAAAATTATAAAATAATAACTCCAGTATATTATATATACTTTTATGTTATTATGAACATGTTATAATCATATTTCAGTATTCTATCAATCCTTTTAATGACATGTCACCATACGTGCGTACGTACGGCTTACCGTCTTCACGTCGTGGTGTAAGTGTCATTCAATAAATTATTATTTGGATGGGTATAATAATGATGTGTAATTCATGTAAATAATATATATAACAAGATAATTATTCTGTATTTATGATATACCATCCTTTTATATATTATTTTATCATCAAAAAAATGATATTGTCGCTTGTGCGTACGTACGGACTACCATCTCCACGAACGCGATGAGATTCATTCTCCATCATATCCAATCATGTATAATTGTCATTTTATGATTAAAAATACTGTTTAAGGACCTAATGTAATTATTTATATGAATAAGATACATCCTATATGTAACAAACACGGCTTACGTAACAAAGAATATAAAGGAAAATGAGCAAGTTAACACCAGAAATGACGATAATTCTAAGATATTATTAACAAATCAATGTTAAAAGATCATATATGATATCATATTAATGTAAATGATTCTTGTATAATTCAATATCAATTATTTAACCATTATATAGGAGGATAAACTATCTTCGACCACATAAAATGTACAAAGTAGGGGGTTTCATATCTCACTTTTAATTCTGTGAGAATTTCATTGTTCACCACTTATTTATTGCATGTGGTGTGTGTACTACCCATGATTGTATTCATTGTGTAATATACTTTTATTTATATATATTTACATCATCATTGTATCATTCTTCCTTCATGGGTGTATGTTTCATAATTTACCAAATCGTTAAGGGAATTTGAAATTTCAATTTCCATTTATTCAGCTTTACGCAAACTTCATTGATTATTTTACTCCGAGATTATGTGTGGAATCACAATTCATTCTCTTATGTCATAATTTACACTCCTCTTTTATGTGGATATACTTTTGATACACATAATCACTCCATTTATAATTTCTCATGTCATCGATATGAATTTGATAGGATTAATATTTACTCATTCTCCATTTTTTGAGTTAAACATCCAATTCATTGGTGTTGTTTTTACAAGATTATGTGTGAATGTCCTTTGACTGTTTTACACTAAACATACAATCATATTTATTGTAATTTTATTTTTCTCACATAACTATGTCATTGATTTATCCTTAACATAAGGATACGACCTTTATGAGTGATTTCATCTCAATTTACATTCCATTGAGACTTCGTTGTTATTATACACCAAATCACTTTAATGTGGTGTATATAATGTACTTTGACATAGAATACCATGAATACCTTTATTCTCATGATATTACAAAGTTTTAATTACCTCAATTATTTGTATTCAAGTGTATCTCTTTTGGTTAGAAACTCTAACTAAAATACCATTTTTAAATGTTTTGAAGACTTATTCTTCTAAATCTGGCTCATTAATGTCCATGTTTTAAAAAATGATTATAAAGAATTATTTGTATGGAAATCAAAGTTTTAAAATTAAAACTCCTTTTAAAAGTTTCAAAGTGGTATGGGAAACTTTGATTAAAAAATCTATTTTTAAGTGGCTTCTTGACAAATAGTGTATCTTTTAAATGTTTTCAAGAAAAGAGGGATATTTCTCTCAAATAGTTTTGGTGGTTATATTCAACTATGTCAATATCATTCATTATTATCTATTGAGGTTAATATGATACAATACAATCTTCAATATTGTATTGAATGAGTTATGTATGACTATGGATGTGCTATTTTTATACCATTCATGATTTCTGGTTAAATAATTGACATCTCGTATGATAGTTTTAATATGAATGTTTATGTTATGTTTAATCATGTTAATATGAGGAATTCATTGCACTTAGTAAGTGATGTGTGGAGCCCGCTATAGCTCCTCGATGCATCGGTAGGTCTCATGAGACAAACTACTGTCTTGGCACATGCCCTTGACAAAAGCTTATTTGTAGTCCTAGCACGAGGCCTTGGCTATGTGGTTATGATAGTCTGGCATTAGTCATTCCATCATTATGAAAGTGGTTATTGATATTGCATGTGATTATTCATTTAGTAGAATATCCATGTGAATAATTAAATGGAATTATTTCATTTTATTTTTTCCATACTATATTGAAGTTCAAGTTTAAAAGGCTGTTGTTTTAGTTATACAATGCCTTAAATATTTATTCTTATTGATTAAAGTTTCTGCTATATTTTTATCCTTACTGGGCATTTGAGCTCACCCATTTTCTATGTTTTATTTTTCCCAGGATGTGAAAAATTAAATTATGAATGACCCACAGGGATATTATGAGTGGATAAGAGTGTGGACTATGGAGACTATGTTGTTGTAGTTTTCATTTTTATGATGTAATGTAAAACATTATTAATGTATCTAGTTATTACAAGGCTACTAAACCAATATGTCTTTCGAGACTTGACCTTTCTTGTGATCATGCCAATGTTATGTAAAAATGCATCGACTTTGGGTAACTAGGGTCAGGGCGTTACATCAATAACTTTAGAGATATTTATTATAGTGAGAAAATTGATGAATTTAATCCTAAATATACTTTAGTGGTTTGTCTTTATTAAAATTATTTTCACATTATCAATAGTTAAAATTATGTGGTCGCCATTGATGAGACTGAGTGTTGACCTATGGCCAATAATATTATTTATAATAGGAATATTTTAAATGTTCTCCCTTTTTATATACCTCTAGGAAAAAAATAATATTGATCTTTTCCATCCATTCATAGATAGATAAATCATATGTGATGAAATACAATGAACTTTTGAGTGTGTGTTGTGCATTTTTTAAGATTCTTAGTCTTAAATGAATATTGTTTTTATATTTAAATTACATTTATTTTTTATGAATGTTTGAGTATCATTACTCTTGATTTTATCTTTTTTTTCCTTGGAATCTAAACACATTGATAATCTCTTGAATATGAAACAAAATTCTTTTATTTCAGTTTAGTGTTATTCCACCACATCTAAAATATTATAAGTGGGGTTTCTTATTATTTTAGGCTATATAATGAGTAAAATATATTGAGAGATATCCTAATATATAATTAAGATGTTTTTTATGTGATTTTAACAGTGAATTTAACTACTTCCATACACTTTTCCACCATCTAGGTTTAATTTACCTTGTTTCCACTGATTCTTAATCATTCATGGTTTTCAAATATTTATCCTGAATCAATATTTTATAATTATATATATTTTTAAAATTTTCAATGAATTTTGATCCTAACTCAAGGGTTACTCCCTTTCCTCCTCCTCCATGCACTACTTTAGGGATGATATTTAATATTTTAAAGACATTAGGGTCTCTCTATGTCTATCATGAATCAACTTGCATCATAACTCGATAATTTATCTAAATTTATGCTCTACTTTGATAGAACTAAACTTCTTCAAACCATTTTTAATCAAATACTCAATCATAGGGTTCTATATTTATCTCTCACCTTGATTTCTAGATGATAGTATTCCCTTTATGCATGTTGGGTTTCACATTACTTATTCTTACATAGCTTTAGAGGCACGATAATAATCTTCCAAGACATCTAAATAAAGATTTAATATTATATAGCTCCTACATTCACAATGTTAATCTCACACAACACCTTAAATCATGTTTTATTATTACATTGAAAATCAATTACCCAATTTAATCATACAGTGATCTTAGAGAGTTTTTAATTTTTTTTACCTAGATATTTCCAAACTAAATTTATACCTTCATTAAATCACTTGAAAACTACCCAAGAACCATATTAAACCATTATATAATTAATAATATCATCAAAATTCACCAAATATAAATCAATAAAAATGAATATCCAAGCTTCTCTAATTAAATTTAGGCACGCTCACATATCTTCCAAAACCAGAATATAGCCATAGAATGCATGAAATATTATAAAAATTTCCACTTCAAAATATAACTTTGTAAATAACATGTTACAACTGTTATCCATTAAATTAACACAATTAAATAATTCATTAATTTGTAAAAAATAAAAATTAAAAAATAAAATAATCTATGAAATTTTCCAATCATTTTAAACATAGGTATACAGTTCAATAAATCATTTATCATTTTAAAAAATAAACATGGAATGAAATTATTATTAATATCATAACATAATACCCTATAAATGTCTTGGACACCATAGGTTCTTCTTTGATTCACCTTGTCACGAACCAGATCTGGTCACCATAAAACAAATTCCCAACTCAGTCTGTGGAAAGGACCAAGGGGTGTTACTAATCCCTATGGGCTGGTACAAGTTCCCATGTATCGTAAAAAAATATGCTTGGGAATGATTTACCTAAGTTTCAAAGCATTAAACAACCAAAAACTATAAATAAACTGAATCTGAAAATTTAGTCTAAAAAATACATTAATAATATTCAAAAATAAAATACATGGTTTTAGAAGAAACCCAAGAGGTACACAACTCAAAAGTAGCAAAAAAATTAACTCAAGGGTCACAACATGGATACATTCCATCAGGCCCAAGCCTAATCCATAACACTGCACCAAGAATGGAAGATAACAACCCAAGACACCGTCTATAAAAGCGTTGTTTAAACCTAAAATAAATATTAAAATGTCTATTTACCCCCAAGGGTTTATTTAGGGTGTGATTTAAACCACATTAGGATTCCACCCAAAAGATCCCATGTGATAAACATTATAAGATAAAGAACATGAATGTTTTCATAAATAAGAAACAGTAGCAACAACTTTCTAAGGGATGCAACATTAAATGAACATAGTTTTCCGGGGGATATTATAAGGAATGAAAACTTCAAAATAAAATTTAAGTAATACTAATTTTTCCATCCAAACACTCTATATACTGAGGGTGAGTCTCATACAGTCTTTAAGGACTTGTCACAGGAACACCCCTAGGCACTAACTAGATGTGGGCCCCAGGTACGTCATATCTCTATGAAAAGTAACCATAATAAATGTTCATTCTCAAGTGAGATCCACTAGTAGGGAACTTACCTAAAACATAGTGTCCCCAACATCATCATAATAGTTTAGTTAGTGTTTTCATCATCAAACTTTCTATGTGAAATAGGGACAAAACCACTTCGAATCACTAGCATACTAGTAAAATTCCACACACCAAGATACACGGGATTGCCTCTTTGTGCTAAATTAAGTTCCACATCTCATATAATACCATTTTTCACATGGAAATTCTATTTACTAAAAACACACACACCAAACATCCCACAAGAATTTCACATAACACTCCATTCACATTGAAATTCATTTTAACATCATACTCAAAAAAACAACCCATAAACATGTTTCACATCCTTCACACAATTTAATAAAATATTTCAAAAATTCATAAAATGTTCTCAAAATTTTTGAAATCACCAAAAAACATTTTATCTGTTAAAAACCCATTTAAATAGAATACTCCCACAAAAATAGTACATAAACATCCTTTGAACACATTGTATAACTCAATAAACTGTTTATAATTTTCAAAAAACACTTCCAACGATTATAAAAATGTTTTTCACATAATACCCACTAAAAACCCTACTTACAGGCCAAAATCACTCCAAAACCCTACCAAACAGTATTAGGTAGCCCAATACACATTTAATAAACCATTTTCATATGTTATAAAATGACCAAAAATGATAACAGAAGAGTTACATAATAAAAACACACCAATTCATGCAAGAATGTAAATTTAAAATTAAACAGTCAACCAATTCCATCAAAAAAATATTTTAAACTACAAAAAACATGTTATGAACATTCTATAAAAGTAAATCAAGTAATCTAACTCATCAAAGAATTATTACACATGGAATCACATACCTTTTCTATAAAAACCCCCAAAACATTGTGTGAAACATCAACTGCACCATTGCCCCACAACAAGTGAGTGAAAATGAACCTAAATCCACAATATTGGACCAATAAACCCAAAATCAAACCCTAGGTACATGTCAAGACCCTTCCTCGAGGCCCATGCCGTGACTACCCCAGGCCCGCCTTCCATAGCCCAGGGGCTGGCGACAACCACCAAAGGCGTAAATCTCAAAAACTGGGAAGTAATTGCCTCTATAAAACACAAACACATCCAACCAGAGTACAAGTGGAAGTAAAACAATAAGTAAAAAAGAAATTATTAAAGTGTAAAGAGGCCAGAATACAAACCCAACTGAAAAGTACAACTACAACTGAAAAGTACAACAGAAAAGACAACAGCTGGATGGTGTCGAGCTACTTCTAGATCGTCCTCCAGAGTTCCTACCTTAAGGGTAGGTAAAGATGGCCACCTCAGCTGTCCACGTCCGTTTTTCACCGCCGGGTACCATCTCATCTTGAAGTCCACTTCCAGGTACCGTCTCATCCTGAAGTCCACCTCCTGGTATCGTCTCATCTTGAAGTCCACCTCTGGGTACCGTCCAGCTCTACAAGCCTCAACCACGACCAGTGCTATCCGTCATCTGCAACCGAGACCTCCATAAATGTATCCCCATCATCGATGTCCAGCTCCCCGTGAACGATGATATGGGGTCAGGTCATGCACGTATCTCCTCAACTAAGATATGTGAAATACGTCATACACCCGGTGCAACTGAGGTGGATGGGTCAAGTGGTAAACCACCTCGCATACCCTATTGAGGACCTAGAAGGGTCCGATGAACCTCGGAGATAACATGCTGCTCGGGCCAAATCTCTGTAATACACATCGAGGTGAGACCCATAAGAAAACATGGTCTCTATCCTCAAACTCTAGTGGTCTCTATCTCTTTTCAGATTAGAACTTCTATCTGTATTGCGCAGTCTTCATCCGCTCCTGGACGAACTGCACTTTCTCCATTGTAGTCTGAACCATCTCTGGTCCTACAAGAGCTGCTAATATTTCTCCTTTGCCGATAAGAGAAATCCAGTCTCATCCCCTGGATAAACCACATTCTTTGCCTAATACAGTCAATCCTGACATGAATGATACTAATCCATGCCATGTATGACGTTGTAAGGCCTCAATGCTACTACCAAGGGATCCAACTGTTACTCTTGCCTCCAAGGGTTGAGTCACACTATCTGCATCAGTGTGTGGTGACTCGGTCTTCTATAGTATGAATCTCAAAAGTGAGGGTCAAGTCAACAGTTTAAACTGGAACCACTTTGTACACAAAAAGGAAGGAAGAAAATGTCACAAGGACAAGTGTCTTTTATTACTACAGCTTGAAGTACATAGACAGATAGAAACTACAAACATCAAAAATGACAACAAGGAAACTAGAAGCACCAAGATCAAAGGTCTCCATGCCTGGAACTAGTCCCGCTCTTGTCTGCCTGCTTCTAGAGCTCCATAGTCATATGCTTCAGCTTCCTGAAGCTGAGCTCTCCCATGTGCACCTGTTCCTTGCGGTCGAGGTGGACCTCCTGGTGGTGGTGGTGGTAACACCTCGATGCGTCGTCCACCTCCAGCTGCACAACCATCTTCCCTGCCTAGGTCTCCTACTCCTTGTGGTATGCATCGATAGAACCTCTGCTTCTGCCTGGGAGGTCCTTCGTTTATCTACGAATCATCTGTTTGACGGGTCGCACAGTCACATTCCATGTGACCAACCCCTTCGTAGGAGTAACACTATCCTCTCCTGGTAAGTCGTTCTCCACCCCAGGTGCCTCACACACATGATCTTGTGTCATGCGGTCGACCACCTGTAGGTCTGGTCCTCTTGGACCTATGCGTCATCTGTCAACTACCTGCTACAGAAGACTCTGCCGTATGCCGGCTAGTGGTGGGTCCTGATGCTGGAGATTGCTCAGCAAGGAAACTCTCCACTAAGAAGGCTCGCTCCAAAACCCCTGTCTTCATCAAGATGCTGTGAGAAACAACTGAATCTCTAATCTATCGCATGAGCCCTTGCTCGAAGGTTTGGGCCCTGAAGAACGAGTCCCAAACCATATCAGTGAAGTAGCGTGAGAGATCAATGAAACTCGCTGAATACTGTGACACAGTCATGATACCCTACTGAATATGAAGTAGCTCTTGTATACGCACCGCTCGAAGGGTGTCTAGTACAAACTCTTCCCAGAATAGGCTCTTGAAGTCTGCCCATAGAAGTGTCAACTCGTCATGCATCTGGAGCATCAGGCTCCACCATATTCCATATTGCTGCCTGAAAGAGGATGGCAGAAAGGATCACCATGAAATCTGCTGGCATCCCTAGTAGCATGAATACTCTCACCACAGCCTCCAGCCAATCCTCATCCGCCTGCAGGTCCGTCTCTCCCCGGAAACTGGGTGGCCTCTGGCTCTGGAACTTGTGTTGTGCGCTCAAGCGACGTGCACTCTCTCCTGTTGCGAATGGTGGCATCGGTGGCCCAACGGGTGGTAGCACCGACGGTGCCTCCGCTGAGGCCTCAAATGGAAGAGGGCCCTATTCTGAGGGCTCGTTGCTCATTGGGCTAGCTGTACTTAAAACTCTCGGGGCTCAAGATGGTCGTCTACGGGGAGGCATCCTGAAAGAAACATATGTGACACGGTCAAAGAATATAACTGGTGAGATAACCTAGTCTGAGCTAACTTTAAATCTTTTAGAAACACACATGCAATCTGTGTTTTCGTGCACTAAGTCAGAAATCAGTAGTCAGGGTCCTGGTGCATGGATACTTCGGCCGCCGTACCAATACTGGACTCCCTGGATTGATAACCACACTCAATACCCTTAACTCTATTACTTCACATAGAATAAATTATCAGAGTCCTATGTTTTGCGGTAGAACCGAATGCTTTGATACCAATTTTTTAGGACCTGTCCCCAGGGCCCATGCCATGACTACCCCAAGCACGCCTTCCATAGGCCAGGGGCTGGAAACTAGCACCAAAGGCGTAAATCCAGAAAATTGGGAAGGCATTGCCTTTATAAAACACAAACACATCCAACCAGAGTAGAATTGGAAGTAAAACACTACGTAAAAAAAGAAAGTACTGAAAAGTAAATGGGCCAAAATACAAACCCAACTGAAAAGTATAGCTACAACTGAAAATTACAACAGTAAAGACAACAGCTGGATGGTGTTGAGCTGCTCCTTGATCGTCCTCCGAAGTTCCTACCTAAAGGGTAGGTACAGATGGCCACATCAGCTCTCCACATCCATTTTTCACCGCCGGGTACCGTCTCGTCATGAAGTCCCCATCGTGGTACCGTCTTGTCGAGAAGTCCACCTCCAGGTACCGCCTCATCGTGAAGTCCGCCTCCGAGTAGCATCCAGCTCTACAAGCCTCAACCACGACCAGTGTTTTCCATCGTCTGCAACCGGCACAACAAGGTGTGGGCATAGCCTATGCAGGGTTGAGTCTAATGATACTCAGTATGGACCCCAAAACCCTCAAGGTCTCACTAAATCCAACATGGATAACCTTAAAGAAGGCTCTCAATAGATAACCCTTACTTATGTTTAAGCTCTTACTTATAGCAATGTTATTAAGTAACCCATCTCAATCATGATGAATCACAAAGGTTATGAAATCAATGGATAACCACTACTTAGGTATATGCCCATACAGATACCTAAGTTATCAAGTAACCCATCTCATTCATGAGGTAAACACAAAGGTCATTGACTCAGCTCAAACCAGGATTTTAATCAAGGAGTCAAAACCATAGCTGCTAGAGAACTCCTCCCATGTTGAGTACAATGGGCCTACCACTACAACCAAGTGCTTACCACTATCCTTGGACTGCTGAAGTACTCCACTTGTCGAGTACTGTGGGCCTGCTGCTACAACCAAGTACTTCCCACCATGGGTCTTCCACTACAACCAAGTGCATCCCATCACAACCTACAGAGGTACTGCTTCTGTTGAGTACCACGGGTATGCTGCTAGAACCAAGAGCTCCTCTGCCATGGGTATGCCTCTATAACCAAGAACTCCCCACTGGGCTATCCGAATCACTCTGTGTCGATCGATCAACAGTCGTCAAGTCTCAGCCAGCTACTAGGTCTCTCCACTCCGCGCGCTCATCACCGGGAGGGTCTGATCCTTGAGCTATTGGTCGATACTACACGAATCAAAAAGTCCCACAAAGAAGTATTCCAAAGGTCTGCCACGTCATAGGAATCTCAACACAACAGACAATGCGTCAATCGGATGCCCGATTTGTCTATTATTAGCCTTTTCATCCTGGGGGCCCGGTTGGTTTCGTGTATGAACCAACCCGACCGTATCTCAACTATACACAAAACTCTCATAGGTTATACACATAGGGACCGTTTCTCAACATGATTACCAACACTACTGATGGTTCATCAAACGGACGTCCGATCTGAAAGTTATCGGGTTTTCCGTTTGAGGGGCCCGGTTGAATTTCGTATACAATCCAAACCGGTCATACTCAAACTATGTACAAACCTCAGGTGAAGTATACCAAACGATCCATCTCTCCAAAAGGAATCCAACAAAGTAAACCACATGTCAATCAGACGTCCGGAGCTCAAGTTAGAAGTGTTTCCGTTCCGAGGGCCTAGTTGGTTCCATATTCGAACCAACCAGGTTGTACCCAAAGTTCACTGAAACCTTGAGACGCAACTGACGATGCATCGATCCGAAGTCCGTAGCCCATGTTATGGGAGTTTGAACGTATCTATCCGAATGTAGGGGGTTCGGGCCCGGTCCGACCCGACCCGATACCGCCTGGGTCTGCCCGAACCGAGTTGACCTGACCCGGGTCTGGGTCCGGCCCATTTGGGCACGGCCCGGGCTGGCGTGGTCAGCCCGGCCCGACTGGTTGAGGCTCGGCCAGCGTGGCCGAGTGGACGTGGAGCGTGGTGGGGGGGGGGAGTACCCGACCCCTCGCCGCTAATTGCCACCAGCGGTGCCAGCTAGCGCCGCCCCGCTGTCCTCTCGGGATCCCACACGGCTGCGGGATCCATCGCCTCGCTGCCACGGCCCATCCGTGATGGGTATTCTCCGGCGGCGCGCTGGGGCGCAGCCGCCTCCGGTCACCGGCGCCGCCACGCCGCCTTGAGGTTCTGTGGGCCACCGGAGTTGATCCAGTGGTCTGATTCAAATATTTTCTGCACTGGAGATTATCTCAGGTCTCGTACATTACTGCGAAGACCCCAAATCATTGTTGAGGTCCCGTTTCATTGTCACCGTCATTCTGCGCACCAGCAATAATCTGCAGAGGGTTTTCGGGCCGTGTTTGTTCAGCTCGTGCCCTCCGTGTTAGGTGTTATCAATTGGCAATTATCAACACATGATTTCAACAACTAACAAGGCACAATTTTAATCAATTAAAATTGAATGTAATTCCAAAAAAACTCCCATAATTAAATATTCCCATTCATAAAATAAAAACATTCACGGATCAACATGATAATGAGTTGATCCACATTCTTTGTTTAGAAGGAAACAATCACAAGAATATTAACATTCTAAAATCAAACCCCGAACTCTAAGAAGGATTGCGGTTGTCAAGCATCACAGAAGTTGGCGTCGTTTTTGTCATCATCAGCATCTCCATCCTTGTCGCGAAGGAAGAAGAGGATTGAGAAAACCGAAAACACCGAGTGACGTTCTTCGTCGAAGTGGAGATGCTCTTTAGGGAAGATTATGTTCTTCCAAATCTAGAGCTCTCTCCTCCCTTTTCTCAACACAACAAAACTAACCCCAAAAATAAAATAAGCTCCTCTTATTTTATTATAACATGACATGGGTTCAAATTACAAAATTCAAATACTTAATTCAATTAATTAAATAAGTGTTTCCATGGTTTAATGAGGGGAAGTGGGAAGAGGATAAGTCACACACTTAATTACAAAGGATTTAATGGGTAGTTTAAGGGGTTATGGGGAATGTGAAGGGGTGGGGCTCGTGTGGGCCCCACCCCACAAATATCCAAACAAGAGTAGTTAGGAACTAGTGGGTCCCACCCCAACTCCCACACTTAGCATATAACAACTTAGATATAGAAAATAATATTTTACAAAAAATTTATTTACTTCACATCTAATCCTCAATTTTTATCAACTCCTATCGGGAAATCGCACCTCCGGGAAACATCCTCTTAAGAAATTACCAGAGATGATGTTCCATTGGTGCCCTCAGATTTCAATTCCGTGCACCAGATCAAAATTTAGAAAAACTCACTTGTCCGTTAACTGAACGTAACCGAGCTAAACTTTGGAAAATTATTCTGGGCACACCGGGCCTCAGAATCAGGTGTCGCCAGAAACTGCATACTCACAAAATCCCAAAGAAATTATGAAAAAAATTTCCTTGAAATTTATGAGTCTTTACTGTACAATACCATAGTTTCTGGACATTTGGAACATCAAGAAGGAGGTGAGAAACCCTAAGGAAATGGAAGGAACATGATATGAATTCACTTAGTTGAGAAACATTAGAGAAATCTCCCCAAATACACCAATTTTTTAATCTCCAAGTAGCCAAAATAGGATGTTAGGTTTGAATAATTCTAAAAAAGTTTAATGGTGACTGAAATGGGGGAAATAACATAAAAAATAAATTATTTAAGAAAGAAAGAAATTCCCTTTGCAAATCTGGACGATTTGAGAAACCTTGAAGAAATTCACCCCAATCCACAATAACGATGAGCTACAAAGAGGAAAAATAGAATATGGGGGTGTGCCTATGGTTTTTGGTCTTGAGTGAGATATATAATAACTGAAAAATTCTAAAAAATGAATGAGATATAAAAGAAATAATTTATTTTCTTAAATCTGGGAATGGGCTCTTGGGTTGGCCCAATGACTGAATAAATCACCCAAATCCACCATGATTATGAGTTACTAAGGGGTCCAAATGGATATTTCTGTTTTAATATGTTAGGGGAGGCCATTTTTTAAGTAGAATGGGTGAAAAATGTTTAAAAATAAGGAGTTATAAAAGGAAAAAATTTTGTTTTTTAATCAGGAAATGGGCTCACAGTTTGGCCCAAATCTTGAAGAAACCAGGCCAATAAATATACCCCACAAAATTTTCCACTAGGAGTGTCACAAAATCAATTCCAAGACACCTCATCTATATACCTACCCATTAAAAAATGAAAAGGCCAAATACCAACTAAGACTTCCATGACTAATGATGTAGATGCAGAACACCAGAGACACTAAATCTAATATCAGAAAACATAGCAACCAAGAGAAAACTAAAAACCAAAATAAAATTAGAAAAAAAAGCAATGAATTGATGATATGGGTGTGAAAATGTACCTTATCATAATGTTTTCTACCCCCCAAAAAGCCACGTCAATTCCAAATGCAAAAAACCTCACTGGGCCAAGTTCACCCACCCATAAAGGCCAAATCACCACCAGTTGATCAATCAAAGGAAGGGTTAATCTCACTAACCAAAATTTACCCCACTTACCTAAAATGATCAAACATATTCAAACCACATCCCATTGGGCAGGATCTAATCCCACACTTAAACAAGGATGAAATTGGGTGTTATATAGCTCCAAACAAGACTACCTACCACCATGCCAACACTAAGAACACAACTAAATTATTGATATAGTGAGACCCGAATGGACTACCCACTATAAGATCCAACTTAATTTCCCAAGACAGAACCAAGACACCCACATGGGGAGAAAAAATAGACTCCCCACCATAAGGAATAGACTAACATTAGAATTATTCCCAAATAACCTATACGAGACACATGGTGGGTCCCCCCACTATAAGAACCCGCCATCTTTACAAACAAGAATGGGCCGATAAGAACAATACCCCATAAGATCCAATCACCACTACAAGGGGGGGGGTCGATCAACAAAACTCCAAACTAGCAATGACTATCCATAGTTCACCACTTCCATGTGCATCACCATCCTTTACTAAGGTAGACCAAGAACAAGATCAAAAAGAACCTATAAGGTTATTCATACATGAACAACTACACTGAGGGTTGCACCCACATGGGTTCATGAACTGTGTTTGAAGAAAAAAACCACCACACCCCCTAAAACAAAGGAGGGACTTCTCCACCCACACAGATTACAGCCTTGAGGGATAGGGTCCCAACGTCCCTTTTCACAACACATGGCCACTAGAAATGAAACAACCACAAAAAAACTTCAAACAATCTCCACATCCCACACCAGAGATAGCAGTGAAACATAGAACCCTTACACCCATGATGATTAACTAACTGTGTGAAAAGCATTACTCCATGGCCTATTTCTTGAGCCTTGAGGTTTGAATCATATTTGGAACCACAATTAGAAGCTAATGATCACAACACCCCATGAAAATCACTATCTAAAAAAACACACCTTTACCATAATAAAGACTTGATTGATGCACATGAATAATCTCTTTCACCCTAAAAAAGAAATAGTAGAAGGAAAACACACAGAATACATATTCACTTAGAACAAGGAATTCAAAATACTTAAAATAGAAACACACTTTCACTTAAGCATAATCCCTCAAATGGTTAGGCAACATCCACATCTTCCATCAAAAGAAAAAATGACACAACAAGACACCCCCGAACATGACCCTTTAAAGTGATAGGGTCATTACTAGGAATGAAACCTCGAGCAGAGTTCCAAGTAGAATGAGATTACTGCAAGCAATCACAATAGCCTCGAATGACCCAATTTCTCAATATTGTTTTCCCAACACGAACCATTTCCTTCATGATACAGACGAAAGTCCCAACGGCCCTTTAGGACATCATTATACACTAACAACCCTATTTTTTCATATTCCTTACTAGAATACCCCTTCACTACTTCCAATTGACATTGTAGATATAATAGTGTCAAACTTCACCTTTGATTATTTAAGAAACTATGGAAACTTAAGGAACCAAGGAGTATTTCATCCTTACGAAACCACTATCCTACCACACAAGGATCCACTTAACCAAAAATGAAGAGGGGTAGACTCAACCCTGAAACCCGGGATGAGTGTTCATATATTGATCAACTGGATGGCCCGCCAATGGTGAATGACTCATGGATTCATTTCAATCATCCATTAACTCTTTAAGAGGGAATAGCCTAGACAAAAACAGAATTCAAGGACCCATCCAAGATGTTCCTATAATAAAAATGTACTAAAAACTAGGTTGAACACATGAGGAGAGTAACTGCAAGGTCTTCCTAAGACATTTCTCATAAAGGGCCTCCAATCAACACTTCATTCCAACTTACCAAAAAAAACCCAAAACATATTTCAAACAATATGGTTTCTCAAACTAAATACCCCCACCACAAAATTCCCAAAAAAACATAAGATTCACTAGCCAAACTGGTCATCAAGACATCATATTTTCTATTAAAATTGTATCTTTGAAAATAAATGGGGCGACAGTTGGCGCCAACACCAATGGTACCCCATTGGCCTCAGACATGCATGTTTTTATGCCACACTAGGAACCCTGCTCGTATGCATATTGAAACTCAAAAACCCATTCCCTTAATCCTCCATATTCCGATTTAAATCTATTAATGTGGTCTCTTATGGAAATACCATAGGTTAAAACAAACATTCTTTCCACTTTTCAAAACAAAGACATTCTACCGGCACTTCCATTTTGTCAAACCCGCTAACCCCAAAAATCCAAATTCAAATCTTGTAAGACTTTTTATGAAAACACCAAAAATTAATTAAAACCCACTTTTAAGTCATACATATTACATAAAAATGTCTCAGACTATTTTAAAACATATTCGGTTTTATGAAAAAAATCAATTTCATCAACACCCATTCCCTTTGAAACTCATTTATCCCCATTGAAAACAAGTTGCTAAAAATTCATGAAAAATTTCCAAAGCCTACCAATTACGAAATCAAAATCCATATTCAAACTCCACACATAAATTAAAAAACATTTCTTTCAATTCAAATAACATTTCAACATCTTAGAAAACTGTATTTGATACAAATTTCTAAAATCCACCATAACATAATTTAGACTTTCAATTGATGTGTAAACACACAATTTACTCTTTCAAGACCATTCTGTAATTTCATTTCTACCCTCTCAGAAATAAAAAAAATCCCCTTGACTAGAAACTCATTTCACAATAATTCGCACTTCTTAAATTCATGTCACAATTTTTTATTTATAACCAAGTTTCCAAAATTCCAAATTAAAAATACACAAAAAATGCAAGGGAAAATTAGGGTTGGAAAGTGTCTTGGACATATGGATAGAAGCTATACTCCAATAACTTCACCATTATAGAGAGTGTTCTAGGTAAATGTCTATAGTTCCACATGTCTTACTAGGACTTGTGAGTTCACTGAGACCATTAAACCAACTCACTTTTCATTTCCCCAATCACTAATAAACCATAAGAAAATTGAACTAAAAATAAAACCCAACCTACCCCAGAGATATGAATCCCTTAAAGAGTTGCACAGGTCAGAAAAACTACTCATAATCAAAATTTCATGTCCTAAAAATCCTAGCCCTGGTCTACCAAGACTCTTTCCCAAAATAACATGACCCAAAAAGAGATAACTTTCTCTAATACCATTTTATCACCAACCAGATCTGGTCTCCATCAAAATCGACAGCTGATCCAGTCCATGGAAAGGACCTAGGAGCATTCCCCATTCCCACCAGCTGGAACATGTTCTTTGGTATCATAAAAAAGTGATTGGGAATTATTTACACAAATTTAGAATCATTAAACAACCAAAAACAATAAATAAAACGAATCTAAAAATTTAATACTAATAATCCTTTAATAATATTCAGAACTAAATTTCATTGTTTTAAAATAATCCCAAGAGGTAAAAAACTCAAAATGAGCAACACAAATTACTCAAGGGCCACCACAAAGAAAGTGTCAATATACCCATTACTTCTCCACAACACCGCACCATGAATGGAATCCAACAACCCAAACCAGCAGCACTAAAAGAACTGAATATACCTACAAAAAAGATTACCAAGTCTACATAAACACAAGGGTGTAAGTAGGGTGTGATCCTAAGACCAATATGACTCCACAAAAAATATCTCATGTGATAAACATTATAAGATAAACTTTTTACAAGTTTTCATAAACAATAAAATGTAGTATCAATTTTTTAAAGGATTTAACATTAAAAGGAAATAGTTTTTAAGGGGGATATTTTAAGGTATGAATGTTTTTAAATAAAATGTAAAAGATAATGATTTTTCCATCCAAAAACAATGTATTATGATTGTGAGACTCATATAGTCAATGAGCACTAGTCAGAGGAATTCCCCTACACATTAGTTAGTTGTGGACCCTAGGTACCACGTATCTAGGTGAAAAGTAACCATAATAATTATTTATTATTGTGCACGAGCTACCAGTAGTGAACATACCAATATTCTAGTGGTCCACAACATAATATTAATAGCTTTACTAGTGTTTTCATAAACAAAATTTCTATGTGAAATAGCGAAGATACCACTCTGGATCACTAGCATACTAGTACACATCTGCCCACCTAGATACCCATGTTTCCCTCTGTGTGCACAATCAAGTTTCAAATCTCATAGAATAAAATTTTAACATTAAAAATAAGTTTCCAAAATACATACCCAGCAAAAATCCCATGATTATTTCACATAACACTCAATTCACATTCAAATTCATTTAAACATCATACTCACAAAAAACAGCCCATAAACATGTTTCAAACCCTTCGTACAATTAATAAAACATTTCAACAATTTATCAAATGTTCTCTAAACGTTCGACATCTCCAATAATGATTTTATATTTCAAAAACCCATTTTAATATTATAATCCCACCAAAACAGTACATAAACATCATTTTCACACTTTGTATAACTCAACAAACAATTTAAAATTTTCATATAACACATCCAAGAAGTATAATAATGTTTTTCATAGAAAACCAATTCAAAAACCCTCTTTAAAGGCCAAATGAACAGAAAAACCCTACAAAAACAAATTTGGACACCCAAGCCGCATTTAATAAATCATTTTCACATGTTATAAAATGACAAAAAATGATACCAGAAGAGTTACAGAAGAAAAAAACTTTTTAAAGAAAAAGTGAAACATTAAAATTAACGCTCAACCGATTACATCAAAACAGATTTCAAAATACAAAAAACATACGAGGAACACTCTAAATAAGTAAATCATAAAATATAACTCATAAAATAATGATTACACATGGATTCACATACCTTTTATGTTAAAACCCCCAATTCATTAGGTGAATCATCAACCACACCACTGCTACACCACAAGGGAGTGAAAATGAACATAAATCCACAATATTGGACTATAAAACCCTAAATAAATCCCTAGGTATAAAACCCTAGTTTATAGACATTTATAATTTCAAGGAGGGTAGAAACGAAAAGGAAATGGTAGGAACAATAGAGGAATTCACTTAATTTATAATCTATGAATAAATTGACCCAAATACACCAATAGTTGAATCTCCAAGTAGCCAAAATTGGAAGTTAGGTTCGAATAATGCTTAAGAGGTTAGGTGGGGATATATATGGGTGAAAAAGTTTAAAAAGCGATTTAGTTATGAAATAAAAAATTTCCTTTTCAAATCTAGATGATTTGATAAATCTTGATGAAATTATCTCTAATCCATGATGAATATGACCTCCAAAGAGCTATAATGGAACATGGGAATGAGGTTAGGGGATGTATGATCAAGTGAGAGGTGTAATGACAAAAAAATGATTAAAAATGATGGAGATATAAAATAAAAAAATTATTTCCTTAAATCTGGAAATGGGATCACATGTTAGCCCATTGCTAGAATAAATCACCCAAATCCACCAGGATTATGGGTTCCTAAGGGGTCCAAATGGATATGGTGGTTTGAATAGGCTAAGGGAGGAAGAGTGGGAAGTGTAATGTGTCAATTGTATTGAAAAAAATGACTTATAAAAAAATAAATTCTGTTTTTAAATATGGAAATGGTCTCACAGTTTGGCCCAAATCATCATGAAACCACCCCAATAAACAAACCCCATAAAAGTTTCCTCTAGTAATGTCCCAAATTCAATTCCAACCCACCTCATCTGTATAAATTCCCTTAAAAAATGACAAATCCAAATACCATACATGACTTCCAAGAATAAGGACTTAGATCATGAACACTTGAGACACTAAATCTAATCATGGAATACCCGAAAACCAAGAGAACACTAAGAATAAAAATAAGATTTGAAACAAATCATGGAATTAATGATCTGGAAGAGAAACACTGTTATTAATTTCTCTTTTCCTAAAACATATAACACATTCCCAAAAACTAAAATATAATTTAAATCCTAATTATTTATAGGGTTCTCCTACTTTTCACTTTGAAGGCATAAGATCTAAATAAAAAATAACCACACGATAATTGTCTTAAATATCATAATATATTCATGACTGATTCCTTTACTTTTGATGATGAGGAATCCCTCCCATTCACATCTCAACATTTCTGATCACTTTAGGGAATTTCCTAAACATTCATTTTTATCTAAGAATAATAATGTTTCTTAGAATAACAAATGATTCAACATCATTTCTAAGGAAAATGTTCTCTTTATTGGTTTGGACATGATTTATTTTAATGATTCTGAGAAATAATTACAAAACTCAAAATTTAGATTTGTGTTGGTGAGATAGTTTATTTTTCCTCACTATAAAATTATTTTCATCATGAGAAGAATTTAATTTTTTTGATTTTTCAATTTTTCCATTAAATTAATCAACCCATAACATTGTATTATTAATTTGTTTTTTCATGTAGAACTTATCAGTACTAGAAAACAACATAGACCTTTAAAGTCCATTCAATGAAGTATCTACAATGATAAATGAGTTTTCAGCACGTAAATGATGATATATTTTTTCTTATTTAGGTTCAGTTAAACCACATTCATATTAAAAATATGGATGAAATTTACTTAATGAAAATTAGTAAAAAAAATTGGGATCTCATTTATGGTGACACTAACACCATCAATTGACATCATCCATAAATTTCCCTCAAATATAGAGTTTATGTTCTTAATCCTAATATAGATTAACAATGTTTATATGGTTTTTCTCATAATGAATTCGTTGATGACCCAATTCTTACTATTTTATATGACATATCATGTTGGTCGAGTGTGACATAATCAAGTTTATACATGACCACTATTGTTTATAATAAAATCCATGACTATTGATCGATGTGTCACTCTCCCTATTACCAGTTTTCCCTCTAATTTTATTCTTCCCTTATAACCCAAATTTTCATTTGTCTCCCATGTTTTCATCAATTTCCTTGTATTCAAGAACAAAATATATTAAAATTTTCTTAATAAATTTAATTTATTAGTTAATCCCGGGGAAATTAAATTTTCATATTTACAAATACAACATTTCTCATGAATAATGATTAATAAATACAACTTTTTCCAAGGATATTTATAAATCATTCCATATGTATTAATTATCCAAGATACAATTTAATTTTCAAATTTATTAATAAAAATTGATAATGTATATGGTTTATAATGGATAATATATAACTCATTCTTAAATTTTAGTTTTATATAATGAATATGACTTGTTTGTTCAGATTCTATTGTGAACTATATATTTTGATGAAAAAACACATTTACTATCAATGTAAATATATTAGTAGAATATATTCGACCACCTCCAAGACTTTGATAGAGGAAATATGAAATTTTGTTCATTTATGAAATTCAAGTGCTTCTCATGGACTTATAGAAATATTTTGAAAATTTCTAGGTAGTATTGTTATTTAAAATCATATGTGGTTAAATATTTTTCAAAGATTTAATAATACTAATTAGTTTTTTGGTATCATTTTATTATTACTATCCATATCTACTTATTGAAACATCATGTTATTACAATGGAGATAAATAATTCATGAGTTCAATTACTTCGACTGGATGGAACTCCTATGATATGCACCATGAATTATAGTTCATTAATTTATATCAAGATCTATTCATACCATATTTATAACAATATATACAATATCTTTCACTGATATTACCTCATTTGTATAGATACATTTATATAAACACTATAAATTATTTTATATCTCGAATAATTTCTATGTAATTTATTATACATTCACATACATTAATATAAATTTTATCAACCATAATAAACATTCATTAATAAACAAAAAAATGATAAGTATAAGTAACAGATTAGGTAGATATAAAGCATAACAAATAACCTGACAATTATAATCTAAAAAACCCTCAATACATAGACATTTTAAAAATCTTAAATATTGTATGAATACAGTACATAACTAATAGATATATATCCTTATACATAAGTTTATGTTAATTCAAATAACATTTTTAATACCAAAAAGAATACTATCATACAAATATTTTTTTCATTCTTAAACTCCATATACTTTGTATCCAAATTATTCCTAAAAAATATTAAAAATTTTAAATTAAATAAAACTACAATATATAAATCCCAATATCTATTGAAATGCACAAATTTTTTATATTAATTATTCATTATAGTTAATATTTTCTAGGATTCAATTTTCTGTTTTTCATTATTAGAATTTTTAATATCCCTAATTAAACTATAAATAGGATATTTTATTTGGATTATATTTTTCATTTATATAAATGAATATGTTTTATGTGATATATTAAAATCAATGAACACATTAATTATTCTCTCAATTTTTATTAAAATTTAAATTCCCTTTTAACCGGCAATTGATTTTTCCACACATTTACGCATAAAAAATATTATTTTACTAGGGTGCATCTGTTTCAATTTTATATTACAATGAAAAATGGGAAAACATAATTTTTTTGATATATTATTTATGGTCAATTGTAAATATAACTTTATATGAAAATTTAATTTTAAGTATAGATTTGATGAATGTGGAAATCTAGTTGGGAAACAGATATTTTTGGAAACCAATTTATTCTTTTTGAATGCGATGAAACTATTGATATATATTGGTTTTATGTATTTTCGTGTTTCAAATTTATTTGGACATGAATTATGTATGTAAGATTTGAAAAAATAATTGCATTTGGTAGAACTACCTTGATTTTTATTTTAAAAATTCATTGAATAAATCTTGCACTGTATTCATTATTTTACTAAAATTTTCACTTGGCGGAATGTTTTTAATGAATTTTCTAATGTTTCATACTGATATAATCTTAGAATTGGGGGTATTTATTACAAACCCACACATTAAATGTTTTGGTAGAAAATGATTTTTATTTCAATTTTTTTATATTTAATATGAATATTTAGCTGCTGAGCTCTGGTAGTTAAAATATTCTTTAATAGCCATTATGCACTTGGTATCTAGATTTTCATATGTTTTGGGGATATTCAAGTGTTTGTTTGCATTTTTATGTTATATATTCGTTTTAGTAGGGGTACATGTTCTATTTTTGTTGAAACCAAAGGATACAACCATAGATGGAATTTTTGGAAACAGACCAATCGCCATGGTTTTCACTATGGTAGTAAACCTAGGGCCATTATTGGAAACCTTAGACATAGGTGTAAAACCATAATTTTAAAAGGTGTTTATATCCCAATATGCATGGTTTCCATCTATGTCTATATAATACAGAATAATCATCTATATCTATTATTGAAAACTTTGGCTATACATTTACATCCATGGTTTCCAACCATTGATATCTGGCTATATCCATGATTTCCAACCATGTCTATATAATACAACTGAATTAACTATAACTATAGTTGGAATAACTGGAAATTCCATTTTTATATTTTCAAAATGATAATTTATGGTTGACATG
Source organism: Viscum album (assembly GCA_963277665.1). Taxonomy (NCBI): domain Eukaryota; kingdom Viridiplantae; phylum Streptophyta; class Magnoliopsida; order Santalales; family Viscaceae; genus Viscum; species Viscum album. Next base: position 173,828,692 of record OY728165.1, read on the forward strand.
TAACTAGAACATCATTAGGGATACATATCATAACATCCAAATTTGAAATAAAAAAATAATTAAAACACATCATTGTCACAAAACCCGATGAGACATTTAACAACGTTGGAACTATGGCTATTACCTATAGCAACAATTATGAACCATGGGTACAATATGAATTTCTAGTAGTGTTCCTTTTTTTAATTTTTTTAAATAAATAATTTCTAAAGAGGATAATTTTATTCTATGTTTTTAGAAAACATGGTTTTGGAAGAAAACATATTTTTGACGGAATATAAAAATAAAGACAGAGTTTTTAAAAAACAATTTCTGAGTAATTTTAGTTACCTATGTGTGAAAAAATAGCACCATTACAAGAATATATCATGAATAAATATAAGAGAATAGATTTCAAAATAATCCTTCAGAGTTATATTATTGGATTGTTCCATTGGAAGAATAATCATAAATAACCCTGCTAAATTATGAGATTGTAACATAAAACACTTAAGAATTTGGTAATTTTGGAAACTTAAAACCCATTAAGGTATTAAATTAAATGAAAATAAAAATATGATGAGGAAAAATGAATTCATGATATTTTCTATAAAATGTTATGTATATACACCATATGGAATAATATAGGTGTATAACATAACACATGTCCCAAATAGTAAAAAAATAAGACACAAATATCTTACTACTTGAGTAACTTTTGAAATAAAATTGAGACTACAATACCCTTACCTATTTATTAACTTTTAAATGATAACCCCCATGAATGTCTGATCCTCAAATGAATATGTAAACTCTAAAAATTTTATGAATAAGTTTCAAAAAATACATTCATGGGAATTATATATACTATATAAAAGAAATAAGTGGTTAATATCTCATGTGCAAAATCGTATTAAAATGTGATATGGAATTACTTATCGATTTGTTAACCATTGAACCATAAAAGACACGAAATATTGATCCTATGATGGATATGTAAAACCTAATGGTTTTCAATTTAATCAACATAATATAGATTAATTATAAGTATATACACCACATAAAATAAATAGATGTTGAATATGGAATGTGTCTCATGGAAGTATAATGTGACATGCATTCCATTACCTTATGAGTTGAATTCCATTTTACTCATTCAATCTTATTTTCCTTTAGGTATCCTCCTTATTTTTGCACTGAATCCTTAATTGGTTGGAATTCAACCCAGAATAAGTCTTTTAGGGTGAGGGGAGGGAAGTTGGGAAGTAATTTGGGTAGTTATTGGCTGAACCAAAGAGGTATGAAGGTGTGAGTAAGAAATGACAAGAGGGGGCCTTTTATAAGAGGGGTGAGGGGGAAACATGTATGTTTTGGAATGTGATAATTAAAACCACGTTTATCATATGTCATGTGGCTCCCAATTATTCTTTTATCAAACCTAAGAGGTTTAATGGTTTAATGATGGGTAGCCAATGGTTTGTACACAAGTGAATAGGTTAATTTTAGCCTTAAACTTTTAGTTTAACCCCCAAGTATGTAATGTCCAGACCTTCAATCCACTTCAACCGTGTCCCAAGCCTATGGGTCACATGTCCTCAAGTGATCCTCCCCATATTCTAAAGGATACCAACTGTCAGTGAGGGTGTAATGGTGATATTATGGGGATAGTATACCCTCTTATCTGAGTGCCACAACCGATACAACAATAAATATACAAAAATAGAATCATATATCACTACTACAAAAATGTGAAAGGGAAGCGCAACCCTTTAATAGTGCTAAAAACGTGCTGATAAAGGGGCCCCTTTATAAGCGCTAAAAAAGTGCTGATAAAGTGGTACTTTTAACAGTGCTAAAAAAAGCACTGTTAACAGTGACCCTTTATCAGTGCTTTTTTTAGCGCTGTTAAAGGGAACCATTTTATCATTAATTTTTTTAGAAGTGCTGATAAAGGGGGTCTTTATGAGCCCTTTTCCCTAGCGCTGATAAATTTTATGTTTCTAAAAAAATCATGAAAAAAAATATTGTTATATAAGTATATTTATTTTTATATAAATATAATATATATTTTTTAAATATGTTTTAGAGAAGTATAAATAGATTATTAAATTAAATATATATAAAATTTAGTGAAAATGGATTTAAGATATTATTAATTAATAATTTTCTAATTATCATCGATTAATAATGATTTAATAACAATTTGATGACACAAAAAATCCAATAAATCAATAAAATATCTGTAATAAGTTAAAAATGTAACTCAAACTACAAACGAACATAACTTTTGATCTGAGTATCTGTTTGAGCTCGGCAGCAAATCAAATTGAAACCTATGATGTGATCTACGCGATAGTGATCCAAGGGAATCTTCTATCACATTTTTCAAGGCCAAAAGGCCCAGAGGGCCTCCAAAACTGAGTTTTTAGTCTGGATACCCCGATTGGTTGACATTAAAACAAGTATAACTTCTGATCCGGATATCTGTTAGGCCTGTACCACATATCATATCATAGACTGTTTCATTTTCTTCCATCTGACTAGTTGTAGAGTTGAAACATGATTTTGCATTATAATTTATGGTTGTTTTAACATTCTATGGCTTTTAAAATACACATATATATGTATTTATTTGTAAATATATATGTATCTGTGTGTTTGTGTGTCTGTGTGTGTTTGTGTTGTATATATGTATGTATATATCTATTTATTTATTTATAAACACAAATAAAAAAAATATTTTATAAATTAATTTAAAACTATTCTTATAAATATATATTAATATACAAATAAATATACGGATAAAAAATTATAACTATATATATATATATATTAATATATGAATGAATATATATATACTCATATATGAATAAATATATATGTACTAATATAACTAAATATATGTATATTAATATGAATCTATATTAAAATAAGAATAAATCTAAATATATATATATATAAATATTAATATATATTAACATACGAATAAATATATAAATATATATATTAATATATTAATAAATATATAGGTATTAATATAACTAAATATATTTATATTAATATGAATCTATATTAATATATGAATAAATATAACTATATATATATAAATAAATAGATATATCATTAAATATAGAAAAACCGAAATGGGTTAGTGGTAAAGGTGTAGGCGTGCAAGGGGGAGGTCGCGGGTTCGAGTGTAGGTGGAAGCAAGGAGGTTCAAGCGTGTGGGGGATGCGTAGGAAGGGCACCATGCGGGAGAGTGTGAGGGGGGAGGGGGTCGCCTAATGCTGATAAAGGGGGGAGCACTGTAAAAAGCTTCCCCCCTGCATTATATAAATTTTTTTTTTAATTTTTTTTTTTGACTTTTATCTGTACTTTGTAAAAGTTCTAATAAAAGACCCTTTTATTAGTGCTAAAAAAAAGCACTGATAAAGGGATCATTTATCAGAGCTTTTTTAGAACTGATAAAAGGAGCCTTTATCAGTGCTTTTGTGAGCGCTGATAAAAGGGGCCCTACTTTATCTTTGCCTCGATTAACAATGCTTTTTTATGCGCTTTTAATGTAATTTTCTAGCGCCAATAAATTCCATATTTATAGTAGTGTATAAACATACATATCATTAATATAATATATAACCATAAATAGACAACTTAGAAGCTCAATAATAATTCCAAAATCGTCTATGGAAGTGTCATGAACATGGATGCATGGCACACAGATAAGAAAAATGGGAAAAGGGATAGGTATATACCATCTTTCTATACAATAAATAAAAAAACAAAAAGGAAAAAAAGTATTCTCCACTGGACTCTTGAGCATATTCTTAGTTATTTGATCCAAATCTACCCCTAAAGGTAACAATATCAAAGACTAGTTGATGGTAACTTTACATTTTCCTTACTTATTGAAAAATAATCTTCTCTTGTTCCAAATGTATCCTGAGTAGGGTGTGAGATAAAATCCTAGTAGGCCACCACCAACCGTGTCACAAAGTAATCCAAGATGTGCTTGTAAATAAACAGTGTGTGTGAATTAATAATTAATTAATAATGAAAAATAAATAAATAACCATCCAACTGGGTTCTTAAAGGACACTAGGAAGCTCCACCAACATCGGCCCATGGCCTTTGAAGAATGTATGATCTGTCACATTATATATATTAATAAAATATATAGTACAGTTTTATAAATTTTATCCACCTATATGAAGCAAGTATGTACAGATATAAGTGGACATATACCTGGAATCCTAGGTGTTGTATGAATCGGGGTGTAACTTTGTCATCCATAACCAGTCTAATCATGCCTATTAACTGAATCCATATGGTATATTCCATCCATCTTGTAGTGAGTGGGAGACATCATTTTCATCAATGAAGATGGTAAGTGTGACATTATGTCCACAGTCGAACAAGGGATGTGGCACATCATGCCCATCATCCAACTAGTGTCATTGGTGTGAGACCTCATGCTCAACACCCAATGTAAGGGTCCGGGATACTATCATACTCAATAGAATTTTTAACATCGTTTGAAAGAAACTATAAATGTGTATTCATAATTATAATTGGCATGATGAATTACCTCTAATGAATAAATTTGACCCAGACCATATATATAAATATGGAATAACAGTTCAATTATAGGATAGACCTTATGATTCATTCAAAGTAATTAATTGATCATAAAAAATGGTTTGGTTTTCCACCCTTATAAACAATTACCTTAAATCCATTTAATTTAATTATGGAAGGGTAAAACAACATGTAAAACCATTATATTAAATAAACACCCATCAATTCACTATAATTGAGGAATTTCATTTAAAAGATTATGTGAAATCTTAGGAGGTGTTATTGGATATTTGGAAACTAGAAAATATGAGAGATTCCATTATTATATTGAGACAAGCACTGGAAGGTTCCTTGGTCTCATTTACGATTTTTATAATATAGGGAAAACTAAATTACAACCCAATATAAACACTAAAGAGGAATCCCATGAATTTAACCATTTAAATAAAAAGGAAAATTCCAGTCGGTACACCGAAGTGGTGTCCATAGCTGAGATCGACATCCCCTAACCATCAAGAGATAAATAGATTATATCAATGTATATTGATCAATGGGATATTAAGAACTCAATAAAAAAGGGATTCATAGAAAAATCGAGGAGACAACATAATGATAAAGTTTCTAAATATAAAAATCATGGGGAACATGATGAGACAACCAACCTCAAGGACAAAGATGACTCCTTGCTAGATATCAGTCTCAAATTCAAAGTAGGTTGGATGAAATTGGAGAAACATTCCGACACCATAAAAATATGAAAAAATAGATTGTACCAAAATTTCACAATGGATCTAGAGATAAACATAGATCAAAGTTAATAGCAATCAAGACCTCACCTTAAGGAATCCAATGCCTTCAATAGATCATGAATTAGTCATTGGATTTGAGTGTTATCAAAATGCCTAGATTGAGGGAGGGGGAGATCATTGTAGGAAGAAACACAAACATCTGTTGGAAATGAGTGGAGAAGAAAGAAAGATAATGTTTAATAATTAAATATGGGATAATGGAAATTTAACCCTACAAAATAAGGGTGGACAATTTGGAAGCATGGTTGGCCAAACCATGTGGGAAAACCATGCACCACTCACTTCTATAAAAAGGCACCTTATATGGTTAGGTGCACAAGTTATCTAACCATGCACAAACCAAGAAAAAACACTCTTCCCAAGATGTTTATAACACGACATGGTCATGTTACTTGGGTCACATGGTTTTATACAAAGCATGAAGCCTTCAAATTCCCATTGTCTCCTACCACATGATTTTGGGAAACTATGCATGGTAGGTGTAAAGGTTTCTCCTAACCTTGCAACCAAATCTTTTATTCCCATTCAATATATTTAGGCTCTAATTAAGCCCTATATGAAACCAGTACCCCCATGAATTGATTACGCATAATTATTAAGTCCATTTAAAAAATTTAAATTGGGAAAAAACAAGTCGTACCTTCATGAAAAGATGGGTCATTACAACCTACCGTACTTAAAGAAACTCATCCCTAAGTTGGACTTCTAAGCGTAAAGAGGTGTCATCAACGAGGAGTTACATCCACTAATCTCGTATATATGTTTCCCATTCCTTGGTCTCTTCCTTTACTTGGCTAAGCTACTATAGCACCCATACCAAAGTGACTGACCTAATTAGAGTCTATTCATTCTACGATCCACAATACTAAAGGGATACTCTTCGAAATAAGTATAAACATCCAATCCAACCCCCTAACTATGAATGACATGTGATGATTATGGATGATATTTTTTAAGAATAGATACATGAAATACATTAGAAATAGACTGGTATCTCTGAGGAAGTGATATCTTGTAAGAATCTAGTCCGATTTTCTTCATAACATTGAAGGGTCCAACGAACATAGATGAGATTTGATACTACTTAAAAATAAATCTATGATCTATCCTGGTAGATAATATCAAGAAAAACTAATCCTTGATATAAAAATCAAGACTTCATCAGCATTTTATGGTGTATGACTACTCTTAGGATTGAGTTGTCATCATGAACATTCAGATCAATTGGTCCTACTCTATAGACTCCTGCATGAGACGTGGTCTAACCATAACTACCTCCCTGACCTCTGGCCAGTGCATAGATTAGAAGCAAGTAATACTATCTAATTCATCATATAGAGACATTCTGATGGTTTCTTGAAATTTTTCATTATGATCATACTCCACAAGAGCTATTTTCTTATCCGATGAACCACCAATGTCAAAGTCACATACATAGTGAAAGTCCTCGAGCACCTGAATCTTACAATCCATTTTTTTCATTGGTTTGTGGATGTTAAGAATTAATCAAAATCACTTGTGTTCCCAAGGCCTTCTGAAACCCCAGCCAGAACTGTGACATAAAGAGAGTGTCTATTTTGGAAAAATAGTACAAAGAGATTCATAAAGACATACAAAATCCATGAAATACAATATCCCTTTCCCATATACTGATAAGGTCTCTAAATTAGCAAATAAATTTTGGACATTTTTCAAATAATAAAAAAAATCCCACACCATATCATATCCATGAGGCGATTTGGGTAGAACAACCATGAAATTTGTTGATACATCATCCCATTTAAACTCAGGAATGGAAAATGGATATAAACTCCCTTTCATTTGATGATGTTTCACCTTCACTTACTGAAAACTGGAACAACGAGTGATGAATAAAAAAATCACGCATTTCAAACTATGCCAGCAATACTGGCACCGTAGATCCCAATTCATCTTGTTGACATCGAGGGGAACCTCCTATAATGAGGCATGAAATTTTACAATTAACTCCTCTCTAATGTCTACTGGGACACATAAAGGCAATAAAATAGTAAATTGTTAAACCATACAAGGTCTAACATAAAGATATATCATCATTGGAAACACCCTCACTTCAAAAAAGGCCATTAGGTATATATAATTACCTCATAAGTTCTCATTCCAGAAGAGTAAAGGTCACTACTAAGGCTGGGAGGATAGTCTAACCATTTCCCTGCTAAACCATAACATGTATCTATGACAATTATTCCATAAGCTACTATTAATCACTGAAATCTTGATCTTTTGGAGTCTGAGTATTCTGGATCAAATCATCGGCTACTATTGTGCTTTTACCAGGTGAATCGGAAAACTCAAAATCAAAATAATATAGAAAGTCAACCCACCAGCCATGCCTCAGATTGAGATCTCATTGTGTAATGATGTACTTGATAATTTTTTTATTAGTGAACCAAAATAAATTTATTCATATAGATAGTGTTTACAATAGTATAGAGTATTCATAAAATTGGTTAATTCAAGGTTTTGTATTGGGTGATTCCACCCATAGGGCCTCAACTAATGGGAACTATACAAGATGACTCACTCAAACTGTACCAAGAAAACTCCAAGATTGATACTTGATGAATCACCATATATAATATATCACCAAAATAGCATGGGTGGGATCTGTATCAATGCTGGAATTAAATGGTCCTTCAAATCTAGAAAGGATTCTTTTCATTCTTTTGACCATATGAATTTCACACCCTTCTTTGTCAAGCCTGTAAGTGGAACTACATGGAATGAGAAATCCTATATGAAAAATCTATACTCTCTATCGAGTCTGAAGAAAATATGGATGTCAAATATGTTATTGGGATGTTCCTAGGAAATTTCAGCTCTCACTTTCTCTAGGTATACTATGAATTCTAAATTTGAAATAATATGACCCAAGAAGTGGATTTTTTTCGATCCAAAAGTGGAATGTACTAATCTTATCTTAGAGCTGATTCTCTCTCAATGTATTAAAAATGATCTCAATAATATTGTAATGGTCTTGTCTAGAGCATAAATTCACTAAGATGTTATCAATAAACACTCCCATAAGTGAATCCAGATGTGGGTGGAAACCCAATTAATAAGGTCCATAAAAATTTGTGGTGTGTTCATGAGACTTAAAAATATAACAAGGTACTTTTATAGACCATTAATGATCCTAAAAGACGTGTGACGTATGTATGATGACATCACATGTAATTTATGATAGCCCAAAAATTGATCTATCTTTGAAAACACCCTATCTCTTTGGAGCTGATCAAATAGGTTGTAATTTTGGGAAGTGGATAATGGTTCTTTATAGTAAGATAGTTAAATTGACGATAATGAACAAAAATCGTGAGGGTACCATCTAACTTATTGAAAAAAAGGACTGGTGAACCCCAAGGACAATTAGTGGGGTGTAGGATGCCTTTAGCCTCCAGATCCTTCAACTCTTTCTGAAGTTCTAGAAGCTCCATAAGTGCCATCTATAAAGAGGAATGGTCATTGGTGCTACTCATTATACTAACTCACTGGTAAACTCTACCTATCACATTGGAAGTAGACCATATAAGTATTTAGAAAAAATATTCCAAAAATGATCCACTATAGGAGGAAAAATAATGGTTTGTAACCCCTAATCATCTAATAAATAACTGGAGATTTGTGCTGCAACACTACCCAACATCTACTGATCGGGCCCCGCTCAAGATAAAAGAACATATCATTATCATTTATATACGTGTCTACCACCCTTGGATGATGCAAACATCACCCTTTGATGATATCATTCTATGTGTTCTCAACAAGGACATAAACTGTCCATCCTGAAGATTACATAAAAACTTGTCATACCAAGGAAAAAAGGTTCCACAACAAGAAGTATCCACCTATCTCGAGGTGTCAATCCTTACAAAAGTGAACTACCACTTATTGGACACCTAACAAGGTATCGAGTATCATAACTCCATAGAAGTGTTCGATCTCAAGGCCCAAACACTCCATAATAGTATCAAATATAAATGATTGAGATGTTCCCATGTCAAATAAAGAAGAAACTAAAGTGACAGGTACTATAATATTACCTTGAATAGAAGAAGGCCAGACAATCTTCTCGCTTTCATAGATTGTAATTCTTTTAACTAGCCTGTACTGTGGTCCTAAGTCAATCCCTAGTTGTCATATTTTTAAAGACCCAAGCATCACATACATGGAAATTGCAAAAATTTTATGAAATACTTAATACATTACACCCAGATATGCTCAATGACTGTATTAGTTTAGTGCCTCTGTAAACTCAAAACACAATCTTTTAAGGTGGTGAAATATCTTCAACATCTCCCATAAAGATCTTCCCCTTTATTTTTCATTCCTAAAAACTTCCTTTATATCAATAGGAATAGTGAAACATGTAAAAACGGTGAGATCAAATGATTAGTAAGGGTAAAAAATGAAAATATCAAATAAAACATAAACATAAGAATGTAAAAACATGAATATAACTTCTAAAAATCATACCACATATAAAAAATATCATAATCTAGAGTCATTAAATAAATAATGGTAGTTCACAAGGAATAAGTAATAAAGGAACATGATCCCTGATAAAATTGAATTGTAATAAAACATGGAACTTTACCAAACACATAAGCAAAGAAAATCATTTCTATATTATCAAAGGCTCATTACCAAGACCATCATAGTGGACAAAGTCCATTACTAAATTGAGTTCACTCCTCATTCCAACCCTATATTACTGAACCATATTTTATTTCCATTATATTCCTATATATCTAATTAGATATAAATATTTACCCAATGCATTAAAGGGAGATATAGGTCCCAACCATATCATAATAAAATCATTCATACATGTACTGAAAAAACAAAAGTCTTATAATAACACAAGGAATAAAATGGGGTTCTTTAAACTTCATTCTACCATAACATAATCCATGTAAAAATATGGATTTCATAAATTTCCATCATAAAAACAACAAAACTATAAAAACAATAGGGAATATATACATAAAAAATTACCCTATTAAATAATTTTAACATAGGTGGAAAATAATTATGATAGAACACTTAGAATTAATTTTTGAGGAAAATATACTTTCTTTTTCTATTTTTTTATTTTCTCAAAATGATCCAAATTTTTTAAAATATAATAAATTATAGAAAAATTAATTTGAAAAATTATAAAATAATATTCATGGAAATAAGGAATTATGGAAACATAAATTTCCATTCAATCCGTATAAGTAAAAATAAAACATTATTCTCGTACCATTATCATAAAGTCAAAAGGTACCACATATCGAAAAAGATAAAAGTTTACTTTCATACCATTTAAAAAAATCATAACAAATAAACAAAATTTTCATTAAAAACGAATAATAATAGAAAGAATATTTTGGAATACATAACAAGGAAACATGGACCTAAATGATAAATATATCCCAGTAAATACTTATATATAAACAATCTCAGATAGAAAGTAGATTGAAAAACTATTCCATACCTAATGTCAGATATCCTTTGTATGTATCTAAATCTCTTATATAATTATTTAATTGAATTAATTGACTTCTTAATGAATCATAGTAATTTTTATCATATCATATATGATCATATTTTCATCCTTTTGGTAGTAACATTTCGTTATTACTTGATATTATTGTATTAACTGCTTCATTTTCTTAAGCATGTTTTGTTGAATATGATTTGGTTCTCCATCGTAGGTTAGAATTATATCATTAAAAATTATTTTAACATAATATATAACATATTTATTCCTTTTTTACATTTATAAATTCATGTTTTAGTTGATATAATATATAATGAATCGTATCGCATCAAAGAAATGGTAAGCTGTAAGTATGCACTGGTGATGATATCATTATGATAATTCTAAAATGTTACGTAAGTGTATTCTCTATATGTTGGTACATAATCAATAACATATTTTAATAATCATATGTAGTTATTATTTCAATCCTTATATCAATCAAAGAATTATAGTTGTGAAAAATTGATTACACCATGGCATGGAGATTGTAAGTTGTACATACACACGTGTGGTGATTTATTTCATAGGATGTATAGAAGGTGGAATATTTCTATTCAAAAAACAAAATAACATCTCATCACATATTTGATACTTTATTTAATACTTTATAATATAAACTACTAATTACTAGGATGTATAAGAAGAAATAATTTGAAAGAATCGGTAGAGGAGATTACCTATTCTTCAACGTGCTCCCTCTAAATATCATCTTAAAGCAGTAGAGTTGGTCTTTAGAGAAGACCATCACCTATAAAATGGGAATAAGGAAGATTATAAGTGAAACAGTTAGGGTATGGATGAGTTTTAATTCTCAATGTGCAGTGAAGAGGTGAGGTAGGGGGTTCCCTTTTATAATTAAGGTGAGGGGCACTTTTGGGATCTCTAAAATTTTAATTTATAATAAGATCGAAACCCATAAAAAACCAAAGAAATGTTATATTTTTTAATATTAGATGATATAAGGTTGTACTATCATCAAAAAAAAATTGAATAGTTTTCGTTACCATTTAAGCCATATCAATTTAATTTAAAACTTAGTTATTCTATTTCATTTTAACAAGTGTAACAAATATTTCAATATTAAAAGGGTAAAATATTTTTTCATTTGATGTAAATTATATCATAAATAAATAATTTATAACATTTTTTACAACATTATAATTATTCTATATTTTTAAAAATGCTTTATAATTTTATAATAATTTAATAAAACATTTTTTTGACCAAATATCAATAGTGTCAATTTTAACACTATTTATTTCATGGATTTTTAAAAATACCAAGACAATATGTCATCATTGAACCAAATATTTTATTATATTTATAAGAGGTCAAATTAATATATATTATTTATTTTAAAAATTAATTATCTAAATTATATTTATATTAATATTTTTAATAACATTAATTTGATATTTCCATTAATAAAATTATCTCCACATCAGTTTTGTGTAATTATTTAATAACATTATATATATAATAATAATTAAAAATAAAATTCTATGAAGAATATAATTATCTATATTACAACATAATACTTATAGTTGAATATATCTTCTGGGAAATCATACATTAAAAATGTTATATTTGTTAAAACATGAATGTGACAAGTTTAACATTACTTTAAATAAAATATTATAAGTGTCATAATCTATTGCATATGGCTCTAAATGGTCAATAAATCTACCATTTGATGATTATGGTAGAAATATACTCTAAAAATATTATTTTTCAACTATTTTGGTCCATTTAGGTTTATTATAGTTTAAAAAGAAATTATTTTATTGAATTTTCCTCAATTAAATAATTTCTTCATTAGCAATATATAAACTTTTAAGACAATTATTAATTTATTAATAATTACAAATAAATTACCATGATAAATAAAAATATTTTAGCTTTAAAATGAGTATTTATAGTCAAATTTATCTTCTTTATATCCTTATATTAAAAATAATTTCATTATTAAAATTTGAGTAAGACATATTTAATATTTCATTAAATATAATTTATTAAATGTTTTAATCTCATCCAAGTTGCTTCCAAAGGGAATAATTTAGTCTCAAGGATAGTTTAGGTCGAAAATAAATCAGTAAATAATATTAGGACAATTTTTAATGTTATTTTATAATATTATATTTACCCTTAATTATGTGATTTACCTTATTACCATATTAATAAAATTTATGGAAGTTACTATTCATAATACCAAAAAATAAAATAATGAAATTATTATAATTTGGACCTAATTATTCCAAATTTATAATAATTGTTTAATAAGTAAAAATATTGATGTTTTAGTAATTATTTTAAAATTAATCATTTTTTCATAATGGTAAACTAGTTTAAAAAGTTCAAACATTGCAAAAGATTGAAACGTTTAGCCCTCAAAATTCATGGTAAAATCAATGCCAATGAAAAAAATTATATGAAATGTTACAAATATATTTTATTTATTCATTAAAAAAACTAAATAATATAATTTATCTATATAAATTATTTTGATGAATAATTTTGTGTTTAATTAAAATGTTGTATATTTTTACTATTCATCAGAACTAAAAACATAACAAAAAAATAACAAAAATTCATCCAAAGTACATTTTTATATCTCGATTCCAAAAAAGAAGTTTATTTTTTATAATATAATATAATAATATTTGAAAAACTAGATTAAAAATTGGTGCACAATCAAAAGGCTTGAAAACTACATATTTTGAAAAATAATAATTTTTTCGAAAAAATTGAATTTTAGAAATACCGTCTATAAAATATATAGGATGAATTTTGAACATTATATTGAATATATTACATGTATATTACATTAATAAAATAAATCAAGAGTTATTTTATTTTTATTTAAAAACTCACTTATTTTCATTTAAATAGTTTTTTCATAATAAAGTTAATACTGTTCATACCCTCCATTATAATGACTAGGTTATAATGTAACATAACAATATTTAGTTATTCATTTAAACATAGTCTTGTGTGAAATTAATTATATCAAAATAAATTGAATTGTGTGTAGCATAATCCAAGCATTATGTTGCGTATTCTAAAATCCAAGACTGTGTAGCTTGTAGTGTAAGATAATATCGGTGTAGCATAAAACATAAGACATCAAAATAAATAAAAATAAAATATTTCATAAAAAATCTCAGGCTGTTACATTCTACCCCTATTAAAATTTATTTCTCCCTTGAAATTAATCTGGTTATAAAATTATTAATAATTGGATGTTTCTTTCATAGAAACCCAAATTATAAAAATGGAGAATAGAACTTCCTTTTAAAAATGACTAGTTAGAAAATAACTATTTCCCAAAGTAAATAATGACTATGACTCTATATATATAAATATAGGTAAAGATTTGGGGATAGAGGGAATTCTTAAAATATTATAGATAGTGGTAAATATCATTATTCACTTGAAAGTTGGTGATCTAGATAAAGTTAACAATCACAAAATCATAAAATAACGAATTGGGAAAGATTAAATTGATATCATAAAAAAATGATAATAATATGACATCCAATTTCTGAATATTGGATAATTTTCATGAGAACACAAACTTACATGATTTTAGAAAAATATCACCAGTGGCCATGCCTTGAAAACTTTTCACTTCATTTCTTATTCAATGAAATGAAGTTGAATTTTTCATTCCTTAAGCGTTAGAAAATCGTGAGATCTATAAATTGAATAATAAGTTATTCTATCTATCATTATCATAAAAAAAAGTTAAGAACAAGTTATAAAATATGCATAAATTCATATATATTGAGATAATACTTTAATCTAACAATCTTCATTCAAATTTTAAATTATAATATCCATAAATAGATAACCATAGAATCCTTCTAAAAGCTGAAAATAAAATTCTATAGAAATATGTGAAAAAAATTGGTTTAACATTTTTCTCCAAAATCTCATAAGGTAGTTCATTTTTGTCAAATTCCAAACATGTTAATACCATAATCATGTATTCTCTTGAAACATGGTAATAACCTGAATTCCCATAAATAATTTTGGAAGAAATGCATGTTTCCTTATTTCATAGGTCAGTGGATGAATTCCGTAAATCTAAGAAGTTTTGAACTTCATCCATGATAACATAGACCACTTTATCAACTAATCAATAATTTGATCCAGGGTAATTGGTACCATCTAATTCACTTATTCATATCCAACATTTCTCTTATCCAAAATTCATTATCTTAAAATTAGGAACACATTAAGGGTTATATTTATATTAATCTTGTGTTTATTATGAATATCACCATGTCATTAAATAAAATTTCTTGTCCATTATAAATATTCAAAATATTCTTGAAAATACTTTGTAAAAAACATAAATGGAATGATCTATATATAATTAACCAATCATAATTCATGGATAAAATTATATAATAATACAAACCATACACTTTAATGGTAGGAATAGAATAGGTCCTTCATTGGTTTATATGTACATTCTTATGTTTGGGCATTGTGTTGGGTAGTGCCTGTGTTTTATAAAGATGATACATTAAACTCCATATCAATTTCCCCCTCTATGATCGTATTTCCTGTAAGAAAACATCTTATAATAAATTTGATGTATTCCTCAGGGTTATTCATCCCTTATTCTAGACATGTAGGAAACCAGATCTTCCTTCCTCCATGCTTCTTAAAATTTGAACATTTATAAAAGTTCATTTTCCTCTTATGTGTTGTGTTAAAAATGTTACCAAATTTCACATTATTATTCATATATCACGATAGTTGATTTAGAATAATCATAATATATTTCTCACCACTCACTATTTTATTTCCTTTCTCATAATCAATAAATTGTTAATCAATCTCAATGTTAACCCAACTCCTTCTAGTTTCCTCCATTAACTAAAATGAGAATGCATGTGGTGAGAAATAAATATCATAGTAGAAAATCACAGAATAAAAGGAAAGATATTTCAATCTATAAAATCATTGGTTATCCATAATGATGACCAAAATTATAATATTAAGACATATAATTAGACTTATCCTTAAGACATCCCATGACATATCCATAGAAATATATATAGGGGTATCACTAAAGTTTTTTCATCCTAGTTTCCAAAGGTTAACTAAAACATTGCTCTGATACCAACTATAATTTCCCAAGCTTTATATACATAGAAATTAAATCACTTTTCAGGAATACTTAATACATTAAAAAAATAGGTGGCTGAATACTATATTAGTTTATTTACTTTGTAAACTGTGAACACAATCATCTAATTTGGTGAAATACCGCCAATATCTCCCATAAATATCTTCCCCTTTATTACTACCTAAAACCCTTGTTTATATTATAAGGAGAAGAAAAAAAATATAAAAGATGTGATCTGAAATGATTAGTAAGGATAAAAATAGGAAAAATCAGATAAAAACACACATAAGAATGTAAAAACATGAACACAAATTTTGAAAATTATACCATGTATAAAAATATCAAAATATTGAGTAATAAAATAATTCTTGGTATTTCATAAGGAATAAATCATAATGGAATGAAAACCATGATAAAATATAATTGGCATAAAACATGGATTTTTGGAAAACACATAAGCATAGAAAATCATTTCCACATTAGCCAAATTTGATTACTAAAATGATTATAATGGATAAATTCAATTACTAAAATGAGTTCACTCCTCATTACATCCTTGTATTACTAACTAGATTTACAATCCATTCTAATATTTTCTATCTAATGAGATATAAATATTTACCCAAGGAAATCTAGGGTGATATAGGTAACACCCATATCATTATGAAATCATTCTTACATGTTCGACAAAAACATAAATCCTTCATCCTAACCCATGAATAAAATGGATTTCTAAAAACATCATACCACCATAACATAATCTATGTAAAACAAATGAATTTTATAAATACAATTCTATAATAAACACAACCCAAACCAAGGAAAATTTGGATAATATACTTGAAACAAAACCCTATTAAATAATTACATCTTATATGGAAAATAATGTTTAGAGAAAAATTTAAATTCTTTCTTGAAGAATATTTTATTTCTTCTTCAAATATGTTTGGTTTTCTGAAAGTGCCATGAAATTTTAAAAAGAAAATAATTTTTAGGAAAGTAAACATGAAATATTGTAAAATAATATTCATGGAAATAAGTAATTATGACAACATAAATAAACATTCATGCCATATATGTTAAAGTAAAATATTCTTCTTATAATTTTGTTGGATAGTCCAAAAGTACCTCATATAAAAAATGACAAAAGATTCCTTTCATACAATTTAATAAAAATCCCCAAATGTGTAAAATTTAATTTAAAAAATTGAATATAACAGAATGAATATTTTGGAATACATAATTAAGAAACATAGGCTTGAATTATAAATATACCATAGTAAATACATACGTATAAACAATGATATATAAAAATGTGATAGAGAAATTATTACTTTCCATAGGTCTAATATCCATTGTTTGTATCGGAACCACCTATTTAATGATTTAAATTATGTCATTGAATTATTATAGAATCATAGTAATTTTTATTATATCAAATATGAACTTATTATCACCTGTTTGGTAATAACATCTCATTATTACTTGTTATTCGTGTATTAACTTCTTCATTTTTTGTTCATGTTTTGTCGAATAAGTTCTGGTTTTCCTTATTAGGTCACAGTTATATCATTAAAAAATGATATTAATATAATATATTCCATATTTATTCATTTTTTACATTTATATAATCATGATTCATTGGATATCATATAGAATGAATCACATTACATCGTAGAGACAGTAGGTCGTACGTACGCACAAGGGACAAAATCATTCTAATAATTTTGAAATTTTATAGTAGTGGATGACATATATGTTTTTAACGAATACATATCACGTTTTAATAATAATATATAGTAATTATTTCCATCATTATACCCATCCATGTAAGATGGTGATGAAAAACATGTTACACCATGGCGTGGAGATGGTAAGTCATACGTACGCATGTGTGGTGATAAGTTTCTCAATGGATGGATAGAAGGTAAAATATGGTTGTTCCATAACCATAATATGATCTTAAAATATAATTTATACTTTATTTATTACATTATAATGTAAAAATATCATGAAGAGGAAGTATATGGAAAAATAATTTGAAAGAATCGGTAGAGGAGATTACCACTTCATCGACGTGCTCCCTCTAAATCTTCTCTTATAACCATAGAGTTGGTCTTTTGTGTAGACTAGAACCTCTATAATGTGAATTATTTAGTTTATAATGGAAATGATCATGGCATGACTAAGATTGAAGGCTCAATGTGACCTGAAGTGGTGAGGTAGGAGGTTCTCTTTTATTATTGAGGTGGGAGGAACTTTTGGGATCTCCAAAAATATAAATTTATAATAACATTAAACCCCATACAAAAACCAATAAAATTTAATATTTTTTTATATTAGATGATATAATGTCATAATATCATCATCCAATAAATTTTAAACCAGTTTTGTTTTCCATTTAAACTTTATCATTTTAATTTTTCATTTTTTTATTGTATTTCATTTTAACTAGGGTAACAAATATTTCAATATTAAAAGGGTAAAATATTAACTTATTAGATATAAATTATACCATGAATAAATAATTTATAAAATTTTGACCATATAATAATTAATCTATATTTTTAAAAATGTTTTCTTTTTTATAAATAATTTAATAAAACATTATTTTCACAAAAATTAATAGTGTTAATTTTGACACTATTCATTTCTTGGATTTTTAGAAAATATAATGATAAGAAGTTATCCTTGAAAAAAATATTCTATTATATATTTAATGGGTCATGTTCATCTATAAAATAAATTTTACATATTAATTATCTCAAATTATATTTATTTTAAAATTTTAATAACATTAATATGATATTTACATAATAAAATAATTTCAACCCCAATTTTTTTAATTATTTAATACACTTATTTATTGAATAAAAATTAAAGATAAAATACTTTGAAGAAGGTAAATACTCTAAATTTAATAATAATACTACTACTAGTTGAATATCTCTTTTAAAAGATCGTACATTAAAAATGATATATTTAATAAAATAAGAATGTGACAACATTAACATCCCTTTAAATAAAAAAATAATAAGTGTCATAATATATTCTATATGAATGTGAATGGTCAAAAACATGACCATTGGATGATAATGATATATATATATATATGACCAATAAAATTTGATCAAGTGTTTTGGTCTTTTAATAGTCATTAGCATTTTAATAAAAATTCGTTAATAGATTTTCCATCAATTAAATAGTTTCTTCATCATCAATATATAAAAATTTAAAGTAATTATTTATATCCTAAAAATTTAAAAATAAATAACCACGATAAAGAAATAATTTTATATTTCAAATGATTATTTATAATAGAATTTATCTTATGTATAAAATTATATTAAAAATCATTTAATTATTAAAAATTGACTAAGACATATTTAAATTTTCATTAAATAAAAAATATTAAATGTTCTAATGTCATCCAAGTGGATTCCAAATGGTATTGTTTTGAACCAAGGATGTTTTAGGTCAAACATCACCCAATAAATCATGTTAGGGAAAGTGTTAATATACTTGTAACACCCCGAGATTTAATGGATAATATTCTTTTTAATTTCATTTATGTCTTGTGTTGTACGCTCGACCAAAAGGATCTTGCACTACATGCATCCCTGACTTGGCTTGCATTACACGCAATCGCTACCTTCCACGATAGCGTGTGTTGTACGCAATACCTAGTTTCACTAAACAACGATATGTTATTAAAATATTATATAAACTAGCCATTAAAAATACTAATACCCACTTTTTGAAATTTTATTTTACAAAATGGACTTCATTTTTGGATTCGGAATATCAAAATTAGCCTAGGGTGAATTTTTGGTATTTTTCTGAAAGCATTCAATTTTCGATGCATAGTGAAAACACTGGGTTACTATTTAAAAATCGACTTTTTATATAAATAATAATTTGTTTTATTTAAATTTATTTTCGGTAAAAATTGATACATAATACCAATATATGTTCAATGTAATTCATTGGAGTCATTTTATAATAATTTTAGACATATAAAAACATTATTAAACATTTCACCATCTTTTACACACCTCCTAGGAGAGTTTAAAAATTTACATAAAACTTAATATTACCAATTCTATGAGTGGAATTTCAAAAATTTGGGAGACACGGTTAATATCAAGAAGTAAAATGTGGTTCAATAAGATAAAAATAATTTTTGGTGAATAGTAACTTTTTTACTTTTATTTACCACTGTTAAAAGTAAATAGGGTAATTAAGGGTAAAAATGATATTATTATTACCCTAACACATGTCCTAATTCTATTTGATATGTATAATTCAGCTATAAACAACCTTAGGAATAAAATATTAACCTTTAGGTCCACTTGGATTAGATTAGGAGATTTATTATTATTTTATTTAAAGAAGAATTAAAATAGTTAAAATCAATGTTTAATATTTAAAAAAGTATTAATATAGGGTTACACAGAAGATAAATTAGACTTTAAATATTCATTAGAAAGATAAAATTATTTCCTACATAATTTAATTTTATTTATAATTTGTAGACATTAAATAAGTTAATTTATTTATGACACAATGATGATGTAGTAATTACCTTATTAATGAAATATTAACATAATTGATGTCATAAATATCCAAATAAATGTAATTTTAGACTTTTTATGAATTAAAATAATTTTATAGGTTAATATGACATGTTATTATTGATTTAATTATCTTTTTTCGAACTAATCATGTTGTTATAATTTTCACAAAAATCAAGTACCAAATAGTGTCAAAATTGACATAAAATAGTTTTTAAAAAAAATATTAAATTATTAATTGTTATTTTATTCCTAAAAATATATGGTTCATCCAAATAACTTAGATAAGGATATATATATATTAATAATGAACCACTTGGGGTTAGTTTGTCTTGTTATAGTAAGTTTATTAACCATACAGTTTAAACAAAAGACAATGTAAAAGTTAAATTATTTAACATAGAGGTAAATCTAAATGATAAGGATAAAATAGTAACAAAAACTTGTCTAAAACCTATTGTTTGAGATTATTTCTACCCATCCCCACCTTAGCTTCTAAATAAATTAATTTGGAGCTATTAAAAACCGAATATGACTTTATTATGAAATAATATTTTATGTTTTCCTAAGGTTCCCCTCTCCTCCATTATAAAAAGGGCACCCCTTCCCTCTTCTCTTCACACCCTTTTGAGCCTTGAAGCTCGGAAAAACCCTGAAAATTACTCTTCTAAATATCTCTAGTTATATTATAGAGGTTTTGGTCTTCTCAAAATACCAACTCTAGTTCCTTAATAAGAAGTTTAAAGGAGGTGCGTTGAAGAAGAGGTAATCTCTTCTAATGATTCCTTCATGTTCCTTTGTTCTTCAAATTCTTCATCTTTAGTTGTTTCATTATAAATTAATAACATAAGTATTACCTATATAATTATATGTTATTATAAATATGAATCAACACCATTTTACCCTCTATCCATCCTACAGAAAATTAAATCACCGCTCGTGCATTCGTACGGAATAACATTTCCACACCGTGGTGTAATCTATTTTTCCACCACCACATTAATTGGATGGGTATAATGGTGTAAAGAATAACTACATGTGTTTATTATATCATAATACTAATTATATGATATTATATCATCCACTCCTATTCCATTCAATAAATATGGGAACAATATCCTCGCTCTTGCGTATGTACGGATTAGCGTCTCCACGACGCGATGAGATCCATTTTCCATGTTAACAATTCAAGAATTATTATAAAGTATATATAATAAGTAATAATGAAATATATGACATAATAATGCTACTATATTTATGTATAAATATATATGTATGAAATCTACTTAATTCCATTCAACTCAATAAGGAAAGGAAAACAACGTTCATGAGTACGTACGGCCTACCGTCTCATTGAACGGTGTATTTCATTTCATTCATCTGTCAATTATATATATATATATATAAACATAATATATATGATATATAAATCATTATTTAAATTCTGGAAGTATTTAAATCATGATATAAGTAATAATAATATCAAGAACAACAAATCGAAACACGTACGATAAATGAAACGATTTTTCCCAAAACGCTGCTTTAACATGGAATTTATAAAAGAACGGGTATTATAAAGTCATAATTGAACCATATATGATATGGTAAAAGTTAATATGATTCTATAATAAGTCAATAACAGTATTTAAATCATTATATAGGGGTTATAGATACATACGAAGCATATCAGACATAGGGTAAGTGATAATTGTGCAAATCTCATTTTAATCCAAGATTTCTTATACATAAGTATTTACTGGGGTTATATTTTTCATCCATGTCCACAAAATGTTTTTCATAAAGTGTTTAATATTATTACATGTATGTTAAATGTCATGTTTACCCCACTCTGACTTTTACTTTGTGTTATGGAAGGAATCTTTCTTTTGTTTACCATACGAGGAACTTTTTGACGTTCCTGACAGAAGTACGAGAAGAATGTTATTTTTAACAGATACGGCATGAATGTATTTTTATTGTTTCATAACGACTTATTTCAATAATGTTTCCTATAAAAAAAATTATTACTATTTTCAAAAATATATTTTTATTTTATGATTGAATATCATTTTGTGAAAAGAAAATGATTTTGAAGAAGAAAGGATATTTTCCTCAAGAATTCATTTCAAGTGTTTTATCAAAACCATTTTCCATCTATGATGACATTATTTTATATGTGTATGTTTCAAGTATAATGTATCTATGATTTACATGGCTTTACTTGTCTTATAATGGAATTATATCCATTTTTTTTAAATGGATTATGTTATGGTGGGATGATGTTTATGAAACCCATTTTATTCTTTGGGTTATGATGAATGTTTTATGTTTATTTTGTGGCACAAGTAAGAACGATTTCACTATGAGATGGGTGAGACCTATATCTCCCACCAATGCATTGGGTAAAGATTTAAATCTCATGATACATACATGGCTAGAATGGTATGTTAATCTGGTTCAGTGTGACAGGACTGAAACAAGGAGTGAACTCGATTCTGAAAGGGACGTTGTCCACTAAGATGGTCTTAGCAGTAATTCCTTGGCTACTATGGAAATCACATCATGTTCCTAATGGCTGGCCACAATTAAATGTCTTAATCCCATGATATTTTATCATGATTGATGTTCCCTTATGATATATGCCTTACATACTTCCAAGATTCATGTCGTTGCTCAAGATTTTGATGTTTAGATTATATGTTCATGTTTTTGCATTCAAATGATTATGGATTGTTTTATGTTCTCTATGTTTAACCTTACTGAGCATTTGAGCTCGTACTTTTTTATTTTTTCTTTTCACCAGGATTTAAAGAAAGGATTTAGGTAATAAATTAAAAGGGGAAGATCATTATGGGGGATGTTGTAGATCTTTCATCATGATTAGAAGATTATATTTCGAGTATCCAAAGACACTAAACTATTACGGTCCGTCGGTTTATGTTTTTTTTATGTACTAAGTTTTCCGCAAAATTAATGTAATGTCCATCTATGTCAATATTTGGGTGTCTATAGATGGAATCAAAGTTAAATAAGGTAGGAATGAATCCGAACCTTGGGGAACTCTCACATGTGAGCCTTGGACGAATCATGGCTCTCCACCCAAGGGCTTCATGAGGAAATGGATGCCACTAGGGATGGTGGTGTGTCCCACCCAAGGGGTGTAGCTGCGCATGGAGTGCCCTGATAGGTATCAATTATAGTCCACTGGAAGTAATTCTAGACCGTTACAGTTTGTATCAGAGGAAATGATTAGTTATGCTTTAGAAAATACGATGTGAAAACATTAGTGAGACCCCTAGAGATATTTCTAAGGTATGTCTAGGGATGTCCCTAAGGTTATGTACAAGTATTGGTTATAGTCCTAGAATTAAGGTAATGATATTATAAATATACCTAAGATGTTAGATATTGAAGGTAATCCCCCTTTATTATGTTGTTTTCCCTTGCACGATTTTTGCCTCTCAAACTATTCTTTTTGGGTTTTAGACGATGGCTGGAACCCGAAGGAACCGTTTTGATCAATGTAATGGAAAATTCAATGATTTTCCTCCAAAACAAACCAACGTTATGGGATATGGAGTGAAAAATAGTATTACTATACTTACAAAAGCTATGAATCATTCTGGACTTCCAAATGAGAAGAGAAGGGAACAATATTCTATTGAGTCCTTCATGAGGCAACGTCCAACTTCTTTCAGTGGGTCTTATGACCCACTAGTTGCTGAACTATGGATCATTACCATTGAAAAGATATTTTCCATACTTCAATGTTCGGAACATGAAAAATTCATTTTGGATATTTACTGTTTAGAAGGTGAAGCAGATCAATGGTGGACTCTAATTAAGAATATGAGGCCTTGAGATGAAATTGAATCCATGGAATGGGATGAGTTCAAGAACTTATTTTTCAGTAAGTACATCCCTCATATTCTTTGAACAAATATGGAAAAGGTTTTCCTTGAGTTTAAGGAAAAGGATGATGAATCTGTTGGTATATACGAAGTGAATTTTACAAGGCTTGAAATGTATGCATCTGGCTTTGTCATCCAACCTGAAAGTAAAGTTGATCGATTATTTAGTGGCTTAAAACCAAGTCGTCAAAGGGCATTCGCTATAAGAGACATCAGTAGCTATGAAAAAATTGTGCGTTGTGCTATCAGGGTAGAAATGGAATTTGGTATTACATATCTATCTCATTGTTTTGACATGAAACGAAAGATGGAGTTCAAGGGGAAATCTCAGAATAATGGTGAAAATAAGATATATGTTTCCTTATGCTCAAAGCGTCTAAAGAATCATGGTGGAGATTGTCTTAAAGGGACTAGAAAATGTTTTATGTGTGGAAAAGAGGGTCATCGAGCTGCTGAGTGTCGAAGTAATGGAAAAAGGGTTTCTAATGATGTGAATAATGAAAAGACTGTAGAGAACGCACCACCAACACCTCAATGCTTCAAGTGAAGGGAAATGGGGAATTATGCTAATCAATGCCCTAATCCAAGGGTTAATGATGATCAACATGAGAATCCTCTTAAGGCAAAAGACAAAGGGAAGTCACATGCGATCACTATTAGAAATGTTGAGTTTGAAAACGATATGGTGGAATGATTATGTGTTTATGTAAAGGGATTCCAAAATAATGTTGTGGAATCTCATTTATTGTATTCTAGAATATTGGAATACCTATGCAATGGTTTATTGTGGTTTTCGATAATTATATGGTACTAGTAACCATGAAAAGTGATTCAAATATTTTGGAATGTAGATGATATGTGTATAAAGAAGGTATGATGAGGTAATGAAATGTTTGATAGTATTAATGATCTCATGACTAAAATAAAGATAAAGTGATATCATGGTTTGAGTATATATAATTTTTGGGATTTTAGTATATGGAAAGAGTTACCTTGGGACAACATTCATGTTTTCCCTATGGTTCAAGAGAATAAATGATTAAGGTATTCCCATGTTTGTAATGTGACCAAAAAGATATAGTGTATGATATATGGGGATAAATGATGGTATTCACATGCTCGGTAAATGACATTTCTAGTAATTGTTTTCTTTATACTATGAGCTAGGACAGAAGTATTTTGTATAAGCCTAAATATTGGAATGAATTAAGTTAGACATAAGATTGTATTTTCTTTTATATTTTATTGCTAGAATGTTATTATAATGTAGTTTTAGAAAAAGGGACAACCTGTAGGATTGGAGACAACCTGTCACGTCTGACAAGGTTGGGGGAATCGAACCCACAACTGAAGTGCTACATGCCTTTATTGCCTACCATTGGCCAACAGGAAGTCTCTGGTTAGTAGAAACTAGTTTTATTATATTAAGTAGTATGATAGATTAAGTATAAGTCCATTTTTGGAATCATATACGATTAACCTCACCATAAATGGACTTATGTCTATTTGATAACATTTGATAACCTTTTGTTTGGGACATATGGAATGATCCAACATTCAATCACATGATATGTTAACACCTCACGAATAAAAAATTCAACATCATTACTTTAAGAGATGAAGCATAAATTGTTCAAGGCACGAACAATGGTGAGATTATACCGAAATAAAGTAAGTATTTCTTCTAATTCAAATTCTTTAACTTTAGGGAAATGATCTTGAAAACAAAAAATGTTGTCCTAGTGCCCTTATATTTGATGAATCAGATGGTACCTTATATCATCAAAAATTTATTTCTTTTTGATTGATGGATTTTTCATAGCCATGTTCTCTACCACTCACCATCAGAACATGATGGTTAGATTTCTCTTCCATATCCACATTTTCACTTATGTTCTCCTATGTGGAAACCCAGTGATTAGTTAATTTGGGTAACCGTTACATTTCATAATTCAGTTTTTAAACATATGTTTTGGTATTCCTTTTTATGATGTGGGTTTTTTATTAAAAAAACTTTCGAGTAGTAAACCATTTGTAACCCCCGATGAATTTCGAGGGTGAAATTCATTATATGTGGGGTAGAATTTAACACACCGAGATTAAATGAAAATATTATTTTTAATTTCATTGATGTCTTCTGTTGTACGCTACACCAAAAGGATCTTTCACTATATGCATCTCTGACTTGGCTTGCATTACACGCAATCACGACCTTCCACGATAGTCTGTGTTGTACGCAATACCGAGTTTCACTAAACAACGATATGTTATTAAAACATTATATAAACTAGCCATTATGAATAGTAATACACACTTTTTGAAATTTTATTTTTCAAAATGAACATCATTTTTGAATTCGGAGTATCAAAATTATCCTAGGGTGATTTTTTGGTATTTTTATGAAAACTTTCAATTTTTGATAAATAGTGAAAACAATAGGTTACTATTTAAAACCCGACTTTTTATATAAATAATTATTTATTTTATTTAAATATATTTTAGGTCAAAATTGATAAATAATACCTATATAAGTTCAATGTAATTCATTGGAGTCATTTTATAATAATTTTATATATATATAAATATTATTGAACTTTTCACCATCTTTTACCCACCTCCTAGTAGAGTTTGAAAATTTATATAAAACATAATTTTACCGCTTCTATGAGTGGAATTTCGAAAATAAGAGAGACACCATTAATATCAAGGAGTAAAACGTGGTTCAATAAGATAAAAATAATTTTTGGTGAATAGTAACTTTTTACTTTTATTTACCACGGTTAAAAGTAAATAGGGTAATTAAGGGTAAAAATGATATTATTATTACCCTAACACATGTCCGAATTCTATTGGATAAGTTTAATTCGACCAAAAACGACCTTAGGAATAAAATATTACCTTTTAGGTCCACTTGGATTAGATTAGGACATTTATTATTATTTTATATAAAGAAGAATTAAAATAGTTAAAATCAATGTTTAATAACTAATACATTTTTATTATTGGGCTAAAAAAAAGATAAATTCAACTATAAATATTCATTAGAAATCTAAAAATATTTCCTACATAATAGTTTATTATTTATAATTTTTAGACATTAAATAATTTAATTTATTTATGACACAATGATGATGTAGTAATTACCTTATTAATGATATATTAAAATAATTGATGTTATAAATACCCAGATAAATGTAATTTTAGACTTTTTATGAATTAAAATAAATTTAAAGGTTAATATGACATGTTATTATTGATTTGATAAATTTTTTTCAAACTAATCATACTGTTATGATTTTCAAAAAAATCAAGTATAAAAGAGTGTCAAAATTGACATAAAATAGTTTTTAAAACAAATATTATATTATTAATTGTTATTTTATTCCTAAAGATATAGGCTCTGGCCAAATGAATTAGATAAAGATATATATATATTAATAATGAACTAGTTGGGGTTCGTTTGGCTTGTTATAGTATTTTTATTAACCATATAGTGTATGAAAAAAAAATACACGGTAAAAGATAAATTATTAAACCTAGAGTTAAATCTAAATGATAAGAATAAAATAGTAACCTAAACTTGTCTAAATCCTATTGGTTGAGAGTCTTTCGACCCATCCCCACCTTAGCTTATAAATAAATCAATTTTGAGCTATTAAAAACCGAATATGACTTTATTATAAAATAATATTTTATGTTTTCCTAAGGTGCCCCTCTCCTCCCTTATAAAAAGGAACCCCGTCCCTCTTCTCTTCACACCCTTTTGAGCCTTGAATCTCCACCAAAACCTGAAAATTACTCTTATCAACCTCTCTAGTTATATCATAGAGGTTCTGTTATTCTCAAAAGACCAACTCTAGTTCCTTAAGAAGAAGTTTAATGGAGGTGCGTCAAAGAAGAGGTAATCTCTTCTAACGATTCTTTCATGTTTCTTTCTTCTTCAACTTCTTCTTATTTAGTTTTTTAATTATAAAATAATAACATCAGTTTTAATTATATACTGATATGTTATTATAAATTTGAAACAACCCCATTTCACCTTCTATCCATCCTATGGAAAATGAAATCACCGCGCGTGCATACGTACGGAATACCGTCTCCACCCCGTGGTGTAATCTGTTTTCCACCACCACCTTACTTGGATGGGTATAATGGTGTAAAGAATAACTATATATGATTATTATAACATCATACAAATTTTATGATATTGTATCATCCACTCCAATTCCATTCAATTAATATGGGAACGATATCATCGCTCGTGCGTACATACGGATTACCATCTCCACGACGCGATGATATTCATTTTCCATGTTAACAATTCAAGAATGATTATAAATTATATATAATAAGTAATCATGAAATATATGAAATAATAATTCTACTATATTTATATATATATATATGTATTTCAATTACTTATTTCCATTCAAGTCAACAAGCAAAGTAAAATAACGCTCATGCGTACATACGGCCTACCGTCTCCATGATCGGTGTATTTCATTTCATTTATCAATCTATTATATATATATATATATACTGAATATATATGATATCTAAATCATGATTTAATTTCTGTAATTATATAAATCATGATATAATTAATAATAATATCAATAACAACAAATCGAAACACGTACGATAAATGAAATGATTTTACCCAAAACACTGCTTTAACATGGAATTTATAAAAGAACGGGTGTTATCAAGTTTTTATTGAACCATATATGATATCATATCAATGAATATGATTTTATAATAAGTCTATAACATTATTTAAATCATTATACATGAGGTCAGGATACATACAAAGCTTATCGGACATACGGTAAGGGATAATTTTGCAAATCTCATTTTTATCCGAAATTGCTTATACGTAAGTATTTACTGGGGTTATATTTTTCATCCATGCCCATAAAATGTTTTTCATAAAGTGTTTAATATTATTACAAGTATTTCAAATTTCATTTTTACCCCTCTTTAACTTTTACATTGTGTTATGGAATGAATCTTTCTTTTTTCACCATACGAGGTACTTTTTGACTTTTCCGAAAAAAGTACGAGAAGAATGTTATTTTTAAATTATACGGCGTGAATGGATTTTTACGGTTTCATAATGACTTATTTCAATGAAGTTTCCTCTACAAAATTTATGGCTATTTTCAACAAAATAATTTTCTTTTAATATTGCATGGCATTTTGTGAAAAGAAAATGATTTTGAAGAAGAAAGGATATTTTCCTCAAGAATTCATTTCAAGTGTTTTATCAAAACCATTTTCAATATAAGATGAAATTATTTCATATTTGTATGTTTCCAGTATAATTTCTCTATGATTTACATGGTTTTATATCTCTTATGATGGAATTATATCCATTTTTTTTATGGATTATGTTATGATGTGATGATGTTTAGGAAACCCATTTTATTCATTGGGTTATGATGAATGTTTTAAGTTTATTTTGTGGCACAAGTAAGAATGATTTAATTATGAGATGGGTGGGACCTATATCTCCATCCAATTCATTTGTTAATGATTTATATCTCATGAGATAGACATGGCTGGAATGGTAAGTTGATCCGGTTCAGTGTTACAGGACTGAAACGAGGAGAGAACTCGATTCAGAAAGGGACTTTGTCCACTAAGATGGTCTTGGTAGTAATGCCTTGGATACTATGGAATTCATATCATGATCATAATGGTTTTCCATAATTACATGTTTTAATCCCATGATATTTTACCATGATTGATGTTCCCTTATGATATATGCCTTATGTACTTCCAAGATTCATGTCTTTGCTCAAGATTTTGATGTTTAGATTTTATTTTCAAGTTTTTTCATTCAAATGATTATGGATAGTTTTATGTTCTCTATGTTTACACTTACTGGGCATTTGAGCTCACCCATTTTTATTTTTTATTTTCCCCATGATTTAAAGAAAGGTTTTAGGTAATAAAATAAAAGGAGAAGATCTTTATGGGAGATGTTGAAGATCTTTCACCATGATTAGAAGATTATATTCCGAGTTTCCAAACACACTAAACTATTACAGTCCTTTAGTGTTTGTTTTTGTTATGTATTAAGTATTCCCCAAATGAAATTTAATGTCCATTTATGTCAAGATTTGGGTCTCTACAGTTGATATTAGAGGAAAAGGAGGTAGGAATGAATCTGATCCTTGGGAACTCTCACATGTGAGCGTTGGACGAAGCATGACTCTCCGCCCAAGGGCTTCATGAGGAAATGGCTGCCACTGGGGATGGGGGTGTGTCCCCCCTAGGGGGTGTAGCTACCCATGGAGTGCCTTGATTGGTATCAATTATATTCCACTGGAAGTAATTCCAGACTATTACAGTTTGTATCCGAGGAAAGGTTTAGTTAACCTTTCGAAACTAGGATGCAAAAACTTTAGTGAGATCCCTAGAGATATTTCAAAGGAATGTCTAGGGATGTCCCTAAGGTTAAGTATAAGTATAGGTTATAGTCCTAGAATTATGGTAACAATCATAGAAATATACCTAAGATGTTAGATATTGAAGGCACTACCCCTTTATTATATTGTTTTCCCTTGCATGATTTTTTCCTCTCACACTATTCTTATTGGGTTTTAGACGATGGATGGAACCCAAAGGAACCGTGTTGATCAATGTAATGGACTATGCAATGATTTTACTCTATAACAAACCAAAATTATGGGATATGGAGTGAAAAATATTATTGCTATACTTACATAAGCAATGAATCATTCCGGACTTCCAAATGAGCAGAGAAGGGAACAATATTCTATTGAGTCCTTCATGAGGAAACGTCCACCTTCTTTTAGTGAGTCTTTTGATACACATGTTATTGAACAATGGATTAGTACCATTGAAAAGATATTTTCCATACTTCACTATTCTGAACATGAAAAATTCATTCTGGCTATTTACCATTCAGAAGGTGATGTAGATAAATGGTCGACTCTAATTAAGAATACGAGGCCCCGAGATGAAATTGAATCCATATAATGGGATGAGTTCAAGAACTTATTTTTCAATAAGTACTTCCCTCTTATTATTCAAAGAAATATGGAAAACTATTTCCTTGAGCTTAAGCAAAAGGATGATGAATCTTTTGGTATATACGATGCAAATTTTACAAGGATTGCAAGGTATGCATCTGGCTTTTTCATCCAACTTGAATGTAAAGTTGATCGATTCTTCAATGGCTTAAAACCATGACTTAGAAGGGAATTAGCTATAAGAGACTTCAGTATCTATGAAGAAATTTTTCATTGTGCTATCAAGGTAGAAATGGAATTTGGTGTTACATATCCATCGCACGGTTTTGACAAGAAAAAAAGATGGAGTTCAAGGGGAAATCTCGGAATAATGGTGAAAAGAATATATATGTTTCATTATTCTCAATGTGTGGAAAAAAGCATGGTGGAGATTATCTTAAATGGACAAGAAAATGTTTTAAGTGTGGAAAAGAAGTTCATCGAGAAGCTGACTGTCGAAGTAATGGAAAAAGGGTTACTAATGTTGTGAATAAAGAAATGTCTGTAGAAAATGCACCACCAACACTTCAATGCTTCAAGTGAAAGGAAATGGGGCATTATGCTAATCAATGCCCTAATCCACGGGTTAACGATGATCAATGTGAGCAAACTCTTATGGAAAAGGAAAAAGGGAAGTCACATGTGATCACTATAAGAAATGTTGAGTATGAAAACGATGTGGTGGAATGATTATGTGTTTATGTAAAGGGATTACAAAATAATGTTGTGGAATCTCATTTATTGTATTGTGGAACATTGGAATATCTATGTAATGGTTTATTTTGGTTTTCGATAATTATATGGAACCGGTAACCATGAAATGTGGTTCAAATATTTTGGAAAGTATATGATATGGGCATAAATAAGGGATAAGTAGATAATGAAATGTTTGATAGTATTAATGAGCTCATGACTAATATAAGGGAAAAGTGATATCATGGTTTGAGTGTATAAGATTTTTTGGATTTTGATATATGGAAAGAGTTACAATGTGAAAGCATTCATGTTTTCACTATGGTTCAATAGAATAAATGATTAAGGTATTCACATGTTTATAATGCGACCAATAAGATATATCATATGATATATGGTGGATAAATGATGTTATTCACAAGCTCGGTAGATGAAATTTCTAGTAGTGGTTTTCTTTATACTATGATCTTGGATAGAAGTATTTTGTATAAGACTAAAGATTGGAATGAATTAAGTTAGACATATGATAGTATTTTGTTTTTCTATTTTATTGCAGGAATGTTATTATAATATTGTTTTATAAAAAGGGATGACCTGCAGGACATGAGACAACCCATCGCGTCAGACAAGGATGTGTGAATCGAACCCACAACTGAAGTGAGACAGGCCTTTATCGCCTACCAGTGGCCTATAGGAAGTCACTTGTTAGTAGAAACTAGTTTTTTTATATTATGTAGTATGATCGATGAAGTATAAGTCGAATTTTGGAATCATATACGATTAACCTCACCATAAATGGAATTTTGTATATTTGATAAATTTTGCTAACCTTTTGTTTGAGACATATGGAATGACCCATCATTCTATCACATGATCTACTAACAACTCACGAATGAAAAATTCAGCTTCATTTCTTTAAGGGATGAAGTGGAAATTGTTCAAGGCACGACCAACAGTGAGATTATACCGAAATAAAGTATGTATTTCTTCTAATTAAAATTCTTCAACATTAGGGAAATGATCTTGAAAACAAAAAATGTTGTCCCTTATGTCTGATGAATCCGATGGTACCTTAGATCATTACAAATTTATTTCTTTGTGATTTTTGGCTTTTTCATAGCCATGTTCTCTACCACTCGCCATCAGAACATGATGGTTAGATTTCTCATCCATATAAATATTTTCACCTATGTTTTCTTATGTAGAAACCCAGTGATTAGTTAATTTGGGTAACCGTTACGTTTCATACTTTAGTTTTTAAAGATAAATTTTTGGGTTCCTTTTTACGATGTGGGTTTCTATTAAATAAACTTTCAAGTAGTAAACCATTTATAACCCCGACGAATTTCGAGGGCGAAATTCATTTTAAGGGGGGTAGAATGTAACACCCCGAGATTTCATGAAAAATATAGTTTTTTATTTCATTGATGTCTTGTGTTGTACGCTACACCAAAAGGATCTTTCACTACACGCATCCCTGACTTGGATTGAATTACACGCAATTGCGACCTTCCACAATAGCATGTGTTGTATGCAAATTCGAGTTTCACTAAACAACGATATTTTATTAAAATATCATATATACTAGCTGTTATGAATAGTAATACCCACCTTTTGAAATTTTATTTTTCAAAATGGACATCATTTTTTGATTCAGAATATCAAAATTATCCTAGGGTGAATTTTTGGTATTTTTTTGAAAATATTCAATTTTTTATGAATAGTGAAAACTCTGGGATACTATTTAAAAACTGACTTTTTATATAAGTCATTATTTATTTTACATAAATTTATTTTAGGAAAAAAATTGAAACATAATACCTATATAAGTTCAATGTAATTCATTG
The DNA here is from genome assembly GCA_963277665.1 of Viscum album. Classification (NCBI taxonomy): domain Eukaryota; kingdom Viridiplantae; phylum Streptophyta; class Magnoliopsida; order Santalales; family Viscaceae; genus Viscum; species Viscum album. Next base: position 173,862,829 of record OY728165.1, read on the forward strand.
GAGTCATTTTATAATAATTTTAGACATATAAAATTTTTATTGGACTTTTCACCATCTTTTTCCCACCTCCTAGGAGAGTTTGAAAATTTACATAAAACATAATTTTACCTCTTCTGTGAGTGGAATTTCTAAAATACAAGAGACACGATTAATATAAAGGAGTAAAATATGGTTCAATAAGAAAAAAATAATTTTTGGTGAATAGTAACTTATTACTTTTATTTACCACGGTTAAAACTAAATACGGTAATTAACGGTAAAAATGATATTATTATTTACCTAACACATGTCCTAATTCTATTGGATAAGTGTAATTCGACCAAAAATAACCTTAGGAATAAAATATTACCCTTTAGATCCACTTGTATTAGATTATGACATTTATTATTCTTTTATTTAAAGTAGAATTAAAATAGTTAAAATCAAAGTTTAATAACTAAAACATTTTTAATATATGGTTACACATAAGATAAATTGGACTATAAATATTTATTAGAATTCTAAAAGTATTTCATACATAATGGTAGTTTATTTATAATTTTTATACTTTAGATAATATATATTATTTATTACACAATAATGATGTAGTAATTACCTTATTAATGAAATATTAACATAATTGATGTTATAAATACCCAAATAAATTTATATTAGACTATTTATGAATTAAACTAATTTAATAGGTTAATATGAAAGGTTATTATTGGTTTAATAATCTTTTTTCGAATTAATTATGCTGTTATAATTTTTACAAAAATCAAGTACCAAATAGAATCAAAATTGACATAAAATAGTTTTTTTAAAAAATATTATATTATTAATTGTTATTTTATTACTAACAATCTAAGGATCAGAAAAATGACTTAGATAAAGATATATATATTAATAATGAACCAATTGGGGTTCTTTTGTCTTTTTATTGTATGTTTATTAACCATATAGTGTAAGGAAAAAAAAGACACGGTAAAAGTTACATTATTTAACATAGAGTTAAATCTAATTGATAAGGATAAAGTAGTAACCTAAACTTTTCTAAAACCTATTCATTTAGAGTATTTAGACCCTTCCCCACTTTATTTTCTAGATAAATCAATTTTTAGAAATTAATAACCAGATATGACTGTATTATAAAATAGCATTTTAAGTTTTTCTAATGTGCCCCTCTCCTCCCTTATAAAAAGGGCACCCCTTCCCTCTTCTCTTCACTCCATTTTGCGCCTTGATGCTCACCCAAAACCTGACAATACCTCTTCTCAACCTCTCTAGTTATATCATAGAGGTTATGGTCTTCTCAAAAGACGAACTCTAGTTCCTTAAGAAGAAGTTTAAAGGAGGTGCGTCGAATTAAAGGTAATCTTTTCTAGCGATTCTTTCATGTTTCTTTCTTCTTCAGCTTATTCTAATTTATTTGTATCATTATAAAGTAATACCATCAGTATTAATTATATACTGATATGTTATTATAAAAATTAAACAACCCCATTTCAGCTTCTATCCATCCTATGAAAAATGAAATCACCGCGCATGCATACGTATGCAATACCGTCTCCACGCTGTGGTGTAATCTATTTTTCCAACACCACCTTACTTGGATGGGTATAATGGTGTAAAGAATAACTATACATGATTTTTATAACATCATACTTATTCTATGATATTATATCATCCACTCCAATTCCATTAAATAAATATGGGAACGATATCATAGCTCGTGTGTATGTACGGATTACCTTCGCCACGATGCGATGAGATTCATTTTCCATGTTAAAAACTCATGAATGATTATGAAGTATATATAATAAGTAATCATGAAATATATGACATAATAATGCTACTGAATTTATGTATATATATATATATATGTATGTCATCTACTTAATTCCATTCAAGTCAATAAAGAAAGGAAAACAACGTTCATGCGTACGTATGACCTACCGTCTCAATGAACGGTGTATTTCATTTCATTCATCTGTCTATTATATATATATATATATACTGAATATATATGATATATAAATCATGATTTACATTCTTTAAGTTTGTAAATCATGATATAATTAATAATAATTTCAAGAACAACAAATCGAAACACATACGATAAATGAAACGATTTTACCCAAAACGCTGCTTTAACATGGAATTTATAAAAGAATTGGCATTATAAAGTCATAATTGAAAAATATATGAAATCATAACAATGAATATGATTCTCTAATAAGTCAATAAAATTATTTAAATCATTATACAGAAGTTTCAGTTACATACAAAGCATATCAGACATAAGTTAAGGGATAATTTTGCAAATCTCATTTTTATGCGAGATTGCTTATATTTAAGTATTTAATGGGGTTATATTTTTCATCCATGCCCATAAAATGATTTTCATAAAGTGTTTATTATTCTTAGATTTATGTAAAATGTCATGATTACCCCTCTTGGACTTTTACTTTTTTTATGGAAGTAATTTTTTTTACCATACGAAGAAATTTTTGACTTTTCCGACAAAAGTACGAGAAGAATGTTATTTTTTACTTATACGGCGTGAATGGATTTTTACAGTTTAATAACGACTTCTTTAAATGACGTTTCCTCTAAAAACTTTTATGACTATTTTAGAAAAAATACTTTTCTTTTAAGATTGCATGGCATTTTGTGAAAATAAAATGATTTTAAAGATGAAATGATATTTTCCTTAAGAATTCAATTCAAGTGTTTTATCAAAACCATTTTCTATCTAAGATGACATTATTTCATATGTGTATGTTTCAAGTATAATGTCTCTATGATTTACATGTTTTTAATTCTCTTATTATGGAATTATATCCATTTCATTTATATGGATTATGTTATGATGGGATGATGTTTATGAAACCCATTTTATTCTTTGGGTTATGATGAATGTTTTAAGTTTATTTAATGGCACAAGTAAGAATGATTTAATTATGAGATGGGTGGGACCTATATCTCCCTCCAATTAATTGGGTAATGATTTATATCTCATGGGATAGATATGGTTGGAATGGTAATTTAATCTGGTTCAATGTTACAGGACAGAAACAAAGAGTGAACTCGATTTAGAAAGGGACTTTTTCCACTAAGATGGTGTTGGAAATAATGCCTTGGCTAATATAGAAATCAGATCATGTTCTTAATGGTTTTCCACAATTACATGTTTTAATTCCATTCTATTTTATCATGATTGATGTTCCCTTATGATATATGCCTTATGTACTTCCACGATTCATGTATTTTCTCAAGATTTTGATGTTTATATTTTATGTTCATTTTTTTGCATTCAAATGATTATGGATTGTTTTATGTTCTCTATGTTTACCCTTACTGGGCATTTTAGCTCACCCTTTTTTATGTTTTCCTTTCCCCAGGATTTAAAGAACGATTTTAGGTATGAAAATAAAATGGGATGATCTTTATGGGAGATGTTGAAGATATTTCACCAAGATTAGAAGATTATATTCTGATTTTCCAAAGACACTAAACTATTACGGTCCTTTGGTGTCTATTTTTGTTATGTATTAAGTATTCCAAAAAAGTAATGTAATGTCCATGTACGTCAATATTTGGGTCTCTACATTACTTTTATAACATTATGTTTACCCTTAATTACCTAATTTATCTTTTTTACTGTATGAATAAAAATTACTGAAGTTACTCTTCATAATGGCCCAGAATAAAGGAATGATATTAACAGAATTTTGAACTAATTATTCTAAATATAAAATCCATTATTAAAAATTAAAAACACAAAATTTACAGTAATTAATTAAAAATTAACCTATTATAAGAATAAAAAATAAGTTTTAAAATTTAAAACATTGTAAATGATTGAATAATTTTTTCATCAAAATTAATAGTAAAATTAATAATTATTACCTACATTATATTAACTGATAAAAATAAATTTTATTTATACTTTAAATCCTTTAAATAAAATAAATTTTCCACATAAATTATTTTGATGAACAATTTTGTTTTCAAATTAAATTTAGTATATTTTTACTATTAATCAAAGCTTAAATCATTTCGGAGAAATATCAAATATTCATGAAAAGTAAATTTTTATATCAGAATTTTGAAGAAGAAATTTATTTGGTAAAATTTATTATACAAAAGTGTTAAAACTATATTAAAAATGGTGTGTCATCAAAAGGTGGAAAACAACATTTTTTTTAAGAATGCTATTTTTATCCAGAAAATGGAATTTGTTTTAATATCATGTATAGAAAATGTATAAGATGAATTTTAAACATTATAATGAATATATTACATATATATTACATTAATTAAATCTATCAAGAGTTATTTTTTTATTTTATAAATTTGGTTTTTTCATTTAAATTGTTTTTTCAAAGAACATTAATACTATTCATGCCAGCCATTATAATGAATAGGTTATAAGGTAACCTAACAATATTAAGTTATTCAGTTAAACATAATTATACATGATATGAATTATATCAAAATAACTTGAATCGATTTGTAACACATTCCAAGTATAGTGTTGAGTATATCGTAAGCCAACCAGGTATTTCCTGTAGCACAAGCTAATCTTTGTGTAGTGTACAACACAAGACATTAATGAAATTAAAAATAATATATTTCATAAAAATATAGGGGTGTTACATTAGTCAAGCTCCCTTAACTAGGGTTGATATTAATGATTGTGACTACATCTTCCTTGACCACCTATTTATATAGAATGAATAATGGTATTACAGCTACTTGCCTATCATGATCAAATGGGACCTACTCCTAAACATGGGGTAGGTGTAGATCCATCCTCATTAGGAACTATTGGAATGGTTCTAATAAAATGATGAATATGGTCCATCCTATAACAACCTATGAAATCTAATGGATTTCATAATAATTTATGTTTAATATGTCCCAGCTTTCCACATTAGCAAAACATCATAAATCTATCATTATGAGGAGTCTGACTTCAATTACCTCAACAAGTATCCTCAAAATGTATACTTTTTCTAGAAGAAGAACCACTAATTAATTTAGATATTGTACCTCCCCGACTCTCACCATCTACATCACTCAAATTTATCTATGTGATAAGGACCTGATTGACTATTTGAGATATGGTCATCAACAAAAATAAATTGAACCGTGGCCCAATGGTGTACACCAGCCCATCCTCAAATCACCCTACTATCATAAGGTAATATCCCTCTAGAGTTTTTGAGAACCATGGAAGCTTAATAAAACATGGTGGGTATTCCATCACTAACATACCTCCTGACATCAGGTTCATTAATTCTCTATTATACTCATTCAATATATTATAATTATATAATTTTTTAAAATGGTAAATGAATTAGAACCTAAATCAATGGTCACCACATTCCTCTTTCTCCTCCATAGACATATTTAGGGATAGTCTTAAATATTTTATAGACATGACAATCTCTCTACATCTAGTTTGATTCAGAATGCATCCTAACTCTATAATTTATTTAACTTTATGATCTACATTAATATAATTACACTTCTCCAAACCATTTTTGGATAAACTCGTCAATTTTAGGGTTCTATATTTTATCGTCCACATTTAATTCTGGATCAGAGTATCCTCTTTATGCATGTTGGGTTTCAAACTACTTATTCTTATGTAGCTTTTGTGGCGATACAGTAATATAGAAAAACATGTAATTAAATATATTATCTTATATAGCTCATATTTCAACATGTTTAATCTCACATATCCATTTGAATCATTTTATTATTATTACATTGATAAAGAATCACTAAATTTAATCATACAAAGATCATAAAGAGTTTTTTAAATCCTTTTTTTCATAGATATATCTAAAAATTATTTAAACCTTCAATAAATATCTTGAGAACTACTTTAAAACCATATTAAACCAATATATATTTAATAATATCATAAAAATTCACCAAATATAAATCAATCTTTATAAATCTCCTACCTTCTCTAATTGAATTTAGACATGCTCACACAGATTCCAAATCCTGAATATACCTATAGCATAGATGAAATAGCATAAAAATTTCCACATCAAAACATAATTAAATAAATGAAATCTTGCAAAAGTTATCAATTAAATTCAGAAAATGAAATAATTCATTAATTTTTAATAAAATTTTTGAAGAATTAAATAATTTATGAAATTTACCATTCATTTGAAACATAGGTATACTGTTCAATAACTCATTTACCAATTGAAAAATACAGATGGTATGAAATGTTTTTTTGATATCATAACATAATACTCCCTCAATGTCATAATAATTTGGACACCATGTCTTCTTATTTGGTTCACATTCATTGATTTCTCATTTCCCAACACATATAACACCTGACAACACACTAACATAGAATGGAAATACTAAATATTGATAGGGTTCACCTAATTTTTACTTTGATGGAATATGATCCTAATAAAAAACCACCACATAATTGGCTTAAATATCATAATTTATTCATAATTTATTCCCTTATTTTTGATGATGAGGAATCCCTCCCTTACACAACTGAAAATTTCTGACCACTTAAGGGGAAGTACTAAACATTCATTTTTATCTTAGCATAATAAAGTCTCTTTGAATAACAACAGATTACATAAAATTTGTAATGGAATTTTTCTATTCATGGGTTTGACCATGATATATTTTAATGATTATAAGAAATAATTACTTGACTCTAAATTTATATGTGTGGTGGTGTGTTAGTTTATTTTTGGTCACTATAAATTTATAGACATCAAGAGAAGAGTTGAATTTATTGCCTTTGCCATTTTTTATGTTAAATTAATAAACCAACAACATTGTATTATTAATTAGTTTTTTCATGTCAAACTTATCAGTAATAAAAAAAACATAGACCTTTAAAGATCATTCAATGAAGTTTCTATATTGATACATGGGTTTTCATCCAACAAATTCAGTTTTAATTTTTATTTTTTGAGTTTAGTTAAACCAAATTAATATTCAAAATATGGATTAAATATATTTAATGAATATTAGTAAAATTATTAGGGATCACATTTATGTTGACACTAACACCATCACTGAACATCAACCATTAATTTCCCACATATATATAGTTTATGTTCCTAAGACCATTTTAGATTCCATATAGATTAACAATGTTAGGATGGTTTTTCTCATAATGACTTATTTTATGATTGAATTATTACTATTTTATATGAAATATAAAATTGGTGGAGTGGGAAATATTCAATTTTATGAAAAATATATGTTTTTCATAATAAAATCCATGGCTCTTGATCGATGTGACAACCTCCCTTTTACTGGTTTTCCGTCTAATTTTATTCTTCTGTTATAAACCAATTTTTCTATAAGTATCCCATTTTTATCATCCATATGTTTACATTAATGAAAGAAATAAAATAAACTATTATTAATAAATATAATTCATTAATTAAACTTGGTGAAATTTAATTTTCATATTTACTAGTACAACATTTCTTATGAATATAGATTAATAAATACAACTCTTTCTATGGATGTTTATAAAACATCCCATATGTATTAATTCACCTAGATTAAATTTTATTTTCAAATTTATTAATAAACACTACTCATGTATATGAACTATACTGACTTACATACAACTCATTCATAAATTTTGGTTTTATATAATGGATATGAATTGTTTGTTCAGATTCTATTATGAACTTTATATATTTATGAAAAAATACATTTACTATCAATGTAAATTTAGGATGAGAATATATTAGACCACCTCCATGATTTTTAAAGGAGGAAATATAGAATTGTTTTCATTTACTAAATTCAAGGTATTGTTATGGACTTCTAGAAATATTTTTACAATTTTCATGTTTTATTTTTATTTATAATCATATTTGGTTATATATTTTTCTTATTTTCAAATATAATAATTTCTTTTTGGCATCTCTTAATTATTATTTGGTGAATTTCATTATTAGAACATATTGTTACGATAGTGGAGTTATATAATTCTTGTGTTCATTTACCTATACTGGATGGAACCCTTGTATTATGAACATTGGCTTTATAGTTCATTACTTTACATAAGAACTATTCATAACATATTTATAATAATATATAAAATCTATTTCAATAATATTACGTCCTTTTTATATATTAATTTATTGAAATTGTATACATTATCATATATTTTGAATAAGTCCTATGTAATTTATTATACATTCACATACATGAATATAAATTTTATAAACCTTCAATGACATTCATGCATAAATAGAAAAATGATAAGAAAAATTAAAATATTTGGTTGATATAAAGCATAAATAATAACCAAATAATTGTAATTTAAAAAACCCTCAATACATACACATTTTAAAAATATAAAATATTGTAGGAATATAGTACATATCTAGTATATATATATCCATTTACATGTGCTTATGTTTATTCAAATAACCATTTTGATACCAATAAGAATACTATCATAGAAACATTTTTTTTAATTCTTAAAATTCCTCTTCTTAGGATCAAGCTTATTCCTATATAAAAAATTAATAGATAAAAATTTAAAAATCTATATTATATAAATCAAAATAGATATTAAAATACACAAATTTTTACAAAACATATTATTTGTATCTAATATTTTTTATGAATCTTTTTTCTCCTTTTCATTGACTAATATTTTTTTAGTAATACTAATTGAACTGGAAATGGAAAATTTGATTTGGAGTATATTTTTCAATTAAATACTTGAATATTATTTTTGTGATATATTAAACTCTATAAATACTTTATTGATTCTTTATATTTTTCAAAAAAAATTAAATACCCCTTTAAGTGGTGATGGATCATTTATAAAAATTTATATATCAAAAAAATAATATTTTATTAGGGAGGATCTATTTCATTATTTTATTACAATGAAAAATGAGAAAAATTATTTGTACTGGTATATTTTTTATGATAAATTGTAAATATACCTTTATGAGAAAATTTAACTAGAATCAATCGCATCACATTATGGAGATGGTAGGCCATACACATGCACAGACAAAAATATCATTTCAATAGTTATGAAATGTTATGGAAGTGGGATGCATATATGTTTTTAGAAAATCTATATAATGTTTTTATAATCATATATAGTTAATATTTCCATAATTATATCAATCCATTTATGATGGTGGTGAAAAACATATTACACCACGGTGTAGAGACAGTAAGTCGTACGTATGCACATGTGGTGATTTTGATTTTCGTAGGATGGATAGAAGGTAGAATATTGTTTTTCCATAACTATAATAACATCTCAATATATAAGTGATACTAGAGTTAATTTTTTATAATGTAGAAAACATTTGAATATGATGTAGAAGAAGAAATAATTTGAATGAATCAGTAGAGGAGATTACCTCTTTTTTGACGTGCTCCCCCAAAATCACTATTATAACACTAGAGTTGGTCTTTAGAGAAGACCTAAATCTATAGAATGTGACTAATGAGGTCGATAAGAGAAATAGAAAGGGTATGGTAGAGATTGAGAGATCAATGTGGAGTGAAGTGGTGAAGGATGAGTTGCTCTTTTATAATTGTGGTGAGAGGCACTTCTAAAATATCTGAAAATATTAATTTATAATAAAATAAAACCCCATATAAAAACTAATAAATGTAATATTTTATAATATTATGTGATATTGGTCTATAATGTAATAAAAAAATAAATTTTAAACAGTATTTATTTTCCATTTAAACCTTATCATTTTAATTTAACACTTAGTTATTCTATTTCTTTTTATCTTTAGTAAAAAATATTACAATATTAAAAGGGATAAATATTTAAATATTAGATACCTATTAGACCATAAATTAATAATTTATAACATTTTATACCATATAATAATTATTAAATATTTTGAAAAATGTTTTATGATTTTTAAATAATATAATAAAACATTATATTGGAAAAATTAATAGAATCAATTTTGAAACTATTCATTTATTGGATTTTTAAAAATATCAAGATATGAAGTTATCCTCAAACCAAAAATTTTATAATATACTTAATGGGACATATTCATATATAAAATTAATATAACATATTAATTATCCCAAATTATATAATTTTAAAATTTTTAATAACATTAATTTAGTATTTTCATTAATTAAATACTTTCAACATCAGTTTTTTGAAATTATTTAATACACTTATTTATTTAATTAAAATCAAAAATAAAATTCTCTGAACAAGGTAAATACTCAAAATATCATATGAATACTTCTACATGAATATATCTTCTTTAAAATCAAACATTAAAAATGTTATATTTTTTAAAACATGAATGTGACAACTTTAACACCACATTAAATAAAACATTATAAGTGTCGTAATATATTCCATATGGATCCAAATGGTCAGTAACTCGACCATTGGATGATTATGGTCGATATATACTTGACTAATAAAAATTGATCATGTGTTTTTGTCTTTTCATGGTTATTATCATTTCAATAAAAATTAGTTTATTGATTTTTAATCAATTAAATAATTTATGCTTCACTAATATATATACATTTAAGGTAATTATTTATTTCATGAAAATTTAATACAAATTATCATGATAATGAAAAAAAATTAGCTTTAAAATTAATATTCATAATAGAATTTATCTTCTGTATAAAATTATAATCAAAATGATTTAGTTATTAAAAATTGAGTAACACCTATTTTACTTTTATGTAAATAATAGATATTGAATGTCATAATCTCATCCAAGTGGATTCCAAAGGGAATCATTTCGACCGAAGGATGGTTTAGGTAAAACATCACTAATTTAGTCGTATTAAAACAAGGGTTAATATAATTTTATAATATTATACGTACCCTTAATTACTTGATTTACCTTTCTACTATATTTATAAAAATTACATAAGTAACTATTCATAATTGCCCTAAATAAAACAATGATATTGACATAATTTCTACCCACTGATTCCAAATATGGAATCCTTTATTAAGAATTCATAACACAGAAGTTTCAGTAATTAATTTAAAATTTATCCCATTTTCATAATGAAAACTTTTTTAAATTTTAAACATTGCAAATTATTGAAATGTTTTTACATTAAAATTCATTGTAAAATTAATAAAAATTACCAAAATTATATTAATTTCTAAAAAAAATTATTTATAATTTAAATCCATTCAATAATATAATTTATCCACATAAATTATTTCAATGAAAAATGTTGTTTTCTATTAAAATTTAGTATATTTTTACTATTCAACAAAGCTCAAAAAAATTTAGAAAAATAGAAAAAATTCTTCCAGAGTAAATTTTTATATCCTAATTCCAATGAAAAAGTTTATTCTATAAAATAGAATAAACAAAAGTTTCAAAAAATAGATTTAAAATGGAGTGTCATCAAAAGGTGGAAAAAGTGCATTTTTTAAGAAATTTCTTTTATCTGAAAAATTGAATTTGTTCTTATATCATGTCTATAAAACATATAAGATGACTTTTATAAATTATATTGAATATATTACATATATATTACATTAATAAAATCTATAAACTGTGATTTTATTATCTTAAAATCTCAATTATTTTCATTTAAATAGTTTTTCCTAAAGAAAGTTAATAATGTTCATACCTGCCATTATATTGATTAGGTTATTAGGTAAGATAAGAATATTTTGTTTTTCAGTTAAAATCGGTCATAAGTGAAAGGAATTATATCTAAATAACTTGATTTGTGTGTAATAAAATCCAAGAATAGTGTTGCGTATACCGTAAGCCAATACGATGTTGCGTGTAGCGCATGCAAATATTGGTGTAGCGTACAACACAATAAATCATTCAAATTAAAATTAATATATCTCCAAAAAATGGGGGTGTTAAATTTTTTAAGACCACTCAACTAGTGTTGAGAACCATGATTCTGACTACCTCAACCATGACCACCTCCTTGGCCAGAACAGTCAGCGGTATTTCGGCTACTTGCATATCATGATCCTATTGGCCCCTCTTCTGAACATGGAGTAGGTGGAGATACATGCTCATTTTAAACTAATGTAAATGCTCTATATAAAATCTGAATATGGCCATCCTATTGAAAATTTTCATTCCACTGGATCTTGATAGCTTTGAGGTTTAGTATGTACCAATATTCCACACTCGAAAAATATCATAAATCTATATTCATGAGGAGTTTGAATTCCATTACCTCAATGAGTAGCCTCAAAATGTGGCTTTTTTCTAGAATAAGAAACATTAATTAATATAGGTGTTGATCCACAATGACTCTCACCATCAACATCACTCAAATTTCTCTATGTTATAATGTCTTGATTGAATATCTCAGATATGGTCATCAACAAAAAGAATTTGAACTATGACCAAACAGTGTACACTAGCCCATCCACAAATAGCCATATGGTTATAATGTCTTATCATACTAGAGTTGGTGAGAACCATTGTAGCTCAATAAAACATGATACGTATTCCATCACAAACATACCACCCTACATTAGGTTCATGAATTCCCTATCTCTATTATCCCTAAGAGTCTAGGGAAATAAATAGTAATAAAAATAGTCTAAAAATATTTGTAGACCATATTACAGTGTTTGTATTAATGGGTAATAACATCCCACCAACTCTTGGTATAATCACATAGCATATACACTGCAGGGATTACCCTCCACTCTGGAGTCATATATAGACACTCAAATATTGAAAGAACATCTTCAAGCCCTGAATCAGAAGCATGTGGTCATCCATACCCTGAAAAGGTGATATGATGATATTTGTTGAATTCTTTTTCCAACTCTACTGAACTCATGTTAGGTCGAACAATACCATGAATATATTGATGTATATAAATAGATCCCCTCAGAATTGGGTTTCACTACCCATATCAGGAATAGGAAGGGGTGCCACAAGTGAAACTGCAGGAGGATTCACTGGTATCTCATGGACCGCCATCCCAGGTTAATGGTCATCACCAAATTAAGAGAGTATTACCAGAGGAATTCATGTATACAAGATGCTACAATTCCAATTTCATGCCTCAGAAGAAATATTAGCAACTAAAAGGTTACAGATAAAAAACTAGGATATGTTCACAACCTTCAAAAGAATAGATCAAACACCTATTCCGACTCCTAATAATAGAAATAGGTAAGAGATAAATACTTCAATAGACCAGATGAATGTACGAGGTACCCCAATACCAACTACTAAGGATAGGTTCGGGTCTAGGTCTGGGTTTCTCGTATATAAGATAAGAATTTAATTTATAATAGTTATATTCATTTGAATTTGTTCTTTTTAACCATTTAAATCTTATTAAATTATTGAATTATATGGATTACCAATTCCAATCCATATGGGTTCATACTCTTTATGAACTAAAATATTTCATCCATTTAACCAACACCATAACATGTTCTAGTCCATGAGACCAATGGTCTATGGTTCAACATTCTATAATTAATATATTATGGTGTATTATTTATCCCACTTAGGAAAACATTGTCAGGTTAAGGAATGAACTTTAAGTATCAATTATGTTTTTCCATATCTTCAAGAAACATCAGCACATTTAAAAAAATATTCAAGGATCTATCGATATGTAATAGTCAAATTCATGCTAAAAATTAAAGCGGCATGGAACAATGCATGGATTATTTTTCATATTATGCCTAATATGATGCATGAACTGGTGAAACACCCACATTTATTCAGAACTAGGTACAATAAATCATCATTTCAATAATTCCAATATCAATAACATCATATGAAATCTGTGTCACCCAACAGTGAAGTCGTATCAACTATAAATAACCTAATCATCAACAGTAATTTTCCATCCCATGTAATTTTGGGTTTCTTCTATACATGGATCAGATACGTCCAAGAATAGGGTCATTTCCAAATTCATTTATCTGCTAGTCTCCTATATAATACCTGAATAGTAAGAAAAAGGAAAGTAATGCTATAATACCACTTTGTAACGTCCTGAAATGGGATTTAATTCACCTTTGTCCCAAGCTGGTGGATCACATGGCATCAACCACATCTCCATATATGAAAAGGGCTACTGAATAATAGCTTTGATGTAATGGTGATATGTTGGGTAGACTATACCCTCTTACCTAAGTGACACAATAGATACCACCATAAACATACAACAATTGAATAATATATAAATATACATTATTACAATAAAATGTGGAAGTGTAAATAGATAACTCAACAGGTGAATAATAATATCGAAATCCTATAAGGTAGTGTCATGCACATGGATTCATGGAATGGAGATAAGAAAAAACAAGAACATGGGATATACATATACCATACTTCTATATAAGAAATACCAAAAGACCAAATGGAAAAAGAATGTTTCTCCTCTAGAATCATGAGAATATGTTCAGTCATAATCTCATAATCTACAACTATAGGTAAGCATATAAAATTCTAGTAGAAGGGATCTTTCCATTATCAGAACCTACAGAAAATTAATCATCTCATGTACAATAGGTAGCCCATATTGGGTGTGAGATAAAATCCTAGTATGCCACAAAAATGGTGTCTAGAAGTAATCCATGTTTTTTTCAAAACTAAATAGTGTTCATGCTTGAGTAATGAATGAAAATGTGAAATAAATAAATTACCAACCACTTAGGTTCTTAATGGACACATAGTGGCTCCACCTTCTACAGTTCCTGGCCGGGCAGAATTTATAATCAGTCATTAAATATATATATTAACAATATATATATGTACAGTATTGTTGTATATATTTCATCCACCTATGTGAACTTAGTAGGTTTTAGTTGTAGTGGCTATATCTATAGAATACTAGGTGCTACTTGGACCGGTGCAGAACTCAGATATCCATAAATAGTCTAAACTATTCTACAAGCTAAAGAAAAATGGTGCATTCCCTACATCTTATAGTGTGTGGGATATGTCTTTCTCATCACTCGAGATGGTGAGTGTACCATCATTTCGACAATGGAATAAGGGACACGAGATGTCATTACCATTTTCCAACTAGTGTCAATGGTGTGAGACATCATCCTCAACACCCTATAAAAGGAAGCTTGATACTATCATGCTTAAAAGAACCCTTACCATCATTCCAAAACCTCTATAAAGGTGTATTAATTATTACAACTTTCATGATTCATTTCTTCACATTCATCACATTCATTCATATCATATAAATAAATAAGTAATAGTAGTTCAATAACATATAGGACAACATAATTTACTTCAATAAAATAACAAATCTTTAAAAATGGTGTGGTCATACCACCCTTATAAACATTTCCATTAAATCAATTTAAAATAATTAATGATAGGTAAGGTAAGACACCATGAACTATCCTTACTATTCAATATATTCTATTCAATTCACTAAAAATAAGGCATTTCATTAATAATATTAAATGAACACTTAAGAGGTGTCATTGAAAATTTAGAAACTACCAAATAGAGTAAATTCATTTATTATGTGTGTTCAAGCACTAAAAGGTGCCTTAGGTTCATTTAAAAATTGAATAATATAAGGAAATATCAATTACAACCCATGATAAATTATTAGGTGGAATTTCGAGTATTTATCCTTTTAATGAAAAGGGTAAATTCCCATCAACACACCAAAGTAGTGTCTATATGTGAGATCAACATCCTCTAACAAATTAATCAATGACCAAAAAAAGTGTATCTAGTAGTGTTAATAAATTTTAATTGAATAACTTAATAAAAAGGTGTAACATGAATAGAGAAGGCATGAAACACAGTAGAAAATATATGATACATCAAAACTCATGGGGAAAATGATAACACCTACCTTAAAACCTTACATGACTCCTTAGTTGACATCGACCTCATATTCAAAGTAGGATGGATGTAATTAGAGAAATAGTCCAACACCTTGAAAATAGGGAAAATGATCCTACAAATAAATATATTAATGATAATAATGTTGAAAATGGATTTAAGGTAAGATGAATTGAGATATCATATTATAGAATCCAACACATTCAATAGATCATGAATCAGACTTCATATCAGGGAGTTATCAAAATACCTAGATTGATGGAGGGGGAGATCATGGGAGGAAAAAACCCACACAACCATAATAAATTGGAAGAGAAGGAAGAAAGGTTATGATTAATGATTAATGAGGGGGGAAATGATTTTTCACCCTAAAAATAAAGGGTGCCTAGTTTGGTTGCACGGTTTCCCAAAAATTGTGATAATTATGAACCATTCACTACTATAAGGGGCACCCCACACTGTTAGGCACACAATTTATATAAAAATGTGTAGACTGTGAAAAACCGCTCTTCCCAAGATGTCTAAAACACTGAAAATTCATCCACCTTGGCTCTCATGGTTTTAGAAAAACTATCTAGACTATAGTTTCCCACAATCATTAACACCATAGTTTATGGAAACCACGCCTACTAGGTGACATGATTTCCCCTAACCAATCGACCCATTGTTTTCTTATAATTTTTGGGATACGGGGTCCGAGAGAGCCCTAGAAGAACCCAATAAACCCTTTAATTGATTTGGATTCATTAATAAGACATTAAAATAAATTTAAATTTAAAAAAATGAGCTAAACCTTTTTGAAAAGGTGGTTCATTACATGGTAAATCCATTTTAACTTTAATCATGATAAATAACATTTATGCATTCACTATTCATTTAATTAAAAAAATAATTTTAACTTATTATAAATTATAAATTATTATTATTCCCAATGTGGATTTTTTTTTCAAATACAATTAATTGATATGAAATGACTAATTTAATATTAATCCCATAGATGCGGTGGGACAATAGGTTTATATTGAGAAAATTTCAAAATATTGAAATGTTTTCGTATCCAAATTCAATATGAAATAGATTCAGATTTAATAAATTGGTTTAATTTATATATAATTTTACTAATTTAACTTTAAAACCAATATAAAATATAATTTAACCATATCAATAAATTAAACGAAAAGGCAGTTCACAATTGAAATGTAGTATTTTAATAATATTTATCAAAAGAAGAAACTTTTCAAAAAAACCCATACTTTAACCATAAAATAGTTTTTATATTATTATTTTATTTTTTTATCAATTTATAAAATTAATTTTATATAATTTTGAAGAATATTTTTTAGAATAATCCAACCATAAAAGGCTTCAAAACTACTTTTTAGAAAAAATACATTTTTATGTGTAATGTTGGATTTATTCTTATCCCTATTATATAAAAATTATAAGATTAATGTTAAATTGTTTATTTAATATATAATTTACTCATTACATAAAAATAATTCACCAAAAGTGGTTAATTAAATCTTTGATGTAAAACAGGCTTGATTACATAAAAATAGTTTATAGGAAAATATTTTCTACATTTTCAAATATTTTTAATTTTCTTTTTTAATTAATTGGTCACAATTTATTTTCATAATATAGTTAATCATATTAATTATGATCATTCCAATGGTTAGGTTACAAATGTCATATAATATAGTTATATTAAAAATATCTCAAGTTTCATTAAAACTCAGTATTGCGTGTAATTAATTCTTAGCTATGTATTTTATCTAATGCATGAAAAAACAAGTACATTCATGTAATTAATGCTAATATTAGTTTTATGTGAAATGGAAAATATATGAAAGATTTAACTAACCCAAAGAAAATATTTCACAAAATCTCAGGGTGTTATTGGTCGACCTAACCTAGAAACCTATGCAAAATAGCTAAATAAATCTCTCTCACAACCTCTATAAAAAACGTTCAACCATAAAAGGACCCCTTCAAAAACTATGATGCTAAAGACTCTTCCAATGTCTCTAGATATATGTGGTAAATGTTTTAATAATACCAGAGTGCCTTCTCAATCATCTATTTCTGTGTAAATGAGGTCATACTGTTAACATATGTAACATGGGGGATCCTGAGAATGTTATTGATTATAAATTCCTACAGTAACGAGGGTCCTATTTTATGTTTTGGTGGCTAGTGGAACCATGATCTTGGCAACTATATATGTGGATAGTAGTCCCACCCCTTCCTCTCTTCCATCATTCAAAAGGGGAAGAAGGCGGTATATTTGACAGGGGTATCTCTTTGAGTAATCCCCCATTATTTGTTACGGGCCATATCCACAGAGGAGTGTATTTCCTGACCATGGTTATGAAAATAAGAGGGGAGATGGGAACCAGATACACTTATCTATCTTATAGTACCATTCACATCCACCAGTGGATTAGAGAGTTTTTAGTAACTATATCTTCTTTTTTCTCTAGTTTCTCACACCGAGAATGACTCACATGGGATTATAAGTTTGTGGGGATCATTTCATTAACCCAATCCAATACTTATTAGACACCTACTCAGTGTAATCCTGTAACATTTCAGGTAAATAAAGGATATTTTATTTTTATATTTATTAATATTTGTGAATTAAATATTAATTTTAATATAAATGGGATTCTATGATCGATGGATTACCCGATACGAAACAACATGTTTCTTTAAAATCTTATGTTCCAAGCAATGTTGAATTATATTGAAAATTAAAAATATAATATTATTATTTTAAATGGTAGTTAACGCCTAGATTTTGTATTGGTGGGAATGAATAGAACTATGTAAAATATGATTATACAAGTTTATTAAATGTTTTTACATTTAACCAATAAATTTTAGAGGCTTAAAATAATAAATAGTCCGATTTTAAGCATAAATACTCTAATATTTTTAAAGGGTTGTTTTACCACCTTTTGAAGGGGAACCCATTTTAAATCTAGTTTGTTTTACTTTTATGTGTTTTTTTGACAAAATAAAAATATTCTTTAGAATCAGGACATCAAAATTTACTTTTGGTAAATTTTTTGTATTTTTCTGATAAAATTAATATTTTAATGAATAGTAAAAAATACTGTATTTTAATTCAAAAATACCTTTTAATATAATTTATTTATATGTTTATATTATATTTTTAATTGGTTATAATTTCTAATTATATTATATTTTTAAAATTTAATACTATGTTGGTCATTGGATATAATTTCACCTTGAAATTGGACATAAACAAGTTTCAATCTTTTGATAGTTATTATTTCTTAAAAACACGTTTTCTTGTTTGGAGAATGAGCATTAATTTTAAATTAATTAATGTAATTTATATGTTTCAATTTGGTAAAATATATATCATTTTTTAATTTAGAATATCAAATATATCTTAGGCTGAATTTTTTGTATTTTTCTGAAAAACCTCAAATATTGATGAATAGTAAAAACACTGAGTAGTAGTCAAAAAACTGACTTTTTCATTTAAATGAAATTTAACCACTTTTATGAATTGAAATTTACAATTTTAAAATACATGGTTGTTATCATTACGTAAAATTTGGTTCAATAAGATGAAAATAATGTTTGGTGTATAGTAACTTTTGACTTTTATTTACCACAGTTAAAGGTAAATAGGGTAATTTAAGGAAAAAATAATATTATAATAATATTAAATAACCATAAAATTTATCCTAATACTATTATTTGATATATTTCTGATCATGGGCATCCTTGTTCCGATTTTGGGACCCCATGGATCATCTAAAAAGTGATAATGACACTTTATATTAATTAATTTAAAGTAAAGACAAAAATCACATAAACATATATCTTTTAGTAAGTCAATTTTTAAAGGATATTGTATAATTTATCTCTTCAACTATAAATATTAATTTTAAGGGTAAAAATATTTCATACATCATGGATTTTTTGTATAATTTTTATAAATGAAATAAATAAAATTATTTATGACACAATAATGATGCAATGTTTACTTCATTAATGAACGATTTAAATAAATAAGATTATAAAAATTAAAACAATATCCAAAACCGATACAATTATTTTTGGATGATTTTATTTCGAACAAGAGTCATATAATATTTAACTTTAAAAAGGTTTTGACCTTTAGAAACCATAAATCATTATAAAATAAAATAATATTTTTAAACTTTTCTAAAGAGCCCCTCCCCCCCTTATAAAAATCCCTCACCTCTATCCTATTACTCACACCTCTCAAGCCCCTTGGATCATAAAAAATCTACCCAATTTAGCTCCCTACATCTCTCTCTTACTTCTAGTAGCCTTCCCTTAGGCAGAAGGAAACTCAAGTAAACCTTTTGGTTAAATCCAAAGGGAGATATCCAATTTAAAGGTAACTTATTCTCTTCAGTTATTTTATTTTATTTTACTTTTCCAACCCACTAAAATTTATTTATTTCAATATTTTATTAAAAAACCAATATAATAAATATAATAGGTTTTTTATATGATAAGTTTTTGAACTACACATACACACACCACTATATAAAGGGTAATGAACATAATGTTTCTATGGGCAACGCACTACTGCCTCACGAAATGATGATTGTTCAATATTCTCCTACCACCACTTTTGGGGTCCATTAAGATGGAATTTTATTTATATGTGATATATATTATATTTATATTTTTTCTATACTTTTGTATTTTCAATTATAGAATACCTTTATGGCATCCATAGTGGGTAAAAATGATAATTTCATTTTAAGAAGTGCAGACTACCACCCCCTCAAAGTTGTATGACTCGTTCATGCCATACATGGAACATATAAAGGATGGAGTTAATAAAATTATATATAATATTATAATTTAATTATAATATACCTATGTATCATTATGTTTTTATTCCATTAAATATGAAATAGAAATGAGAGCAACGTTCATGCGTACATACGACTTACCTTCTCTATGAAAGGTGGATTCCATTTCTTATCTACTAATGTTATATACTATTATAAATACATATATATACTGAATATATATAATAAATATGATATCTACATCATGAATATCATTCTGGAGATAATGTACCTTTTTTCCACATGAACAACTTGTAATTATAAAGAAGTTAATTTTTGACTCAAGTACCAAATATCGACAAAATATCCATTATTAACATAAATGATTGAATAATATTTATAATATGTTAATAAGTAAAATAAAAGTTATAATAAACCTGAAAATGTTTCTCAAGAAAGTATAAATTAACATTTGTTTATTATTCAGGAAATTAAATAATGAACAGGTCAAGCCACACATGACGTAAGGGACTTCATCTCAATCTCTTTTTATTAAGACATATTTTGTTTTATACATGAATTTCTCTTATACGATGTATAAACACCTTTTAATTTTCATTTCATTCAAAATGAATCTTTTTCAATGAGGTGTTTTACAAAACGACAAAAATTTTTTTTAACATAAGAGGTAAAAGCAACCTTTTTCACCGCTGTAGGTATTATTTGATCTTTGGTTACTTAACAAGACGTAATGTTTTATAAAGAAAATAAATTCCAAATACTATTTTATGTATTTTGGTATTGAGAATGGTTTTCATAATCGATTTATTATGTCAATATATTTAAAAGAAATAATGTGATTGAAATGTGGAAATTTTATCTTTCATGTATGTTTGTTTTATGTATTATGAATATGTTATGGTTCATGGACAATGTTTACTTATACGGGTGGTTCCATGATAAACTGAGGGAGAGTGAGCCCGAGATAGCTCTCTAATTAATTGGGTAATGTTATGGAGGTAATATTTAATTTTTCTCCTAAGTGACTTAGGGAATATAGTTTGATGGGTATTCCTATGTTTCTCCTTATGTAGCTGTGATAGCTAAAATTTAAGTATGATATGGATGCCTCATGTTACCTTTATGTTTTATTATTTCGAGGTGTTATTCATAAATTTGATGATTTCATGAGGTATGATCTTATGATTGTTATTTATTGATGGAATAATGTCATCTTTATTTATTTTATATCCCTTACTCGTCTTTTTTTTCTCATCCCATGTTTTGAAATGTTATTCACTGGACTTAATGATGAATATGGTCAATGACGGGATCAAGGAAAAGTCAGGCAGTCTAAAACATGGAACTAGACTTGACATTTTTTTCAAGAGTTTTTATTTTAAGAAAAAATGGAAACTGAGTAGAAGTTTCTACATTGTAATTTTTGAGATTAAATTTAATAGTTATGTCCAAATTCTCTAAAAATCTGTACTTGAAAAGATCCTCAATGTGAATTATATATTTAATTCTATATTATGTAATGTTTTAAAGATCAGTCCTTATAGTTGGTATCAGATGTCAGTTTAGAAAACTTTAGGAGTTAGGATATTGTTAAATTAATCTCCATAAGTTAATTTATATCAATATTGAAATGATATAGAATTTACAGATTACCATTTTGTTTTGCCTAAGATATTTCTACGTTCAGAATGGTTTTCTACATAGGAAATAGGGAAGATATGTTGGGAAGGTATATAGAGGAGAATAACCTTCCAAATCAGCAACCTGAGATGGTTAGAATCAGAACTGAACAGTTTGTTGCAGTGATGACACAATTGACTTAGGCTATAAATTGTGGTGGTATCCATACACAAGATCATCCAGATCAACCATAGTGGAACATGTCAGTAGTGGAGAATTTAATGAGGCAACATCCCCCATCATTCAGAGGACCATCTGAACCTATTCTAGTAGAAGGGTGGTTTAAAGCACTGGAAAATATTTTTGATGTCATGGGGTATTCAGAACATCAAAATCTTAGTTTAGATATTTACTGTTTGGAAGGTGTAGCCGATCAGTGGTGGTTGATGGTGAAAAATACTTGGGATAGTGAGAAATTCATGCTCTTGATTGGAATGAATTAAAAGGTATGTTTCTTGAGAAATATTTTTCTAAGGTTGTTCATATTATAATGAAAAATCAATTCCTAGAATTGAGGTAGGAGGATGAATCCGAGGTTGCTTATAAAGCAAAATTCACTCGACTAGAAAGGTATACTCTAAATTTCATACGAGATCTTTATAGTAAACTCAACCATTTTTTACTTAGGATTACATCCAAAGTATCAAAGGGATTTAGATTCTCGTGATTTAAAAATTTATGAAAAACATGTTTGTTGTGAAGAGAAGGTGGAAATGGTGTTTGGTGATGATCATGTGTTCTTTGACAAACAAAAATATAAGAGGTCGAGGTGGAAAATGATAGGGAAGAACACTAAAAAAATGTGTGATGGAAAGAAACTTATGTTTACAGATTGTGAAATTTGTGGTACAACGCATGCTGGGGAATGTCTTTTGAATTCTGGTAAGTGCTACCGATGTGGTAAAATGGGACATAAGGCTTGTAATTACACTGAAAAAGATCAGGGTAATGGTAAGACAAAATCTGATTTATACTCAGTAAAATGTTTTAAGTGAAATGAAATGGGTCATTATGAAAATTAGTGTCCAAAGAAGAAATCAATTGAGGGAAAACAACCTTACTACAACTAGAAAGGGGTCGTGAAATCATTTGAAACTACTTCAGCATATGATGTTCCATCAAATGAAGAAGTATCGGGTACACTATTTGATTGTTCAGATTATGTTAAAGTGTTGTTTGATTTAGAGTCTACACAATCATTCATTTCTGATAAGTTTTCTAGTAAATTTGGAATTTCATATAAAGATATGGATCCTGAATATATTGTAAATACACCTATAGGAAATGTTAAGGAAAAACGAGATTATAAGAACCTTTCTCTCATTGTGTTTAGAAAGAATCTACATGCAAACCTTATAGTTTTTTCCTCCATTAGAGTTTGAGGTTATTTTGGGTATGGATTGGATTTCTGTTTATCATGCTAGGATTTACTGCAGAGCTAAAGAGGTTTCTTTTCTAAAAGAATTTTAGTTTGTGTACATGAATGGACCCTTAATTTTGATAACAAGTCAGGAAGTTGAGAAACTAGTAAAATATGGAAATGAATGTTACCTTGAACATATTGTTGAAAACAAAGGAACTGTTTATACTAATGTTGTGCTAGTGGTAAATGAGTACCTTTCTGTTTTTATGGATGAGTTTCCAAGTATTATAACTGATCAGGAAGTTGAATTTACTGTTGACTTAGTTCTTGATTCTAAGAAAATTTCAAAACCCCTTATCGAATAGCTGAAATTGAAATTAATGAGTTAAAGAAGAAATTTCATCTGTTATTAGAAAAATGTTTCATTCGACCTAGCACATCACAAAGGGGTGATACTGTATTGTTTGTTAAAAAGAAATATGGTTCAATGAGACTTTGCATTGATTATAGAGCATTGAATAACATCATTGTTAAGAACAAGTATCTTTTTCCTCATATCGATGATTTGTTTTGATCAACTCTAGGGAGATCAGTAATTTTTAAATATTGACTTGAGGTCAGAGTACCATCAGTTGAAAGTAAAGGAAGTAGACATTTTGAAGACTATATTTCATACTAGATATGACCATTATGAATTTGTGGTTTTTCCTTTTGGGTTAACCAATGCACCATATATTTTAATGGATCTTATGAATTAAATTATCCATGAGTTCTTGGATATGTTTGTGGTTGTGTTCAATGATGATATTTGGGTTTATTCTAAAAGTAAAGAAGACCATGAAATTCATTTAAGGGTTGTATTGAAAACCATAAAAGAAAAAAAATGTATGGGAAGTTCAAAAAGTGTGAGTTTTGGTTACAAAAAATTTCATTCCTTGGTTACACTATTTCAAAAAATTGCATAACTGTTGATCCTGCTAAAACTAAAGTTGTTGAATAATTTCCAAGACCCACAAATATAACTAAGATATGTATATTTCTTAGTTCAACAGGTTATTATCAGAGTTTTGTTGAGGATTTTTCATGGTTAACTAGCCCAATTAATATGTTAACTTGAAAAGGAGTTAAGGTCATCTGGACAACAAAATGTGATTATTGTTTTCAGGATTTGAAAATAAGATTGGTGAATGATCCAGTTTTGGCACTTCCTTCTAGAAACGGTTAGTTTTTTATTTATAGTGATGCTTCATTGAAAGGACATGGCTGTGTCTCTATGTAGAATGATCAGGTAATTGCTTATGATTCACGTTAGTTGAAACCTAATGTGTTAAATTAACCTACACATGATTTGGAATTATCTGATGTTGTTTTTTATTTAAATAATTGGAGTCATCATTTGTATGGAATAAAATGTGAAATATATAATGACCACAAAAGTTTGAAGTATATATACACTCATAAATAATTGATCATGAGATAATGGTGATGGCTAGAATTAATTAAGGATTATGATTTCACAATTCATTACCATCCATGAAATGAAAATAAAGTGGTCGATACTTTGAGTTGTAAAATTAATGCTACATTATCCTTATTATGTTTGGAATAAGATCCTTTGATTAATGACTTGATGAATTTTGGCATAGAATTTTTTAGTGCAGGAAATTCCTCTTTTGTTTCAGGTACCAGTGAAATCATATATATCAGACAGAATTAGGAAAGCGCAGATGGAAGATTGTGAGTTACATAAAAAGGTAGAGTTGGTTTAGAAGGGTAAATAGACTGAATTTAACATTGATAATGATTGTATTTTTAGGTTTGTGAAGAGATTATGTGTGCCTTGTGATTCATAGTTGAAGAAAGAGTTATTATGTGAAGCTCATGATTCTTAATTTTCAGTTAATCCTAGAAGTACTAAGATGTACATAGATCTTCTTGAGTATTACTAGTGGGATGGAATGAAAAGAGATATTGCTGATTTTACTATGAAGTGTTTGACTTGTAAATTGGATAAAGCAGAGAAACAGTTAATCAAAGGGATGCTTCAGTCTTCACCGGTGCTAGCGTGAAAATGAGAAAATATATCCATGGACTTCATCGTGGGAGTACCAAAGACATCTCGAGGTAATAATGAAATCTGGGTTATTGTTGATCGATTGACTAAATATGCTATTTTTCTTCATATTTGATATATTGTCTATTGATCAACTTTCTCAGTTTTAAGTTAATGGGATAATTAGGTTTCATTGAGTTACCCTCTCTATTTTATTTAATCATGATCCAATGTTCACTTATAACTTTTGGAAACACCTTCAGAATTCATTGGGTACTAAATTAATTTTTCAGACAACTTTAAATCCTCAATCATATGGGAAGTCAGAATGAACTATTCAGACCTTGGAGGATATGTTACGTGTATTCTTAATGGATTACTAAGGAATTTGGGACCAAAATCTTTCTCTGGTTGAATTTTATTATAATAATAGTTATCATTCGAGTATATAAATATCTCCATTTAAGGCATTATATGGGAAGTGGTGTCGAACTATAGCTTTTTGGGATGAAGTAGGTAAAAGGTAACTGATGGGACCAGTATTGGTAGAAGAGATCACAAAAAAAGTTTAGTTGATTTAGAAGAACATGAGAACAACTTAGAGTAGTCAAAAAAATTATGCGGATAACCGAAGGTGGGATCATTCTTTTGAGGTACGTGATCATGTCTTTCTCAATGTTTCCCCATGGAAAAGTGTGATGCCTTTTGGTAAGAAGGGAAGTTGAGTCTGAGGTTCATTGGAACTTATGAAATCCTGGAGAAAGTTGGATCAGTTGCCTACAAAGTGACATTACCTCCTTTTTTATTCCATGTACACAATTTTTTTCATGTTTCAATGTTCAGAAAGTATATGTTGGATTCATCTCAGGTTTTGAGTCCAGAGGTAGTTTAGTTGGAAAAGAATCTTTCTTATGAGGAAAAACTAGTCCAGATTCTTGACTGTAGAGAGCATGTGTTGCGTAATAAAGTAATCCATTAGGTAATGGTTTTTTGAAAAACCATATGGTTGAAGAGGAAACGTGGGAATTTGAAAATTCTACGAGGGATAAAAACCCCAATTTATTTGATAAGTGAATAAAATTACGAGGACATAATTTAAAAAAGAGGGAAGGATTTAACATCCCGGGTAAATAAAGGATATGATATTTTCATAATTATTAATATTTGAAAATTAAATATTAATTTTACTTTAAATGGTATTGAATGTCCAATGGTGTACCTAATATGCAACAACGAGTTTTTTGAAATCTTTTGTTGCACACAGCGTTGAATTATACTGAAAATTAATAATATATTATTATTATTTTAAATGGTAGTTAACACATAGCCATTTTAATGACGAGAATGAATAGAAATAACTAAAATATGATAATACATGTTTTTTAAATGTTTTTACCTTTTTCCAATAAATTTTAGAGGCTTAAAATAAGTAAGAATCTGATTTTAAGCATAAATACTCTAATATTATTTAAAAGGTTGTTTTACTGCCTTTGGATGATGAAACCTTTTTAAATATTTTTTTTTCATTTTTAAATGTCATATTTGACAAAATAATATTCTTATTTAGAATCGGGACTTCAAAATTTACTTTGCGTTGTTTTTTTTGTATTTTTCTGTCAAAATTCATTTTTTATTGAATTGGGAAAAATATTTTATTTTAATTCATAACTTTATTTTAATATAATTTATTCATATTGATAGATTATCTTGTTAATTGTTTTTAAAGTTTAATTAGATTATTTATTTACAATTTAATCCAATTTTGGTCATTTTAAGTAATTTCACATTGAAATTGGACATAAACAAGTGTCAATCTTTTGATAGTTATTATTTCATAAAAACACGCTTTTTGTTTTGACAATGGGAATTGATTTTAAATTAAGTAATGAAACTTATATGTTTTGAATTTGGAAAATTAAATATATCATAGGTTGAATTTTTTGTATTTTTCTGAAAAACATTAATTTTTTATGAATAGTAAAGACACTGATAAGTAGTTAAAAACCCGTCTTTTTCATTTAAATGAAATTTTACCACTTCTGTGAATTGAATTTTGAAAATCCAACATACATGGTTGTTATATGTAAGTAAAATGTTGTTCAATAAGATAAATTATATTTTGGTGCATAGTAACTTTTGACTTTTATTTATAGCGGTTAGAGGTAAATAGGGCAATTCAAGGTAAAAATAATATTATAATAATATTAAATTACACTAAAATTATTTATAATCCTATTGGTTGATATATTTGGACCATGGTCATCCTTGGATCGATTTTTGGACACCATCGAGCCACTTAACTGTGATAATGACACTTTATATTAATTAAAATATTGTAATGACAAAAATGACATAAACATACATCTTTTAGTAAATCGATTTTTACATGGGGTAATATAACTTATCACATAATATATAAATATTAATTTGAAATATGAAAATATTTCCTACATCATGGTGTTTTTTTACTAATTTTTATACTTCATATAAATAAAACTATTTATGACACAATAATGATGCAATGTTTTCCTCATTAATGAATGATTAAAATAAATAAGATTATAAAAATTATACAAATACACAAAACCTATCAAATTAGTATTGGATGAATCTATTTCAAAAAGAAATTCATCTTATCTTCGACTTTAATTAGTTTTTGACCTTCAGAAACTGAAAATAATTATATAATAAAATAATATTTTCAAGCTTTTCTAAAGAGCCCCTCCTCCCTCTTATAAAAGACCTCATCTTTAACCCATTACTCACACCACTAAATCCACTTGAATAGTCCAAACTATGTCCAATTAAGCTCCCTACATCCCTCTCTTCCTCCTAGAAGTCTTCCTCTGGGGAGAAGGAAACTCAAGTAAACCTTTTGGTTCAAACTAAAGGGAGATACCCGATTTAAAGGTAATGTCTTATCTTGAGTTCTTTTCTGTTATTTTTCTTCTCCTACAACTAACACTTTTTATTCATTTATTATATGAAAACACCAGTATCCTCAATATACTATGTTGTTTTTATGAGAAGGATTCTAACTACACTAACATAAACCTCTATCTAATGGGTTAAGAACATACTGTTTCTGTGGACGACAAACTACTACCTCATGAAACAATGATTGTTCAATCTTCTCCTACCACATCTTATCGTGGCCATTACAATTGAACTACATTTAAATTTTATTTGTATTATATTTATCTTGTCTCTATACTTCTGTATTTTTTATTTATAGAACACCTTTATGGTTTCCATAGTGGGTAAAAATGATAATTTCATTTGACGAAGTGTGGACTACCGCCCCCTCAATGTAATATGACTGGTTCATTCCATACGTGGAACGCATAATAGATGGAGTTAATGAAATTATATATGATATTATGCTGGAATTATAATATACCTGTGTATCATTATGTTTTCATTCCATTAAATATGAAATAAAAATGAAAGCAGCGTTCATGTGTACGTACGAATTACCGTCTCCATGAATGGTGCATTTCATTTCATATCTTAAAATTTTTTATGCTATTATAAATACCTATATATACTGGATATATATAATATATATGATATATACATCATGAATATCATTATTGAGATAATGGACCTTTTACTAGATGAATAACTTCTAATTATAAGAGGTTCATTTTTGACTCAAGTACCAAATATCGACAAAACGAGCATTATTAATAAAAATTAATACATAATGTTTATATCATGGTAATAAGTAATATAAAAGGAAGAATAAAATTGAAAAAGGTTCTTAAAAAATTAGAAATTATATTTTGTTTATTATTCAAGAGATTAAATAACAAACGTTTCAAGTCGGAAATGAGGTAAGTGACTTTGTCTCAATCTCCATTCATTGAGGCATATTATTTTTTATACACGAATTTCTCATATACATTGTATAAACACCTTTTACTTTTAATTTCATTCAAAGGGAATATTTTTCTATGAGTTGTTTTAATAAATGACAAAAAATAATGTTTTTATAATGTAAGTTGTGACAACTACGTTTTCTACCACCATGAGTATTATTTGATCTTGGATTCCTTAAGAAGCCGTAATGATTTAAAAAGGAAAATAAATACCATATAATTTTTTTATGTAGTTTGGTATTGAAAATGGTTATGATGATGGATTTTTTATGTCAATATATTTAAATGATATAATGTGATTAAAATGTGAAAATTTTATTTTTCTATTATGTTTGTTTTATGTGTTATGAATATGTCATGGTTCTTGGGCATTGTTTACATATACGGGTGGTTCCATGATAAACCTAGTGTAGGTGAGCCTGAGATAGCTCTCCAATGCATTGGGTAATGTGATAGAGGTAAACATTAATGTTTCTCCTAAGATATTTAGGGAATATACTATGATGGGAATTTCAACATAACTCCCAACGTAGCTATGATAGCTACAATGTATGTATGATTTGGATGCCACTAGTTACCTTTATGATTTATTATATCTTTGTGTTATTCATAAATCAGATGATTTTATGAGGTATGAATTTATTCATGGTATGTATTTATGGAATATTCTCTTCTTTATTTATTTTATAACCCTTACTGAGCTTTTTATGCTCATCCCATGTTTTGAAATGTTTTTTACATGAATTAAAGATGAATAGGGTCAAGGATGGGATGAAGGAAAAGTCATGCTATCCAAAACATAGAACTAGACATTACTCTTTTTTCCAATAGTTTTTGATTTATGAAAAAATAAAAACTGAGTAGAAGTTTCTACTTTATAATTTTTGAGATGTAAAGTAATAATTATGGATAAATTCTCTAAAACTATAAATTTGAAAAGATCATCAATGTAAATTATCCATTTAATTCCAGATAATGTAATGTTTTAAGGATGGGTCCTTACATAGCCATAATAAAACCCATCCATATTCAGTGGTCTATATTCCTGATGTGGTATCCTTGGAAATCCTATATTAGTGTAATCTTTAACAATCCTAACAATATGGGATTTCATTCCCATCCAAATGTTATATCTTGGAAGCATCCATGAGGTTCAAACCCAACATCCAAAAATCACCCTTATCAACATTGGGCTATATACTCAGTATGGTTACATCCGTTATGGGAGGCTACATTTTTTTCTGGTTTCTTAGGTCACTTCAGTGTTTTCCCCACACTAGCCATTGACTACGAATATTTCACATAGATTTCCTTTATGTATGATGTTAAACTGAAGAGATTGGACCTCATCCTATAACATTAAATGGTATGATGTATCCCACTAATTAGAACCAAACAACAAGTGTTCTAATTTCTTGCACAAGGATTTTAAGGAATCCCATCTCATGGGCTCGATCCCGACATCGAAAAAAATCTAATCTCCCTGGATAATGATAAATTCTAGAGTTCCCAAAAGTGTTGAAAAAATCCATCATTAGAATATTAAATGACAGAATAATCGCTAATATATTTACAAAAGGGTACCACCGATTGAGAAAGAAAGATACACACATGTGTCTCCATCAATGAATAACCACAGATTCATGTAGATGATTTTGAAATTAATAAATTATGATAATTGATTATTAATATATGTGATGCATGGTCCATACTTGGGATTTAATAAGGGATTCATGAACACGTCTTAAATATATATTGGAGTCCTGAAGTAAGCAATAATTTCACTCAATATGGTGAAATGATCCTGAACTCCCATCCTATTTGATACCATGTTTTATATGATGTCACTAGATAAGTCATAGTGAATGATTTCCTTTTGAAAGTAGTCCTGAATCAACTCAAAATTATTATCAATGAGAAATATCTTTAAAAAAATTATTCACAATTTTTTTATATAACCCGAGTAATATGGGAAGGAAACTAATTACTGTGTTTTGGAGGACTAACCCCAATAGGTAACGAATAACATGGAACTATAGTTTTAGACCACACATCATAAATATCATAAATAACTACATATAATTTGATTAAACCATTAGATAATAGTTTCTTGAACAACGATGATGCATCTACCCAATCCTCAGCATCATGTATAGGATATTCGACCTATCATAAATGGTTTTGTTGTTTAAGATATCAATATATAATTGAACTAACTGATTGTTTAGGACTATGTTTTAATTGAATATTAATTTTCCAATGACCATCATCTAATGTCACACATTCATGAATATTTTATACTCTTATAGGTCACAAACATTAACTAAATCGATGATTAGTATAAATTAAATCACCAATACATTATATTGAAGAAGAAATAATTATATATAAAACATTAGTAAAAATATGTTATATACTAAATCATCATATTTTTAGTATTGTTTAATTAGTTAGGATTAATTAACTGTGACCTGATCTTGAGTTTTTTTTCTATGGATTAATTTACCAATATTTGATAAACCAACAAAAAATAATGGGTAACTCCTTGAGCCCACACTATCATAGGATTCAATAACAACCAATATCTTTTCAAATATCGACACCAATTATGAAATGCCTCTTGATGAAATAATTTTCATTACAATTGATCTCACATTCATGTGATGGGTATAGGGGTTTATGATACATCAAATTTTCACAAGGACACATAGGTCTTTACATAATCAGAAGAAGGCATGGCATGTAGGTCATCAGTGTGGACATGAAAATGAAATTATTAAAAATTATATAAAACATACATAAAAAAGACTTCAAATTTCAATCATACATTGATCGGTCATCATAATATCATTCAATTATTACAATTTAAATAATAGAATAAAAAATACAACATGTAATTTGAATCAAACATTAGAAACTCGTCTCAAGATCAGTCATGATGCAACACTGATAACATTTTTTCGGATACTTATTATGTTCTAAAAAGTTTAAATTTACCTATAATCATATATAATACATAATATCTATAAATTACATAATTTTTTATTCAGAATACTATGATGATTTTTCACTACTATTAGTGTAAAACTAATGATAAAACCTGATCGATATGAATAACCTCAATATTTTTAAATCAAAAGACTTCTTTTGACATTTTTTGTCTTTTTTTGGAAATCACAAATATCATTATAATTATTTCATAAATAAATGTTTCACTTAGAAAATGTTTTTATATTTCATCATACAACATATTTCATCATACTCATATAACTAAGTGGATATATCATACCCACACTACCCATCATACCCACTCTGTTTATTGTACTGACTTTGACCATCGTATTCACAGTGTGCATTGTACCCACTTTACTTCATATTAGTTCTTTTCTTTATATACATACTAATCATCGTACTAACTCTGATTATCATATTCAAAATGTGCATCGTACTGAAATTTCATTTCATTAATACTATCCATTATATGTGTACTGATCTACATAATCACACCTATCATCATACCAGCAATATCAATTGTACTAATGTTATATATTTATCACATGCACGTTTTCATTATTTTATCAAAAACCATATTTTATAACAATTTTAGTCATGTAATCATTTTCATATATATATATATATATTGTTTTAACCAAAATGATGTCATGGAGTATGTTATAAACAAATCAAAATGATGTTGTGTTTTCTGTTTCTATGTGACTATTACAGTGCCAGACAAGAACCTTCAAGTTTTCTGGAGAAATATGACTGTTCAAATAAAATATGACCATTGGAACCAAGGCATATAAATATAAGGTCATTTGAAGCAGAGGGAATTTTTTTTGCATCATCCAAGTTCTAGGGAGAGACAGTGTGACATCATTCTTTCTTCATGCGAAATCCATGAAATTACAAAATTTGAACGACTCATTCTTAGTTTTTGTATTTCAATAAGTGATTTTTTTTGGTTTCATTTATCTAATCAAGTGATAACGATCGAGGGTTTCTTGGGATAGGATGATAGTCTGGCAGATCTTCCTATCGAGGGAATTCAAGTGTTTGATGGATAGAGGCACCATTTAGCTATAAAATTGAGGGATTAAGGGGATAGAAAGATGGACATGCCAATCATTGTATTGAGGGATTACCCGATTCTAGTAAGACAAACCTATTATCCAAGGTTAAAGGATACCATAATTTATGGGATAAAATAATTGAAATACCATTTAATTTTTTGATGCTTATTGTAATAGAAATTGAACTCTTTTGTTTCTTCTTTCTATATGTTTTATTTTATATTTAAATTGTTTCATTTACAATTTATACTTTTTATTATTGATTATATATACTCTATGGTAGAATAATTTATAGTTGATATACTCTGATATTTTTATTTAACCTGAATACAATTATTTCATGACCGATGGAATCCTAACATTATCATCATAACAAGTGTTTGTCTGATTATTTGTTTTCTTTTATAAGAGGCATTGTGAACTGTTTTAGATTAAGTATTATTAAACCAAGAACCATCCTTAATGGTTTTAATATATTTTTTTAAAACTACAATTTCCCTCTCTTGTATTTGTGTCATCTCATATCCAATTCAATCCAACAATTTGTATCAAATATGGGTTCTCACTACTTTGTATACTTGTATTTTCTTCTCTTTTACAAGTTACATTGTTTTTATTTGTTTTTATATTTATTTTAATTACACTAACCAGTATTTGAGGAAAAAGGATATTTTTTCATTAAGATTGCAGGAACGATAAATGTAAAAACAATTGAAAATCTAAATCCCACAAGACCACCAATCTTTTATTGAAATTACTATGAATATTTTGGAGATTGAATAAAGAATTTTATCATAAATACTGGTGTAGAAAAAAAATTATGCTCACTGGTGACTATATGATCCCTGAGAAATTAGTTAGATCTTTTATAGCCAAAGAAAAACTTGAATATTAGTTAAAATATAAAATACACAATAATTTATTGTGTTCCATGACCAGGAAGATCTACAATCAAATATCTTCAGGTGATGCTGCAAATAAAATATGGAAGAAATTAGAGATTACAAAGTGGGGTACGTCCAAAGTTGTTAAAAAAAGAAGGTCAACACTAAGAACTGAATATGAAGAATTTGAATTTCTTTTTATTAAACCTGTAGTTAAGGTTCAATATTGATTTAGGACAATTTTTAATAGTATCCAAGCTATTGGAGAAAAAGGTATAGAAGATGAATACGTAGTTGAGGAGATCATTTAAATTATTCCAAATGAATGGGAATCTAAGAGGACCATAGTTGATGTGTTTAGAAATATTACAAATCTTAAACTTGATTATTTATTTGGAACATTATTGAAATATGCAAGAGGACTTAAGAGAGATGTAAACAAAGTGAAGAAGAAGAATGGTTGAGTTGCATTCACTACTACATCAAATCCATCCAAGACTCAATCACCTATAAAAACTATGTCATGAAAGATAAATGATTATGTTTATCAGATTCTAATGATATCGAGTAGTCGGAGAATGATCTTTCAAACAATTCTATAAGAATGAAAAAATTATTGGAATGTAGGATTTCCTATATAGATATAAAAATAATTACATAGGTAGCAAGTACAAAAATTATTCTGACGTCACTTGTAATGAATGTAAAAAAGCATGAAATATTCGACCAGATTTCCCCACTGATAAAAATAAAGATATGAGAGTATGAAATTCTGAAAAAATAATAATAAATAATAGAAATCCAATGGAAAAAACCATGAAAATAAATTATTCTTGGAGTGATAGTAGAGGTGATTCTTCTAATGACTATTCTGATAGCGATATCTCAAATAAATAGTATATTGGTCTCCATGCCAAAACTCCTTATCAATACTTAATGGTCAAGGTAAACTATTCATAATCACGTACTAATATGACTTTGAGTAACAATTATCCTGAAAAATATTATTCTTCTAACAAAGAAGCATCCTCATCAAATAATTATTATTCTTTACCTTCATATGAATAAGTATATAGATTTTCTAAAATACTAGAAAATGAAAATTGTATATTTTCAAGGAACATGAAAAACATAATACTAGGATTGATATTTTAATAAGAGAATTATCATATCTTTCAAAAGATATTGATTCTTAATCTCTTGAGAATGATGATTTTTCTAAAAACCTTGAGAATGTGAATTCTAAAAGGAAGAAAATTTCCAAACATTTTGATGATATATTTTTTGAGAAAATTATTTTAGAAAAAAAAATAATTTCTAAAACTTATACAAATGAGGGTAATCATACTAAAATCAGAAATCGTTTATTTAAATAAAATATTTTCTAGGTTTACATCGGAAGAAGAAAATATTGATAAAATGTATTCTCAAATACGACCTCATATTAAATGTCAAGGAATATATTATACTCATTAAGTTATTTTTAAAATAACTATTTTATCCTCCAAAGGCCCCATTCTTTAATAAGTTTCAATGTTGAGGTCATTGGAATAATAATTATTCTTTTGATAAAACACAATATTTGGGTTTCCACAAAGCACACTTTTTAAAAAAAATTGTGGACTCCAACAAACATTCTTTTGACACTTCTAGATACAAAAAAGATTGGATTAAAAAAGTCTAATTGTTTTTGTTTCCAGAAAACAAAATAAGAAAAAAAAATACTTGTTACATAGATAATGGATGTTCTAGGAATATGACTGGTAACATAAGCATATTCGAAATATTTATCATGAAAAAAGGTAGAAAACTAACCTTCAGAGACAATGATCAGGGAATTATTTTTGGAATAGGATATATTGTTTTCCTTGGAATTTGTATTTATTTATAATGTTTTATTGGTTGATGGTCTTAAGAACAACCTCATTAGCATAAATAAATTATGTGATGAAGTTTACCTTGTGAATGATAGGAATGATAAATGTATAGTTCCCAATTACAAGGATGAATTCATTCTCTCTACCCAAAGGCTTGATAATTATTACACTTTAATCTTAGAAGACCTTAGGAGCCTGGACATCCCTTATCTAAGTGAAATGGAAGACCAATCATGGTAATGGAATATAAGAATAGGACACTTTAATTTTATAAACTTATATAATCTCTCTAAGAATGGACTTATTAACGATCTGCCTAATCTTAGATTTGATTCTTATATTTTTTGTGACCATTGGAAGCATGATAAACAACATATGTCAAGATTTAAATCAATTATTGTGGTCATATCTACTAATTCATTACAGTTAGTGCACATTTATCTTTCTACTCCTACACAAACTTAAAGTATTTGAGGAAAATATTATGTATTTATTTTAGTTGATGACTACACTAGACTCACATGGTATCATTTTCTTACTAAAAAATCAGAAGATTTTTATTTCTTTAAAACATTGTTGATAAAGTTAAAAATTAGAATAACCAACCATTGATAACTATATGAAGTGATCATGGTGGAAGATTTAAAAATTATTATTTTGAAAAAAAAAATTAGTAAGAAATGTATTACTCAAAACATTTTTTCACTAAGAACATCTTAGAAAAATGGGGTTGTTGAAAGAAGAAATATAATTCTTCAAGAAATAACAAGAACCATGTTTAGAGAGTACTCCGTAGGAAATAATTTTCATGAATAAGCTATATTTAATGATTTCTCTACAATATATTGAGGTTTAATTTGACATTTTTTTAATAAAACTCTTTATGAGTTGTGGACATGCTGAAAAAAAAGCGTCATAATTTAAAGTATTTGGTTGAAAATTATTAATTTTAAATACTGGAGATAACTTACATATATTATCACCTCAAACTGATGAAGGAATGTTTTTATGTTATTACAATACTTTTAAGGCTTATATAGTATTTAATAAAACATCTTGTGTTGTTGAGGGAACATTACATGTTATTTTTTATGAAACAAATCCTTTTTTTTCAAACAACCTCAAACTATTGCTTCTAAATGGTTTTTGAAAACTGATTATCACTCTTTGATAGAAGATTCTTCAAACATTGTAAATACTCAAGAAATTGTTTTCGAGACATTCACCCCTAAACACATTGTACCTTATGTCGATGAGTAGATTTTAAAAAATCCAATTTTAATTATTATTTAGGAATCATCCCACTGATAACATCACTAGTGATATAAATCAACCAGTAAGTTCTAGGAATTTCTTATGAAATTAAATAGAACATCTTTCTTTTCTATCTCAATTTGACCCTAAAACAACAATTGATGCTTTAGGTGATGATTATTGGATAAAAGAAATAATACATGAATAAATTAATTTGAAAGGAATAAAGTCTAGACCTTGGATGAAATACATAAGGATACATCTATTTTTAAAGTAAAATGGGTTTTCAAAAAAATTGCAATGAAAATGGTTTCATTGTTTGAAATAAAGCTATAATAGTTGCTAGAGGATATAATCAAAAAGAAGGAATAGATTATGAAGAAATCTATACTCTAGTAAAAAGAATCAAATCCATTGGAATTCTAATACCCTTTGCATCATTGCTTAATTTCAAACTCTTTCAAATGGATGTAAAGATTGATTTCCTTAATGGATATGTATGGGAGGATTTCTATGTAGACAAACCCCTGGTTTTGAAGATACAAAACATCTTAAATATGTTTTAAACTTATCAATGACCTTTATGGACTTAAACAATCCCCTAAGGCTTTGTATGATAGTTTAATAGGATTTGTGTTACAAAAAAATTACATTAACTGAATATCTGAACCAAAACATTTTATAAATAATGAAAATAAAAATATCATGAATGTTAAAATTTATATTAATGATATCATTTTTGGATCTACTCAAAAGTCTTTAATAGATTCATTTGCAAATCTAATGAAATATACGTTTGAAATGAGTATGACGGGTGAGATAACATTATTTCACGGTTTTCAAATTTATCAAAAATCAGATGGTACTTATATATATCAACATAAGTATATCAAATACTCACTCAAAAATTAAGGATATGGCAATACTAAAAGTATTAGTACTTCTATTGGAACTTCAGACACCCTTGATCTTGATGAATCTAAACAATAAGTTGATCAAACAACTTTTAGAGGTATGATTGGATGTTTACTATACATAATAGCTAGTTTTCCAGACTTAATGTTTTTCATATTCTTATGTGATAAATATCAAGAAAATTCAAAACAATCTGATTGAATTGTTGTGAAAATAATTTTACGCCATTTAAAATGAATTTTGGATTTAGGCATTTTCTATTCATTTGGAAATGATTTTGAATGGAATAGTTTTTCAAATTCTGAATTTGGTGGTTATAGAATGAATTGAAAGAGTACTTATGGATCTTTTCATTCACTAGGAGATTATTTAATTTATTGGTCATGCAAAAAACAACAATCAATTTCACTCTCCACAACTAATGTTGAATATGTGGCTGCTGGAAGTTATTGTGTTGAAGTGTTGTGAATGCAACACACACTCATAGACCATGACACAAATTTTACTAAATCTCAAATATTGTGTGATAATACAAGTTCCATTTCATTAAGTAAAAACATGTTCATAAACCATGTTAAAAACACATATATATTAGGAATCACTTTCTTTGGGATCACATAGAAAAAGTAGATATCATTTTTCAATTCATCGGAATGCAAGAACAATTTAATGATATTTTCACAAAACAATTACCTTCCAATAGATTTGAATATATTAAATAGAAGCAAGGAATGATTATAATAAAGTAATCATTTACATCTACTCCCTATTTTAACAATCTTCTTACATTAAAACCAAATCTTTTCAAAGGAGGAGTACACTATTCTTTTTGTCTATGTTTTATCAATTTTATATTGTATTTTTTTCTTAATTTTTTGTTCCATATTTTTATTTGACTATCTTTAATTTTTTTTATTATTCTTATTAATTATTTAATATTTTGTATTTTATTTTAATTATTTAGTTTATAGTTCTATTTTTTCTATTTTTTTCATTTGTATTTTTGTTTTATTTACATTATATTATATCAAATATCAACACTTTTTATCATATCAGTGATTTGAGAACATTTGGGTTGTCCTCTAACCAGTTTTATGTTACTTTGTTTTCAATTGGCTTGAAAAAAATAACGAATCCTATTGATAACTGATGGTACTTATTTTTTTTCAATCAGCTTGAGAAACCTGGAGAATCAGATTGAAAATTGAGGGTATTCATTTTTTTTCAATTATCTCGAAAAACCTATCAAATCTGCATGACAAACAATAGTATTAACTATGTTTCTAATTGGTTTCAGAAAAATAAGTCTATTAGTTTGACAACCCAAACTATTGACTTTCTTTCTAATCAGTTTGAAAAAACTCAGACTATCGATTTGAGATTCTTTATTCATGGAATGATAATTTTCTAATTTAATTTCACAATCTCTTTTCTATATTTTATTTTGTTTTTTGACATTCATAGTAGTACGAAACCAACAACTCACTTGGAATCATTGATAGGTGTAGGTTCGAAATAACAACGTAGATGCTCAATATTCAAGTGGGGGGGGGGTGAATTGTACACTTTAAAAATTTCCTTAAACAAGGAAAGATCTAAGTTTAACAAAGTAAAACTATGCAAATTCACAACACCTCTAACACCAATTGAATGATTGGGACAAAGTATGAAGTTACAAACTTCTAGTTCTATACACTTTCTTAAATCTAGAAAGTGATTCTGAAAAACCGGTTCCGGAAATATAGATCCGAAAAATGAAACTTAACCAAAGTTTATAATATGAGATTCTACCTTAAAGCATATATAATCTAACTGAATCAGAGTACACAAGTGTAAGGAAGTATAATATGGTTATACTTCTTAAACATACAAAATGCAGCGGAAAAACAAAACTATTAACAAAAAAATTTAACACGATATAATTCTTTTAACCCAAAGAGAAGGGTATCAAACAACCATGGATAAAGGTCCCTTTATTTATACTTTCAAGAAAGTCTATCTTACCCACACCCGGGTAAGCCCTCGATACGAAGATCGGAGTCTCTGTCTTGCTATCCCCGCAAGCCCTCAACTTCAAGGTAGTTGGAACCTTTGTCTTCCACATCAAGGAAGCCCTCGAACATCAAGGTAGTTGTCACCTTTGTCTTCCTATCCCTATAGGCCCTAAATTGTAATCAACAACAATCAGAGTCACATGAAGAAATTCTTCACAAGGAAATGTTTGACCAAGCTGTTCAATCATTCTACATGAATCTTTGAGAGTTGATAAGAGCTTCTCTCTCTATAAATCACTTCAGGAAGTTTTGATCGCCAAAATTCTAAAAGTTGTTGCTTGTTTTCAAATGAGCTCCTATATATAGTTGAAGCTCCAACGGTCGACTCCCTCCTCCAACAGACATATTTTCCTTAAATTTTGGAGGGACCTGTACATGTGTCAGTTAACCAAAAGATAGTTAGAAACAGAATGGAAGACAACGTTTTATAACAAAACATGTGTAACCGAAGGCACAACATCGTTCTATAATGAAACGAGTGTAAGAATAAGCAAAAATGATGTTCAGAATGGAAGAAAATTAAAGTTCGGAGTCTAACCAAAATGGAATTCGGAGTCTATAATAAAAGGATATTCAGATTATGTTTTGTAGGAATTCGGAACCTGAATTCTGTAGAAATATAGAGTCTGAATTTATAAGGAAATTCAGAGTCTGGTTTCACCAGAATTCAGAATCTAAACTTTCAGAGTTTGGAGTCGAACTTGTAAAAGTTTGTAGTCGAACAAGTAAAAGTTCATAGTCTAACTAGTAAAAGGTTGGAGTCGAACACATATAAGTTCGGAGTTGAACTAATAATAGTTCGGAGTCTAACTCATAGATGTTTGGAGTCGAACTAGTAAATGTTCAGAGTCCAGAATTCGGAGTGGAAGTTTCTTAGAGTTCATATCCAGAATTTGGAGTGGAACATTATTAGAGTTCGTATCTAGAATTCGGAGTGGAACTTCATTAGAGTTTGTATCTAGAATTTGGATCCTAAAATATAGGTCTTTATATATATGTATTATATGATTCTGAGGATTTAGGTGTGAATCTGATTTTTATACTTAAGAAAAATATTGATATGAACAATGAAAACATGTTATGGGTAAATTCCGTTGGAAAGGAAATTTTCCTTATATATGTAAAATGTAGATTTTCTTATGTATAAGGTGTTTGTGATTTTCAAAACAAGATGGAATGGAAAAAGTCATAAGGAAAACCTTATTGACATAACAATCTCCCCCTTTTGGAAAGCACAAACAACCTTTCTAAATAGAATATAAGGACTTTGTAAAATTTTCATTTGACATGAAATTAAAACTTATCTACCTTTGTTTATGGATGATGGTGAATACAAATAACTCCCCCTTAGGATTAGGAACTCTGAGGATTGTATTCTGAATTTCCAAAGTGGAGATTTCATTATCATGAGAATAAAAAACTTCATAATGAGAAAGTCCCCCTTACTTAAGGATAGTTCTTAACATAGAAATTTTCCTTCTCCCTCTTTTGAGTAGTTCTTTTTTCCTTCTCCCCCTTTGTGATTTTCAAAAAGAATTTACGGGAATGGAAAAGAAATAATGTATCTAAAACATTATTTCATAACAACACAAGATACAACAAACCTAAAATTTCATTAGAGTAAAAAAAATTTACAAGGAAAGGAAAATACAACAGAAGATCAGATTGATTCTATTTGTCTTCCTTTTCCTTTGGGATTATCTTCTTCAACTAGGTTTTCAGCTTCTTCAAATCTTTTTGAACCTCCTCAGCTTGCTTCTCCAAAACTGTGATCCTTTCTTGTTGAGCTTTTAGCACCTCTTCTTGAGCCTTCAGGGCCTCTTCCTGCATCTTCACTAACTCATCTTCCTTAACAATCTTTTCTTTGAGCTCAATCCGCAGATCTATATCCCTTTTAAAATTTTGAGCAAAACAATTAACCTTCCCGTTCAAGTCATTTACTTGTTGATTCCGAGAACTTTTCTCAATGATCAACTCATCATGAAGATTCGTAATCTTGGTATCCTTGGTGTCAAAGACATCTTTAACATCATTTTAAAAATGATCGAACTCAGCCATGTCTTCTCCAACTTTCTTAGACCACAAAGTGATTTTTCTGCATGACTTTCTGTGAACATCATAATTGAAAACGAAATTTCTATAATCTGCACCAATCTTCACACACTTATCCATCACCATAGATAAGGATTCTGACTTCTGATT
The DNA here is from genome assembly GCA_963277665.1 of Viscum album. NCBI lineage: Eukaryota > Viridiplantae > Streptophyta > Magnoliopsida > Santalales > Viscaceae > Viscum > Viscum album. The sequence continues at coordinate 173,905,736 of OY728165.1, forward strand.
CAGACTGCGTCGAAGCATCTGGCATCTTGAGTCTATATTGGGAAATATCGGAATGGTGTCCACCAACATTTTCAAAGACACAACAAAAAAGTTAAGACACTATGTTGATGATTTCGAATCAGGCATTTTGTTTGGGGATTTCTCTTCTTCAATTTGTACTAGCTTCATTTTAGAAGAACCACCAACTTCTTTTTTCCTGATGATATCTTTTTTTGGTGTATCCATGAGCACTTTTTTACCTTTCTCAGTTTTCGGAATGGGTTGATCATCTAGAGATTCTTCGTCACTCTCTTATAGTTGAATAATATTTTATTCATATATTTTCTCCTTTTCTACTCCTTCCTCAAGAAAATTCTTCTCATAGGTCTCTTCCTCATACAATTCAACCTACTTCTCTTCTTCTTCCTTATCATCATCTTTGTTACCTTCGTTCTCAACTCCCTTTCCTGGAGTGAAAAATTTTGTGGATTCAACCTTTTCATGATAACCCTCAACTTGTTTAATTAGGTCATCTAGATCAGCACTTACTTCTTCTACTTCTTCTTCTCTTTCAGCAACTTCTTCCACACCATCTTCACCAGCTCCTTTCTGTACTTCTTCTTCAACAACCTCTTTCCCATTGGACTTTTCCAGAGTTAAATACTTCTTCCCAGGGTTTCATGTAATGGTTGAATATAAAAAGTTTCTAGAATGGGGATCTTCTCAGAGGCTACTTCTGTATCTCTGAATAGATATTGTAAAATCTCAACTTCAGACATCTTTTTCATCATCTTCTTCTCTTTTTCTTACCCCTCTAACTCATCAGAAGCTTCATCTTTTAAGGCCTTATACTCAATAGGATTCAATCGGAATTGAGGGTCCTTTTCTTTTCTCTTCTCCTTGTATTCCCTCCTCTTTTCAGCCACTTCATCTGGGTAGGCTTTTTTTTCTTTAGCTTGGGGGTGAAGATTGAGATTCCTTAGCATTCTAGGTCTTGTATTCAGCCACCAATCCTTTTAACATTCTCTTCTTCCCTGCCTTTTTAGATGGTTCCGGAGTTTGTTGATCTTTCTATGCTTCCTAAGACTCTTCCTCTGGTAAAGGGTAGAATTCACCAGATTCAACTGAAAAACCCATCTTCATCCTCTTTAATTTATCATCACTAACCAACATTACCTTTCAAGTTCTTTGCTTGGAAGTTCAAGAAACTTTAAAAGAATCAAGACATCTGATAATAAGCTTAGAAAGCAAAGCCAGATACATTATGATCTGAGCATTTAGATTCCCTTCTTTAATTTTCTTAACTGTAATCAAAACATTCCTCATCAAATTCAACTACCTTAGATTTACAAAAAAATATTCTCAGTATGAAAAAGCCTTATACCCACAGCTGTAGAATCTTATTATTCAAAGAGAGATGTGAAATCTTACCAGTCTTGGTATCTTTATGTCCAAGGAATTTCAATGCCTTTACTTTGATGAAACTTCTTTGCTCATTCAGAAGCTTCTGTGAACAAAACTCATCTTCACCATCATAAGATAGACCCACCAAGCTTTCTACCTTGGTGTAAGAAATCATATAATTATTCCAAAAAGACATGACCAAAAACTTATCTCTACCATATTCCTTAAGGAAGGAAATATACTTGTAAAAATCAACAAGAAAATCTGTATAAACCAGATACTGATTTACTGACTTTGATAAGCAAACATCCTCTCAGCCATTCAATCTGATATTCATAGATATAAGATAATCATACATGTAGAAACTCGGATGCAGTAACCTCTCCCTATAAACTAACCATTTTGAGATTGGCTTCGAAGTTGAAATATCCTGAGAAGTAGCTTTAGCTGACATTTGGAATAAAGAGCTCTGGAAGATTAGGAACAGGCTTTAAGAAGGGAGGCATAACTTCAATGCGCGAGAGCTTGAATATCAATGTGGGACAACCATCAGGGGTCCCAATTATATAGGTTATGGATGTGACCATTGAGCATCCAAAAAAAATCTAATGGTTGAAAAACTCTTTGATCTGATCGGACGGTTGAAAACATACCCGCAAGGAAATATTGAATCCGATCTTATGAGGTTTTAAGAAAAATAATTAGATTTAAGAAATATAGAATCAGATAAATTTTAAAAACTCATAGGAAAATACCAGCAAGAAAAATATGACTACGACCACTTATGTAAGGAAATCATAATTTTTATATTGGCCAAAAATTTTATTCGTAATAGGTGATATTCTTCTTGAAGAAAAATTTTACTACGAAAAAACTCATTACAAAAAACATAATGTTGAAAAGTCTTTCAGTACCAAAACTCCAGTAGAAAATGTATAAGTATGAAAAATTTGAGTATGAAAAGTATAAGTACAAAAATTCCAGTACGAAAAGTATAAATACGAAAAAATTTCATTACAAAAATTCTGAGTATAAAAATTCTCATTACGAATGTTCCAGTTCCGAAAATTCCCATTACGAAAATTTCAGTTCCGAAAAATTCATTTCGAAAATTTTAGTTACAAAAGTTTGAAAAACTGACTATGAAAATTTTTATTACAAAAGCCTTAAAAAAATGACTACAGAAATTTTGATTACAAAAGCATTAAAAAAACTAACTACGAAAATTTTGATTACAAAAGTTTTAAAAAAGTCTGACTACAAAAATTTTGATTACAGAAGCTTTAAAAAAACTGACTACAAAAATTTTGATTACAAAAGATTTTTTAAAAAAAACTGGCCAAAAAATTTTGTTGACAAAAACAATCATGTTTGCTCCCCCTATGAAAAGGAGTTTATTACTGTAAGGAGAATTGTTTAAAAAGAAGTTAATGAAGAAGGATTACCTCACGGTTATCATTCCTAACTTCTGTTTTTTGTATTCAAATCTCTCGGAGGGTAAAGATTTTGTGAAAATGTCAGTATGTTGATCTTTCATTCTAATAAATTAAAGAATAATATCATATTTATTTTTGTGATCCCCAAAAAAGTGATGACTAATATCTATGTGCTTTACACGATAGTGATGTGTAGGGTTTTTACTATGGGCAATGTCACTTGTGTTATCAGACAAAATTTGAGTCTTCGTAAAACTCAATCTATAATCTGTGAGTGTGTGTTGCATCCACAACACTTGATCACAACAACATCCAGATGCTACATATTCAGCTTCAGCAGTGGAATGTACTACAGAGTGTTTCTTCTTGTATGACCAAGAAACTAATGAATATCCTAATAAATGACATGTTCTGGATGTACTTTTTCTATAAATGATACATTCACCAAAGTCAGCATCTAAAAAACTCTTTAAAACAAAATCATTTCTAGAAGTATAAAAGCGTCCTAAATCCATGAATCCCTTTAAGTAGTAAAAAATTCTTTTCACTTCCTTTAAATGGGATTCCTTAGGATTGGATTGATATAACACATAAAAGCATACCGAAAGCCTCAAGTCTATTCAACTAGCCATCAAGTAAATTAGACTTCCTATCATACCTCTAAAAGATGTTTGATCTACTGGTTTTCTAGCTTCATCAAGAGAAAGTGTGTTTGAGGTACCAACAGAAGTACTAATACTATTAGTGTTGTCATACCCATAATTTTTAGGAATATCATTAATATACTTATGTTGAGATATATAGGTTTCTTCTGGTTTTTGAGAAATTTGAAAACCAAGGAAAAATGTTAACTCACCCATCATACTCATTTCAAACTCATATTTCATTAGATTCGAAAAGGAATCAGTTAATTATTGTTGAGTTGAACCAAATATAATTTAATCAACATAAATTTGAACAATCAAAACATTTTTATTATCTTTTATTATAAAAAGGGTTGGATCTGCATTTCCCTTAAAATAGTTATTTTGAAGCAAAAATCCTATTATTCTATCATACCAGGAATTAGGGGCTTTTTTAAGACCATACAAAGCTTTGGTTTGTCTAAAAACATGATAAGGATGTTTTGAATCTTCAAAGCTAGGAGGATGTTCAACAAAAACATCCTCTTGAACATAATAGTTATGAAAATCACATTTCACATCAATTTGAAAACGTTTAAAATTAAATAATGCAACAAAGGCATGTAAGATACGAATAGATTCAAGTCTAGCTACTGGAGAATAGGTTTTTTCATAGTCTATCCCTCTTGCTGATTATAGCCTTTAGCAACTAGTCTAGATTTATTTCCTACGATGATTACATTTTCATTACACTTATTTCCAAAGACCCATTTTAATCCAATAATAGAAGTTTCCTTAGGCATTTCAACCAAGGTCCAAACTATATTCCTTTCAAATTCATTTAGCTCATCATGCATGGCTTTGATCCAATAATCATCACCAAAAGCTTCATCAGTGATTTTTTGTTCTAATTGGGAAAGAAATGCTAGATGTTCTACTTCATTTCTCAAGGAACTTCTAGTCCTAACAGGTAGATTTACTACATCAATGATACTATAACTGGGATGATTCATAATAAACACCTGACTTGGGTTTTCTAAAACCTGTTCATTAACATTGTGTAGAATGTTTTCTGGGATAAATGTTTCAAAATTATCTTCTTGAACATTTTCATTATTAGAAGGATCTTCTATCAATGGTTGATAATCAGTTTTTGAAAACACATCCTAGGATGTAGATTGGGATGGTTTAAAAAAGGGTCAGACTTATCAAATTTTACATGTATTGTTTCCTCAACAGTACAAGTGTTTTTGTTGAAAACTCTATAATCCTTAGAAGTTGTGGAGTAACCTAAAAAATTCCTTCATCAGATTTTGGTGTGAACCTGTGTAGATTATCTTTAGTATTCAAGATGAATACCTTGCAACCAAAAACCATGAAGTAGGAAAGTATAGGTTTTCTTCCATTCCATAACTCATAAGGAGTTTTATTAAGAAAATGTCTAATCAAAACTCGATTTATAGTATAACAAGCAGTACATATAGCTTCAGTCCAAAAATGTCTAGCGATAGAATATTAACTCAACATGGTTCTAGTTATCTATTGAAAAATTCTATTTCTTCATTCAACTACACCATTTTTTTGAGGAGTTCTAGGTGCTGAAAATTTGTGAGTAAAAACTTTTCTACTATAAAATTTTTAGAAATCCGAATTCTGAAATTCTCCTCCATGATCACTATGAATAGTTTTCAGTGGAAGGTTTTTCTCATTATTAACTTGGGATCTAAAACTTTTGAAATAAGATAAGGATTCATAGTTATTTTCTAGATAATATACCCATGTCAATCTAGTGTAATCATCAACTGGAACAAATACATAGTATTTTCCCCCAATGCTTCCAGTTTGTGTTGCACCAAAAAGATGCATGTGCACCAACTGTAATGCATCAATTGTTGAGACTTCACTGATTGATTTAAAACTAGATTTATATTGCTTGACATATTGACAGGGATCACAAACTTTATAAGAATAAAATCTAAGCTTTGGTAGATCCTTAACTAGTTTATTCTTAGAGAGTTTACATAAGTTTCTAAGGTTACAGTGACCTAGTCTTCTATGCCATAACCAATAATGATCATCCATTGAACTTAGGCAATGTATGTCTTGGCTCCTAAGGTCTTCTAAGTTCGAAGTGTAAAAATTCTCTTGCCTATGGGCAGAGAGAATAAAATTTTCCTTGGAATTGTGTACTAAGCACTTATCATTCCAAAAATTCACAAGGTATCCTTCATCACATAATTGACTTATTCTAATGAGGATGTGCTTATGACCTTTAACAATGAAAACATTTTAAATCAAAGTTTTACCAAGAAGAACAATATTACATATACCAATAATTTCTCCCTGAGCATTATCTCCAAAAGTTACTTTTCCTCCTTTCATCTTGAAAATCTTTTCAAAATAGCATTTGTTACCAGTCATGAGCCGAGAAAATCCACTATCCATGTACCAAGTATTACTATTGGTACTTCCTTTATCTTCTTGAAAATTTGAAAAGAATTAGACTTTCATATTCCAAACTTGTTTGGTTCCGAGATTTTTAGATAACCAAATTTTGGGTATCCACATTTCTTTAGAATAATATGCTTTAAGAAACCCAAGATATTGAACTTTATTCAAAGAACAGTTTTTCTTCCAATTCCCACCACTTTGACACTTAGTGAAAAAAATGGGCTCTAGAAGGAACAAAATAATTGTTTTTTGATAACTGGTTTTTGGTGAGTATAACCTACTCCAGTAGTGTTTCTGTGAGGTTAAATTTGAGAATACATCTTGTCAAAATTTTCCTTCCCAGAGGTAAATTTTCCAAGGAGCTTCTTAAGAGAAAATATTTCATATTTTAGTATAATGACTAAATTCCTATCCTCAGGAATCATTTCCTTAGAGTTATATTTTTCCTCAAAATCATTCATCTTTAAAATAGAATTCTTAAGATCTTTAAAAAGTTATTCTTTATCAGAATTTGCATTCTCAAGGTCTTTATAATGTTTTTATAAAATCTCTTCTTTATCTTTATGATCTGAAGAATGATTTGAAGTCACTTTTGTAAGAACTCCTTCCATAGAATTTGCCTTATCTAATTTCTAAGAAATTTTACAATTTTTTGCTTCAAGTAACATGGAAAATATAGATAATTCTTCATATGAAGGTTCTTCATTTTCTGAGGATGAGGTATCTTCATTAGAAGTACTATTTTTGGAATAGTAATTCTTATCAAGAGATAAATTTGTCAAAGCCTTGGAAGAGCGTACCTTGGCCATAAGACATGTATGTGGAAAAAAAGTATTTTCAATGAATCCCATATTCTTCTGAGCTGATGAATCATATTCTGAAGATTCACTTTCTGAAGAGTCTCCGCAGCTAGCACTCCAAGTAGTATTAGATTTCATACATTCTATAGAATTATCTTTATAAAACTTATTCCTGTTCCTTTCAGAATTCCTCTGTTTTCTTTCATTCTTTTTAAGCATTGGGAAATCAGGTCGTACATGTCCACTTCTCTTGCATTCATAGCATGTGACCTCTGAATCTTTCTTATCTTTCCTTTACATCTTCTTATACTTAGATTGGAAATTTCATTGACCAACTATCTTGTACATTCTTCGAGAAAGATTAGCTAACTCATTTTATGAGAATTCACTCTCACTAGATTCGGATTGGATAGAAACCTTCTTAGACTTGGATCTTGTTTATCTCTCAGGAGTCTTAGCTTTCATGTCATTTCATGTTTTTGTAAAAGCAACAGTACCATTCCCATTCTTTTTTTGATGTTTTCAGCATCTCTCTTCATCCTTGTTTCATGTTGGTGAAGAGTTCCAAAGAGCACATCTAAGGAAATTTGATTGACCTTCCTATTCTCATCAATAGCTATTCTCTATGATTCTCACTCATTGGGCATAATATCAATGATCTTATCCATAATAGCTTCATCATCCAGACCTTTCTCTCCCATAGATTGTAATCTATTCACGATCATCATAAAACTTTGAAGTACTTTGATTATAGGTTCTCTATAAGGAAATTTAAAACCATGATACTTAGCTCTAAGAATGAATCTTCTAGTCTCATCACATTAGATGTAACAAAATGTGTAACTTCTAGTTTCTTCCATATACAGTTTTCTTCTTTAGAAGAAGAAATTTGGCTATATATGTTCCTAGTCATTGAACATAGTAGACTATTGTGTACCTTATATTTTAATTGATAATCATGCTTCTCTTGGTTTGTGAAAGCACTTTCTTCCTTATCGGGAATTTTATAACCTCCAGTGAGCATAACAAAATTTTCTACTCTAGTATTGACAACGAAAGTCAACATTCGATCTCTCCAATACTCATAATCATTTCCATAAAAAATCGGTGGTCTTGTAGGACTTAGGTTGTCGATGGAACCAACATTTAAACCTTCCATCGTAAAATACTTCTACATAAAAACTTGTTAATAACAAATGTTCAGATTCAAGGAACTAATCAAGAAAAATTTAGAATAATGAAAATCTGAGCAATAAAAACTTATATGTGAGTATATGTATTTTAGAGACCTCCTTTGATACCAATTTTAGGATCAAAATAACGATGTAGATGCTCAATATACAAGAGGGGGGTGAATTTTACACTTAAAAAATTTCCTTAAATACGGAATGATATAAGTTTAAAAAAGTTAAATTAAGAAAATTCACAACACCACTAACACCAATTGAAATATTGGGATAAAGTATGAAGTTAAAAACTTTTAGTTCTATAAACTTGCGTAAATCTAGAAAGTGATTTCAAAAAAACAATTTCGGAAATATGGATCCGAAAAATGAAACTTAACCAAAGTTTACAATATGAGATTCTACCTTAAATTGTATAGAATCATACTGAATCAGAGTACACAAGTGTAAGTAAGTATAGGATGGTTATACTTTCTTAAACATAAAAAATGAAGAGGAAAAAATAAATTTGTAACAAAAACAAGTAACAAGATATATATATTTTAACTGAAAGAGACGGGTATCCAACAACCATGGATAAAGGTCCCTTGATTTATACTTTAAAGAAAGTCTGTCTTACCCAAACCTAGGTAATCCCTCGATACGAAGATCAGAGTCTCTGTCTTGCTATCCCTGCAAGACCTCAACTTTAAGGTAGTTGGAACCTCTGTCTTCCTCAGCAAGGAAGCCCTCAAACATCAAGGTAGTTGGAACATTTGTCTTCCTATCCCCGGAATACCTCGATTGTGATCAATAACAATTGGAGTCGCACGAAGCAAGTTTTCACAAGGAAAAGTTTGAATAAGTTGTTCAAAATTTCTGCACGAAGCATTGAGAGTTGATAAGAGCCAATCCCTCTAGAAATCACTTCAGGAAGATTTGATAACCAAAATTCCAATAGTTTTTTCTTCTTTTCAAATGAGCTCTTATTTATAGGTGAAGCTCCAATGATCGGCTCCCTCCTCCAACAATCATATTTCCCTAAAATTTCAGAGGGACCTGTACACGTGTCACTCAACCAACGTTTAGATAGAAACAGAATGAATGAAATCTATTTATATCAAAACCAGTGTAACTGAAGGCACGACATGATTTTATAATGAAATGATTTTAAGCATAAGCAAAACTGGTGTTTGTAATGTAAGAAAATAAATGTTTGGAGTCTAACCAAAATGTAATTCATAGTCTATAATAAAAGGACATTCAGATTTTGTTTTCTAGGAATTCAGAACCTAAATTCTATAGAAATCTAGAGTCTGAATTTCTATGGAAATTTGGTGTCTGCTTTCAACAGAATTCAGAATCTGAACATACAGTGTTCAGAGATGAAATTATAGAAGTTCAGAGTCGAACTAGTAAATGTTTGGAGTCGAACTTGTAAATTTTCAGAGTCGAACTCATAGAAGTTTAGAGCCGAACTAGTAAACGTTCGGAGTCGAACTCATAGAAGTCCGGAGTCGATCTAGTAAAAGTTCAGAGTCCAGAATTTGGAGTGGAACTTTCTTAGAGTTCGTATCTAGAATGTGGAGGGGAACATTATTGGAGTTCGTATCTAGAATTCGGAGTGGAACATCATTGGAGTTCATGTCCAGAATTCAGATCCTGAAACAGAGTGCTTCATATCTAAGTAATATAGGATTCCTAGGATTTAGGTATGAATCTGATTTTTATACTTAAGAAAAATATTGATATGAATAAGGAAAACATGGTATGGGTAAATTTATTTGAGAATGAAATTTTCCTTATATAGGAAAAATGAATATTTGATTACGTATAGGGTGTTTGTGATTTTCTAAACAAGAAAGAATAGAAAAATTCATAAGGTAAACCTTATTGACTTAACAATAAGTAAATTCTTTTTTCATTTAGAATCACTTTTATTTTATGTTATTGTTTCTCTCATTTCATTTCCTTTTAAAAAAACCTAAAAAAATTCATTTTTTCTCCCCCATTGGATCATTTATCTTCTAATCTCAACTGTAAAGGACCAACAATCTCCCAAATTCAACTATAAATAGGGGACCGCCCTTAAACCCACACAGGTTCTTCAATTATTCCCGAAAATGTTCTGTTTCTCCTCTTAACCCTCATTCTGTTTATTTCTTCTCTGACCGGCATCATGTCTCAGTCTTCTACCAACTCTCTTGTTGGTATTCCTTCAAAGACATTTTCAGATATGGATTTATTCAGATAAAGTTTAGTTATGTTGGATTTCATTTATAATTATGACTCTTCGACTAAAATGATCATTTTTTCTAATAATGGGAACACATGTGTGTTGAGAAACCTAAAACTCAGGATCTAATTCTTATAGATGAAGTTAGACAATCCTATAATATAGTAACTCTTGATAAGGACATGATGATGTTTTTTTCTCTATACTATAGAAAATTGACAATGTCTATTAAAGAAGTTTCACTTTTTATAGCCATCTCTAATAAAGGATATTCTTACTCTCCATCCAATATATTTCTAGAAGAAGTTTGTAGGTTCAACAAAGAAAGAGCTGAAAAGTCCCTTTTATTATCAATGAGAAGAAAATAAAGGTAGCTCACGTGTGACCAAAAAATTGGCTTATTGCACTATGGATACAAGGGTTTCTTATCATAAGGAAATGTGATAAATAAACTCTTTATATTTTTGGTATCTTTATGTTTAATTATCTTGTAAATCTTTGAAAGGTAAATATCATGGGCTATATTTTCGAAACAATTAATAATGTGATGTCAAGAGCGATTAAGTCTCATCTAATCATGTATCCAAACATCTTTAAAAAGTTTATTATTGAATGTATAAAGTATTTAAATCTTCTAGTGAAAGTAGAATTAAATTTGTAGAAGGTTTCATGGATTAACAAGGTTTAGATCAGGATATTGATGTTTATTTTTGATGCTTAATCAAAAACTGCTTGTCATGAATATGTAATAATCGACACTAGTTAAGTCGAATCTGATTTTACCGGAATTAGTTCCACTTATTATAGTATGTCAGAAGTCAAATTCCCAATATTTTTACGAAGTCTAAAAAGAAAATAAAATATGGTAAGTATGTTGCAGAGAAGTGGAGAATGAATAAATAACAAATAAAAGAATGTGACCCATCATTTGGTCTTCACCTATCTAAAGCTTTAGTTGAGAGAATAAGGGTAGAAGATACTTTTGAGGATAAGAAGAAGAAGAATAAACTCTTGAAAATAAAATTAGAGTATTTTTATGTTTCCTAGATATCGAAAGGTGTTGAGTTAGGAAGTGCTCAACTGATAGAAGAAATAGAACAAGAGCCAATCGTATAGACTATTCGATAGAAAGGGAAAGAAAAAGTGCAAGATGTATGTCAATTGACTTGACAATAGGAAGGTGAAGAAGAAGAGAAAGATGAATTTATTATAAAAAATCTTCAGAGTTATATGAGAAGCACAAAATAAACTTATCTTATAAAATATAGTGAAGGAGTTTCAACAATAGGATGCTCATGACGATTGAGCACCATTACATTATCGGGAAACCCAATGAGAAAGAGATCCTTTTACGGTCAAGAAAATGGCTCAAAGATACCATGCCAAAAGAGATATTATCATTAGTTATAGAGTTAAATTAGGCATAGTTGAGAAGGATAAATATAAAGGAAGGGGAAAACAACCTACTGATGACACAATCCATTCTGACAAATATTAATCGTATGGTAATGATACTGATTCATAGAGCACAATTTATCTCTGGAAAAGTGATTAATATTTTACATGCTCTAATAAGTATTAAAGAGAATATTATATATTTTAAAATAATAGAAAAAAATATAGAATTCAGTGTAGAGAATCAGAGTAAAAAGTTTGGTTCTGTGAAAGAGCTCAAAATGAAAGTAATGACTATTGAAGCTGATCTCAAAGTGTTAAGTTATAGTTCTATTTATCCCAAAAAGGCTTGTAACAGGATGAAAAAGGGTCATATAAATATGAAAGAATAGTGAATGAAAATTAGGAGTCCAATGAATACTTAATGAATATTTTATATTATATTTCTATCACTTTTAATATGATTGATAAGGAAATAGTTGAGAGGTTGAAACAATTTCCAAAAACCATTGGTGCAAATGCTGATTCAGACAAAGAGTTGCAAGAAAGTATTAATGTTTTCTAGTTAGAGTTTTCAATGGTTAAATCATTCAAAGATGAAATTTATTTGTTAAATAAATAAAACACCTTGTTGGATGAAGATAATATTAATATGCTGGAATGAATTTCTACTCCCAAAGAAGTGATCAAAAACCAAGAATACGCCGTTAAAATTTAAGACCATCTATTTGTTGTCCAACATGCGATACTCAAATCTTAAGTTGTTACAATCTCAGAAGAAAATATAAAGATAAATAAGATGAAGGGTTTTCTCCATGAATTGATTAATAAAGAAAAAGAAAGTGATAATAAATGAATATTTTTATTATTTTTCTTTCTTGATTGTATTTTGAAAAAAATTAAACTTTTGAAAATACAATGGGTTTTATGTTTTCATTTCCATTGTTTCGCATTCTATTTCCCTCTAACCTTTTCTGTCAATATAGGGATACCCCATTGATTTTTTAAATCAGAAAGGGGGAGAATGTTTTATTAAATGGGGAGAAATTTTTATAAAAGGGGAGGAAGTTTTACAGAGGGAGAAGTACTAGAGGGATGAGTCCTTATGAAAATAAATATCTTACTAGGATATAAATCATTAAAGAAAAGAATGATCTAAAATAAGGAAAATCCATATGAATACAATTTTTAAGAATATATATACCTATGGTGGTTAGTTGTATTTATTTCTTTTTCAAATGATTTTTCATAAATTAGTGGAAGATAAGTATTTCTTTCTTATTTTACATTGTGTTTTGTGATTTCCAAAAAGTAAAGGAATATTATATCAAAAGTCTTCTTTTGACTTTTTTTGTCCTGTTTTTGAAATAAAAAATCACTTTATACTTAATTATTAAATAAATGTTTCACTTTTAATATGGTAATATATTTTATCAAACATGCTATTTCCTCAAACTCATATCACTAAGTGGATACACCATACCCACACTGCCTATCATACCCACTCTATTTATCATACATACTCTGACCATCAGATTCACAATGTGCATTGTAACCACTATACCTCATATTGGCACTTTGAATTATATACATATTTCTCATCATACTAACTCTGATTATCATACTCACAATGTGCATCATACCCACTTTTATTCATAATAACACTTTTCATTATATACATACTAACCATCATACTCACACCTATCGTCATACCAATGATATCAATCATACTCATGTTATACAATTCCCCGAGGGATTTCATTATTTTATCAAAACCCATACTTTATAACAATCGTCCACATGTTATAATTTTAATATATCTATTGTTTTAACTAATATGATTTCATGGATTTATTTATAATCTAATCAAAATTATGTTGTGGTTTTTTGTTTCAACATGACAGTCACAATTCTAGGTGTCCATGTACCTCCATGTATTCCAGATAAATAAGACTGTTGGAATCAAATATGACCATTGGACCTGAGGCCTATAAATAAGATGTAATTTGAAGGAGAGAGACAACTTTTACCTCATCCAAGATCCAGAGAGAGACCATGTGACATATTTCTTACTTCGTGTGAGAACCTTGAAATTAAAAAACATGAACGACATGTTCATAGTTTTTGAATTTTAATATGTGCATTGTTTTTGATTCTTCAGTTCGATCAAGTGGTAATGATCGAGGGATTCAAAGGATAGGCCGAAAGTGCACCCAATCATCATGTCAAGGACTTTTAAGTGTTTGAAATAGAGAGACACTGATTAAATATAAAATTGAGGTCTTGTGTGGATAGCAAGATAGATGCGTCGATCGTTGTATTGAGGGCTTATCCAGTGTTGGTAAGACAGACCAATAATCTTAGGTAGAAGGATACCCTACACCTTGGGATAAAATAAATGTAATATCATTCACTTTTCCACTGCTTATTGTAATAAAAAAGAACCCTTTTGTTTCTTCTTTCTATTACTATTATTTTATTATGTAATTTTTTTCGTAAAAATTTATACTTTTTAGTATTGATTTTATACACTATTTGGTAGAATCATTTACACTTGATATACTCAGATATTTTTTTTCAACCCGAATACAATAGTATCATAACCCATGGTTTCATAACAATATCATCATACCAAGAATCAATTCGATTATTTGTGTAAAGACCCAAAATATTTCCATTTTTTTAATTATATGTGAATTTTACAAGTCTGTGTAAATTGACGGCACGTGATTACGAGTCCCGATGTTCCCAGAATGAAATTCTGAACTTTTTTTTGGTATGTTCAGTAATCGTGCGAGTAGGTTTTTGTAACTTTTGAACTGGGGATTGGAATTGAAATCTGAGGGCATCATTAAACTCACAACGCCGATATTTGCTTAAGGAGACCTTCACCTCAAGTGCAGTAGGTCGAGGGTGGAATTTACTTTTTCACCTTTTTGTGGAAGTAGAAAAAGAAAATTATTTTAATTTTAATTTTTCTTTTGAAAACCCTCTTTTTGAGTTATGGGGCTGGGGCCCCCCTGAACTAGAACACCCCCCATTTTGAATACTAGTGGTGGGGGCCACCCAAACCCCTCTTTAATGTTGGAAGTCACTTGGAAACCTCCCATTAAATTTTCCCAACATAATTCCATTAATTACGTCAACATCATCATAATTAATGTCTACATTTAATTTAATAATTTGTCTATTCATTTTATTTGGGTTGGGGAAAATAGTTGGAAAAGGGATGGAAAATGGGATAACTTGGAGAAACTCTTTCACCAACAAAGAATGCACCATCTCCAATAAATAACACACTCTCCAATGAAGAATGCATTATCAAACAAAGAACACCCACTCCACGAGAGACATCTTTAGTGGAAAGTAACTGACGCCTGTCATTCCCTCCTCACAGACGCCAACAAACATTCAATGTAGGGGTGTGATTTTGATTTATCTTTGTTTATTGTTTTCTATTACGTTGATCCTCTCCCCATGTGCTGCTTGAAACCTCTATAATGTAGAGGGTGCCGGCCAAACGAACATGGCCCGACCTCACCACAACATTTGTGGTTTTTGTTACATTACCCGCGATGGAGGAGGATTATAACCAGTGCTTGTGATTGGCACTGGTGAGACTCAGGTGAGGTGTCCAGCACCACATTCGGCTACAATGACAGCAATGGCATGACCGCACCACCAGAGAAGGGTTGTGGCCCCTCGGATGTAGTGGAGAAAGGGAAGTGGCCAAAAATCTAGTTGGATGCACGATGGGGACCACGGCGCATGTGTACGCTACCTGACGTACAGGAGTCGCGACCTTATGCCAAGGTGGTGAAGGAAGGGCTACAGTCTGAACCAGCTGCCGATGAAGGGGTGGTGCGCGACTGTGCCGCGTGGAAGAGGTTGGCCATCTGGCCAGCCGGCGGACCCAGTAGGCTGCCGCACTGTGCGCCGGGCTGCGACGGTGGGCTAGGCTAGACCCAATGGGCCGGGTCGACCAAGGGCTGGACCCGAGTTAGTCTGGGTCATTCCAACCGGGTTGGACTGGGCCCAGACCAACTTTGACCATATTCTCTCTTTCAGCCATATACTGAGCTACGTGCATCTATTTGATAAACTGTATATGGTGCTAGAAAACATGGATCGAGATGGTCCATTATGTATACCCCACTAGAGTTTTGGATAACGTTGTGGTATGGCCAGGTTGGATTGAACACAAATTCAACCGGGCCCTCAGAACTAAAAGGCCAATAACTTATAGACCAGGAGTCTAATTAACGCATCTCCCATTGTGTTGGGACCCCTTTTAGATGGAAGCACTTTGAGATACTTCTTCGTGAGACTTCACGGTAGATAGAGTATCGACTTGTGGCTTGAGGAGCAGACCCTCCCAGAATCAAGCGAGCTTAGTGTGGGAACCTTGTAGCTCACAGTAACATGAGAAAGGGATCCTATGTGGGTTTGTTCTATGAGATCCTATGTGGGTCTGTGTTCAACGGTCCCACTTGGATCTGCTCTAGGAATTCACATGGGACTACTCTAGGATCCTACGTGGGTCTGCTATACTAGGATCCTATGTGGTACTGCTATTCAAGGATCCTATGTGGGTCTGATGATTTAGGATCCTACGTGGATCTTCCTCTTAAAAGAGTAAGATGATTCATTAGTTACATCAAATCATCTTTGGTACCTTACCTAAGTTATACTTGGTGTGAGATGAGTCTATACATTTGTGTTAATCTTCGGTGTGGCATACCTTTATGGTACTTACCTTCATGGTGATACCTTTGTGGCATTCTACTGTGTGGCGTTCTTTTGTGGTACTTAATTTCGTTTTGATACCATTGTGGTATTCTTCTGTGTGGCATTGGTTTTGTGGTACTTACCTTTTGGTTGTTACCTTTGTGGTATTCCACCCTTTGTGGAATAGTTGAGCTTTGGGATTTTGAGTTGGGCCTTGTGTTTCCTCATGAATGAGATGACTATACTTGATCACTTAGGTATATGTATGGGCATTTACCTAAGTAGCGTTGTCAGTTTTTTTCATGATTTGTGGTTTATACTTTGTGGATTTTGTGAGACGTTTGAGAATCTTGGGGTCCCTAATAGTATCATTATACTCACCCCAGCACGGGCTATTCCCACACCTTGTTGTGTTTTGTGCAGATGACAGACAACACTGACTAAGGATGAAAGTACTTGGACCGGAGGTAGCTCGAAGGAGGAAATTAGATGTGGCATACCATAGAGATGACCGTTCGAGAGCAATACCTACACTTCAGGTAGGATCCTTGGAGGGTGTTCACATGATCTCTTTTACTTTACTTGAACTTTTTAGTGTTCTTGTACTTTTCTATCAGGCTTGTATTCTGGCCCTTTTTTCATACTATACTCACTATTTTTAATATACAGTTTACTTGTGTTTGTATCTTTTTGTGTGCTTGGTTACGTGTTTATAGGTTATAAAGGCAATGCCTTCCCGGTTTAGGAAATACTCTTTTTGGTTCTAGTCTCCAACCCCAGTTCTATGGAAGGCAGGCTTGGTGTAATCACGACACGGGCCTTGGGGGATGGGTTGTGAAAAATTGGTATCATAGGAGTCTTTTATACCATAGAACATTGGATAATGATATTGTTAAAGGAATTAGTGTTATGTATAGTGAGTGTGGTTATCAGTTCGGGAATCCAGTGTTGGTGCGGCTGCCAATGTATCCATACACCAGTACCCTGACATCTGATTTCTGACTGAGTGCACAAAAACACTAATTGCGTGTGTGTTTGGGAAAGTTTTCTATTTGATATTTTTGTGTTAGCTCACCTGGTATAACATATTGACCGTGGATCACCTGTTTCATGTCAGGATGCCTCCACCCAGATATCCAACTAGGTTTTCAGGAATATTACACGATGATGGGCCACCGAGTAACGAGGCCTCGGTACAGGGACCTCTTTTAGTAGAGGAACCAACGGTACTATTACCTGTTGGGTCACTTATGACACCAGCCCCAAATACAGTGGTTTCATGCTGCTTGTGTTCATTTCATGACTTCTATCACCATAGGCCACCTAGGTTCAGGGGTGAGGTAAACCCACAAGCGGCTGAGGATTGGTTGGAGGTTGTGGTGATAGTCTTCTGACTGGTAGGGAAACCACCTGATCCCATGATGATCAATGTCGCTAGTATTATATAGGATGCAATATGTAGATTTTGAAGCTTGATACTCTAGGTTTACGATGAGGTGACACTTCTCTGGTCAGAATTTGAGAGCCTATTTCGGGCAGAGTTCGTTCCTGCGACCCTTCACACAGTGAGCATACACGAGATTCTTCATCTACAGTAGGGAATCATGAATGTGGCTCAGTACTCAACGAGGTTCACCGACCTCTCAGAGTACTACATTGATATTGTTTAGGACCTATTATTTAGGTCTTCGACCTTCGATCAGGGACTCAGGCTGGAGATCAGGGCTTCAATGATTTCTCTTAGCATACCGACACAGGTGGGGGTGTTAGAGAGAGCCCTCTTAGTGGAGACTTTTCTTGCTGAGTAGTCACCAGCAGCGAGACCCAGCAATTAGTGTCACGTAGCATATTCTTCTGCAGCTGGTAGCAGACAGATGTCATAGATGTCCAGGAGAACCAAACCTATAGGGGGATGACCGTAAGATTTAGGGTCGGTTGTGTGGGGAACCCAAGATAAAGCCACTCATGCAAAGAGCAGGTAGAGTTATGCATGCAGAGGGTAGGGTCACATAGCTCGTGACTACCTGAACTGTTGTATGATTGATAAGAAGATAGTCAAAGGACTGCCCAGGAAGAGATAGGGGTTCGACCAAGGAGGTCCGCAGGGAGGAGGTGGATGTGGTAGAGGAGTTGGTCATGCAGGTGGTGATGGGCGATGGTTTGAGATGATACTGCCACCACCACCAGGTGGTCCACCCCGACCACAAGGAGTAGGAGGACAGGGGCGAGCACAACTCCAGGGAGCTACGGCCTACTATCATTGCGCTTTAATGACGATACAACGTACGATCTGTGTCTACTCCACCTTAGCTGTAGTACTTATAGACATAGGTCCCAATAATTCTTTTATTACCACGACCCTCATTCGGAGCTCATAGATTCTGACGGAGCCATTAGATCGATCCTTACAACTAGAGACTCTTAAGGGTATAGATTCGATGATTAAAAATCGGTGTCGATAATGTGAGCTTACTCTGGGAGGTGAGAGATTCGGCTGGGATCGCCTAGTAGCAGCGTCGAGGCCTTATGATATCATATTGGGTATGGATTGGTTATCTACAGTCCATAATCATACTGACAGTATTAGGAAAAATGTGTGGTGTGTCCGCATGGATGGGACTAGGTTTTCCTTTACTGATTAGAAGGGAGCCTTTGTGGCAGAGGATGGACTTACACAGAGGAGAGTGTAGTCGATCACTAATTAGTTGTCTAGCCTTACCCTCAGAGCGGTTGATGAGAAGAGTCTGAGCTCTCCTTTAGTGGTGGACCAATATGGGGATGTCTTTTCTGATGATGTTTTGGGTCTACCTCCACATAGAGAGGTGTAAATTTACATTGACTTGTACTCTGGGATGACACCGATTTCTACAACAACCTATCGTATTACTCTCGTAGAGCATCGTGAGCTGTGGGTACAACTGATGGACTTACAGGGAAAGGGGTTCATCTGACCCAGTGTTTCTCCTTGGGCAACCAAGATTTTGTTTTCCAAGAAGGCAGATGAGAGATTGAGACATTGTGTTGACTATTGGTTCCAGAACCAGGTGACAGTGAAGAAAAAGTACCAACTCCCGAGGATTAACAACCTTTTTGATCAGCTGAGAGGAGCATGGTGGTTCTCAAAGAAAGACCTTAGATAAGGCTTTCACCAGCTCAGAGTGCAAGACGAGGATGGGCAGAAGACGACTTTCATATGTGGGTATAGCAAGTACGAGTTCTTAGTTATGCCATTCGGCATGTCGGTGTTCATGGGACTCATGAATAGGGTCTTTCAGCCATACCTTGATTCCCTTGTAGTATTCTTCATCGACGACATACTGATCTACTCGACTACCAAGTTGGAGCATGTCTATCATCTGTAGATAGTCCTGGACACACTCTGAGAGCACCATCTTTATGGTAATCTCTCGAAGTGCTAGTTCTAGATTCGAGAGGTTCACTTTCTGGGACATGTCATATCAAAGGCTAGAGTTGTGGAGGATCCCGTGAATATTGAGACAGAACTTGCTGGGGATCCACCCATAAGTGTGACGGAGGTACGAAGTTTCCAAGGTTTGGCTGGATACTACCGGATATTTTTTCCAGATTTCTCCAGAGTTGCACCACCTTTATCAGCATTGAAGAAGAAGGGGAAACCCTTCGTGTGGTCAGAGAGATTCTAGCAGAGTTTTTAGGAGCTATGGCAGAGTCTGACTAGTGCCCCCATATTGAGGCTTCCAGAGGAGGACGTGGAGTATGTAGCCTACTATGATGCATCAGGGACCCGGCTCAGATGTGTCCTGATGCAGGAGCGAGCAATTTTCACGTATGGTTTTCAACAGGTGAGAGAACATAAGCAGAACTGCACTACCCATGACCTAGAGTTAGCTACAATGGTCTTCACCTTGAAGATGTGGAGGCATTACTTTATGGGCGAATGTTTTACAGTCTACTCTAATCACAAGAGTCTCAGGTATATCTTATTTGAGAAGGACCTGAACCTGAGATAACAGCGTTAGCATGAGTTCCTACAGGACTATGACATCAAGACAGTCTATACTCCTAAGAAGGGGAATGTTGTGGCATAGGCACTTAGTAACAGATCTGGCATAAAGATGCTAGGTGAGGAGACAGAGCAGCTGGCTGCTTTGTAGATATCCATTGTGGATTGAGATACAGTAGCTTTTCTTCAGTCTCTTACAGTCACTACCCCACTTTTTCAGTGAGTCATGGAGGAACATCATGGGGACATTGACTTCTAGGCTCAGCATGGTCAGATATCCACAGGATAGGCACCTGATGGATTATCTGAAGGTGGGGAGCACGTCATCGTTATTAGAGGGCATACCATAGAACTAGTGTCACTTCGAGAGGAAGTGTTGAGGGAGTTCTAGAAATCCCCTCTAGAGGTACATCCAGAAGTGGTGAACATGTTCCATTATCAGTGACGCCATCACTAGTGGCTGGGAATGAAGAAAGAAATAGCATAGTTCATCTCTCAATGCCTCACTTGTCTGCAAATGGAGGCGAAGCATTAGGTACCAACATGCTTAGATTAGTCTTTATAGGTCCCATAATGGAAGTGGGATGGTATATTCCTAGACTTTGATATAGGACTTCCTCATACATATAGGGGTCATGATTCTATCTGGGTGATCGTCGACCGACTCACCATGTCATCCCACTTCCTACTGATTAGATAGCAGGGGTCAATAGAGATCTTGGGATGCCTCTATGTGCAGGAAAATGTGTGGCTACATAGAGTACCCTCGACGATTTTATCCAATCATGATGCACTTTTCACTTCCTGGCTTTGGAAGGGGTTACAGGGGGCTTTTGGGAGGCAGCTTCATTTGAGCACTGACATCCATCCATAGACGGATGGCCAAATAGAGCAGACCATTCAGACCCTTTAGGGCATGTTTCATGCTTGCATCCTCGACATCAGTCGCAGCTAGGAAGATCACTTGACCTTGGTGGAGTTTTCATACAACATCATCTGTCACTCCTCCATTGGGATGGAATCTTTCAAGGCTTTGTACGGCCAACCTTGCAGATCGCCATTGTGCGGGACTGGCATGGGGGATTCTGCACTCATGGGACTAGATATGGTATGAGCTACTATAGAGAATGTGAATATCATCTCAAAGTGGATGAAGACTGAAGAGAGTAGGCAGGATTCTTATGCCAATAGGAGACAGAGACCTCTCGAGTTCAAGGATGGTGACTATGTCTTTCTACGGGTCTCACCTAGATGAGGTTTGTGGAGATTTGGCAAGGGTTGGAAGTTATCTCTGAGGTTGATCAGACACTATTAGGACCTCAACATAGTTGGATAGGTGGCTTAATTCTTAGCTCTTCCACCACATTTTCACCAGGAGCATGATGTTTTCCACGTATCTCAACTGAGGAGATACGTTCAAGACACATCACACGTCATTGACCCCAAAGAGATGTACATCGATAATGTGGTGACATTTACAGAGGTTCCAGTGGGGATAGAGGATCAATATGAGTGGGTCCTTCATGGGCGGTTGATTCCTTTAATTCCTAAACATTGGAAGCAAGGGACCCTCTAGGGGAGAAAACGGGAGCGGGAGGCCGAGATTCGTGCTCAGAACCTCCACTTGTTTTCCTATTTTTTGTGAAGTGGATTTATTGTATGAAAATTCCTAAGGTGGGGAGAATGTAAAGACCCAAAAAATATCCATGTATTTAATTTAATTATATGGGTATTTTAATTGTTCATGAAAATTGACAGTTTGTGATTATGAGGCCCGGTGTGCCCGGAATGGAATTCTGATCTTTTTTTGGTACGTTTAGTAAACGTGCGAGCGGGTTTTACTAACTTTTGAACCGGCGCATGGAATTAAAATCCAAGGGAACCATTGAACTCATAGCATCGATATTCACTTATGGAGACCTGTACCTCGACTACAGTAGGTTGAGGGTGGATGTTAGTTTTTCACCTTTTCCAGGAAGAAGACAAATAAAATTATTTTAATATTTATTTTTATTTTGAAACCCCTCCTTTTGAGTTATGGGGGTTGGGGCCACCCGAACTATAAAACCCCCCATTTTGAATTCTAGTGGTTGGGGCCACCCTAACCCTTCTTTAATGTGGGAAGTATCTTGAAAAACTCCCATTTAATTGTTCCAACGTAATGCCATTAATTACATCATCATCATCATAATTAATGGAAAACATTAATTTAATAAGTTGGATATTATTTTTATTTTTGTTGAGGAAATTCGTTGGCAAAGGTTTGACAAAGGGGAGAACATGGAGAAACTCTTTCTCTAATGAAGAACACGCCATCTCCAACGATGAACATGCTCTCCATTGAAGAACGCGTTATCCAATGAAGAACGTCCACTCCACGAGGGTCTTCTTCAATGGAAATGAACTTACAACCATCTTTCCCTCCTCACAGATGCCAAAAAACCTTCGAGGTAGAAGTGTGATTTTTTATTTATCTTCATTAATTGTTTTCTTTTACGTTGAACCTATCCTCATGGGCCGTATGCTATTTCACTAACGCGGAGGGTGTGGGCCCGATGAACAAGGCCTAACCCGACTAAAACCCTTGTAATTTTCGTTGCATTACCCACAATGGAGGATGATGACAACTGGTGATGGAGATTGGTACCAGTGGGACTCGGGTTCGGTGGCTGAAACCACGGCCGGCCCCGACGACGATTATGGCATGACAGTGCCACTAGAGAAGGGATGCGGCCCATCGGCCGTGGTGGAGCAAGGCCGGAGACCGACACTCCATCCAGCCATGCGATGGGGATGGAAGCATGCATCCTAGCCACCCAACGTGCAGGAGCCACTACCTTGTGCCGCGATAGTGAAGGAAGGGCGGCTGACCAAACATGCCACCGGTAGAGGCGCGACATGCGACCGCGCCGCGCAGAGGAGGAGGCTGGCCATCCGGCCAGTAAACGAACCCAACAGGTCACCGCACTACAGGCCGGGCTAGACCCTGTGGGCCGGGTCGACCCAGGGCCAGACCCGGGTCGGGCCGGGTCAACCCAATCTGGGTTGGGTCTACCCAGTCCGGGTCGAACCGGACCGACACCAACTTCGACCCTATTCCCTCTTTCGGCCATATCTTCTGCTATGAGCATTCATTTGACAAACCATCTATGTCGCAAGAAACCATGGATCAAGATGGTCCTTTTGGTATACCCCACTTGAGTTTTGGATAAATTTTGGGTATGGCTGGGTCGGATTGAACACGAATCCAACCGGGCCCTCAGGACCAAAAGATTAATAACTTTAAGACCCGTCGTCCGATTGACGCACCGTCTATTGCGTTGAGACCCCTTTTACGTGGCGGTCCTTTGAGATACGTCTTCATGGGACTTCGTGGTAGTTGGATTATCGACCTGTGGATTGAGGAGAAGAACCTCTCGGGATCAAGCTAGCCTAGTACAAGAACCCTATAGCTGGCTCTAACATGATAAAGTGATCCTATGTGGGTCTGTGATTTGGGATCCTACATGGGTTTGTGTTCGAGGGTCCGACTAGGATCCGCTCTAGGAATTTTCATGGAACTACTATAGGATCCTACATGGGTCTGTTGTACTAGGATCCTACATGGGTCTGATGATTTAGGATCCTACGTTGGTCTGCCTCTTAACGGAGTAAGATGATTCTGTAGTTTCATCTAATCATTTTTTCTACCATACCTAAATTATACCTAATGTGGGATTATTTTATACCTTCATGGAAATCATCTGTGTGGTGTACCTTTGTGGTACTTACCTTCATGGTGATACCATTTTGGTATTCTTTTATGTGGCGTTACCTTTGTGGTAATTACCTTTGTGGGGTTACCTTCATGGTATTCATTCCTTTGTGGAAAAGTTGAGCTTTGGTCTTTTGAGTTGAGCCTTGTGTTTCCTCATGAATGAGATGGGTATACATGATCACTTAGGTATATGTATTGGAATATACCTAAGTAGAGTTTTCAGTTGTTTTCAGGTTTTTTGGTTTATCCTTTGTGGATTTTGTGAGACCTTTGATGGTCTCAGGGTCCCTACTAGGTATTGTTATACTCACCCTTGCACGGGTAATGCCTACACGTTGTTGTGTTTGGTTGAGATGACAAACAAGGATAACTGAGGACGAGAGTACTAGGATAGGAGGTAGCTCAGAGGTGGACATTTGATGTGGCGTACCGCAGAGATGACCGTTCATGAGCTGTACCAACCCTACAGGTATGAGCCTTGGTGAGTGTTCGCAGGAGCTGTTTCAGTTTACTTGTACTTTTCAGTTTTCATGTACTTTCTTATTGGGCTTGTATTCTTGCCCATTTTTATTACTGAACACACTCTTTTTACTATACAGTTTACTTGTGTTAGTATCTTTATGTGTGCTTGGTTGTGTGATTATAGGTTATAAAGGCAATGCCTTCCCGACCAAAGGATTACGCATTTTGGTGTTAGTTGCCAGCCCCTGGCCTATGGAAGGTGAGCTTGGGGTAGTCACGGAACGGGCCCCGGGGGACGGGTTGTGACAATTTGTTTTATTTTATAAGAGTCATTGTGAATAATTATAGTTTAAGCCTTATTTAACTAAGAACCATCCTTAATGGTTTTAATAGAAATTCTTTTAATCCTACAATTCACCCCCTCTTGTGTTTGTGTCATCTCATATCTATTTTGATCCATCAAATATTTAAGTATATTGATGATAAAATGATTACATAGAATAAAATTTAATAAAATATTACATATATATATACGACATCATCAAATATTAAGTATGTTTTAATTAGATGTTATTACTAAACTATGAATTGTTCATTAGAATTTATCTATAGATGGTTTATCATTATTTGATAAACCAATCAAAATGTAGGGGTAACTCATGCAGCCTATACTATGAAATATCTTAGCAAAGATAATTATTTATTTAAACAACAACTCCTCTTTCCATGGGACAGTTGTCAAATTTATTTTTTTCAAAATGTTAGTCACATGAATGTGTGGGGGGGGGGGGGTGTGGGGGTCCAGTGTTTTATTATGCATCAGATTTTACATGGTCATGTATGACTTCACATAATTAGAAAAAGGAATGAAACATCAAAAAAATTGGAAAAAGAAAAAAAATATTTTACCAATTATATAATAACATACACAATGAAAATACATTCAATTTCAATTGTACATTGTTTTTTCATCTGAAGTTCATTCATCACACAAAAGTATTAACATGTTTTTGGGATACTTATTATGTTCCACATAGTATAACATTTCCTATAACATTATCTAATAAATAATGAATATATACATATATACCCACTTATTTACACCATATTATTTTAAATATACATATGTGTATATATATATATATATGTATGTATCCATTTTTGGTATTTAATGATGTATTTAAAATGAACGTCTAATATAAATTTTAGAACAGGATATTAAAATAATATATCATTGATATATGCATATATAATAAAAAACTACTGAAAATATTATTAAGAGTAAACTATTATAATTTTAATTCGCCAAAGTAATATAATTTACACTTAAATAACCAATAAAATTTTGCTAAATTATGTTATGTTCAATTTAATAAAATTAGGTAAGTATATATATATATATATACAAATTATAAAGGAATTAAACATTTAAAAATTTATAATATTCAATGTGTTCATGTAAATATATACTAAATTACATTCTATTTATTTACCTATGTGTACCAAATATTATAAGTTTTATTAATGTTTCTTTACATATAATTTATATAGTTAAATATATTCATTAACAATTTAAATTACAAATGTATACATTTTCAAATAATAAATTCAAACAATACAACATATAAATAATCATTAAAATATATTAATATTTATTAACTAATAGTTTAAATACAATTATATATATTTTTAAAACATTAGTTTTCTAAATCAAAATATTATTATTTTACACATAACCACTAAATATATTGTTAATAGTATATTTCTTTAAACTTAATTAAAAAAATTAATATAATTATATACATATATACACAAATATATATCGAATAATATCTCATAAATTTAGATAAATTTAAATATGATACATAATATAATTAATATCTTTCATAAATAATTTTTTTAATTATTTTTTTTATAAAATATTTTGTAAGATTCAATGTTTTTACCTATTTGTATGGAATATTATAATTTAATTTCATATTAAATTAAATATAATATATAATAATATAAAAATAAAAAATATCAAAAATACGTATTCAACATTTAAATTTAAAAATGTGTACATATTTTAAAACAACAAAAGTTCCCTAAATATAAATTATATTTTTTATATAAATTTTAAATAATTTAAACACTATATTTAAATTAAATAAATCGTTAAATTTAAATTAAATCATACAAAAAACAATCATTAATATAGAAATTAAATTAGTAAATAAAAATAAAGAATACAAACATACATAAATACATCAATACATACATACATCCTTACATATTATAAAAATATATCATAAACAAGAATTAAATAAATTCAATTAGAATGATCAAAATTTTAAATAGAAATTTTACCTTTTTAAAAGGTGGAAATATGTGCTGAAAATGAAATATTCTATTTTTTATAGCATAATCCATACCAGAACCATTTAAAAAAGAGGGAGAGGAACCTCTATTTTTATATTTGGGAAGTGAGGAGTCATGAACCCCTTTCAATATTCCATTTCAATTTTTTTCTGGAAATCATGAATGGGGATCATGATTTCCTTGCTGAAGAGGGAGAATTGTGAACCCCTTTTATGATTTTATGTGAAATTAAGAATCATTAAGGATGTTCATGATTCTATAGAACATTATTTAAAATATTATGAACCCTAAATTTTATTTATTTATTTAAAATTAAAATCCAATTAGAAAAATCAAATGGGAGATGTGAAGAAACAACCTATTCCTAAAACAATGTACTAAAAAAATCCCCGTCTATTTTGGATTCTGCGTGAGTTGTTATTGATAAAGGAAGGATCATTGATCATGGTATTTTATTCATTTTAAACAAGATGACAATTGCACAGTACTTGCAATGACATTCATCCTAGGATTTAATAAATAATATCATACACCTTCTGCCAACTAGTTTTTCACCACTCAACCAAAATGATATCCATGAACAGTAATGGTGTGTGTGAATGGGAGCCTTTTTAATGGGGTTATCAAGTTTAAAAGAACCAAAATATGGATAAGTTTTATGATATTCTAAAAAATGAGTTGAGTGAAGTGTGAACCTCATTCACACCTCTCAATTTCCCTAAGAATTATAATGGGTTTCATGCTTCTTATTCTACCACTGAGGAAGAGTCAACCCTATTCAGGATTCTTTGGAGCGAGATAGCAAGCATGAAACATGTTCACTCTTCCTTCAAAATTTTTACAAAGGAGGTGTGAAATAGGTTCACACCACTTATCAAACAAAATTTACAAATAAAGGGGCCTTCCCCACTCCATTTTCATTATTCACGTAATATATTATGGTTCAAATCTCTATGGAATTTCTTTCAAAACATATATTATCTTCTTTTAGGAAGGTAAATTTTTAAAATAATTAATTTTATTTCATTTTTTTATTTATTTTTTTGTACGATCATTTTATTTAATATATTTGGATATATGAATGTATAATTTTTTATCTTTGAATGATTTAATTTCATTATGAATAATTTTTTATTAAATGTTTTATTTTAAATTGAATGATTTATGAAATTTAAATATGTTTTTTACATAATTTAAATTTTATGTACAAATAATACTGTATATTTAGGGAAATATTATAGTTTAAAAATTTATATATATATTTAATTTAAAAGGTGAATAATTATATTTAAACATATTTATACTTATATATAAATATATATTATATTTAAAGTAACATAAATTTATATAATAAAATTCCATGCACATAGTTAAATAAATTTAATATATATAGATGTTTTATAAAAAATTAATTTTGTGTAATTGTTTATAAAAATACTCATTATATTATGTATCATATTAAAATTTATTTAAGTAAAAAATATATTATAGGGTATATATATAAGTATATTAATTTTGTTAACTAAATTTAACAAAATATACTGTTAATAATATTTTTAGTAGTTTTTTACAGAATAATAATATGTTTATTTAGGAAAATATAGTACATAAAATATATAGAATTATATTTTAATATATTAATAAATAAATTTGAGTATATTTTATTGTGGTTATATATGTTGTATTATTAGAATATAATATTTGAAAATTTATTAATGTGTAATTTAAATTGTGAAAAATTGGATATAAATATATTTTCATCTATACATTATTATATATTATATCTAAAGTAAAATAAATATCAATTATAATATTTGATACACATAGGTAAATAATGTTAATCTACCAAAATAATTTATAAAAATTATATTATGAAAAAAAATTTATAAAAAATACTTTTTATATTATATATCATATCTAAAAGTATTTAAATATAAAGTATATATATATGTATAATATTATTCTGGTTGATTGTAATATAAATAATTATTATTCTAAGTAATTATGTATAAAAAGTAATTATTTAAATTTTGGGAAGTATAAATACTTCATAAAATCAAAAAAACATATTTAATTTAATGAAATTGAAAGTAACATAACATTATAGTATTTAAATAGTTATGTACATATAAATTATATTAATTTATTTATTTAAATTTAATAAAATTTACTATTGATAATTTTTTCATTCTCTCTCTATAAATTTATAATATTTATATTAAATAAACAATAATTGATTATAAAAGTATATCAAATTATATTTTAAAGTATAAATATGTAATGTTGAGTATATTTGAATCTTTATATATAAATATTTTATTTATTTTAATATATTTATATATATATATTACTATTTAATATTTATAAATTAATTAAATTTAAATTATAATATTTTATACACATGGATAAATAAACCAAATCTACATAAATATATACACACTCACACACATTGGACAGTTCAAATTTTAGAAAAAATGTAATAAAATTATTTGGATACATATGAGGATATTTATTATTTATTAGATACAATTATAGGTAATGTCATAATATTTAAAACATAATAAGTATCCCAAAAAACATGTTAAGTGTGTTGTGTGATGACTGATGTGGCGATGAACCACAAATGTATAATTGAAATTATATGTTTTTATTTTTTGCGTGTGGTTATATAATTTGTTTAATTGCATTTAATTTTCCTCATTGATGACCTTCATGTGATCTATTTCTATATTTATGTATGAAAATACATGTCTGTGTAACAATGTTATGTATATTAAACCCCTAGACCACCACACCTTCACGTGTGTAACATTGTAAAAAAGGTGTCTGAAATGAGGTTTTTGATTGGAGGCATTTTTGTTTTAAAAGAGACTGATGGTTGCTAAAATCTGTAAAAATAGATGCTTCATGAGTTCCCCCTATGGTTTGGTTTGTTTATCAAATAATGGTAGAATAATCCAAAGAAATACTCTCAAGATCATGGAAAAATTATTTAATCATAACCAATTAAAAAAATGTAAAACATGTGATGATGTGGTATAAATACATATAACATTTTATTAAATTTTATTTGTAGGTAAACATGTCACCATCAATATAATATAATCATTAAGTTATTTATATCTATTAGGGTTTTAGATATAGTTTTCCACCAATAATTTTGAAAACTATTCTTGAAAATCATAATATATACAGTGGTATATATATATATATATTATCTATTAGATATAGTAATAGGAAATGTTTAAATATATAGAATGTTATAACTATCCCAAACAAACATGTTTTCAGTGTTGTATTATGAATTTTATTGATTTGAATTTGTAATTCATGATTGAAATTTCATGTCAATTTTGTTATAAAGAATTATTTAATTTGTAATGATTGTCTTGTCTTTTACTAACTAGAGACTGTATAATTAAAATTAGTTATCAAGTCTTATTATCCATTATATAATTTGTAATAGTTGAATTTTATTTTCCACTTTGATTATATATGTATCACTTCTATATCTATGTATGTAAACAACTATGTGTCTATGTAAAAAAAATGTTATGTGTCCCTATCCCCTATACAACCCCACTTTCATGTGAGTAACATTGTATAAATAGGTAGTTCTCCAAGAGTTGTTTCTAATTGAAGATGGATTTTTCACCATGCCTAAATGAGTACTGAATTATGCTAAAATCTATGATAATAAAGTATCTAGAAGTCCCCCCTAGGTTTCGGTTGGTCTATCCAATAAGGAAATACCAATTCCTAGAAAAAGTATAAGTATCCAGAAAAAATTATTTAATAATAACCAGTTAAATCATTTTAATTATTTGATGTTGTAGTATATACATTTTTAATTTTTAATTTTTTAGGGAAGAATGCCCAAATCTATATACTGTAATGGTGAGGTAATTTATACTACTCAAGGTTTTAACAATAGTTTTCCACCTACAAGTGTAAAAAATCTTCATGAATTTGTGACATTAGATGAAGTTTATAGGATGATTCATAGTCTCTTAAAACTGAGGGCTGGTCAATAAATTGTTTCAATTATATTTTTATATCTTCAAAATCTTGAATGACTTTGTAATATTTAGTATCATATGGTCAATGATGAGGATTTTATTGATGTATCATTATTGTTTAGGAAACATTGCAATAATTATAAAATGGAGTTATATGTGTCTATTTCTAAAATTGATGAGGTGAAACCAACTATTACAGAAACATTTTTAGAGATATCAGTTGAATCTGAACCTTCACATTGCCCTCATTAATTTCTTTATCAAATGATTTTGGTAATTGGAACAAATTACGAATAGGATGATCATAATATGGAATGAACTACATGGGACATCCCCATCAATAATCTTGATTTAACGAATGAAAGATTATATGATGATGAAGTATCTGATGAAGAATCAAGATATTATATAGGTGAGGATGATATAGGGAATGTACATTATGAGGTTTATCTGATATATAGGAAACAACTAGTCAGTGCTACTCATCTTACATTATTGTGTTCCTTAGTTGAAGTAATGTCATGCAAACAACATTTATATTGGGACATAATTAAACAAGGCACTGAATTCATTATCATTATATGTAATAGATCTACATCCGATTATAACACCGTATATGTTTGGTTGGAGTTTGAAAGTAAATGTTACTAGAAGAATGAGATAAAGGAATACTACACTGAGAGAAATATTTTATTTCTAGTTAATGAATACAATACGAAAAGACATATCATTTTTTGGAAATAATACATGGCAGAATTTTATGTTTTTAATGATAGGTATATATGAATTTTTTTATAATTTTGAAGAATACTATATTGGACATTGCAAATACTTGTGTACCACATATTTATTTGTAGGATTACTCTTCAATTGATATAGAGTTTATATCGAAGGTTATTATTGATATGATGCAAATGTGTCAAGACATTCCTATGCCCCTTGTTCACCAATTAATAAAATAATTTTTTAAATAAAAGATACCCTATAAAAAATTTTGGAATGAAAAACAAAAGGCTGGTAAGAATCTGCGTAGTGATTTGGGTGTATAATATTATATATTTCCATAGGAAATTGGATTTTTTCACTCACGAAACATTGTTAGTTATTATTTTGACACCGTTGAGTATATCATCCATGATTAATGAGTTGATCAAACCATGGGGAATTTCTATAGGATATTTTGAGAATTGAGGCCATCTATTACTTCTTTTCTTAATTATAAACAATTCATTCAATTCGTTGGAAATTTTCTTCATGACATG
This sequence comes from Viscum album, assembly GCA_963277665.1. Classification (NCBI taxonomy): domain Eukaryota; kingdom Viridiplantae; phylum Streptophyta; class Magnoliopsida; order Santalales; family Viscaceae; genus Viscum; species Viscum album. The sequence goes on from OY728165.1 coordinate 173,937,794, forward strand.
TATACATGTGTTCTACTAATTACAGCCACACTGGCGAGTACTTCAGATCCTCTACCACTTGCATTTTGTACTGTTGAAATGGGAAATTTTAATTCATGGAGTTGGATTTTAGTATTTAAATGAATTTATATCTCACAAATATGGGGAGTGTTTTTAACATATAATCACCATCAAGAAACTAAAGATGCAGTTAATAGTGAAGAAGTATCAGGGTGTGAAACAGATGCTTATCACAGATATTGAACCAAACATTTTGTCACTAATGTGCATAACAATTATAGGGATTAGACAACAAAGAAGGTGAACATGAAGTAGGGTATGTTTATAGAAACTTATATTCTTTTGAAATAAATTTAATATCTTTTTCCATGTATTTCACTCACTACAAAAAAAAGTACATTAGAGGGGGTTATCAAGAGGGGGGTATGCACAACCACCTCTCAATTCATTTTCTATAAAATTAGAGGGTGTTCTTCACAACCCCCTCTAATAATCGAATTTAGAGGGGTTGTGACCCCCCACTATATTAATTTTTTATAAAAATTAGAGAGGGATTATATACAAACCTTGCTAATCATCAAATTTAGAGGGGGTTATACATGAAACCCCTTAATTTCTTAAAATAGTGGGGGTTTTGAACCCCTTTTAAATTTTTTAACATTATTTTTTTAATATCTAGTTGGATTTTAGAGGGGTTTCAAAATCCCCTAGAAGATCTTAAATTAGAGGGCGTTGAAAACCCCCTATAATGTCTTAAATTAGAGTGGGTTCAAAACCCCCCTCTAATTTCTTAAATTATAGGGTGTTCAAATAATCTTTTAATATCTTTAAATTAGTGGGGGGGGAAACTCCCTCTAATGTCATTAATTAGAGGGGGTTCAAAACCCCCTCTAATGTCATTAATTTAGAAGGGGTTCGAAAACCCCCTCTAATATATTTAATTTAGAAAGGGTTCAAAACCCCCCTCTAATGTCTTTGATTTAGAGGGTGTTTAAAACCCCTCTAATTTAAGAGATTAAAGGGGTTGTGAACCCCCACTGTTTAAAAAAAGAATCTTCCATAATATATATATATATATATATATATATATATATTTAAAACACAATATATAAATGTATTTAAAAACATTATATGAACATATTTTATAAAATATTTATATGATTGTATTTAATTGTATTTATATGTATAAATAAATATAATTGCATAATATTATGTAAATTAATATATATTTATTTGTAGAAATTGTATTTTATATAATATTAATTATTTATAATATAAAAGCATAAACATATTATATAAATATATACATAAATACAATTTATCTAAAAAATATATCATATAAAAATCCAAGCTTGTTGTTTTCTTAAATAATATTATAATAATAATAAATATATTTTTATATAATAGGTTTATGCCTTTATATTATTTATAATTAATATTATATGAAACAAAATTTATAGAAATAGATTTATGTTAATGTATATTTATTGAAATACTAATTTATATTAATGTATCTAATAATAAATATATGTATTGAAATATGTTATATAAATATTTTTAAATTATACTTCATATAATATTTATTTTATATAATATAAAATTGAATTTCATATAATATTAAGTATATTTTTCTATAACTTGTATTTCATATAATGTTGATTGTATATAATATAAATTTTAACATTATATAATTTAAAATGGCATTTCATATAATATTGATTATATATAATATATATATTAATTATATATAATATAATATTAATTATTTATTATATAGTATTAATTATATAAAATATAATATTAGTTATACATAATATAATATTAATTAAAAATAATTTTAAAATTTTTATAAATTTTATTTCATATAATAATAGTCATAATAATAATAATAATATATAAATTTTATAAAATATTATACAGATTATAAAAATAAATATATTTATTAATAAAAATAAAAAAAATTATATGTATAAAAAGGTATTATATAAATATATTGTTAAAGAACTTCTATAAATATATTAGGTAAATACTTATATATATATTCATTAAATAACTAAATAAATAAATATAAATATGTATTTAATTATATAAAAAATTTACATAAATACATAATACAAATATATTTAAAATAATATATATTTGTTTTAAATCTTAAAATAAATGTATAGTATTTATAAAACCAACATATAATTTATATAGATTAAAAAATAGATGTAATAATAATAATAATAATTAATAATATTATTGTTATCACACACAAACACACATGTACAATATATACATATATACTTTTGTAATATATTTTGGTGACATATAAATATATAATATAACATACATATAATTGCATATACTTATAAACATAGTAAATAATATATATTATTATTTAAAATTATGTAAATATATTCTGCTAATAATATTTATTTTAATAAATAGTGAAATATATATAAATAGAGTAATGTGTATTTCAAATATCAAAATGCGTTTACATTATTGGTTGCTAGGAGGTTTCAAGTGCTGTTAATGTTCTGCAGGTGCAGGTTTGATTCCTGGGCATTACATTTTCCTGTGGGTGAGAATTAATTATGGAGGCTGTGGCAGCGAGTAGGCATGGGAGGCAGGAACCATTAGGTACTGGGAGTGAGACATGGGGAGTTTGGGAGCGCTGTGAGTAGGAGCAGGACCGGGGATGGAGGGGGAACTTGAAGGCGCCGGGCGGGGGACCATGGGATCTTGGGAAGTGCCAAGGAACTGGGAAGTGGGGATATGGACTGAGGATAATTTTGAGGAGATGGGCTGGGGATAATGGGGAACCAGGGATAATGGGGAAGCGATCCCTAAAAAAGAAAAAAAAGCTAAAAAGTTTTAGGGGCAATTCTGAATACAACCCCAAATGTAGCCCTCTTATATGGGGTGGTTTTGACTTCCCCTAAAGCATTCCAATTAGAGGCGGTTATAAGGTTGGTAAATTTATACCAACATTATAGGGGGTTTAAACCCCCTCTAATGTAACTGTCGCTAAAGTCACCATGACTTTTGCAGTGCTTTCATATAATCACCCCTAAAGGATGTAGGCAGCCACATTAGCGGTAGTTCTTCACAACCACCGATAATGTCTTTATAAGAGGTTATAACCCCTTCTAATGTCAAAAATAATCCCATCTAACATACACATTTTTTTGGTAGTGTCTCTTCTAGTTTTTGGTAGTGTCTCTTCGGCTCATGTATTGAGGGTCATGTCAGGCCTTGTTCCTTGGTTCTATGGGTCTTGTACGGGTTCCCCGTCATCCCTTAAAAGGGGGATTATCTATAATTAAATAAAAATAAGGCCTTCGGTCCATTTGGGAAAAAAAAGGAAAAATCACCATCATAAAATGTTTGTGGAAAGAGATAAGTATATATGACCACTAATATTGAGGAATATATAAATGGGGCATTTGATGGTGTGTGTAAACTTCCAATAATAGTGCTAGTATAAAAAATGTTTTAAGATGTGGGAAATAAATTTTTTAAATGGTCATAGTAGGCCTCTTAGAGGATGAAAAATTGAATGCATTTTGTTCAGAATTTACAAAGTGACATTCATCAAATACAGTAGTCCGCATAATTCTTTTGTGTTCAAACATTTGATTGGGTAGTGAGATTCTTCTATGTAACAATGTTTTACAGACCGCTCAATGGAAATAATGGCTAATTGTCAGTTGTTGTATTGGAATGAAAATTCAATTATTATAGTTATTTGTATGTATTATGATATCCTTTTTGACATCGTGTTGCAATTTTAATAACCATGACTATATCTTGGGAAACATATGTTGAAATTGTGGGTATGTAAACACTCGAGTTGACTATTATAGTGAATATTGGATTCCTATTGGTGAATTTCCTAATAATAACTTTTTAATGAATATTTGAATGTGGCCCCTGATATTAGAAGGTTTCATATTCATGGTTTTTGTTTTAGGGATTCTTTAATTTCAGGATTTTTTTATGTATGGATTGTTAAATTTCTATTTTTATTCTATTGATTGTTGTGATATTTACTAAATTTACCTTGATTAATCATCTACCGACTATGGTGCCTGATATAACGAGTTTGTGCCCTTGGGGATGACCAAATTATACTTATATCAAGAATAAGATGGATTCGACTCAAAATTGGGGAATGTGATTATGATGAAACATTTTTCACACAAAAGGTCATACTTATAAAAGAAGTCCCCACACTACTGGATGATGTTTCAAATCACACTATCCATGATCAAGTTTATATATTTTATCATGACTATGTATATGTCTTTTTATATTCATGCATTTTCATTAATATATCCATTTTTTGTATTTTTTTCATTTTTGGACTGTTTGATCTCCATTTTTTTAAATTTCATGTTTCAATCAGAAAGAATTTTGTGATATTTGAACTATTATTAAATCAAACAGACATAAAAAATAAATTAATATAGGTTCAAACTCTAAATGTATTTTAATTAATTCTATCCATAAATTCACAATGTCAATTGAATATATCAAATAGTCACTTGTACTACACAAGATTTTCATCATGGTTTATATACATTGAATTATAGATAAATAAATAAAAATTAATTTTAGATCATTAAAATTATAAATTGGTGGACTAAGTCAATAATATTAACCTAATATATAGGTATGACACATTTTTTATTATCATAATTCTAAATTATGAATAATAATTTTCTACCTCATTTTTCTCTTTTTAATTTTTTTAAAAAATATGTAACAAATTTTTATTGAATTAAATGTGAAAAGTAATGATGATTAAAAATTTAAATATGGTGGTATATCCAGTTATCACATTCCTAGATAGAAATTTTTAATAGCTAGTAATAGAGGGACATGAAATTCCTTTTTTGAGTGTAGAAAGGTCTCATCATATCTATCATATTACACAACAACCTTCCATAATCCCAAATATTTATCCTACATGATTTTATAGTATGGTGATATTCATCTTCACATTCATCAGTCATCGGATCATTGATGTGCTTATAGAGAGATAGAGGCCTAACACACTTACATTAAATTTTTGAGAGGGAGATATTAATATTAATATTGAGGATGTGTCTATTATGTTGGGCCTCCACATCGATGGTGTGGTAAGATGGGTTGAGTTGTTACAAATTGATTTGATCTTGTTAACATACGACTTGGCAGTGAAGTCTAGGACGATGGTAATTCTGTTTTTGGGAGTCTATAAAACATTACGTGGATTGAAAATCATTTCTCACATCTAATCTAAGATGACAATGAGATCACCATATTGATATTTTCACATGCATATATTCTCCACATGAGCCTCAACCCAGTTGGTGAGGACTCTTTGAGTGCATCCAAGAGATCCAGGAACAATTCAAGGTGGGGGAAAATTTCAGGGTTACTATAGTAGTACTGTAGCTGTCACGACCCGTCCTCACGACCTGTGTCATGACTACCCCATGCCCGCATTCCATAGGCCAGGGGCTGGCGACTAGCACCAAAGGCGTAAAATCCCGATATCTGGGAAGGCATTGCCTTTAAAAAAGAAAACAAGCACCACAGAGTACAAGCAGAAGAAAAAAACTAAGTAGAAAAGAAATGATGAAAAGTAAATGGGCCAGAATACAAACACAAAAGAAAGTACGACTACAACTGAACAAGGTACAACAGCAAAAAGACAAACAGCTGGATGAAGGAAGCAGCTCCTGATTCATCCTCCTCGGATCCTACCTGAAGGGTAGGTACAGATAGCCTCCTCCACGCTCTCGTCCGTCAACCTCCTCTGTGAGTCGTCACACCGTGTAGTCCACCTCCGGGTACTAACTCGTCGTGTAGTCCACCTCCGGGTACCGACCAGTCCTCAAACACTCGGCCTCTGTCCCCACTGCGTGTCGTCTGCAACCAACACAACGAGGTGCGGGCATAGCCCGTGCAGGGGTGAGTATAACGATACTTAGTAGGGACCCCGAGACCCTCAAGGTCTCACTAAACCAACAAGGATATCTACAAAAAGATCTCAACAGATAACCTCTACTTAGATATATGCCCATACATATACCTAAGTTATCAAGTAACCCATCTCAATCATGAGGAAACACAAGGATTGTGAAATCAACGGATAACCACTACCCAGGTATATGCCCATACATATACCTAAGTTATCAAGTGACCCATCTCAATCATGAGGTAAACACAAAGGTCAAAAGTCTCACCTCAAACCAGGATTTTCATTATCGAAATCGTAACTGCTGAAGAGCTCCGTCTATGGAGTGTACAGTGGTCCTGTCACGACTCCGAGGTACTGCTCACTAACCCAAGACTACTAAGGTACTCCTCCTGTCGAGTACCGCGGGCCTGCCACCTCACACAGTAGTGCTTCCCGCCGGGGTCTGCCACTCAAACACAGTAGTGCTCCCCTCTCATAGCCTACAGAGGTACTCCTTCGGTCGAGTACTGCGGTTCTGCCACCTCACATAGTAGTGCACCTCCGCTGTGGGTCTGCCACCTCACAAAGTAGTGCTCCCCCCTGGGCTACGTAAGTCACTATGAATCGAATCGGACAAGCAGTCTTTAGGTCTCTGCCGGCTACACGGTCTCCGTACTCCGTAAGCTCGTCTCTGGTAGGGTCCGCTCCACGAGCTACAAGTTGATACTCCAAGTATCTCAAAGTCCCACAAATATGTATCTCAAAGGACCACCTCATCATAGGGGTCTCAACGCAATAGTCGGCGCGTCAATCGGATGCCCGGTCTACAAGTTATTAGCCTTTTCATCCCCGGGGCCCGGTTGGTTTCATGTGAGAACCATTCCGGCTGTAACGCAATTATAACCCGAACACTCATAGGGTATACTCATAGGGATCGTTTCTCAATGTGATCAACAACGCCGCTGACGGTTCGTCAAATGGACGTCCGATCAGAAAGATATCAGCTTTTCCGTTCTAGGGGACCGATTGGATTTTAGGTACAATCCAACCCGGTCGTATCTGAACTGCATCCAAAACTCGGGTGAAGTATGCCAAAAGTTCCGTCTCAATAAGAGGAAAACAACGAGACAGACGGTCAGTCAAACGGACGCCCGGTCTGTGAGTTATTGTCTTTTTTGTTCCAGGGGCCTGGTTGGATTTTGGGTACAATTCAACCCGACTGCACTCCGACGACATCCAAATCACGAGCGAAGTAAGCCAAAAGATCCGTCTCACTTAGAGGAAATCAACAAAGTCGAAGGCACGTCATTCGGACGTCCGGAACTCATGTTACGGGCATTTCCGCTCCGAGGGCCCGGTTGGTTTCATGTACGAACCAACCCGGCCGAACCCAGAGTTCTCAGAAACCTTGAGTGCAATATACTGAAATGACCGTCTCGATCCGAGGATTGTGTTGTCGCTGACGGCGAGTCGTTTGGAGGACCGTAGTTCAAGTTATGGGCTTTTGACAGAAAGTGGTCCGAAAATGGGGGTCTGGGCCCGGGTCGACCCGGCCCGACCCCCCCTGGGTCGGCCCGCACCGGGTCGACCGAAACCGGGACGACCCGACCCGTGTCTGACCAGGCTAGGCCCGGCCCAGTCCAGCGCGGTCCGGCGTGGTCCGGTCCGACCGGCCGGCCGCGGCTCGGCCAGCGCGGCCGAGCGGACACGCGGGCGGGGCGCGCGGCTCCCCCGCCCTTCGCCGTTGATTGAGGCCGGCGGTTCGCCAGCCGCCTCCTTTCCGGCGGCGCACCGCCGCCGCCACCTTCTGCGGACCACCGGATGCGCTCCGGTGGTCCGTTCCCTCTGCCGTCTTCACCTATGGTCCCCCTGAGACCCCTCCTTCACTACGAAGGGATTCAAATGCCCAAACGGCCTGCTTCGTTGTCGCCCGTCAATCTGCACGTCAAAAATGAAACACGCCGTCTTCATGGTGCTTCGGCGCGGCGCGACGGCGTCGCGTCCTTGTTCTTTCTTTTCACGGCGTGGTGCGACGGCGTCGCGTAATACTTGTCGTGTGATTCTCGCATGGTGCGACTGCACCACGTCATTCCGCTCCTTCCACAAGAATCAAACATGAACTTAGGAGGGGGGGTTCGGCCGTGTTCGTGCGGTCCGACATCCTACCATTAATCTGATATCAAGAGGCTTAAGAAAAATTGATTTTGGACGGTCAAGAAAGATTCATGAACCAAAATCACACCCCCTACAATTTCCCATGCAAATAAATATTCCAAACCCGCAAAAGAAATAATTACAATCCCCTACCTCGTAATTGTCGTTCGTTGATGATCTCGGAAAAAGGGTGGATATCGATTCGTCGATTGTCGTGTTCTTCACACACTCCCAATTCTCATGCTCATGCGTCGGAAAGGAAGAAGGGTACTCGTCGTTGGTGGACGAGCCTTCGGAGGTGACGTCGTCATTGACGACGTTCTTCGCAAGCGACGTTTTCTCCTTTGACGCGGATGAAGGTCGTTGGAGATGTCGCGGGCGTTGCTTCCCTTTTCTTGCCTCGGTTGAAGAACGATGAAGAAGATGGCGTCGTCGTGCTTCAGTGGCAGAAGAGACGTTCTTCGTGTTCTTCGTTGTAGAGAAAGAAGGACCCAGGATTTCCTAATCTTTTTCCTCAAAGGCTCCCAATCAACTAAACTCCAACACAAATAAAATAAATTCTAAACTTACTTTATTAACACAACAAAGCATTTGAAATTCAATTGTTTGAATTTCAAAAACCTATATGTAACTCACCAAATTAATTACAACAAGTTGTCAAATATTAATGAAGGTGAGTTAATGGGGAGTTGGAATGTGAGGGGTTAAGAGGGGTTAAGAGGGTTAGGGAGTTTAATGAATTTGAAAAGGTGGGGGTTCGTGTGGGACCCACCCTTTCAAATATCCACACATGGGAAGTTGGATAGATGTGGGACAACCACCAACTTCCCATGGGAGATGTTAACAACACAACATGAAATAAAATTGATTCAACAATTTTATTCACTTTATTTAATTAATCCCCAAAATTTAACTTCTTCTCCCGGACAAACGCAACTACGGTAAAGGTTACCTTAAGCGATTACCGGCATTGCGAGTTCATCGGTGCCATCAGATTTCAATTCCGGGCACCGGTTAAAAAGTTAGAAAAACCCGCTCGCTTGTTCACTGAACGTACCTGAGCCAAACTTCGAAAATTAATTCCGGGCACACCGGGCCTCGGAATCAGGAGACGTCAGAAACAGCGTTCTTGTAAAATTCCAAAGAAAATTAAGAAAAAAAATTCCTTGAAATTTCCAGGTCTTTACATTACTCCCACCATAGGGCTTTACGTCCCCGTAAAGCTTCACCAAAAACATAGGGAAACAAAGGCGGTACTGAGCACGCATCTGATCCTTCCGCTCCCATGTGCTCACCTAGAGGTTCCCGTGCTGCCAAAGAAAGTGCACAAGAGGAATCAACCGTCTTCCTAGGATCTGCTCCTGTCGATCCACAATCTCCACAGGAACCTCCGTGAAAGACACCCCATCGCCATCGTTCAGCTCCTCATGGTCGATGATATGCAGAGGGTCGAGCACGTATCTCCTCAGTTGAGAAACGTGGAAAACGTCGTGCACCTAGTGCAACTGAAGTGGATGGGTCAAGCGGTAAACCACCTCGCCTACCCAGCTGAGGACCTAGAAAGGTTCGTTGAACCTAAGAGATAATTTTCCTCTCTGGACACATATCCATAAACCTCGTCGATGTGAGACTCGTATTAGGACGTGATGGTCATCCTCGAACTCTAGAGGCCTCCATGTCCTGTCAGCATAAGGCTTCTGTCGGCCTTGTGCCGACCTCATCTGCTCTTGGATGACCTGGACCTTCTCTAGTCTCACAAGAGCTGCTATGATTTCTTTCATGCCGATAAGAGAAATCTGGTCTCATCCCCTGGATGATCCACATTCGTTGCCTAATACAGTCAATCCTGACATGAATGATGCATTCATGCCATGGATGACGTCGTAAGGCCTCGACGTAACTACCAAGAGATCCATCTGTCACTCTCTCCTCCAAGGGTCGAGTCACACTGTCGGCATCAGTGTGTGGTCACTAGGTCTCCTTCAGTAGAAAACTCGAAAGTTAGGGTCATGTCAACATTCTTAACCGGGACCACTCAATAACAACCAAACAAAAGGACAGGAAAGAAAACAAAGATAACAGTCTTTTTATTATTTTAGCTCATTGTACAAGACACAAAGCAGCTACAGACAAATATCAACAAAACCAGAAGCAACAAGAACAATAGCCTCTAGGTCGGAAGCTAGTCCCACTCCTGTCCATCTGCTTCCGGAGCTCCATGACCATAGGCCTCTGCTGCCTGAAGCTGAGCTCTCCCATGTCCTCCTGTCCCCTGTGGTCTTCCCTGATCGATCCTCTGCCTCTGCCTCGGAGGTTCTTCATTTAACTGCTGGTCATCTGCATGGCAGGTCTGACAATCACGTGCTATGTGACCAATTCCACCGCAGGAGTAACACTTCATGTCAGGTCTGGCTCTATCACTTCCCATGGTGCCTCGCACTACCGAAACTGGGTCACGCGGTCGACCACCTATAGGTCTGGTCCTCTTGGACCCATGCGTCATCTGTCTAATGCCTGATAAAGAAGACTCTGCCGCATGCCGGCTAGTGGTGGGTCCTGCTGCTGGAGACTGCTCATCATGGAAACTCTCCACTAAGAGGGCTCGCTCTAACACACCTGTCTGCGTCGGAATGTTGTGCGATACAACTGAAGCTCTGATCTCCCACCTGAGCCCCTGGTCGAAGGTTCGGGCCCTGAAGAATGGGTCCCGTACCATATCTGTGGAGTAGCGCGAGAGGTCTGTGAATCTCGCTGAGTACTACGCCACTGACATGCTACCCTGCCGCAGCTGAAGTATCTCATGTATACGCACCGCTCGAAGGTTGGATGGTACAAACTCTTCCCGGAACAGGCTCTAGATGTCTGCCCATAGAAGTGTCGCCTCGTCATGCATCTAAAGCATCAGGATCCACCATCTGCCTGCTGCTGCCTGAAGAAGGCTGGCAGCAAGGCTCACCATGAAATCTACTGGCGTCCCCACTAGCCTGAAGACTCTCACCACAGCCTCCATCCAATCCTCAACCGCCTGCGGGTCCTTCCCTCCCAAAAACCTGGGTGGCCTCTGGCGCTGGAACTCATGCAGTGCGCTCAAGTGACGTGTATCCTCTGCTGCTGGGGCTGGTGGCATCGGTGGCCCAACGGGTAGTAGTACCGCTGGTGCCTCTACTGGGATAGGGCCCTATACTGAGGCCTCGTCGCTCGGCGGGCTGTCAGTACGCACCACTCTCGGGGCTCTAGCTGGTCTTCCACAGGGCAACATCCTGATAGAAACAACGTGACACGGTCAAAACATTAATCCTGGTGAGATGAAATTTAAATAAAACTTCTGGAAAACACACACACAATCAGTGATTTCGTGCACAAAGTCAGAAATCAGTTGTCAGGGTCCTGGTGTATGGATACGTCAGCCGCCCGCACCACCACTGGACTCCCTGAACTGAAGATCACACACGATACCCTTAACACTATTGCTTCACAGAAATATACATCAGAGTTATAAGTTTTGCGGTAGAACCGAACTCCTCTGATACCAATTTGTCACGACCCGTCCTCGGGACCCGTGTCGTGACTACCCCAAACCCGCCTTCCATAGGTCAGGGGTTGGCGACTAGCACCAAAGGCGTAAAATCCCAATATCTGGGAAGGCATTGCCTTTATAAAAGAAAACAAGAACCACAGAGTACAAGAGGAAGAAAAACACTAAGTACAAAAGAAAAGCTGAAAATTAAATGGGGCAGAATACAAACACAAAAGAAAGTACGACTACAACTGAACAAGGTACAACAACAAAAAGACAAACAGCTGGATGAAGGAAGCAGCTCCTGGGTCGTCCTCCTCGGATCCTACCTGAAGTGTAGGTATAGATAGCCTCCTCCATGCTCTTGTCCATCAACCTCTTACATGAGTCGTCACATCGTGTAGTCCACCTCCGGGTACTAACTCGTAATCTAGTCCACCTCCGGGTACCGACCAGTCCCCGAACACTCGGCCTCCGTCAGCACTGCCTGTCGTCTGCAACCAACACAACGAGGTGCGGGCATAGCCCGTGCAGGGGTGAGTATAACGATACTCAGTAGGGACCCCGAGACCCTCAAGGTCTCACTAAACCAACAAGGATATCTACAAAAAGATCTCAACAGATAACCTCTACTTAGATATATGCCCATACATATACCTAAGTTATCAAGTAACCCATCTCAATCATGAGGAAACACAATGATTGTGAAATCAACAGATAACCACTACCCAGGTATATGCCCATACATATACCTAAGTTATCAAGTGACTCATCTCAATAATGTGGTAAACACAAAGGTCAAAAGTCTCAGCTCAAACCATGATTTTCATTATCGAAATCGTAACTGCTGAAGAGCTCCGTCTCTGGAGTGTACAGTGGTCCTGTCACGACTCCGAGGTACTACTCACTAACCTAAGACTGTTGAGGTACTCCTCCTGTAGAGTACCGCGAGCCTGCCACCTCACATAGTAGTGCTTCCCTTCGGGGTCTTCTACTCAAACACAGTAGTGCTCCCCTCTCATAGCCTACAGAGGTACTCCTCCTGTCGAGTACCGCGGGTCTGCCACCTCACATAGTAGTGCTCCTCTGCTGTGGGTCTGCCACCTCACAATGTAGTGCTCCCCACTGGGCTACGTAAGTCACTCCGAATCGAATTAGACAAGCAGTCTTCAGGTCTCTACCGGCTACACGGTCTCCGTACTCCGTACGCTAGTCTCTGGGAGGGTCTGCTCCACAAGCTACAAGTCGATACTCCAATTATCTCAAAGTTCCACAAAGAAGTATCTCAATGGACCACCTCGTCATAGGTGTCTCAACGCACCAGTCGGCGCGTCAATAGGACGCACGGTCTTCGAGTTATTAACCTTTTCATCCCCGGGGCCTGGTTGGTTTTGTGTGCAAACCAGTCCGGACGTAACTCAATTATACCCCGAACACTCATAGGGTATACTCATAGGGATCGTTTCTCAACATGATCAACAACACCGCTGACGGTTCGTCAAGCGGACGTCCGGTCAGAAAGATATCATCTTTTCCGTTCTAGGGGCCCGATTGGATTTCAGGTACAATTCAACCCGGACGTATCTCAACTACATCCAAAAGTCGGGTGAAGTATGCCAAAAGTTCTGTCTCAATAAGAGGAAAACAACGAGACAGACGGTGCGTCAAACGGACGCCCGGTCTGTGAGTTATTGGCTTTTTCATTCTAGGGGCTTGGTTGGATTTCGGGTACAATCCAACCTTACCGCACTCCGATGACATTTAAACCTTTAGTGGAGTAAGCCAAAAGATTCGTCTCACTTATAGGAAATCATCAAAGTTGACGGCATGTCATTCGGACATCCGGAACTCAAGTTACGGGTGTTTCCGCTCCGAGGGCCTGGTTGGTTTCGTGTACGAACCAACCCGGCCAAACACAAAGTTGTCCGAAACCTTGAGTGTAATATACCAAAACGACCATCTCGATCCGAGGATCGCGTTGCCGCTGACGGCAAGTTGTTTGGAGGTTCGTAGCTCATGTTACGGGCTTTTGACTAAAAGTGGTCCGAAAACTGGGGTCTGGGCCCGGGCCGACCCGGCCCGACCGGCCGGCCGCGGCTCGGCCAGCACGGCCGAGTGGACACGCGGGCGGGGCGCGCGGCTCCACCTCCCTTCACCATTGATTGAGGCCGGTGGTTCGTCGGCCTCCACCTTTCCGGCGGCGCGCCGCCGCCGCCGGTCACCGGCGCCGCCGCGCTAGTGGGGCGCGCCGCCACCGCCTTCTGCGGTCCACCGGACGCGCTCCGGTGGTCCGTTCCCTCTGCCGTTTTCGCCTATGGTCCCCCCGGGACCCCACCTTCTCTGCGAAGGGATTCAAACGCCCAAACAGCCTACTTCGTCGTCGCCCGTCAATCCGCACTTCAAAAATGAAACGCGCTGTCTTCGTGGTTCTTCGGCGCGGCGCGATGGCGTCACGTCCTTGTTCTTTCTTTTCAAGGCACGGTACGACGGCGTCGCGTAATACTTTTCGTGTGATTCTCATGTGGTGCAATGGCACCACGTCATTCCGCTCCATCCACAAGAATCAAACATGAACTTAAGAGGGGGGGGGGGGGTTCGGCCATGTTCATGCGGTCCGACCTCCTCCCGTTAATCCGATATCAAGAGGCTTAAGAAAAATTGATTTTGGACGGTCAAGAAAGATTCATGAACCAAAATCAAACCCCCTACAATTTCCCATGAAAATAAATATTCCAATCCCGCAAAAGAAATAATTACAATTCCCTACCTCGTAATTGTCGTTCGTTGACGATCTCAGAAAAAGGGCGGATATCGATTCCACGATTGTTGTGTTCGTCACACACTCCCAATTCTCACGCTCATGCGTCAAAAAGGATGAAGGGTTCTCATCATTGGTGGATGAGCGTTTGGAGGTGACGTCGTCGTTGACGACGTTCTTCGCAGGCGACGTCTTCTTCTTTGACGCAGATGAAGGTCGTTGGAGATGTCGTGGGCGTCGCTTCCCTTTTCTTGCCTCGGTTGAAGAACGATGAAGAAGATGGTGTCGTCGTGCTTCAGTGGTGGAAGAGATGTTCTTCGTGGTCTTCGTCACAGAGAAAGAAGGAATCAGGATATCCTATGCTTTTTCTCCAAAGGCTCCCAATCAACTAAACTCCAACCCAAATAAAATAAGATCTAAAATTATTTTATTAACACCACAAAGCATTTGAAATTCAATTGTTTGAATTTCAAAAACCTACATGTAACTCACCAAATTAATTAAAACAAGTTGTCAAATATGAAAGAAGGTGAGTTAATGGGGAGTTGGAATGTGAGGGGTTAAGAGGGGTTAAGAGGGTTAGGGAGTTTAAGGAATTTGAAAAGGTGGGGGGTTCGTGTGGGCCCCACCCTTTCAAATATCCACACATGGGAAGCCCGATGGATGTTGGCCCACCACCATCTTCCCATGGGAGAAGTTAACCACACAACATGAAATAAAATTGATTCAACAATTCTATTCACTTTATTTAATTAATCCCCAAAATTTAACTTCTTCTCCCGCACAAACGCAACTACGGTAAAGGTTCCCTTAAGAGATTACCGGTGTTGCGAGTTCATCGGTGCCATCAGATTTCAATTCCGGGCACTCGTTCAAAAGATAAAAAAAACCCGCTCGCTCGTTCACTGAACGTACCCAAGCCAAACATCGAAAATTAATTCCGGGCACACCGGGCCTTGGAATCAGGCGCCGTCAGAAACTGCGTTCTTGTAAAATTCCAAAGAAAATTATGAAAAAAATTTCCTTGAAATTTCTGGGTCTTTACAGTAGCAGTACTGTCGCAGTCATGTAGCAGGTACTGTAGTAGTAACTGTGCAGAACTGTAGCAGGTACTATAGCAGCAACTGTAGCAGGAATTGTTTGACACTGTCGCAGCCGGGAATATGCCCCCATTTGGGCCTTCGTGCCACAGATTTGGTCCCCGAGTCCTTTAAGGCCATTAGGCCACCCATGCCTTCGGGTCAATACAGCCTTCAGACCACCTCATGGCCTTCGGGCCACCTTAAAAGTGCAGATGCAAACCAGAAAACCTACAATGAACAAGCTTTAGAAGGAGGAGGAACAAAGAGCTTTCACCATAGCAGAAGTTGAACAGATTGCAAGAATGAGAGGTTATGGAACCTGCTATCATGATAAGCCTGTCCATGCATGGGAAAGCCTCGAAAAACAGCCATGCGAAGGTGGAGAGCTGATTTCACGATTGAGAGGCTGGGGAGGAGCAATTCCAAGTAGTTAGTATGGGTTGTGTGTAATGTTTTAAGCCTACGGGAAATGAATTTGTCTAAGGCCTACGGGCCATGTAATGCTTATGCCTATGGGCCTTATAAGGGTTAAACCTCTTCCCTTGAAAGGTGGATTATCAAAAATCAGTAAAAAAAAGAAGGGCTTCGGGCCATTGGAGGACATGCATATATTCAGAAACTTATTTGTGGAACAATCTATAATGATCATTCAACTACATTTGTACATCATACGTATTAAACATTATTGTATAATTTCGACTAGATTGGGACATATGAATTGGGGTCTATATGTCTCACATATACATAAATACTTCTATTCAAATCTTTTTGTATCGATAAGTTTTAGATTAAAAGATGCATTATTCTTATCCAGATGTGGATGTAGGAGTGAATCCCATGCATATGTCCACATTATCACATTCCACTGTTAGATGATATTTTTTGGGTGTCCCCTTGTGGATGACGGTATGTTTTTCCTTCATTGATTAATCAAAATAAAACATATATGTTTTTATTCTGATATTTATGTATAAAAATGTTATCTATGGGTGGGGTCAGGCACATAATTATTACCATACCACTAGACATGATGTTTGTGCTTACAGATATATGTTGGCAAGTCTTTGAACATATGGGTACATGATTACGAATTATATAAATATATAATTATTATTTATAGTACATAATTTCATTCATTAAAAGATACATAATTATTTATGATATTTAAGGTTTCAGGGACTAAATATATTGTCGCTATTATACGGAGCCTCCCATCATAATGTATGGTGCTGCTCGTTATCAGCTCATGCGTCATACTTATAATTCATTATCATATAGTTGAGTGGAATCATGATGATAGAGTTATGTGTATGTTAATATTCTCTCAGACCATTCCCACACAATCCAATATGTTTTCTACATTTATTCCAAAAGGATGTCAGCGAATAGATATTTTGAATGGAGGTGATATCATGCACCATATAAAGAGAAGTGGGATTGATGGCATGAGTCCCAATTATAGGGTGCCGACACAATACGTGTACATCTATCAAATCATCTAGGTTATGGGAATTAGTAACATCTTTCCCCAGTGATATATCTTACATAAAATAGTTGAGAGTATCATGAGATGATAATAATTCATTCTTCCATTGTTGATCAATTTTTATATTAACTTTAGATAAAAATTAATTTTTATTATTAAATGCTCATATAAATCTGCACATTCACATATCTAGTACCATATAGGGAGGTGAATCTCATTAGGACTATTTAAATTGAGCTATAACATGGATTTTTTCTCTCATGAAATGGATTTATCATGGGATTTTATTTGATGTTTCTAGAAATTTTGAGTTTCTTGATCATTATATTAATGTGTCGGATGATGTTGATGTTTTTATCCTCATATAGATGCACATGTGCCACCTAAGTAGGATATTCATAAGAAATATAGAAATACCCCTCAACTTCATATTTCATGAAATCCAAAGGGCATGATACAATTTGCTAACATGTAATTTTTTTAGTAATATAGACAGACTGACCATTGTTCAACTCTTTATTTGCCTCTAATATGTAGAAGTTCTGTACATAATGACCATCTACTTCACATGTTGGTGAAAATTCCAGTCAAAAGACGCTATCCTTGGATATAGGATAGGGTACATGTAGGGATACTCAAGATCAACCGCTTACCTCATAGGAAGATGTGAAGGTAGGTATCAATGATGACAAACAGGAGCTACGTATGCGAGAGCATAGATATCAATAGACACAAATTGGATACATTATTGATAAACCTAGATATGGCACATCAGAGAACCTAAGACACGTATATAGATCAAACATATATAAGTTATATATTTTTTAAATGATCACTTGAAGATTATTTAAAAATTTAAAATATATTATATTTTGTTGCATAAAATAAAAAAATTAAATAATTGGAAATTAAAAAAAGTAAAAATAAATGATTAATAAACCTTTATATTAATAACTATATTGGAAATAATATTAATTTCTAATTTTATAATAACACATAATAATTTTTTAACCATATTATATATAATAAATAATCATATAAATATTATTATTAAATTTCAATAATAATATTATTTTAAAGTCTATAAATATTATTAATATTAATAATAAATATTACTTTATTTGTTATACAAGTAATTAATTAATAATAAACTAAAAAATATTAAGAATAATATAATTATTAACTGATGAATATATATTTCTACAAATATTGTTAAATATATATTATTTACAAATAAATATTATCTATAGTACTACACATTATATTAATAAGATGATAATATATTATTAACTAATAATAAATAATAAAATAATTAATTAATAAAAATATTACCTATTAATAAACTACTAATATTTATATCAACTAACATTACATAATTTTTTTGTAAAAAAATGTATAAATAATAAGTCATATTCAATTAGTTAATTAATTACATTATAATCTAATATTCATTAATAATAAATAAAACCATTAACAATTAATGTATATATTATTTATTAATATATTACTATGAATGACGTAAAAAAATATCACAATGATGTATAAATAATAATACTATAAATATTTTTATTATTATTAGTAAATATTATTTTACATATTATATAAGTAATTGATTAATAATACACCATAATATATAAATAAAATAATAATTATAAACTAGTAAATGTATTTTTCAATAAGAAATATTTTATTTATATTGTTATCTAATAAACATTAGTATTAGTAATATTAGTTATACTAATAAAATAAGAATTTATTTTTAATTAATATTAATTAATAAAACTAATAATTAATAAATAAACGAATTAATAATAAATATTATAAATTATATAAAAAGGTTTAAATATATTTTTAAAAATAAAAATTTTAAATATTAATTATTAAGTAAATTTATTTAAAAAAATTATCAGGAGGTGTGAATGGGGTTTACACCACATTGGCCATGCCCAGACAGAGAGCACCCATTTCATGCTTCTTGGGAAAACTAAGAATCATCAATGGGGTTCGTGCCTCCTCATACAAGGACATAACCAATATTTTTTTTAAATCTTCATTAGCAGAAGCTAATAAAAAATATTAATACAAGAAAAAATAAATGAAATATGAGAAAACAAAACTATATTCATGTATAATCTCTTATAGAAGCTCCAAATAAAATGTTGATCCGAGGAAAAATTATATTGATTAATTCCAAATAAATTATAAATTTTAGATTCAATTTCATCATACATTAGCATCAACCTATTAGATAAGGAATTAAAGAAGGTATGAAAAGTGGACACCATGAGTTTTACATTCTTTAACTGATTTCCCTATGTACACGAGGTGTGGGCACCATTTTACACTATAAAATAAAAAGAATATGTACAACAAATACAAGTTGTTGGAAATAGAACCAATGAATATGAATACATAAGGAATTTATCCAATGGTCATGTTATCACACCACCAAGACTCACAATGAGGCCAAGCTGAGGGTGAGTCATAAACTACACACCATGGATGGTATAAATCAACACAAACAAGCATGAATGATTTTTCAACAAAGTGAAATCCCTAAAAAATGAAAAAAGTGAGAAAAAATTGATCGAGACCCCCATAATAGGTCTCAGAATCATCTCTTTATAATTTATTGGAAACCTACACACAACTATAGATGCATGATATCCCCATGAATGTTCATCTTCATTATCATCAGTATCATACATAAAGAAGGAATACTAATAAATTATTGAGGATACTTGGAGCTACTCACCCTAAAGTGAAGATGGACACCTATGGCCCTCTACCAAGATATTGCCTCAACGGTGATCCAGGTGTAAGCCCTTGATGGAGTTCCAATGAACCTTAATATTTTTGAATCCAGAACACAAAAATCTAGAACCTCTCCACCCGAAACTAGTTTCGTAGGAAAAATTACGTGACACATGATATGAATCAAGGAGTCGTGGATGGGAATTGATAACAAAGAAGTATAAAAATACCAAGGAGGAAACATATATGGCAGATCACATCCCCTACCTAACTGATTGACCAACTATGTAAGGTAATAAAACAAAAACAATAGGGGAAAATGGGGGAACACATATCTACAAAAAAATAAATATAGTATTTATTATCAAATAAAAAATATAATGAAATTACTGAAAAATATCAAACAAAAAAAATTAATTAAAAAAACTTATTTTCAAAAACTAGTTAATAGAATTTATAAATATAAACCTTTAAAATTAAATTCACCAAACTAAAACCTCTAATATCCCTGCACCACCTTAATGTGTCCCACTGATTAGGGTGATCATGAAATCCTAATAAATTATAAAAGTACATTAGTGTGTCCCCTATGTTTATAACATTGACACACACCAACCCAAATAGAATATAATCTAATTATCACTGCTAAAACACAAAAAAAATGACATGTTAAACAAACAAACAAAATGTAATGAAATCATACCATTACATAACTGAGCATACCATCATCCCATATTCTATTTTGAGTAGAACCCATTCTATTAGTGAGTTTTAAAGATCAATTTTGTCTTTAAGAACATAACTAAAATACAACAATACAATTCCTTATATAGAAAAAATTGTAACCTAAAATACATGGTATGAACAAGATAACAATATGAAATAGATTAAATGAAATAATTGGTGAAAAATAAAACATCATAGAATGAAATAATACAAAAAACATTAATAAACATAATAACATGGATCCTTGAATCTAAACCACTTATATAATCACCCTGATAACACATAGGCCTATGCGTATTTATAGATCATTTATAAGACTAGTTCATAAAATAAACTCCTCATGAAGACACTAAAACCACACTTACCCATATAA
Organism: Viscum album; assembly: GCA_963277665.1. Classification (NCBI taxonomy): domain Eukaryota; kingdom Viridiplantae; phylum Streptophyta; class Magnoliopsida; order Santalales; family Viscaceae; genus Viscum; species Viscum album. The sequence continues at coordinate 173,958,582 of OY728165.1, forward strand.
AAGGACTTATAATTCACTTCTAAAAAAGGGTAAATTCCTAAAAATACACTAATATTGATTCAATTACTATATGAATCCCCAAATAAACCAATTCAGACATATCTCCACCTAAAGACAAAGCCTTCCCAAACCTACAAAACACCTAAAGGGATGTTCAAAAAACAAACATATACCGTAAGGAGAAACTCCAAGAGGTCAATGTATTCTATTAACCTAAAGGTGGACTATGAAGAAAAAACATGGGAAACACATCAATAACTCACAACCAAACTACTACCAGGACAACTACTACACAAGCTACCCAAACCCTTAAAACATAACTAGGAATAATATATATAAGAACAAATATACATATTTTTCTCTGAAACACAATACGAAAAAATGTAGTCCACAAAAAACACAAAAACATGATTATAAAAGTAAGAAAAAAACATGATTTAAAATAATTCAACAAAAGTGAACAAATAAAAATTAAATTTTAAGATGAAAATTTAATTCCAAATTAGACCTGATACCAATTTTGGGGGGTCTTCATTCTGGGTAAATCCCCATTCAAAATCCCAAGAGGATGTATGTATTTTTTTTCAAAATATTCAAAAACAAAATATTTACCATGTTAAATTAATTTAGTAAATAGAATATAATGACAAAAATACATGTACCTAAAAAATATTTCATTAAATTATCATCTGCATAAAATAATACAAAATATTCTAGAATGTAATAATCACTGAAATATGATAAAACAAAAAACAAATTCGTGTATAATCTCTTACATCAGATCTAAAATAATATCATAACAATGAAATAGTTTAAATTGAATAATTCCAAATCACTTCTAAACAAAAGTATCAATGTTTTCATACATCAATATAAATTGGTCATCAATGGAAGTAAAGAAAGAACAGAAAGAGGACATTATGAATTTTTACATGATTTTACTAATTAGACTATGTGGATAGGGTAGGTGTACTGGAATCTATTATGAAATAATAAGCAAGAGTATAATAGATACAATTAGTAACAAATAATACAAAAGAAAAGGAAGATGAATAGAATTTATCTAATGTCTAGGTTATCACACCCCAAAGACTCACGATGAAACCATGCTATTGGAGGGTCATATTAAAAAAACTGGACTCAATTGAAAAAACCAAATAGGACTAAATAAATAAACATCTGAAAGACTTTTCTAATAAAAAAATATACAAAAAATAGAATGAGACACCAATACCAGGGCTTGGCCTCACCTCTATGTTATTGATGGAGAGCATCTATGCAATTGATGCTACCCAATGTGACTAATATTGTCTATTTATATTCTTTTTTGTAATTTTATTTGTAAAACATACCCCATGAAACACAAGTAGTTCACCAGAGATACTCAACATGAACCAAATATGTTCACCTTTTGTCTTCTATTGAGATGTTGGTTTAATGATGAGCCAAGCACAGACACAGGATTGACCTCCTCTGAACCTCTCAGTCAATGAAGACCAAACATAAAAATATAAAACCCCCTACCCAAAAATTAGTATATTAGAAAAAAATAAAGTAACAAATGCATTAAATTGTGGATTTATATAAGGGAAATGATAATATAGTATCAAAAACACCCCAAGGAGGACACATTAATGTTGGAGAACATCCCCCACATAGTTGTTCAAACAACCAATAAATGGAATGAAACTCAAATGATAGGGAAAATGGGGGACTAGCTACCCGACTAAAAGTAAATCCAACATTTAATGTCAAAAAAAAATTCAATTAAAATAATTCCAAATATAAAAAAATTCAATTACATAAAAATTCAATTAATTTTTTATGAAAATAGTGAATATAATTCATATAGTTAGGTCAAAATATACCTTTATAACATCATGTAAAATACCACAACCAATGAATGAATTGTCCACCAGACATTGAATGACCAAAGGAATCTACAAGAGACTAAGAGAGATCACATCCTAATATGAATAGTATAACAACCCAACCCATCACAACTTCACAACCAGGATAAATGATGAAAAATTAAAGGGAAGGAAACACACTTATTAAATGTAGAGAAAATAAAATTATCATTGATCAAAAAATGAAACAATGAGGTACATGAGAGATAGAATCACCTAGAATAACTAGGTGTGATAATAGTGTTTAAGGGAGAGAATGTGGTTAATAAATAAAATGAGTGTCAGGTGTAGAGTATATAAAAACTAACATGGAATAAAAGATTCACATTTTGAAAACATGATTCATGTTGTGAATCCCTCAAATTGAATGTACACCGACACATGTGTTATCTCAGATTAAATATATAAAAATAGAAATTCATGATGTGACTAGAATTCATGTAATTCAGCCTTTTCATGTAGTAGGATAAATTATAAGTTTTATCCCTGAAAAAAATTTAACACCATGAGTACAATTCATGACATGTATAAGTTCAGTAGCTAGTGCCCAGTACAGGACCTTCAGAAAACTCTCGGATCATCTTTGAAACCCTATGATCCTAGAGAACCAACTCTTAAACATGAAAAGAGAGAGTATATTAAAAAGTATCATAAAATTTTATTTCAATCTTCCATTTAAATATTCACTTTTTATTTAGAAAGAAATATTTTTCCATAACATTCTTTAAATTTTTAGATTTTAAATATGTGATTTCAAAATGAAAATTATATTTTCATCGTGAAATATTCTTATGTCCTTTTAATATTTTTTTCATCAAAGAAAACATACTATGATATTAATTTTGATTCACCAAGGAAATTATCCAATAATAACACCATAATTATTTCTTTGAATTGTTATTGAATATGATGATAAAATATTGATGGAACCCAGTTTATTTTCCGTTACAAAATCTATGATGAAATGATAATTTTTTATAAACATGTTCTGTACATATGAATTGATTATGATTATGCGATGTTTTATTCCATTGTAGAAATATAATGAATTAGGTAATGTGATATTGATATATCTTGAGATTATAATGATAATGGGCTTGATTATGAGTATATATTTTTTTCATTTTGATGTGTGAGTATGACTGCTTCTAGTTATGCTCACTAATTTATCTATGGACATGATTTTTAATGGTTATGATTACATTTTGATTCATGATTATGATCACTTCTAGATATTATCAGAAGACAGTGAGTGGGTATGATTACAAATGGAAATGATTACAAGATTATTATTTCCTATGCTTTATATCCCACATGCCTATGTAATGACTCTTGAATGGTGATTGCTACTTTTACACTCTTTGTGATGCTCCAACCCCATTTACCAAGAGTCGGTGCATTATTTTAATACATTGGTATTATTAAAAGAAATCATGTCCTGAAGGACCGATTAGTTTAGTAGTCATTGAAAATAGATTACATACATGAAAGTTACATTAAACATTATAACATAAAAAAACCTGAATAATCCTTTATGAACGCCATTATTCTCTTGGTTTAACCCTGTATATCAATCACAATACACTTCTTGGAATCCTGGGAAAAATAAAACATAGAAAGGGGTGAGCTCAAATGCTCAGTAAGGGTATTCAATACAGTGGGAAAATTCTTAAATAAGAAAAAACATTTAAGGAAATTTATAACTAAAACAAAAGCCTTTTAAAATGATGTTTTAGTAAAATTCCCTTAAAAATAATCCCTTTGAAAAATCGTTTATGAAACATGGACGTGGATAATAAATATGTCCCACTGGATGCATATGTAAAAACAACCTCGGATAATGAAGTGATTGTGAATTTAACCCTTACCAATTGGGTACCTTATGAAACATACACCCCATGAAAGAGGTATCATACAATGAATATGTAAATATGTATAAATTAAATTTTATTCACAAAGAATACAATTATGGTCAGCACATACACCACACAAAAGGTAATAGTGGCAATATGGAATTAATCTCACGGGAATAAGCAGTGAGATGAAAACCCCTTACCTTGCACTTTCCTTTAGTCGAGGGTACCTTTAACCTCCAATATAAAGATCGTGGTATGTTATTAAAGTATACCGAAACCATATTAATATTTATTATATCAGACATGAATCATTTATTACATTATACTACCCATTTAATAATAATTTCCATCTTAAATTAACATATCGGGTAATAATCGCTTTCTTTATCGTACGTGTTTTAACATGTTACTCTTGATTGTATCACTTAGATAATGATTTATGTACATAAAGAATATAAAACATGATTTATATATCATATATATTTAGAATATAAATATGTGTAATAGACATATATTTGAAATTAAAAACACCATTTATGGAGACGGTAGTCCGTATGTACGCATAAATGTTGTTTCTGTTTTCATCCCGTATTAAACAGAACTAAGTGAATAAGATTCATGTAGGTACTTATATATATATATATCTGTATATATCTCCAGTATCATTATTATTTCATATATTATATACTTATTATTAATATATACATTTTTATAATCATCGATGAATGGTGAACATGGAAATGAATCTCATCGCGTCGTTGAGACGGTAATCCGTACGTACGCACGAGCAACAATATCATTTCCATAAAGATGTGGAATTGGATGGTATATTAATTTTATAGAGAAAATATAATTTTATTATAATTATTTATATACATATTACTCATCATTATATCCATCCAAATAACATAGTGTTGAATAACATATTACACCACAGCGTGGAGACGGTAAGCTGTACGTACGCACGCATGGTGATGTTATCATTCATAAGATGGATAGAACAATGAATATAGTTGTTCCAGATTTATAATAACATCAACTTATATATAAGATACTGTAGTTATTATTTTATAATGGAAACAAAAAAGAAATTGTAAGTGGATGAATAAAAGAACTTGAAAGAGGGTGGTGAAGTCATTATCTCTTCTTCAGGTTCTTCCTTTTTATTTGATCAAAAAGGCTCCATAGGATGGCTTTCTGACCAAAGAAGTCATCTAGAATGAATTTAGGATAGTTAGGAGGATATTTGGGTAGGGTATGGCTGAGAAAAATGGGTAGAAGGTTTGAATTAGAGTGAAGGGGGAGTGCCCTTTTATAAGAGGGGTGAGGGGAAGCTTAGGAAAAACTTAAAATATTATATTATAATAAATTCATTTTCGGTATCTAATGGCTATAAAATTTATTATTTAAAGACTAACGTGGGTATGGGTCGAAAAAATCTCATTAAATTGGTTTTAGAAAGATTTAGTTCACCATATTAACCTTAACATTTAGATTTAACTCTTAGTTAAATAGTTTAACTTTTACCGTGTCTTCTTGTATTGTAACACTATATGGTTAATAAACTTACTCTAAACATTCAAGAGAACCTCAAGTGGCACATTAATGACATATATAATATTATTTATGCTTTTTGGCCTAAAATTACATTTTTAGGAAATTTTATATCAACCAATAATATAGTATTTGTTTTAAATATTAATTTATGTCAATTTTGACACTATTTAGTATTTTGTTTTTGTGAAAGTAATAACTACTTGATAACTTCAAAAATGATACATTTAATTATCCATATCATGTCATATTCACCTATAGAATTTGTGTATTTCATAGAAACGTAGAAATTATATTTATTTTAATATTTATAATACAATTTATTTGATTCTTTCATGAATAAGGTAATTACTACATCATCATTGTGTCATTAATAAATTTATATATTTAATGTCTAAAAATTATAAATAAAATACCATGATGTAGGAAATATTTTTATATTTCTAATTAATAATTATAATTGAATTTATCTTATAAATAACAATATATTAAAAATGTTTTAGTTATAAAACATTGATTTTAACTCTTTTAACTCTTCTTTGAATTTAATAATAATAAATGTCCTAATCTAATCCATGTGGACCTAAATGATAATATTTTATTTATATGGTTGTATTTGGTCGAGATACACTTATCGAATAGAATTAGGACACGTTTTAGGGTAATATTAATATCATTTTTCCCTTAATTGCCCTATTTACTTTTAACCGTGGTAAATAAAAGTAAAAAAGTTACTATTCATGAAAAAAAAAATTTATCTTATTGAACAACATTTTACTCCTTGATATTAACCATTTCTCTCATATTTTTTAAATTCAACTCATAGAAGTAGTAAAATTATGTTTTATGTAAATTTTCAAATTCTACGAGGAAGTTGGTAAAAGACGTTGAAAAGTTCAATAAAATTTTTATATATCTAAAATTAATATAAACTGACTCTGATTAATTATATTGAACTTATATAGATATTATGTATCTATTTTTACCTAATATAAATTTAAATAAAATAAATAATTTTGTAAGTAAAAATTGGGTTTTAATCATTAACTTAGTGTTTTTTCACTATTCTTCAAAAATTGAACGTTTTCAGAAAAATACCAAATATTCACCCTAGGGTAATTTTGATATTTAGAATCCAAAAATGAATTCTATTTTACCAAATTAAAAATATTTAATTTGCATTTATTAATTTAAAATTAATTCCCATTGTCCAAACCAAAAGCCATATTTTTAAGAAACAATATCTATCAAAAGATTGACACTTCTTTATGACTAATCTCAAAGTGAAATAACATAAAATTAAATGCATTGGATTATATGGTAAAAATATAATATATTTATACTTCAAAACCATTAAAATTTATAATTTATCACTATAAACTATTTTGATTAAAAAAGTGTTTTTCAGATAAAATATTGTATTTTTCACTATTCACCCAAATATGAAAGTTATCATAAAAACACCAAAAATTTATTAAAACTAAATTATTATGTCCTGATTCTAAAGAAGAAGTTTATTTTGTCAAATTTAATATATAAAAGTTTCAAATATTTGATTTAAAAAGGTTTCACCATTAAAAGGTGGTAAAAGTGATTTTTTTTGAAAAATACTTCTTTTATCTGAAAAAATGAATTAGTTCTTACAATATGTCTAAGAAACTCAAAATATGGATTCTAAAATTATAAGGATTACATATAGTTAAAAATTCAGTTAATACTATTCATAAATTCTTTTGAATGTCTAGTTTGGTAAATTGTGGTGTGCTTGAACTCAGCGTTGCGTGTAGTGCAAGTTATTGAATTATTTTGATGAAATTACGTAATTTAAAATGTTGGGGTGTTACATTCTTCCCTCCTTCAATAAATTTCATCCATGTAATTTAAAATTGTTCTTTGAAAATAAAATGTTGAAATTAGAAAATACCTTTGGGGGAAAACCCACATTGGAAAATGGGTTGATAAAATTTAGTCTTAAGAAATGGAAAAGGGGAATGAAAAAGTCACCACCAAATTCAGATCTCAATTAAGAGAACCTTGGTGGAAGTTAGGGACACATAATTAGAGGGAAAATGTAAATATTTATATATAGTGATTGAGGTCATCAATCACAAACAATTTTATAATTGTGGGCCTCAAAGCCACCAATCTATGATGATTTAAAATACCATTGGTTCAACAAAGAGTAAGGTATTTGGATAACACATTTTGGGTTTTAGGATCCCTTACCTAAAGTTTAATCATTAATTTATCCATAAAATAAGAGGAATATATATATATATATATATATATATATATATTTATATGACTAGTAGAGTTTCATCATTCAACTAATTTCTACCACAAACTCATCTTTCACTATAAAATATAATAGAACTTTAAAAAATTATTCTATTTATCGTATTCATTTAGGATAAAAAAAATGAATTTATAATTCAAATACTAGACCCTTTAAAAAAACTACATTATTTAATCCAGGACATGACATCGGTCAGTGATAGGTGATGCACCTTTTTCTCCCTTCGGTTTCATGTTCAAGTCTCGTGGCCTTGCCGGACGCGACGGTTTGCTGCCCGACCTCTGGGTTGTCCTTTTTGTGGAAATCCGAAAATAATATTAACAATAGTATCCAATTTAAATCATAATTGATTCCAGCCTTTATAATTATAAAAAATTCTTATATCCAAACTCTCTGTCCAAAATATATAAGGAAGTTAAACATAATAAGGATCCTTTTTTCTAGGTAATAACATGTGAATGCCTCCATCGTGTATTCTTTTACAAAACCACAACATCCTAAACTACCAAAATCAATCATCTCTTATTCCAAAATCACTATCTCATTATCAGATCCATATTAAGTATTACCTTTCCTTAAACCATGTATTTTCCAAAAAGTGTAGCTTACTATTAAGTAACTTTTATTAGAACCATATAATCTCAAATCCTCAATAAAATAGTACTGTAGTACAATCCTTATTTATCTCCATAATTCATGTAACCAGTATATTTTTGATACAACACTCAAATAAAATAATTCTATAATATCAATATAAGAACAATAGTCATTCCTCTTTATCTGAGGCAATATCATAACTTGATTATTATCTAATAATATCATTTGCAGTATACTCTTATGAATGGGACATTGATTTGCGTAGTGTCTCAACGCCTTTGAGATGAATCATTTTACATTTGAAAACATTTTCTTACCCTTGAAATCACGTACTTGGTGCCCTTTTTATCGACACTTATAACAAACTCCCATTCCCTTCTAGTATTTTCCAAGGTGATTCGTTCCACATTTATCGCATATTGTAAAATCCTTCTTTTCCCTATTCCCTTTATCTATCTTTTTCTCTTCCACCCTTTTCTTCTCTTTCTTTCCCTTCAAATCCATATGAATCAGAGAATTCTTTACATATATTATTAACACAAGATACTATTTCTTCATATGATGAGAATATAGGGTATACTATTTCTCTTCTAAATGTTAGTTTAATACTATAAAATATATGATCCTTCTTACTCTTTGGATCATACGTATTACTGGAGTTCACATTCCATGCACTGGGTACCATTTCTATACAATGGAATACACTATGTTAGTTTATGCATTGTAATGAATAATTCCAACCTTGTAAAATACCTAACATAAATTGAACAGTTTATGGATATAATCTATAAAAATATTTTCTTTGAGGACATATATACTCATAAACCCTTCATAATTATTTGTAATGAAAATGAGAATTATCTAAAGCATATCCCATGGGAGTGTCGTATCCAAGAGTGCAGTTAGGCCCATTGTTGTGCACTAGTTCCTATTCGAGTCTAGCTAAAAGTTGTCTTTTCAAGTTTTACCCCTAGGTACATCTGTTCCGGAGCTGCCTCTACCTGCTCGTATCCAGACAGGGATGTATTTTCTTGGAAAACTCCAAAAATCTCTACATTACCAAAATTCTAGGAAGTTCTTCTATACTAATCCTCAAAGTCTATCTTAGGATAATGTTATATAATAAGATTTTATCTAAATATAGTTTCCAAGCTTATTTCTAAGATTACTCTGATATCAACTGTAACGCCCCGACCCTAGTTACCCAGAGTCGGTGCTTTACTTTAATACATTTGTATAATTACAAGAAATCAAGTCCCGAAGGACTGATCAGATAACCAGTATTGGAAAATAGATTACATACATGAATGTTACATTAAAAATTATAACATAAAAAATAACATGAATAATCCTTTATGAACCCCATTATTCCCTTGGCTTAACACTGTATATCAATCACAATACACTTCTTAGAATGCTGGGAAAAATAAAAAATAGAAAGGGGTGAGCTCAAACACTCAGGAAGGGTAAGAAATAAAGTGGAAACATTCATAAATAAGCATAAACATTTAAGGTAATGTATAACTAAAACAAAAGACTTTTAAACTTTAACTTGAACATAATATGGAAAAAAATAAAATGATATAATTCCATTTACTTATTCACATGGATATTCTACTAGTCGAATAATCACATGGAATATCAATAACAACTTTAATAATGATGGAATGCATAATGCCAAACTATAATAACCACATAGTCAATGACTTGTGCCAAGAATACAAATAATATTTTGTCAAGGCCATGTTCTAAGACACTAGTTTGTCTAATGAGACCTACCGATGCATCGAGGAGCTATAGAAGGCTCCACCTGCCACTTACTAAGTCCAATGCATTCCTCATATGAAAAGGTTTAAACATAACATAAACATTCGTATTAGAACTATCATAAAAAATGTCGATACATTATCCATAAACCATGAATGGTGTCAAAATAACACATCCAAATTCAAACATATCACAAAACCATCAATAAAATATGGAAGTTTTGTATCATAATAAATCAACTTCAAATAAGCTTAAAATCCATCAATGGATGTTGACATAGATGAAAATGTTTTGTAAAACTCTTTGAGAGAAATATCTATTTTTCAAGAAAACATTTAAAAGTTACACAATTTAAAAAGGAATAAATTTAAAGACCTTTTTGAATCAATGTGTCCCATACCACTTTGAAACTTTTGAATGAATTAACATTTTTAAAACATTCTTGTCCATATAAATAAATCCTTAAAACCCATTTTGAAAAAATAGACATTAATGAGAATAATTTAGAATAATAAATATTTATAAAAATTAAAATGATGTTTTAGTAAAATTAACTTCAAAATAATCCCTTTGAAAACACTTTTATGAAACATGGTCATGTATAATAAATATTTCCCAGTAGATACTTAAGTAAAAACAACCTTAGATAATAAAGAGACTATGAAATTAACCCTTACCAATTTGGCATCATACGAAACATACACCCCATGAAAGAGGTATCATACAATGAATATGTAAATACACTTAAATTAAAGTGTATTACAAAAATAATACAATTATGGGAAGTACATACACCACACAAATGGTAATAGTGGTAATATGGCATGAATCTCACTGGAATAAGGAGTGGGATGAAAACCCCTAAACTTGCACTTTCCTTTAGTAGGGGGTATGTTTAACCTCCTATATGAAGATCATAGTATGTTATTAAAGTATACCAGAACCATATTATTATTTATGATACCAAACATGATTCATTTATTACTTTATACTACCCATTTAATAACAATTTCAATGTTAAATTAACATTTCGGGTAATAATCGCTTTCTTTATCGTACGTGTTTTAACTTGTTACTATTGATTGTATCACTTAGATAGAGATATAAGTACTTCCAGAATATAAAAAATGTTTTATATATAATAATTATTTAGAATATAAATATGTATAATAGACATATATATGAAATGAAAAACACCGTTTATGGAGACGGTAGTCCGTACGTACGAATAAACGATGTTTCCGTTTTCATTTCGTATTGAACGGAACTAAGTGACTAAGATATATGTAAGTAAATAAATATATATATATATTTATATATCTACATTTTAACTATTATGTCATATATTATATAATTAATATTAAAATAGACATTTTTATAATCGTCGATGAATGGTGAACGTGGAAATGAATCCCATCGCGTCGTGGAGGCGGTAATCTGTACGTACGCACGAGGGACAATATAATTTCCTTAAATTTGTGGAATTGGATGGTATATTAATTTTTCAGAGACACTAGTATGTTATTTTCATTATTTATATACATATTACTCTTCATTATATCCATCCATATAACATAGTGTTGAACGACAAATTGCACCATGTCATGGAGACGGTAAGCCGTACGTACGCACACATGGTGACGTTATCATTCATAAGATGGATAGGATAATTAATATAGTTGTTCCAGATTTATAATAAAATCAAAGTATATATATGATACTTTAATTATTATTTTATAATGGAAACAAAAATGAAATAGTAAGTGGAAGAATAAAAGAACATGAATGACAGTGGTGAAGTCATAACCTCTTCTCCAGGTTCTTCCTTTTGATTTGATCAAAAGGGCTCCATAGGATGGCTTTCTGACCAAAGAAAGTCATCTAGAATTAATTTAGGGTAGTTATGAGGATATTTGGGCAGGGTTTGGCCGAGAAAAATGGCTTAGATGGTGTGAATTAGAGTGTAGAGGGAGTGCCCTTTTATAAGAGGGGTGAGGGGAACCTTAGAAAAAACGTAAAATATTATTTTATAATAAACTAATTTTGGGTTTCTAATGGCTCAAAAATTAATTATTTAGAGGCTAAGGTGGTTATGGGTCGAAAAAATCTCAACCAATAGGTTTTAGACAGGTTTAGGTAACCATATTAACATTAACTTTTAGATTTAACTCTTCGTTAAATAATTTAACTTTTACCGTTTCTTCTTGTATTCTTACTCTATATGGTTAATAAAATTACTCTAAACATCCAATATACCATCAAGTGTCTCATTAATGACATATATAATATTATATAATCCATTTTGCCAAACCTTATATTTTTAGGACTATTATATCAACCAATAATATAGTATTTGTTTTAAATATTAATTTATTTCTATTTGAACCTATTTGGTATTTTGTTTTTGTGAAAGTCATCACAACTTGATAACTTCGAACAAGATACATTGAATCATCCCTATCATGTCATATTAACCTTTAAAATTCATTTATTTCATATCAACTTTGAAATTGTATTTATTTTAATATTTATGATACCATTTATTTGATTCTTTCATGAATAAGGTAATTACTACATCATTATTGTGTCAGAAGTAATTTTTTTATTTAATGGCTTATAAATTAAAAATAAAATTCAATGATGTAGAAAATCTATTATATTTTAAATGAATATTTATAATAAAATTTATCTTATGAATAACCCTAAATTAAAAATGTTTTTCTTATTAAACAATGATTTTATCTCTTTTAACTCTTCTTTGAATTAAATAATAATAAATATCCTCATCTAATCCAAGTGGACCTAAATGATAATATTTTATTTATAAGGTTGTTTTTTGTCATCATACACTTGTCCAATAGAATTAGAGCTTGTGTTAGGCTAATATTAATATCATTTTTACCCTTAATTACCCTATTTACTTTTAACCGTGGTAAATAAAAGTAAAAAGTTACGATTCACCAAAAATTATTTTTACCGTATTGAACCACATTTTACTCCTTGATATTAACCGTGTCTCTCAGATTTTTGATATTCAACTCATAGAAGCAGAAAAATTAAGTTTTTTTGTAATTTTTCAAATTCTCCCAGGAGGTGTGTAAAGATGGTAAAATGTTCAATAAAAGTTTTATATATATTAAATTATTATAAACTGACTCCAATGAATTATATTTAACATATATAGGTATTATGTATCTAATTTGAGATAAATAAATTTAAATTAAATAAATAATTATTTAAATAAAAATTTGTTTTTAAACAATAACTTAGTGTTTTTTCACTATTCATAAAAAATTGAACATTTTCAGAAAAATACCAAAAATTCACCATAGGATAATTTATATATTCCGAATCCAAAAATGAAGCCTATTTTACAAAATTAAAAACATAGAAGTTGAATTTATTAATTTTAAATTAATTCCCGTTGTCAAAACCAAAAGGCGTATTTTTGAGAAACGATATCTATCAAAAGATTGACACTTATTTGTGTCTAATCTCAAAGGGAAATAATATAAAATTACTCTCACTGGATTAAAAGTTAAAAATATAATCTATTTATACTTCGAAAACATTAAAATTTATAATTTAACACTATAAATTATTTTGATTAAAAAAGTTGTTTTCAGTTAAAATATATTATTTTTCACTATGAAGCCAAATATTAAAGTTATCAGAAAAACACCAAAAATTTATTTAAAATAAACTATTATTTCCTGATTATAAATAATATGTTTATTTTCCAAAATTTAATATATAAAAGTTTCAAATATTGGATTTTAAAAGGGTTCACTATTAAAAGGTGGTAAAAGTGCTTTTTTTTGAAAAATACTTCTTTTATCTGAAAAAAAGAATTAGTTCTTACATTATGTCTAAAAAACTCATTATATAGATTCTAAAATTATAAGGATTACATAAATTTAAAATTTTAGTTAATACTATTCATAACCGCTTTTTAACGACTAGTTTGGTATCTTGTGGTGTGCTTGAACTCGGTGTTGCATGTAGTGCAAGTTATAGAATTATTTTGAAGAAATAACATACTTTGAAATCGTGGGGTGTTACACTCTTATTGATCATAAATCAGGTTATGAATTGATTTTGGTGTTTATAATTTATGTTTTTCAATGTATGAATGTTTTTTATTATGTTACCAGGATCTTATGATCATCTTAAGATATATTATAGTTGAATACTTCCATGTTTACCAATACTGAGTGTTTTAGATCACCACTTATTTTTCTAATTTTACATGGTTTATGAAGATGGTTAACATATGTAATGAATGATTTTAATGTTGATGAGGATTTTATTTAAATAATAATTATATGTGTCTAATCTCTATATACATTACAAAATTATGACTCCTGGTCATTTTTAACTGGGAGATATTTTGAATATTCATTGAAATGTTGAAATATTTTTTTATGTTATTCTTGGGTCTCTATAATGGTATCAGAGTAGGGTTTAGTTATATTTTCAGATTATGTTTTTTGAAATATTATGATAAAATATAAGAAAACTTTTTTTGAACCAATGTTTATTTAGGATGAACCTAATATTCCATACAATATTGGAAAATAAACCTTAACAATTTGTTTGGAACTATTGGTATTGGTCCCAAAACCATTTGAATAGGCTATACCAATGGTTTGGGTGGCCATTAGCCTGTTTGGTGTTGCTATAGAACTATAAAAATAGTTTTGGGAAGCCATAGGTATATGTGGGAAACACAAATAGTTTCCAAACTATTGTTATAAGTGATATGAAATACCTATACATATGGTTTGGAAAAAAATTCGTATAGGTAATTCAAAAAAAACCTCAATGGGATTTGATCCACAAACCATTGATTAATATCTCAATGACATAACCACTAAGATAGAATCCATCATTCAAATATGATACGATAAATATATATATTTATATTTATATTTGAATTAATTCTTGACATATTCAATGTTATTTAATAAAATTATGCATAAAATAAAAATACCTATACCGACTATATAGAAAACCATTGGTATAGACCTATACAAATTATTTTTCAAACCATTTGTATAGGTATTTGGAATTTTGGGACCTATACCAAAGGTTTTGGAAAATCCGTTGGAATAAGGTCGTTAAATAGAGCCTATATCAATAGTTTTATCCGAACTATTTTTATATCAGTCACATATATTAATGGATTTGAAAAAATCATTGGTATATGGTAATTTTATTGAAACTATACCAATGGGGTTTAAAAAAATTGTTATAGGTCCAGTTTCAAGTAGTGATAGTTTGATAATAAGGAGTCATAAATTAGGATATCTCATGAATGATATTATTATGAATTATAACTCTGTTATTTTTCTCAATAGTTATATTATCAATTTTTGGATTTACTTAATCGTTGGATCATGAATGAATTAAAATAACAATTAATGTGATATGCTATAGAATGACCATCCTCATGAGAAATCAAATGGATTTAAAGCATGAGATGCAATATCATGTGACTATGATCACTAAAATCTTTTAATCTATGAATAATAATGCAAACCATTTTGAGATTATTAATTCACCAATGAGGTGAAACATGGTAATGTGGATTTTATGTGATAGAATCCACCCTCTATCAGTTGATGTTTTGATCCACTAGTTTTTGAGCTATGAATAAAAGTGTTGGGGAAGATAATTTCAACTCTTAAGTGTTCAGACTATGATAAATTTTTCATAGTAGTCAATCACTCAAAAGGAGAACATTATTAAAGGTTGAATCATATTAAGAACACAAATAAAGAGGATGAAATAAATTCCAGGGAAAGAGAGGAGTTTAAGAGGGTATAAATGAATAAATACCTTCCTCAATATTTTCATACTATTATTTAAATGGAATTTTTGAAGATGAAGTAGAAGTATAATTAATCCATTGTTATATATGAAGAAAAATTCTAATAACTTTAAATTATGTTTCTAGCTTTATAATTATCCTTGTTTGAAATTTTTTCTATTATTTAGAGACCTGATACTAATTCATTGAAAGGTGTTATCCATAAGATGATTTTTTAAAAAATAAATAAATCAGTCAATGTTATCTGAATATTGAAATTGAGTGAAGGAGATCCAATTATTCTTCTATTATTAGTGATAAGAATAAAGAAAATAGAGTCACAAGGAAACTCAAATGGTAAATACCATAGAGGAATGAAATTCCAACAACCTACATACCAATAATTTAGAGTAAATCATTTAAAGGTATTTTATGATATGAACTGAGAAATGATTCAATTATAGAATGGATGACTGCTACAATAGTGATTATAGATAAGTGATAAGAATTATGGAAAATAAAATAGAGGAGAAGAAGGATTCAACCTATAATGATTAATTATTACCCAACCCATGCATTTGAATGAAATGTTCATTTAATTACACATTCACTGACACATAATTTGGAATTTTCCCAATATGCATTCTCGGAAAATAAGTGCATAAAATAAATTTACTTATATTCTAAATTTTTTTTACTGGTATTGAGTATTGTAAAATATATGCATATAAAAATTAATTCAGTAATCATATCAGATTTATTTTATATATATTTGAAAATAGATAATTAATACTGAAAATAAGTGCATATCTGAATTTTCATACTGGAAAAAATTCAAATATGAAGCTATATAGAGAATATGTGGTGATGAAAAATTTAAGGAGAATTCACTAACTTTAGTAATTGAACTAAGAAATTAACTAATAGAAACATCATAAATCTAGATTCATGAATAAATATTTTCACATTGGAACCCTGACTTCCATAAATATTTTATTGTTCTCATTCATGTATACATGTATCAAATTTTCACTTTAATTAATTAATTAGAAATTGGTTAAAATCATTATATTTATATTTAATTGATAAATACATTAATCCTTTTACACTACAATTTTTCATATCTTTATTTTCAAGTACATCCTCATAATATATAACCACCTTGAAGAACATCATTTTTTACTAATTCTATTACCATTTAACTATTAATCAATCTATATTTGGTATTAATTATATTCCACCACAATAATGACGTAATAGTTTCTTATAGAGTCAAATTCCATCAAATAGATGGACCTAAATCATAAAATTTTAATCTAGTCTTATTGGCATCAATTAATCATCATAAAGTATAAGTATATAAATGATAACACTCCCTAAAAACTGATCATTGGAACCTAGTTGTCATTGCCACATCATTCTACATAGTATTATCCTTTCCACAATCTCTATCTTCAGCCATCTCTACATCCTCCAATCCATTTCTATAAAATCATTTCTAACCATATAAATGTTAATATAATCAAGTCATTGATAGGATCTAAATACACAGATATTAATTGTTTTATTCTATAATTTTCAATGGAATCTCTACTGAAGGCATCAAGATAATGAAGCCTTCTATATCAAGGATGCATCATTCAACACATATTATATCTGAAAAACTATTCTAATTCCCATCTTGAAAAAACCTATTTATTTTACTTTGGATTTACATATTGAGAATTAAATATGATGTAGATAAAAATAGAAATAATTAATTGAAACATGATCTAAGGGAAACAAATCTCACTTAATAAAACCATTCGGACCTCTAACCCCTATTAGATAAGTGGCATTTATTCTATTAAAAAAAGTCACTCAAAAAAACACAAACACTTAATGACACTATAATAAGGGAAATGTATTAAAAAATTAGAAAGATTAAAAAATTTCATAAATATATTTTATGAAATATAGGTAGAAATGAAATGGAAGAAATGATATACAAGGGGGGAATGCAGTGGAATAAATGAAATAAATTAAAGGGGAATGCAGTGAAACAAATGATATGTAGGGGAAATGATATAAAATTAAAATAAAAAATAATTTTTTAACAAAACAACTATTACTTTTAATGTAGATGGAACAAAAATCAGTGAAAGATCATGAATATATATTTTCCAATAGAATAAATGGAGGGAGATAAGTAACATTTAAAGTAGATGGAAACTAGTTTAAATAGGCTACATTATAAATATAAATTGATAGGTTTATATGGAATCTTCCCCATTTCTACAATTCTCAAGCAATATTATTCTTCCCTTCGGGAAGCATGTTCCCTTTTTTACCTCTATCTTTATTTTTTAACTTCATCCTTGATCAATGAATAACATTCTTATATTATTCATCATTGAATTTGATACAAACATCCAAATTAATATAAGAAATTTTCATAAATATTTTTTTTCGTGATGTAACTCACATGATACATTTTTTCCTTCTATCAAGTTGTGAAATCTGAATCTATGCTATGGTCGTTAATAGTTTCTATACTATTAATCATTTTATTCTTCCATGGTGTGTTGAAAAATTTGACTATGTGTTATTATACTAATTCCTACCATTTATTTATTGTATGGGACACTAAAAAAGAATGTATTATGTTCCATTGTTCGGGCACTAGAAGATTATTATTATCACTAAACATATCATAATTTTTTCACATCATGGTTGAAGTTCCAATAATTTCAGATTCTTTGGTTATACTAATTTTTAAAATTATAAATCTTCACTAAATATCATGGTCAAAATTACATATAATTTTATTTTTATTTATCCCTCCAATAATGAAAGGGACTCATATGTATTGATATTTTATTCGTCTTATATATGTAAATTAATCTTACATATCACTATAGGTTGTCGGTTTTACTCATACATATACCTAGACTTGTCCAAATTATCATTATAGATCTAGAATGACTATTAAATTTCGATAAATAACACATAATTATGAATGTAAGAGCCTTTACACTGAAACTATTCCTCAATAATTATTTCATTTACTTTTACATTTTACAGGTTGAATTTTTTAGTTGCATTAATGTATCCTCAACTCTAGCAACAAGACAAAAAATTGAGTGATCAAATTTTTTTAAAAGATATATTATTTAAAGAAACAATTTATAATTTAGAATGCATGAAATGGGATATAAAAATGTTCAAAAATGATTTAATAAACATATAGTTTTGAAAAATGCATTTTCTATGTATATACAAGAAATTAAATGTGTAATTGAATCTATAATTTTAGTTTTGAAAAATTGTGAAGAACTAGAAGTAGTGACTTAAAATCCATGAAGTGATGTATAGAAGGTCCTCACATAAAAATAAGTACTGAACGAATGCAATAACATTTATAAAATGATAGGTATTAGAGTTCCTCACCTGAAATTAATAAAATTCGCCTATTTATAACCATAACCATCCATAAAAAAGTAAAAATGTCACTATCCATTGATGAATTGATATCAAATGTTCAAATAACCTATGAATGACACTGACTAATCCATAAATAAAATAAAATTATTTATAATGGGAGCTTATGGGTGACAAAATCATCAATATATGTTAATATTACCTCATAATAAAAATATAATGTATACTGTCAGAGCCACTTCTGAAACATTGTTATTGAGAAAATTATAAAGAAACCTCTCATCCTTAAAATGTTAAAAGGAATGGAATGTTATGGTTCATTGGAAAAAAATAAAATAGAACAGGGAATGATATAAATCCCCCATCTATTATAGATTGATGAAAAATCTAAAATATGTTTGAACAAAGAGAATCAGGTCTAATATATTCCAAAAAAGATTGTATCATACATTTAATTCTACAAAGATCTCTTATAAATATTTATTACTCGATGAGAGAAGTTATCTCTCACCAACAAAATCAAGAAATAATTACTGTGTGTGTGTGTGGATTAATTCCTTAAGGTCCCTTGAGAACTTATCATTTGACCTTATACTATCACAAATTTTATTAACCACCTTAAACTTTTGGATCAGTGGAATTTATTACATTTTTTCCCTTTATATTTTTAACTTCACCCAAGATCAATGACTAATATTCTTCTTTTATTCGTCTTTGAATTTAAAAAAACTAAAAAAAATTATATATTAAATTTTCATAAATAGAAAAATGTATAAGGATTTAACCCACATGAAAAATAATTTTGATTCTATCATGTTGTGAAATCCAAATACATACTATGTTCCATAATATTTTCTATACTATAAATAATTTCATTAACCGATGATGTGTTTAAAAATTTGACTATGTGTACTTATACTGATTCCTCACATTTGTTTATGGAATATGATACTAACATAGAATGTATTATGTTCCATGGTGTGGGAACTAGTGTATTTTTAGTATCACTAAACATGTAATAACTTCTTCATAGCATGACTAAAATAACAATAAGGTCAGATTCTTTGGTTCTTCTGATTTTTCAAATTATAAATCTTCACTTATTATCTTGTTCAAAATTTAGAGACTTTGACTTTTATTTATTCCTGTAATCATGAAAAGGACTCATATATATTGGTAGTTGATCCCTCATGGATTTGTAAATTACTCTTACATATCACTATATGTTGTGGGTTTTTCTAATACATATCCATACACATGTCCAAATCTTAATTATAGACAGAGAATGACTATTAAATTCTAAAAAATGAATCATAGTTATTCATGTAATAGTATTTAATTTAAACTATTCAACAATAAATTTTGAATTTACTTTCATGTATCAGATGTCTAATTTTTAAGTTGTGTAATATATCCCCACCATCCACAACATGACTACAAAATTGGGTGATCAAAAAATATTGTACTATATATTTTTTGATGATACAATTTAGAATTCCGAATGTATGATATGGGATATGAAAATGTTAAAAAATGTGTTAGAAATATTGTAGTTTTTAAAACATCATTAGTCATGTATATAACTAAAATTAAATGTGAAACTGAATTTTCAATTTCATATTTGAAAAATTATGATGAAATTCAATCACTGTCATGAAAACCATGAAGTGATGTATATGTTGTCCTCACCAGAACCGAATCTGTGAACATATAAAACAACATTTATAGGTTAATTGGTATAGATGGTCCTCACCTGAAAGTAATAAAAATATCCTATTTATAAACATAATCATGCTTGTGGTTTCAGTGGTATGATTGGAACAAAATTAAACATGAAACCTAATATAGACTAAAAAATTTACTTACTAATGGTTATATGGTGATTTATATGTTATAAGATTTGAATTGATGAATAATTCGTGTAAAGCTTTAGAGATACAATTACTGCTATGCATATTGACAATTGGTTCAAGAAGCTATTGGAGTAATCAATGGTGACCATTTTTACACTTGATGTGAAGTCAACTACTATACAGAATGATGTTAGGATCTTATGAGTATCTTTTAGGAAGCCTATGTTGATGCTAAAAATCAATTGTTTCCCGCATCTTTAGTTTGTCTACCTTCATTAGTTTTTCCTCACAAAATAAAAATACTTACCTCTCCCCCATGATATTTCTTTTTTACCTTTGATAAAATATTATCTGAATTTATATTAAACATTACATGTTTTAATAAATCTTTATAATTGGGGTTTTCGCTCAATTCATATATAATTTTCCTTTTATTGGTCTCTATAGAATTACTTCTTGTCTCTTTCTCCCATTATCCTCTACTACTCATCTAAATATAATTGATTGTAGCCAACAGTGAACCCATTGTACAAATATATCAATCATCAGAGATTCTAGACATAGAAAAGTGAAATATTATTTATTCACTTCTTCCATATAAATAATTTACCATTAAATTAGACAGATCATGAGAATTACAAAATTTTAATTTTATTGTTTTCTCCTCCAATCTGTGAAACTGCTGGTTACTCTTCATTGATCCTCATTGCAATAAAATCATCTATATTGTAATTTAAATATTCAGATTCCTTCATTAATTCCCCAAAATTTATATTCATAAATTTAAATCATCATCTCCCATCATCACTTCCTCTTATTTATAATCATAAAAAATATCTATGTGAAACTAGTTTTCATGATTCCTAAAGAAAGTAGTCTCTTACATTACTGATTCATCTGGAGGTAGATGTACGACTGTATTGTTGTACCCATCTTTATCTTCTATGTTCAAAGCAGTCATTGACCTATCTCAAAATGAAACAATTCTCATGATCACTCATGTATGAAGGCAAGTTGAAAATGAAAAATTGTTTTGGTGAGTTTAATATTGTGGAAAATACCTTACTGGAGTAAAATCCATTTTTGAAGAACAAGTTGAAGGGAAATCTTAGACGTACATGGTTCCCCTCATTGATTCCCTTTTCCATCTAGCCTCATTAATGTTCCACATTTAGGACATGGAAAACAATTGTCCAAGATGGAAAATGATGTGAAACACGTACCTATAGAAAATGATAAATCTTTATTGACTTCAGTAACTCCATACATACTCATTAAATAAAGAAATAGGATATTAATCATCAATATACCTATATAGAATAAAATATGGACCTCTTTGAAAAAATAAATGAAAAAATTAGATAGAAAAATGAACCTATTAAAAAATATGAACAAATAATATAACCAAACTCACCATTCTATCATCACTGAAACACTAAAACAACATTAAGGGAAGTATTAGAAATACATGGAACCTATCATCGATTCACTTTTCTAGACCGGAACATTAATAATCAACATTTAGGTATTGGAAAGGAAGTGTAAAATAGGGATAATGATGTGAAACATGTACCTATAGAAAATAATAATTCTTCATTAACTCCAGCAACTCCGTATATACTCATCAAAGTGGGAAATATGATTGTAATTATGAACAGAATATGTGTACCTATAAGGAATATAATATGGACCTATTTCAAAAGAATATGAACAAATTAGAAAAAATATGAAGCTGTTAAAAAATTATGAACCACTAAAATAACCAAACTCACTATTCCAATAGCAAGAAAACGCCAGAACAACATGAAGGTAAATCTTAGACCTACATGGCACCTCGCATCGATTCCCTTTTTTAGCCAACAATATTAATGATCTACATTCAGGGTGTAGAAAGGATGTGCCAATGAGGGAAAATGATTCATGACACATACCTATAGAAAAGAAAAAATATTCATTTACTCTAGTAACTTTGTACATACTCAATAAAGTAGAAAATATGATAGTAATCTGGAATAGAATTTGTGTACATGTATGGAAAAAAATATGGACCTACTTAAAAAACAAATTCTGAAAAAATTATATAAAAATATGAAACTATTTAAAAAGTATGATCCAAAATAAAAACTCACCATTTCAACATCACTAAAACACCTCCACCATTGGATATGCAACATGTTTTTTGCTGCCAGAGAGAAAATAATTCAATATACAACAAAGCTCCCCTCAGAAACATAAAAAACCCCATAACATCCGAAATAAAATCCAAACAATTTTATAATAAAAAATACACATAATAAAACGTAAAATACCTTAAACCAGGGGTGTTACGTCCCCACTCACTTGTTCTAGATATGTTTAATACCAACTCCTTAGAATCATATTTTATTTTTAATTCTAAATAATATTTTGGGTTAATATATTATAAAACATATTTTAATGTAAATATTATATGACTGAATATCATTGAATAAAAAACTAATATCATATATTAATAATAATTATTTTGGATGTTTTAATTTAGAAAAAAACATGAATTTGATATTTATAAACATACCTAAATATTCTACTTCTTGATGAACAATATTAAGTAAAATTTAAATTGTAAGGTTTTTTTTCCATTGTGTGCATTTCTATGCTTCTAAAAATCAATGAAAACTCATGTAACAGAGCATCATAAATGTACATTGGTATTATCATTTTTACACAATGGGAAATAATTGAAATAACTAAGGTGCATACAACACCATCAATGTAAAAATGGGATGGATAAAATACATTAGACAACTATATAAATGGGAATAATTGTACTTATTTTTTTTAAATACAAAAATATAATTTGAATGATTCAAAAGAATTTGAAAAATTGAAATATTGAAAATTGTGGAACCAATTGATTGAAGAATCAAGATGAACTCTATAATAAAACATGAATATTCATATAATTATATGAATATAAAGAAACAAAATAACCCAATTCATAATATACGATGTTCCTCCTTGATTTGAACATGGATATCCAAACCTAGAGATGTAGGCTTGGGTTTGAAGGATGTGATGACCTGAATCAGCGAAGATGGTTTGGGATTTACCCCAAAAGTTATTCAGTGATATGAATAGGTGAAGCACAAAATAGTAAAAGTATCAGAATGATATTGTTATAAAAAACAATCAATTCCAAATTCAATTATGAAAACATTCATGAAAATCAGAAATATAAAAATTTCACCAATATGGATTTCTATAGAAATGTTTATAAACCTCACCTAAGGTCTAGAAGAAAAGGTCAAACTTTAATGAGTTGGAAAGTCCATTCTGTTAATCATTAAATCTAAATAAATGAATTTATGGAATTTGAGTATTCATACCATGAAGATATTCCATGGGGAATTGAGTGCGTTTAAATGAATTAAAAAACAAACATTGAGATATAGAGGGTTTCCATTTATTCCAACTTCAATATTCTTGGATTGATTCTTATAATAAATTCTCTTTAGATGGATGTTGGTGGAAGAGTGATGTAAATCATAACCTCTTCTCTGGTCTGATTCAATTCAATAACATTCTGACTTGAATCAAATATAAATTCAATTTCAGGTTTTGTTTGATTAAGACAATCAAATAAATTCTAATGCTACTAAGATTAGAATAAAAAAATACTTCAATGATATCAAATTCGAATTACTTTAAATTCATGTGTAACTATATAATATAAATAAAAGTTAATAAAGGTATATACTACAATGAAAGAATCCATGTCGCTTCTCAAAAGCTAATATCTCAGCCATGTATGGGGTTCGACTCCCATATTTCCCTATGTAAGTGATATTTCTACCTTCAGTTTAGAATTTTTCTGGAGGAAAGTGAGGTAATGAGACTGATGGGGGAGGAGAGGCAGAGTTAGATCTGGGATTTTAGGAGTGGAATGAATAATAATATGCTAGTATCTAGAGAGGAAGTGCTAGGACAAGCATCAAGGAGGAGGATAGGGTCTCAAAGAGTACCTACCTAATGTAGATGTTATGGATCTGAATTCAACCTAGGAGTACCTACCCAATAAGGATGTTATCAAACTATAATGGAATAAACCATCATTTATGGAACAAATTGGATGTCTATTATAGGATTTATAACCTCTGTGAATGTTTAGTTGGAGGGGGGGTAGTATACAGAGGTGGAGAGTGAGTCATATGAGGATTCATATTCAAAGGAGGAGATAAATACCAGAGGTGAATGCAGTGGAGAAGGATGTGGTGGAAGAGGAGGTAGAGCCGAGGGGAGGAGGATGAATTGGGATAGAAAAGGTAAAAATGATACGTTGGTTGGAGGGGAGAGGGATAGAGAAGAGGGGGAGCTATGATATAGGAATTGGGGGAGGAGAGTTGGTGTGCGGGAGAATAATTTGGGAGGAGTGTTGAGGGTTTGGGGAGCAGAATTAAAGGGTAAGGATACATGGAATAGATATTTTCTTCGTAATAGACACATGGAGGGAGAATTATAATCTATAGTATCAACAATTGATGTTTGAGATGTAGGGTGATTGGGAATTTTGTGAATAAATTCTATAATCCAAAACGTAAAAATGATTTTAGTTCTCCAGAATCCCTTAAGAAAAATAATAAATGGAAGGCCTTTACAATTAAAAAATTAGTGGTGCTAGATAAAAAATGGTATGATGTACACTCACCATTGACTATAGAACTAAAAATTCCTTATTTGATTCTAGCTCTACCAACTCTTTTATATTTGAATATTATTTAATCAATAGAACGTCATAACCGTTATGATTAAATATTGATTTGGTAGTAAAAAACTCTAATGGAATTATTATATCATCTCAAATATATTGATCCTTTCCAATTAATGTTTGTGGGATTATGTTTTTTTGAAAATCACGATAATCTATATCTATTTGAAATTGATTTGATTTTGGGTATAGATTTTCATTCTCTATTTAAACGCCATATAAATTTCAATGGAAGGGAAGTCATACTTGGTATTTTGAATAAACCTATGATTGTCTATTTATGAGGAGATGAACATGACACTCCCTTGGAAATTACTTCTTTGTATTGGTCTTACTAACTATTCATAAAGGATATTTATCTCAAATTATTGTGGAGAAACTCAACCTTAAAAATATGTTTTTTTTTCGGATTATGATAAAGTTTTTATGGAATATTTTCATATTATTCCCCTTAATTATTATGATTAATTTTAAATATAACACATATTTAGTTGTGAAATTGTTTCAATGATTTAATATATATTGGACCTATCAAAGTTTCAGGAATTTAAGAAGAAAATTCAATTGAATATTAATAAGGGATTAATAATCCCCAATGAATCACCATAGTGTTTACCAGTTATTTTCATTAAGAAGAAATTTTTTGAATACATATTTTCATTAATTATCAATAAATTATCATGGTCACTATGAAGATAAAGTTTTCCCTACCTAATATTGATGAATTTTATGATCTACTATGTGGATATCACTATTAGTAAAGATTGAACTTCATTCTAGATATCATCAATTGAGGGTCAACAAGGAGGATATACTGAAGGAAACTTTCTGTATGAGGATTGGCCTTTATGAATTTATAGTAATTCCACCTATAATTTCTGATTATCCCTCTATCTTCATGAATCTAATGAATAGAGTCTTTATAGATTATATCAATCAGTTTATACTATTCTTTATAGATGATATTCTTATTTAATCAAAGAGTATGGGAGATCATGAAAATCATTTGAAGATTGTGTTGATGAACTTAAGGAAGGAAAATTTATTTTCAAAATATACAAGTGTGAATTCTATCCATATAAGTTTTCATTAATGGGACTTATAGTCTCATGTGTTGGTATATTGGTATATCCTTAATAGATGGATGTTATTTACCAATGGTACAGATGAACTACTATGATTGAGATCCCTAGTTTTGTTTTATTAGATGGATATTATTGAGTATTTGTAAATAATTTCTCATAATTATCTAATATAATGACCAAGATTATATTGAAAGTGTCATTTAAAAAAGCCTATGATTAAGAGACAAGAGGGGGTTGAGTTTTGTATGTTAGAAATCTTAAAAATTTTAAAATGACCCTCCTAAAATGAAGCGTTCCTTTGCTTCTCTCTTAATGTTGAGTGAATAATGGAAATAAATAATGAAATAGAACATAATTATGTATAGTGGTTTG